>JBAIZL010000001.1:88078982-88763982 GCA_036971475.1 Prosapia bicincta | reverse complement strand
CTCTCTCTCTCTCTCTCTCTCTCTCTCCCCCTTGCGTGTAGACGGTTTCGTTTTTTAAGATAATTTCCACTTGCCGAATATGTATCTGCTGGACCCAATATTCAAAATTACTTTTTAGCTCTTTCTCTCTCTCTCTCTCTCTCCCTCGCGTGTAGACGGTTTCGTTTTTTAAGATGATTTCCAGTTGCCGAATATGTATCTGCTGGATCCCAATATGCAAAATTACTTGTTAGCTCATTCTTTCTCTTTCTCCCTCTCGAGTTACGGTTTCATTTTCAAAGATAATTTCCAGTAGCCGAATATGATTCTGCAGATTCCCAATATGCAAAACTAGTCTACGTGTTAGCTATCTCTCTCTCTCTCTCGTTCTTTCTCTCTCTCTCTCTCTCTCTCTCTCTCCCTTGCGTGTAGACGGTTTCGTTTTTTAAGATAATTTCCACTTGCCGAATATGTATCTGCTGGACCCAATATGCAAAATTACTTGTTAGCTCATTCTTTCTCTTTCTCCCTCTCGAGTTACGGTTTCATTTGGAAAGATAATTTTCAGTTGCCGAATATGATTCTGCAGATTCCCAATATGCAACACTAGCCTACGTGTTGGCTATCTCTCTCTCTCTCTTTCTCTCTCTCTCTCTGGCACTCTCTCCATCTCGTGTAGTCGGTTTTGTTTTTTAAGATAATTTCCAGTTGCCGAAAATGTATCTGCTGGATCCCAATATGCAAAATTACTTGTTATGTCTTTCTCTCTCTTTCTCCCTCGCGTGTAGACGGTTTCGTTTTTTAAGATAATTTTCAGTGTCCGAATATGTATCTGCTGGATCCCAATATGCAAAATCACTTGTTAGCTCTCTCTCTCTTTATCTTTCACTCTCTCTCTCTCCCCCTCTCGTGTAGTCGGTTTCGTTTTTTAAGATAATTTCCAGTTGCCGAATATGTATCTGCTGGATCCCAATATGCAAAATTACTTGTTATGTCTTTCTCTCTCTTTCTCCCTCGCGTGTAGACGGTTTCGTTTTTTAAGATAATTTTCAGTGTCCGAATATGTATCTGCTGGATCCCAATACGCAAAATTACTTGTTAGCTCATTCTTTCTCTTTTTGCCTCTCGAGTTACGGTTTCATTTTCAAAGATAATTTCCAGTTGCCGAATATGATTCTGCAGTTTCCCAATATGCATAACTAGTCTACGTGTTAGCTATCTCTCTCTCCCTCCCTCTCCATCTCTCTCTCTCTCTCTCTCTCTCTCTCTCTCTCTCTCTCCATCTCGTATCAACCTTTTCGATTTTTAAGCTATATTCCTGATGCCGAATATGTATCTGCTGGATAAAAAATCTGCAAAATTACTTGATAGCTCTTTCTCTCTCTCTACCTCACGTGTAGACGGTTTCGTTTTTTAAGATAATTTCCAGGTGCCGAATATGTATCTGCTGGATCCCAATATGCAAAATTACTTGTTAGCTCATTCTTTCTCTTTCTCCCTCTCGAGTTACGGTTTCATTTTCAAAGATAGTTTGCAGTTGCCGAATATGATTCTGCAGATTCCCAATATGCAACACTAGCCTACATATTGGCTATCTCTCTCTCTCTCTCTTTCTCTCCCTCTCTGTCTCTCTCTCTCTCTCTCTCTCTCCTTCCATTTCGTATCAACGGTTTCGATTTTTAAGCTAATTTCCAGTTGCCGAATATGTATCTACTGGATATAAATTCGCAAAATTACTTTTTAGCTCTTTCTCTCTCTCTCTCTCTCTCTCTCTCCCTCGCGTGTAGACGGTTTCGTTTTTTAAGATGATTTCCAGTTGCCGAATATGTGTCTGCTGGATCCCAATATGCAAAATTACTTGTTAGCTCATTCTTTCTCTTTCTCCCTCTCGAGTTACGGTTTCATTTTCAAAGATAATTTCCAGTTGCCGAATATGTTTCTGCAGATTCCCAATATGCAAAACTAGTCTACGTGTTAGCTATCTCTCTCTCCCTCCCTCTCTCTCTCTCTCGTTCTTTCTCTCTCTCTCTCTCTCTCTCTCTCTCTCTCTCTCTCTCTCTCTCCCTTTCCATCTCGTATCAACGGTTTCGATTTTTAAGCTAATTTCCACTTGCCGAATATGTATCTGCTGGATCCCAATATGCAAAATTACTTGTTAGCTCATTCTTTCTCTTTCTCCCTCTCGAGTTACGGTTTCATTTGGAAAGATAATTTTCAGTTGCCGAATATGATTCTGCAGATTCCCAATATGCAACACTAGCCTACGTGTTGGCTATCTCTCTCTCTCTCTCTCTCTCTCTCTTTCTCTCTCTCTCTCTGGCACTCTCTCCATCTC
Organism: Prosapia bicincta; assembly: GCA_036971475.1. Lineage (NCBI taxonomy): Eukaryota > Metazoa > Arthropoda > Insecta > Hemiptera > Cercopidae > Prosapia > Prosapia bicincta. The sequence goes on along the minus strand of JBAIZL010000001.1, from coordinate 88,761,668 downwards.
GTGTAGTCGGTTTCCTTTTTTAAGATAATTTCCAGTTGCCGAATATGTATCTGCTGGATCCCAATATGCAAAATCACTTGTTAGCTCTCTCTCTCTCTCTCTTTCACTTGCTCTCTCTCCCTCTCATGTAGTCGGTTTCGTTTTTTAAGATAATTTCCAGTTGCCGAATATGTATCTGCTGGATCCCAATATGCAAAATTACTTGTTAGCTCATTCTTTCTCATTCTCCCTCTCGAGTTACGGTTTCATTTTCAACGATAATTTCTAGTTTCCGAATATGATTCTGCAGATTCCCAAATGTAACACTAGCCTTCGTGTTAGCTATCTCTCTCTCTCTCCCTTTCTCTCTCTCTCTTTCTCCCTCTCTCTGGCACTCTCTCCATCTCGTATCGACGGTTTCGATTTTTAAGCTAATTTCCTGTTGCCGAATATGTATCTGTTGGATCTCAATATGCAAATTTTTTATTAGCTATTTCTCTTTCTCTCTCTCTCCCTTACGTGTAGACGGTTTCGTTTTTTAAGATAATTTTCAGTTGCCGAATTTGTATCAGCTGCATCCCAATTTTCAAAATTACTTTTTAGCTCTTTCTCTCTCTCTCTCTCTCTCTCTCTCTCTCCCTCGCGTGTAGACGGTTTCGTTTTTTAAGATAATTTCCAGTTGCCGAATATGATTCTGCAGTTTCCCAATATGCAAAACTAGTCTACGTGTTAGCTATCTCTCTCTCCCTCCCTCTCCATCTCTCTCTCTCTCTCTCTCCCTCCATCTCGTATCAACCTTTTAGATTTTTAAGCTATATTCCTGATGCCGAATATGTATCTGCTGGATAAAAAATCTGCAAAATTACTTGATAGCTCTTTCTCTCTCTCTACCTCACGTGTAGACGGTTTCGTTTTTTAAGATAATTTCCAGTTGCCGAATATGTATCTGCTGGATCCCAATATGCAAAATTACTTGTTAGCTCATTCTTTCTCTTTCTCCCTCTCGAGTTACGGTTTCATTTTCAAAGATAATTTCCAGTAGCCGAATATGATTCTGCAGATTCCCAATATGCAAAACTAGTCTACGTGTTAGCTATCTCTCTCTCTCTCTCGTTCTTTCTCTCTCTCTCTCTCTCTCTCTCTCTCCCTTGCGTGTAGACGGTTTCGTTTTTTAAGATAATTTCCACTTGCCGAATATGTATCTGCTGGACCCAATATGCAAAATTACTTGTTAGCTCATTCTTTCTCTTTCTCCCTCTCGAGTTACGGTTTCATTTGGAAAGATAATTTTCAGTTGCCGAATATGATTCTGCAGATTCCCAATATGCAACACTAGCCTACGTGTTGGCTATCTCTCTCTCTCTCTTTCTCTCTCTCTCTCTGGCACTCTCTCCATCTCGTGTAGTCGGTTTTGTTTTTTAAGATAATTTCCAGTTGCCGAAAATGTATCTGCTGGATCCCAATATGCAAAATTACTTGTTATGTCTTTCTCTCTCTTTCTCCCTCGCGTGTAGACGGTTTCGTTTTTTAAGATAATTTTCAGTGTCCGAATATGTATCTGCTGGATCCCAATATGCAAAATCACTTGTTAGCTCTCTCTCTCTTTATCTTTCACTCTCTCTCTCTCCCCCTCTCGTGTAGTCGGTTTCGTTTTTTAAGATAATTTCCAGTTGCCGAATATGTATCTGCTGGATCCCAATATGCAAAATTACTTGTTATGTCTTTCTCTCTCTTTCTCCCTCGCGTGTAGACGGTTTCGTTTTTTAAGATAATTTTCAGTGTCCGAATATGTATCTGCTGGATCCCAATACGCAAAATTACTTGTTAGCTCATTCTTTCTCTTTTTGCCTCTCGAGTTACGGTTTCATTTTCAAAGATAATTTCCAGTTGCCGAATATGATTCTGCAGTTTCCCAATATGCATAACTAGTCTACGTGTTAGCTATCTCTCTCTCCCTCCCTCTCCATCTCTCTCTCTCTCTCTCTCTCTCTCTCTCTCTCTCTCTCCATCTCGTATCAACCTTTTCGATTTTTAAGCTATATTCCTGATGCCGAATATGTATCTGCTGGATAAAAAATCTGCAAAATTACTTGATAGCTCTTTCTCTCTCTCTACCTCACGTGTAGACGGTTTCGTTTTTTAAGATAATTTCCAGGTGCCGAATATGTATCTGCTGGATCCCAATATGCAAAATTACTTGTTAGCTCATTCTTTCTCTTTCTCCCTCTCGAGTTACGGTTTCATTTTCAAAGATAGTTTGCAGTTGCCGAATATGATTCTGCAGATTCCCAATATGCAACACTAGCCTACATATTGGCTATCTCTCTCTCTCTCTCTTTCTCTCCCTCTCTGTCTCTCTCTCTCTCTCTCTCTCTCCTTCCATTTCGTATCAACGGTTTCGATTTTTAAGCTAATTTCCAGTTGCCGAATATGTATCTACTGGATATAAATTCGCAAAATTACTTTTTAGCTCTTTCTCTCTCTCTCTCTCTCTCTCTCTCCCTCGCGTGTAGACGGTTTCGTTTTTTAAGATGATTTCCAGTTGCCGAATATGTGTCTGCTGGATCCCAATATGCAAAATTACTTGTTAGCTCATTCTTTCTCTTTCTCCCTCTCGAGTTACGGTTTCATTTTCAAAGATAATTTCCAGTTGCCGAATATGTTTCTGCAGATTCCCAATATGCAAAACTAGTCTACGTGTTAGCTATCTCTCTCTCCCTCCCTCTCTCTCTCTCTCGTTCTTTCTCTCTCTCTCTCTCTCTCTCTCTCTCTCTCTCTCTCTCTCTCCCTTTCCATCTCGTATCAACGGTTTCGATTTTTAAGCTAATTTCCACTTGCCGAATATGTATCTGCTGGATCCCAATATGCAAAATTACTTGTTAGCTCATTCTTTCTCTTTCTCCCTCTCGAGTTACGGTTTCATTTGGAAAGATAATTTTCAGTTGCCGAATATGATTCTGCAGATTCCCAATATGCAACACTAGCCTACGTGTTGGCTATCTCTCTCTCTCTCTCTCTCTCTCTCTTTCTCTCTCTCTCTCTGGCACTCTCTCCATCTCGTGTAGTCGGTTTCCTTTTTTAAGATAATTTCCAGTTGCCGAATATGTATCTGCTGGATCCCAATATGCAAAATCACTTGTTAGCTCTCTCTCTCTCTCTCTTTCACTTGCTCTCTCTCCCTCTCATGTAGTCGGTTTCGTTTTTTAAGATAATTTCCAGTTGCCGAATATGTATCTGCTGGATCCCAATATGCAAAATTACTTGTTAGCTCATTCTTTCTCATTCTCCCTCTCGAGTTACGGTTTCATTTTCAACGATAATTTCTAGTTTCCGAATATGATTCTGCAGATTCCCAAATGTAACACTAGCCTTCGTGTTAGCTATCTCTCTCTCTCTCCCTTTCTCTCTCTCTCTTTCTCCCTCTCTCTGGCACTCTCTCCATCTCGTATCGACGGTTTCGATTTTTAAGCTAATTTCCTGTTGCCGAATATGTATCTGTTGGATCTCAATATGCAAATTTTTTATTAGCTATTTCTCTTTCTCTCTCTCTCCCTTACGTGTAGACGGTTTCGTTTTTTAAGATAATTTTCAGTTGCCGAATTTGTATCAGCTGCATCCCAATTTTCAAAATTACTTTTTAGCTCTTTCTCTCTCTCTCTCTCTCTCTCTCTCTCTCCCTCGCGTGTAGACGGTTTCGTTTTTTAAGATAATTTCCAGTTGCCGAATATGATTCTGCAGTTTCCCAATATGCAAAACTAGTCTACGTGTTAGCTATCTCTCTCTCCCTCCCTCTCCATCTCTCTCTCTCTCTCTCTCCCTCCATCTCGTATCAACCTTTTAGATTTTTAAGCTATATTCCTGATGCCGAATATGTATCTGCTGGATAAAAAATCTGCAAAATTACTTGATAGCTCTTTCTCTCTCTCTACCTCACGTGTAGACGGTTTCGTTTTTTAAGATAATTTCCAGTTGCCGAATATGTATCTGCTGGATCCCAATATGCAAAATTACTTGTTAGCTCATTCTTTCTCTTTCTCCCTCTCGAGTTACGGTTTCATTTTCAAAGATAGTTCGCAGTTGCCGAATATGATTCTGCAGATTCCCAATATGCAACACTAGCCTACGTGTTAGCTATCTCTCTCTTTCTCTTTCTCTCTCTCTCTCTCTCTCTCTCTCACTCTCTCTGGCACTCTATCCATTTCGTATCGACGTTTAAGATTTTTAAGTTAATTTCCAGTTGCCGAATATGTATCTGCTGGATCCCAATATGCAAAATTACTTGTTAGCTCATTCTTTCTCTTTCTCCCTCTCGAGTTACGGTTTCATTTTCAAAGATAATTTCCAGTTGCCGAATTTGATTCTGCAGATTCCCAATATGCAAAACTAGTCTACGTGTTAGCTATCTCTCTCTCCCTCCCTCTCTCACTCTCTCGTTCTTTCTCTCTCTCTCTCTCTTTCCATCTCGTATCAACGGTTTCGATTTTTAAGCTAATTTCCAGTTGCCGAATATGTATCTACTGGATATAAATTTGCAAAATTACTTTTTAGCTCTTTGTCTCTCTCTCTCTCTCTCCCTTGCGTGTAGACGGTTTCGTTTTTTAAGATAATTTCCACTTGCCGAATATGTATCTGCTGGATCCCAATATGCAAAATTACTTGTTAGCTCATTCTTTCTCTTTCTCCCTCTCGAGTTACGGTTTCATTTGGAAAGATAATTTTCAGTTGCCGAATATGATTCTGCAGATTCCCAATATGCAACACTAGCCTACGTGTTGGCTATCTCTCTCTCTCTCTCTCTTTCTCTCTCTCTCTCTGGCACTCTCTCCATCTCGTGTAGTCGGTTTCGTTTTTTAAGATAATTTCCAGTTGCCGAATATGTATCTGCTGGATCCCAATATGCAAAATCACTTGTTAGCTCTCTCTCTCTCTCTCTTTCACTCTCTCTCTCTCCCTCTCGTGTAGTCGGTTTCGTTTTTTAAGATAATTTCCAGTTGCCGAATATGTATCTGCTGGATCCCAATATGCAATATTACTTGTTATGTCTTTCTCTCTCTTTCTCCCTCGCGTGTAGACGGTTTCGTTTTTTAAGATAATTTTCAGTGTCCGAATATGTATCTGCTGGATCCCAATATGCAAAATTACTTGTTAGCTCATTCTTTCTCATTCTCCCTCTCGAGTTACGGTTTCATTTTCAACGATAATTTCTAGTTTCCGAATATGATTCTGCAGATTCCCAAATGCAACACTAGACTTCGTGTTAGCTATCTCTCTCTCTCCCTTTCTCTCTCTCTCTTTCTCCCTGTCTCTGGCACTCTCTCCATCTCGTATCGACGGTTTCGATTTTTAAGCTAATTTCCTGTTGCCGAATATGTGTCTGTTGGATCTCAATATGCAAATTTTTTATTAGCTATTTCTCTTTCTCTCTCTCTCCCTTACATGTAGACGGTTTCGTTTTTTAAGATAATTTTCAGTTGCCGAATATGTATCAGCTGCATCCCATTATTCAAAATTACTTTTTAGCTCTTTCTCTCTCTCTCTCTCTCTCTCTCTCTCTCTCCCTCGCGTGTAGACGGTTTCGTTTTTTAAGATAATTTCCAGTTGCCGAATATGATTCTGCAGTTTCCCAATATGCAAAACTAGCCTACGTGTTAGCTATCTCTCTCTCTCTCTCTCTCTCTCTCTCTCTCTCTCTCTGGCACTCTATCCATCTCGTATCGACGTTTACGATTTTTAAGTTAATTTCCAGTTGCCGAATATGTATCTGCTGGATCCCAATATGCAAAATTATTTGTTAGCTCTTTCTCTTTCTCTCTCTCTCCCTTACTTGTAGACGGTTTCGTTATTTAAGATAATTTCCAGTTGCCGAATATGTATCTGCTGGATCCCAATATGCAAAATTACTTGTTAGCTCATTCTTTCTCTTTCTCCCTCTCGAGTTACGGTTTCATTTGGAAAGATAATTTTCAGTTGCCGAATATGATTCTGCAGATTCCCAATATGCAACACTAGCCTACATGTTGGCTATCTCTCTCTCTCTCTCTCTTTCTCTCTCTCTCTCTGGCACTCTCTCCATCTCGTGTAGTCGGTTTCGTTTTTTAAGATAATTTCCAGTTGCCGAATATGTATCTGCTGGATCCTAATATGCAAAATTACTTGTTAGCTCATTCTTTCTCTTTCTCCCTCTCGAGTTACGGTTTCATTTGGAAAGATAATTTTCAGTTGCCGAATATGATTCTGCAGATTCCCAATATGCAACACTAGCCTACATGTTGGCTATCTCTCTCTCTCTCTCTCTCTCTTTCTCTCTCTCTCTCTGGCACTCTCTCCATCTCGTGTAGTCGGTTTCGTTTTTTAAGATAATTTCCAGTTGCCGAATATGTATCTGCTGGATCCCAATATGCAAAATCACTTGGTAGCTCTCTCTCTCTCTCTTTCACTCTCTCTCTCTCTCTCCCTCTCGTGTAGTCGGTTTCGTTTTTTAAGATAATTTCCAGTTGCCGAATATGTATCTGCTGGATCCCAATATGCAAAATTACTTGTTAGCTCATTCTTTCTCATTCTCCCTCTCGAGTTACGGTTTCATTTTCAACGATAATTTCTAGTTTCCGAATATGATTCTGCAGATTCCCAAATGCAACACTAGCCTTCGTGTTAGCTATCTCTCTCTCTCCCTTTCTCTCTCTCTCTTTCTCCCTCTCTCTGGCACTCTCTCCATCTCGTATCGACGGTTTCGATTTTTAAGCTAATTTCCTGTTGCCGAATATGTATCTGTTGGATCTCAATATGCAAATTTTTTATTAGCTATTTCTCTTTCTCTCTCTCTCATTTACGTGTAGACGGTTTCGTTTTTTAAGATAATTTTCAGTTGCCGAATATGTATCAGCTGCATCCCAATATTCAAAATTACTTGTTAGCTCTCTCTCTCTCCCTCTCTCTCTCTCTCTCTCCCTCTCTCCCTCTCGTGTAGTCGGTTTCGTTTTTTAAGATAATTTCCAGTTGCCGAATAAGTATCTGCTAGATCCAAATACGCAAAATTACTTGTTAGCTCATTCTTTCTCTTTCTCCCTCTCGAGTTACGGTTTCATTTTCAAAGATAATTTCCAGTTGCCGAATATGATTCTGCAGTTTCCCAATATGCAAAACTAGTCTACGTGATAGCTATCCCTCTCTCCCTCCCTCTCCATCTCTCTCTCTCTCTCCCTCCATCTCGTATCAACCTTTTCGATTTTTAAGCTATATTCCTGATGCCGAATATGTATCTGCTGGATAAAAAATCTGCAAAATTACTTGATAGCTCTTTCTCTCTCTCTACCTCCCGTGTAGACGGTTTCGTTTTTTAAGATAATTTCCAGTTGCCGAATATGTATCTGCTGGATCCCAATATGCAAAATTACTTGTTAGCTCATTCTTTCTCTTTCTCCCTCTCGAGTTACGGTTTCATTTTCAAAGATAATTTCCAGTTGCCGAATATGATTCTGCAGATTCCCAATATGCAAAACTAGTGTACGTGTTAGCTATCTCTCTCTCCCTCCCTCTCTCACTCTCTCGTTCTTTCTCTCTCTCTCTCTCCATCCCTCTCTCACTCTCTCGTTCTTTCTCTCTCTCTCTCTCTCTCTCCCTCCATCTCGTATCAACCTTTTCGATTTTTAAGCTATATTCCTGATGCGGAATATGTATCTGCTGGATAAAAAATCTGCAAAATTACTTGATAGCTCTTTCTCTCTCTCTACCTCACGTGTAGACGGTTTCGTTTTTTAAGATAATTTCCAGTTGCCGAATATGTATCTGCTGGATCCCAATATGCAAAATTACTTGTTAGCTCATTCTTTCTCTTTCTCCCTCTCGAGTTACGGTTTCATTTTCAAAGATAGTTTGCAGTTGCCGAATATGATTCTGCAGATTCCCAATATGCAACACTAGCCTACGTGTTAGCTATCTCTCTCTTTCTCTTTCTCTCTCTCTCTCTGGCACTCTATCCATCTCGTATCGACGTTTACGATTTTTAAGTTAATTTCCAGTTGCCGAATATGTATCTGCTGGATCCCAATATGCAAAATTATTTGTTAGCTCTTTCTCTTTCTCTCTCTCTCCCTTACTTGTAGACGGTTTCGTTATTTAAGATAATTTCCAGTTGCCGAATATGTATCTGCTGGATCCCAATATGCAAAATTACTTGTTAGCTCATTCTTTCTCTTTCTCCCTCTCGAGTTACGGTTTCATTTTCAAAGATAATTTCCAGTTGCCGAATATGATTCTGCAGATTCCCAATATGCAAAACTAGTCTACGTGTTAGCTATCTCTCTCTCCCTCCCTCTCTCACTCTCTCGTTCTCTCTCTCTCTCTCTCTCTCTCTCTCTTTCCATCTCGTATCAACGGTTTCGATTTTTAAGCTAATTTCCAGTTGCCGAATATGTATCTACCGATTATAAATTTGCAAAATTACTTTTTAGCTCTTTCTCTCTCTCTCTCTCTCTCTCTCTCTCTCTCTCTCTCTCTCTCCCTTGCGTGTAGACGGTTTCGTTTTTTAAGATAATTTCCACTTGCCGAATATGTATCTGCTGGATCCCAATATGCAAAATTACTTGTTAGCTCATTCTTTCTCTTTCTCCCTCTCGAGTTACGGTTTCATTTGGAAAGATAATTTTCAGTTGCCGAATATGATTCTGCAGATTCCCAATATGCAACACTAGCCTACATGTTGGCTATCTCTCTCTCTCTCTCTCTCTCTCTTTCTGTCTCTCTCTCTGGCACTCTCTCCATCTCGTGTAGTCGGTTTCGTTTTTTAAGATAATTTCCAGTTGCCGAATATGTATCTGCTGGATCCCAATATGCAAAATCACTTGTTAGATCTCTCTCTCTCTCTCTTTCACTCTCTCTCTCTCCCTCTCGTGTAGTCGGTTTCGTTTTTTAAGATAGTTTCCAGTTGCCGAATATGTATCTGCTGGATCCCAATATGCAAAATTACTTGTTATGTCTTTCTCTCTCTTTCTCCCTCGCGTGTAGACGGTTTCGTTTTTTAAGATAATTTTCAGTGTCCGAATATGTATCTGCTGGATCCCAATATGCAAAATTACTTGTTAGCTCATTCTTTCTCTTTCTCCCTCTCGAGTTACGGTTTCATTTTCAAAGATAATTTCCAGTTGCCGAATATGATTCTGCAGATTCCCAATATGCAAAACTAGTCTACGTGTTAGCTATCTCTCTCTCCCTCCCTCTCTCACTCTCTCGTTCTCTCTCTCTCTCTCTCTCTCTCTCTCTCTCTCTCTCTCTCTCTCTTTCCATCTCGTATCAACGGTTTCGATTTTTAAGCTAATTTCCAGTTGCCGAATATGTATCTACTGATTATAAATTTGCAAAATTACTTTTTAGCTCTTTCTCTCTCTCTCTCTCTCTCTCTCTCTCTCCCTTGCGTGTAGACGGTTTTGTTTTTTAAGATAATTTCCACTTGCCGAATATGTATCTGCTGGATCCCAATATGCAAAATTACTTGTTAGCTCATTCTTTCTCTTTCTCCCTCTCGAGTTACGGTTTCATTTGGAAAGATAATTTTCAGTTGCCGAATTTGATTCTGCAGATTCCCAATATGCAACACTAGCCTACATGTTGGCTATCTCTCTCTCTCTCTCTCTTTCTGTCTCTCTCTCTGGCACTCTCTCCATCTCGTGTAGTCGGTTTCGTTTTTTAAGATAATTTCCAGTTGCCGAATATGTATCTGCTGGATCCCAATATGCAAAATCACTTGTTAGATCTCTCTCTCTCTCTCTCTTTCACTCTCTCTCTCTCCCTCTCGTGTAGTCGGTTTCGTTTTTTAAGATAGTTTCCAGTTGCCGAATATGTATCTGCTGGATCCCAATATGCAAAATTACTTGTTAGCTCATTCTTTCTCATTCTCAATCTCGATTTACGGTTTCATATTCAACGATAATTTCTAGTTTCCGAATATGATTCTGCAGATTCCCAAATGCAACACTAGCCTTCGTGTTAGCTATCTCTCTCTCTCCCTTTCTCTCTCTCTCTATCTCTCTCTCTCTCTCTCTGGACCTCTCTCCATCTCGTATCGACGGTTTCGATTTTTAAGCTAATTTCCAGTTGCCGAATATGTATCTGCTGGATCCCAATATGCAAAAATTATTTGTTAGCTATTTCTCTTTCTCTCTCTCTCCCTTACGTGTAGACGGTTTCGTTTTTTAAGATAATTTTCAGTTGCCGAATATGTATCAGCTGCATCCCAATATTCAAAATTACTTGTTAGCTTCTTCTCTCTCTCTCTCTCCCTCTCTCTCTCTCCCTCTCTCCCTCTCGTGTAGTCGGTTTCGTTTTTTAAGATAATTTCCAGTTGCCGAATATGTATCTGCTGGATCCCAATACGCAAAATTACTTGTTAGCTCATTCTTTCTCTTTCTCCCTCTCGAGTTACGGTTTCATTTCCAACGATAATTTCAAGTTGTGGAATATGTTTCTGCAGATTCCCAATATTACTTACTTACTTACTAGCCAACGCCCACTCTTGGCTGTTGGGCCATTTGGTGGCGCGCTGACCAGTAGAGGCGAGAGATCTCTTCTTCCTTCGTGTCGTTCAGGGGTCCATGGTCCAGAGCTGTACATGACTGGAGGTGCTCAGCTGTCATGTCCTCCCCGCTGTTACATAGGGTGCACCTGGGAGACGAGAAGACGTGTATCTTGTTTAGGTGTGCAGCTAGGTAATCGTGTCCAGTTGTGAGTCTAAAAAGTGCAACCCCGTCCCGTCGGGGTAACATGTTGTTAATTGGCCCGTTTTCGACAAGAGTAGCCCAACGTTTATTAAAAGATGCTTCTCGTAAGTAGGCCTGAGTGCTCCTCTTTATTGCAGCATTTATTTGTATTTTTATGGAGGGGAGCGAAGTTGCCACGCTCGGCTGTGGGAGCGTTGTTCCTTTTTTTGCCAATGAGTCAGCCAACTCATTACCTCTTATATCCACGTGGCTGGGGATCCATTGCAATTCAATTTTCCATCCCCTATTCATTAGTTTTGACAAATTTTTACGGCAGGCTAGAGTGGATCTGCAATCGGTCTTCTTGTTATTTGTTACGGCCATTATTGCAGCCATTGAATCTACAAGAAAGACTGCTTGTGCCGGTGTCTTTATTTTCTTCATTTCGTTTGATGCCGCTAGTATGGCGGTTATTTCACCGTCAAAGTTACTTTGGTTGTTGCCAACTGCTAGCGATCCTTCGAAAAGATTACAGTAATAACCAGCTCCAGTCTGTCCTTTGTCTGGGAGGCACGATCCATCGGTATATACATGTAGCCACTGTGTCTCTGGATAGACTGTGTTGATGGTTCTGAGGGCTGCAGCCTTTAGTTCTAGTGGGTTACAATCTTTCTTTGGGATGTTGTGGTCAAGAAGATTTAGGACTCCCTTGGGCAGTGAATTGAACACTTCATGTTTAATGATATCTGTTGTATGAGTGCCAATGTTGATGTTGTATTTCTTAATCAACTCTTTATATGTGGTTATCGGAGTTTTTTGTGTTTTTAGCCTCGTTGTGGCTTCTTTAAAGTTTGCCCATCGGTGGCTGTACGTCCTTTTGTTTCTCTCCCAAAACCCGAGGCTGAGTTTTTCTCTTCTAAACTGCATTGGCTCTGTTTCCAACTGTGCCTCCATTGCTGCTATCGGGGTCGATTTTGGTGCACCAGTGATGACTCGGAGGACTGCATTTTGGGTTCTATCCAAGATTTGGGATGTGGTGTTTGACGCTGTGATTGTTGCTTCAGCTCCGTACTCGAGTATGGGGCGTATATATGTTTTGTACGCTGTGTTCAGTACATCCTGATTTGCTCCCCATGTTGTGGCAGTTAGGCGTTTCAGCAGTCTTGCTCTTTTAATGGCTCTGTTGGCGCTTTCTTTGATGTGTGGTTTCCAGGTCATTTTGGAATCTATTGAAACTCCCAGGTACTTGCAGATATTGCTCTCCATGAGTTCGCTATTCCCGTATCGCAGAGAGATTTCAGGTCGCCTTGTTGAAAGTGTGAAAAGTTGGTAAATTGATTTATTCGCATTCACACACATCGCGTTAGTCTCCGTCCAAAGCAGCAGGTTAGTCAGTGCCTTGTTTATTGCTTCTTCTAGTGATTTGATGTTTCTACCACTAGCCCAGAGAATTAGATCATCTGCATAGAGTAGGCCTTGTACTCCAGGCACTGCTCGAACTGCCGTGAGTACGTCATTGATCATCAAATTAAAGAGTATACAACTGATTACGGCTCCTTGTGCTAATCCCTGTCTTTGGATACGATATTTGGACATTCCTCCTGTATATCTTACTCTAATAAGTCGTTGCGACAGAAAGGATTTGATCCACTTAAATAAATTGTCCCTAGCTTCACTTTGGGCTAGCTTGTGTATGAGCATTTCTCTCCAAACGGTGTCGTAGGCATTTTTTAGGTCTATTAGTACAGACAAGGTGGACATTTTCCTTTGGAAGCCGTCTTTGACACACTGTGAGAAGTATACTACTTGATCCATCGTACTTCGTCTCGGTCTGAATCCTGCTTGGTCATCATCGATGGTGTTGTGTAAATCGAAGAATTGGCTCAGTCGGCGGGCAACCATTCTTTCCATTACTTTACTACATGCACTCGTTAGAGCAACTGGTCTGTAGCTTCCTGCTTCACTGATAGGTTTGCCTTTCTTATGGATTGGCACTATTTCACCTTTTCGCCATTGATGAGGTACATGGCTAGCCCAGGATAGGTTCACTATCTCCAAGAAGAGCAATTTTGCCTTTTGGCCCAAGTTAATAAGGAATTCCGAGAAAATGTGATCCACACCTGGAGCTTTCCCTGTTTTTGTTTCCTGGAGTGCTTGTTCCAACTCGGCCAACGTGAAATCCTCTGAGCATATTCTGCTGTCTTCTCTAGTAGGGCATGAGCTTTTGGGGTGCTTTAACAGCTTTTTGTATGCACTTTTAGGCTGGTTTACACGACTGATGTTCGCATAGTGCTTACACAGTAGGTTAGCGATATCTCTTGGTTCAGTATAGCATCTTGTTCCCTTCGTGAAGGGTTCTTGCTCTGCAGGCGGTGAGTCACTATTGAGTCGCGATATATATTAGATTCCCAATATGCAAAACTAGTCTACGTGTTAGCTATCTCTCTCTCCCTCCCTCTCCATCTCTCTCTCTCCCTCCATCTCGTATCAACGGTTTCGATTTTTAAGCTAATTTCCAGATGCCGAATATGTATCTGCTGGATAAAAAATATGCAAAACTACTTGATAGCTCTTTCTCTCTCTCTACCTCACGTGTAGACGGTTTCGTTTTTTAAGATAATTTCCAGTTGCCGAATATGTATCTGCTGGATCCCAATATGCAAAATTACTTGTTAGCTCATTCTTTCTCTTTCTCCCTCTCGAGTTACGGTTTCATTTTCAAAGATAATTTCCAGTTGCCGAATATGATTCTGCAGATTCCCAATATGCAAAACTAGTCTACGTGTTAGCTATCTCTCTCTCCCTCCCTCTCTCACTCTCTCGTTCTTTCTCTCTATCTCTCTCCCTCCCTCTCTCACTCTCTCGTTCTTTCTCTCTCTCTCTCTCTCTCTCCCTCCATCTCGTATCAACCTTTTCGATTTTTAAGCTATATTCCTGATGCGGAATATGTATCTGCTGGATAAAAAATCTGCAAAATTACTTGATAGCTCTTTCTCTCTCTCTACCTCACGTGTAGACGGTTTCGTTTTTTAAGATAATTTCCAGTTGCCGAATATGTATCTGCTGGATCCCAATATGCAAAATTACTTGTTAGCTCATTCTTTCTCTTTCTCCCTCTCGAGTTACGGTTTCATTTTCAAAGATAGTTTGCAGTTGCCGAATATGATTCTGCAGATTCCCAATATGCAACACTAGCCTACGTGTTAGCTATCTCTCTCTTTCTCTTTCTCTCTCTCTCTCTCTCTCTCTCTCTCTCTCTCTCTCTGGCACTCTATCCATCTCGTATCGACGTTTACGATTTTTAAGTTAATTTCCAGTTGCCGAATATGTATCTGCTGGATCCCAATATGCAAAATTATTTGTTAGCTCTTTCTCTTTCTCTCTCTCTCCCTTACTTGTAGACGGTTTCGTTATTTAAGATAATTTCCAGTTGCCGAATATGTATCTACCGATTATAAATTTGCAAAATTACTTTTTAGCTCTTTCTCTTTCTCTCTCTCTCTCTCTCTCTCTCTCTCCCTTGCGTGTAGACGGTTTCGTTTTTTAAGATAATTTCCACTTGCCGAATATGTATCTGCTGGATCCCAATATGCAAAATTACTTGTTAGCTCATTCTTTCTCTTTCTCCCTCTCGAGTTACGGTTTCATTTGGAAAGATAATTTTCAGTTGCCGAATATGATTCTGCAGATTCCCAATATGCAACACTAGCCTACATGTTGGCTATCTCTCTCTCTCTCTCTCTTTCTGTCTCTCTCTCTGGCACTCTCTGCATCTCGTGTAGTCGGTTTCGTTTTTTAAGATAATTTCCAGTTGCCGAATATGTATCTGCTGGATCCCAATATGCAAAATCACTTGTTAGATCTCTCTCTCTCTCTCTTTCACTCTCTCTCTCTCCCTCTCGTGTAGTCGGTGTCGTTTTTTAAGATAATTTCCAGTTGCCGAATATGTATCTGCTGGATCCCAATATGCAAAATTACTTGTTATGTCTTTCTCTCTCTTTCTCCCTCGCGTGTAGACGGTTTCGTTTTTTAAGATAATTTTCAGTGTCCGAATATGTATCTGCTGGATCCCAATATGCAAAATTACTTGTTGGCTCATTCTTTCTCATTCTCAATCTCGATTTACGGTTTCATTTTCAACGATAATTTCTAGTTTCCGAATATGATTCTGCAGATTCCCAATTGCAACACTAGCCTTCGTGTTAGCTATCTCTCTCTCTCCCTTTCTCTCTCTCTCTATCTCTCTCTCTCTCTCTGGACCTCTCTCCATCTCGTATCGACGGTTTCGATTTTTAAGCTAATTTCCAGTTGCCGAATATGTATCTGCTGGATCCCAATATGCAAAAATTATTTGTTAGCTATTTCTCTTTTTCACTCTCTTCCTTACGTGTAGACGGTTTCGTTTTTTAAGATAATTTTCAGTTGCCGAATATGTATCAGCTGCATCCCAATATTCAAAATTACTTGTTAGCTCTCTCTCTCTCTCTCTCCCTCTCTCTCTCTCCCTCTCTCCCTCTCGTGTAGTCGGTTTCGTTTTTTAAGATAATTTCCAGTTGCCGAATATGTATCTGCTGGATCCCAATACGCAAAATTACTTGTTAGCTCATTCTTTCTCTTTCTCCTCTCGAGTTACGGTTTCATTTCCAACGATAATTTCAAGTTGTGGAATATGATTCTGCAGATTCCCAATATGCAAAACTAGTCTACGTGTTAGCTATCTCTCTCTCCCTCCCTCTCCATCTCTCTCTCTCCCTCCATCTCGTATCAACGGTTTCGATTTTTAAGCTAATTTCCAGATGCCGAATATGTATCTGCTGGATAAAAAATATGCAAAATTACTTGATAGCTCTTTCTCTCTCTCTACCTCACGTGTAGACGGTTTCGTTTTTTAAGATAATTTCCAGTTGCCGAATATGTATCTGCTGGATCCCAATATGCAAAATTACTTGTTAGCTCCTTCTTTCTCTTTGTCCCTCTCGAGTTACGGTTTCATTTTCAAAGATAATTTCCAGTTGCCGAATATGATTCTGCAGATTCCCAATATGCAACACTAGCCTACGTGTTAGCTATCTCTCTCTTTCTCTTTCTCTCTCTCTCTCTCTCTCTCTCTCTGGCACTCTATCCATCTCGTATCGACGTTTTCGATTTTTAAGTTAATTTCCAGTTGCCGAATATATATCTGCTGGATCCCAATATGCAAAATTATTTGTTAGCTCTTTCTCTTTCTCTCTCTCTCCCTTACGTGTAGACGGTTTCGTTATTTAAGATAATTTCCAGTTGCCGAATATGTATCTACTGGATATAAATTTGCAAAATTACTTTTTAGCTCTTTCTCTCTCTCTCTCTCTCTCTCTCTCTCTCTCTCTCTCTCTCCCTCGCGTGTAGACGGTTTCGTTTTTTAAGATGATTTCCAGTTGCCGAATATGTATCTGCTGGATCCCAATATGCAAAATTACTTGTTAGCTCATTCTTTCTCTTTCTCCCTCTCGAGTTACGGTTTCATTTTCAAAGATAATTTCCAGTAGCCGAATATGATTCTGCAGATTCCCAATATGCAAAACTAGTCTACGTGTTAGCTATCTCTCTCTCTCTCTCGTTCTTTCTCTCTCTCTCTCTCTCTCTCTCTCTCTCTCTCTCTTTCCATCTCGTATCAACGGTTTTGGTTTTTAAGCTAATTTCCAGTTGCCGAATATGTATCTACTGGATATAAATTTGCAAAATTACTTTTTAGCTCTTTCTCTCTCTCTCTCTCTCTCTCTCCCTTGCGTGTAGACGGTTTCGTTTTTTAAGATAATTTCCACTTGCCGAATATGTATCTGCTGGACCCAATATGCAAAATTACTTGTTAGCTCATTCTTTCTCTTTCTCCCTCTCGAGTTACGGTTTCATTTGGAAAGATAATTTTCAGTTGCCGAATATGATTCTGCAGATTCCCAATATGCAACACTAGCCTACGTGTTGGCTATCTCTCTCTCTCTCTTTCTCTCTCTCTCTCTGGCACTCTCTCCATCTCGTGTAGTCGGTTTTGTTTTTTAAGATAATTTCCAGTTGCCGAAAATGTATCTGCTGGATCCCAATATGCAAAATCACTTGTTAGCTCTCTCTCTCTCTCTCTCTCTTTCACTCTCTCTCTCTCCCTCTCGTGTAGTCGGTTTCGTTTTTTAAGATAATTTCCAGTTGCCGAATATGTATCTGCTGGATCCCAATATGCAAAATTACTTGTTATGTCTTTCTCTCTCTTTCTCCCTCGCGTGTAGACGGTTTCGTTTTTTAAGATAATTTTCAGTGTCCGAATATGTATCTGCTGGATCCCAATACGCAAAATTACTTGTTAGCTCATTCTTTCTCTTTCTCCCTCTTGAGTTACGGTTTCATTTTCAAAGATAATTTCCAGTTGCCGAATATGATTCTGCAGATTCCCAAATGCAACACTAGCCTTCGTGTTAGCTATCTCTATCTCTCCCTTTCTCTCTCTCTCTCTTTCTCCCTCTCTCTGGCACTCTCTCCATCTCGTATCGACGGTTTCGATTTTTAAGCTAATTTCCAGTTGCCGAAGATGTAGCTGTTGGATATCAATATGCAAATTTTTTATTAGCTATTTCTCTTTCTCTCTCTCTCCCTTACGTGTAGACGGTTTCGTTTTTTAAGATAATTTTCAGTTGCCGAATATGTATCAGCTGCATCCCAATATTCAAAATTACTTGTTAGCTCTCTCTCTCTCCCTCCCTCTCTCTCCCTCTCTCTCCCTCTCGTGTAGTCGGTTTCGTTTTTTAAGATAATTTCCAGTTGCCGAATAAGTATCTGCTGGATCCCAATACGCAAAATTACTTGTTAGCTCATTCTTTCTCTTTCTCCCGCTCGAGTTACGGTTTCATTTTCAAAGATAATTTCCAGTTGCCGAATATGATTCTGCAGTTTCCCAATATGCATAACTAGTCTACGTGTTAGCTATCTCTCTCTCCCTCCCTCTCCATCTCTCTCTCTCTCTCTCTCCCTCCATCTCGTATCAACCTTTTCGATTTTTAAGCTATATTCCTGATGCCCAATATGTATCTGCTGGATAAAAAATCTGCAAAATTACTTGATAGCTCTTTCTCTCTCTCTACCTCACGTGTAGACGGTTTCGTTTTTTAAGATAATTTCCAGTTGCCGAATATGTATCTGCTGGATCCCAATATGCAAAATTACTTGTTAGCTCATTCTTTCTCTTTCTCCCTCTCGAGTTACGGTTTCATTTTCAAAGATAATTTCCAGTTGCCGAATATGATTCTGCAGATTCCCAATATGCAAAACTAGTCTACGTGTTAGCTATCTCTCTCTCCCTCCCTCTCTCTCTCTCTCTTTCTCTCCCTCTCTGTCTCTCTCTCTCTCTCTCCCTCTCCTTCCATTTCGTATCAACGGTTTCGATTTTTAAGCTAATTTCCAGTTGCCGAATATGTATCTACTGGATATAAATTTGCAAAATTACTTTTTAGCTCTTTCTCTCTCTCTCTCTCTCTCTCTCTCTCTCTCCCTCGCGTGTAGACGGTTTCGTTTTTTAAGATGATTTCCAGTTGCCGAATATGTATCTGCTGGATCCCAATATGCAAAATTACTTGTTAGCTCATTCTTTCTCTTTCTCCCTCTCGAGTTACGGTTTCATTTTCAAAGATAATTTCCAGTTGCCGAATATGTTTCTGCAGATTCCCAATATGCAAAACTAGTCTACGTGTTAGCTATCTCTCTCTCCCTCCCTCTCTCTCTCTCTCTCTCGTTCTTTCTCTCTCTCTCTCTCTATCTCTCTCTCTCTCTCACTCCCTTTCCATCTCGTATCAACGGTTTCGATTTTTAAGCTAATTTCCAGTTGCCCAATATGTATCTACTGGATTTAAATTTGCAAAATTACTTTTTAGCTCTTTCTCTCTCTCTCTCTCTCTCCCTTGCCTGTAGACGGTTTCGTTTTATAAGATAATTTCCACTTGCCGAATATGTATCTGCTGGACCCAATATGCAAAATTACTTGTTAGCTCATTCTTTCTCTTTCTCCCTCTCGAGTTACGGATTCATTTGGAAAGATAATTTTCAGTTGCCGAATATGATTCTGCAGATTCCCAATATGCAACACTAGCCTACGTGTTGGCTATCTCGCACTCTCTCTTTCTCTCTCTCTCTCTCTGGCACTCTCTCCATCTCGTGTAGTCGGTTTTGTTTTTTAAGATAATTTCCAGTTGCCGAAAATGTATCTCCTGGATCCCAATATGCAAAATCACTTGTTAGCTCTCTCTCTCTCTCTCTCTCTTTCACTCTCTCTCTCTCCCTCTCGTGTAGTCGGTTTCGTTTTTTAAGATAATTTCCAGTTGCCGAATATGTATCTGCTGGATCCCAATATGCAAAATCACTTGTTAGCTCTCTCTCTCTCTCTCTCTTTCACTCTCTCTCTCTCCCTCTCGTGTAGTCGGTTTCATTTTCAAAGATAATTTCCAGTTGCCGAATATGATTCTGCAGATTCCCAATATGCAACACTAGCCTACGTGTTAGCTATCTCTCTCTTTCTCTTTCTCTCTCTCTCTCTCTCTCTCTCTCTCTCTCTGGCACTCTATCCATCTCGTATCGACGTTTTCGATTTTTAAGTTAATTTCCAGTTGCCGAATATATATCTGCTGGATCCCAATATGCAAAATTATTTGTTAGCTCTTTCTCTTTCTCTCTCTCTCCCTTACGTGTAGACGGTTTCGTTATTTAAGATAATTTCCAGTTGCCGAATATGTATCTACTGGATATAAATTTGCAAAATAACTTTTTAGCTCTTTCTCTCTCTCTCTCGCTCTCTCTCTCTCTCTCTCCCTCGCGTGTAGACGGTTTCGTTTTTTAAGATGATTTCCAGTTGCCGAATATGTATCTGCTGGATCCCAATATGCAAAATTACTTGTTAGCTCATTCTTTCTCTTTCTCCCTCTCGAGTTACGGTTTCATTTTCAAAGATAATTTCCAGTAGCCGAATATGATTCTGCAGATTCCCAATATGCAAAACTAGTCTACGTGTTAGCTATCTCTCTCTCTCTCTCGTTCTTTCTCTCTCTCTCTCTCTCTCTCTTTCCATCTCGTATCAACGGTTTTGGTTTTTAAGCTAATTTCCAGTTGCCGAATATGTATCTACTGGATATAAATTTGCAAAATTACTTTTTAGCTCTTTCTCTCTCTCTCTCTCTCTCTCTCCCTTGCGTGTAGACGGTTTCGTTTTTTAAGATAATTTCCACTTGCCGAATATGTATCTGCTGGACCCAATATGCAAAATTACTTGTTAGCTCATTCTTTCTCTTTCTCCCTCTCGAGTTACGGTTTCATTTGGAAAGATAATTTTCAGTTGCCGAATATGATTCTGCAGATTCCCAATATGCAACACTAGCCTACGTGTTGGCTATCTCTCTCTCTCTCTTTCTCTCTCTCTCTCTGGCACTCTCTCCATCTCGTGTAGTCGGTTTTGTTTTTTAAGATAATTTCCAGTTGCCGAAAATGTATCTGCTGGATCCCAATATGCAAAATCACTTGTTAGCTCTCTCTCTCTCTCTCTCTTTCACTCTCTCTCTCTCTCCCTCTCGTGTAGTCGGTTTCGTTTTTTAAGATAATTTCCAGTTGCCGAATATGTATCTGCTGGATCCCAATACGCAAAATTACTTGTTAGCTCATTCTTTCTCTTTCTCCCTCTCGAGTTACGGTTTCATTTTCAAAGATAATTTCCAGTTGCCGAATATGATTCTGCAGATTCCCAAATGCAACACTAGCCTTCGTGTTAGCTACCTCTATCTCTCCCTTTCTCTCTCTCTCTCTTTCTCCCTCTCTCTGGCACTCTCTCCATCTCGTATCGACGGTTTCGATTTTTAAGCTAATTTCCAGTTGACGAAGATGTAGCTGTTGGATCTCAATATGCAAAATTACTTGTTAGCTCATTCTTTCTCTTTCTCCCTCTCGAGTTACGGTTTCATTTTCAAAGATAGTTTGCAGTTGCCGAATATGATTCTGCAGATTCCCAATATTCAACACTAGCCTACGTGTTAGCTATCTCTCTCTTTCTCTTTCTCTCTCTCTCTCTCTCTCTCTCTCTCTGTCTCTCTCTCTCTCTCTCTCTGGCACTCTATCCATCTCGTATCGACGTTTTCGATTTTTAAGTTAATTTCCAGTTGCCGAATATGTATCTGCTGGATCCCAATATGCAAAATTATTTGTTAGCCCTTTCTCTCTCTCTCTCTCTCCCTTACTTGTAGACGGTTTCGTTATTTAAGATAATTTCCAGTTGCCGAATATGTATCTGCTGGATCCCAATATGCAAAATTACTTGTTAGCTCATTTTTTCTCTTTCTCCCTCTCGAGTTACGGTTTCATTTTCAAAGATAATTTCCAGTTGCCGAATATGATTCTGCAGATTCCCAATATGCAAAACTAGTCTACGTGTTAGCTATCTCTCTCTCCCTTCCTCTCTCTCTCTCTCTTTCTCTCCCTCTCTGTCTCTCTCTCTCTCTCCCTCTCCTTCCATTTCGTATCAACGGTTTCGATTTTTAAGCTAATTTCCAGTTGCCGAATATGTATCTACTGGATATAAATTTGCAAAATTACTTTTTAGCTCTTTCTCTCTCTCTCTCTCTCTCTCTCCCTCGCGTGTAGACGGTTTCGTTTTTTAAGATGATTTCCAGTTGCCGAATATGTATCTGCTGGATCCCAATATGCAAAATTACTTGTTAGCTCATTCTTTCTCTTTCTCCCTCTCGAGTTACGGTTTCATTTTCAAAGATAATTTCCAGTTGCCGAATATGTTTCTGCAGATTCCCAATATGCAAAACTAGTCTACGTGTTAGCTATCTCTCTCTCCCTCCCTCTCTCTCTCTCTCTCTCGTTCTTTCTCTCCCTCTCTCTATCTCTCTCTCTCTCTCACTCCCTTTCCATCTCGTATCAACGGTTTCGATTTTTAAGCTAATTTCCAGTTGCCCAATATGTATCTACTGGATATAAATTTGCAAAATTACTTTTTAGCTCTTTCTCTCTCTCTCTCTCTCTCTCTCTCTCTCCCTTGCGTGTAGACGGTTTCGTTTTTTAAGATAATTTCCACTTGCCGAATATGTATCTGCTGGATCCCAATATGCAAAATTACTTGTTAGCTCATTCTTTCTCTTTCTCCCTCTCGAGTTACGGTTTCATTTGGAAAGATAATTTTCAGTTGCCGAATATGATTCTGCAGATTCCCAATATGCAACACTAGCCTACGTGTTAGCTATCTCTCTCTCTCTATCTCTTTCTCTCTCTCTCTCTGGCACTCTCTCCATCTCGTCTAGTCGGTTTCGTTTTTTAAGATAATTTCCAGTTGCCGAATATGTATCTGCTGGATCCCAATATGCAAAATCACTTGTTAGCTCTCTCTCTCTCTCTTTCACTTGCTCTCTCTCCCTCTCATGTAGTCGGTTTCGTTTTTTAAGATAATTTCCAGTTGCCGAATATGTATCTGCTGGATCCCAATATGCAAAATTACTTGTTATGTCTTTCTCTCTCTTTCGCCCTCGCGTGTAGACGGTTTCGTTTTTTAAGATAATTTTCAGTGTCCGAATGTGTATCTGCTGGATCCCAATATGCAAAATTACTTGTTATCTCATTCTTTCTCATTCTCCCTCTCGAGTTACGGTTTCATTTTCAACGATAATTTCTAGTTTCCGAATATGATTCTGCAGATTCCCAAATGCAACACTAGTCTTCGTGTTAGCTATCTCTCTCTCTCCCTTTCTCTCTCTCTCTTTCTCCCTCTCTCTGACACTCTCTCCATCTCGTATCGACGGTTTCGATTTTTAAGCTAATTTCCTGTTGCCGAATATGTATCTGTTGGATCTCAATATGCAAATTTTTTATTAGCTATTTCTCTTTCTCTCTCTCTCCCATACGTGTAGACGGTTTCGTTTTTTAAGATAATTTTCAGTTGCCGAATATGTATCAGCTGCATCCCAATATTCAAAATTACTTTTTAGCTCTTTCTCTCTCTCTCTCTCTCTCTCTCTCTCTCTCCCTCGCGTGTAGACGATTTCGTTTTTTAAGATGATTTCCAGTTGCCGAATATGATTCTGCAGTTTCCCAATATGCAAAACTAGTCTACGTGTTAGCTATCTCTCTCTCCCTCCCTCTCCATCTCTCTCTCTCTCTCTCCCTCCATCTCGTATCAACCTTTTCGATTTTTAAGCTATATTCCTGATGCCGAATATGTATCTGCTGGATAAAAAATCTGCAAAATTACTTGATAGCTCTTTCTCTCTCTCTACCTCACGTGTAGACGGTTTCGTTTTTTAAGATAATTTCCAGTTGCCGAATATGTATCTGCTGGATCCCAATATGCAAAATTACTTGTTAGCTCATTCTTTCTCTTTCTCCCTCTCGAGTTACGGTTTCATTTTCAAAGATAGTTTGCAGTTGCCGAATATGATTCTGGAGATTCCCAATATGCAACACTAGCCTACGTGTTAGCTATCTCTCTCTCTCTCTCTCTCTCTCTCTCTCTCTCTCTCTCTCTCTCTATCTCTATCTCTCTCTCTCTCTCTGGCACTCTATCCATCTCGTATCGATGTTTACGATTTTTAAGTTAATTTCCAGTTGCCGAATATGTATCTGCTGGATCCCAATATGCAAAATTATTTGTTAGCTCTTTCTCTTACTCTCTCTCTCCCTTACTTGTAGACGGTTTCGTTATTTAAGATAATTTCCAGTTGCCGAATATGTATCTGCTGGATCCCAATATGCAAAATTACTTGTTAGCTCATTCTTTCTCTTTCTCCCTCTCGAGTTACGGTTTCATTTTCAAAGAT
Source organism: Prosapia bicincta (assembly GCA_036971475.1). Taxonomy (NCBI): domain Eukaryota; kingdom Metazoa; phylum Arthropoda; class Insecta; order Hemiptera; family Cercopidae; genus Prosapia; species Prosapia bicincta. The sequence goes on along the minus strand of JBAIZL010000001.1, from coordinate 88,738,186 downwards.
AATTTCCAGTTGCCGAATATGATTCTGCAGATTCCCAATATGCAAAACTAGTCTACGTGTTAGCTATCTCTCTCTCCCTCCCTCTCTCACTCTCTCGTTCTTTCTCTCTCTCTCTCTCTCTCTCTCTCTCTCTCTCTCTTTCCATCTCGTATCAACGGTTTCGATTTTTAAGCTAATTTCCAGTTGTCGAATATGTATCTACTGGATATAAATTTGCAAAATTACTTTTCAGCTCTTTCTCTCTCTCTCTCTCTCTCTCTCCCTTGCGTGTAGACGGTTTCGTTTTTTAAGATAATTTCCACTTGCCGAATATGTATCTGCTGGATCCTAATATGCAAAATTACTTGTTAGCTCATTCTTTCTCTTTCTCCCTCTCGAGTTACGGTTTCATTTGGAAAGATAATTTTCAGTTGCCGAATATGATTCTGCAGATTCCCAATATGCAACACTAGCCTACATGTTGGCTATCTCTCTCTCTCTCTCTCTCTCTTTCTCTCTCTCTCTCTGGCACTCTCTCCATCTCGTGTAGTCGGTTTCGTTTTTTAAGATAATTTCCAGTTGCCGAATATGTATCTGCTGGATCCCAATATGCAAAATCACTTGTTAGCTCTCTCTCTCTCTTTCACTCTCTCTCTCTCTCTCCCTCTCGTGTAGTCGGTTTCGTTTTTTAAGATAATTTCCAGTTGCCGAATATGTATCTGCTGGATCCCAATATGCAAAATTACTTGTTATGTCTTTCTCTCTCTTTCTCCCTCGCGTGTAGACGGCTTCGTTTTTTAAGATAATTTTCAGTGTCCGAATATGTATCTGCTGGATCCCAATATGCAAAATTACTTGTTAGCTCATTCTTTCTCATTCTCCCTCTCGAGTTACGGTTTCATTTTCAACGATAATTTCTAGTTTCCGAATATGATTCTGCAGATTCCCAAATGCAACACTAGCCTTCGTGTTAGCTATCTCTCTCTCTCCCTTTCTCTCTCTCTCTTTCTCCCTCTCTCTGGCACTCTCTCCATCTCGTATCGACGGTTTCGATTTTTAAGCTAATTTCCAGTTGCCGAATATGTATCTGTTGGATCTCAATATGCAAATTTTTTATTAGCTATTTCTCTTTCTCTCTCTCTCCCTTACGTGTAGACGGTTTCGTTTTTTAAGATAATTTTCAGTTGCCGAATATGTATCAGCTGCATCCCAATATTTAAAATTACTTTTTAGCTCTTTCTCTCTCTCTCTCTCTCTCTCTCTCTCTCTCTCTCTCTCTCTCCCTCGCGTGTAGACGGTTTCGTTTTTTAAGATAATTTTCAGTTGCCGAATATGTATCAGCTGCATCCCAATATTCAAAATTACTTGTTAGCTCTCTCTCTCCCTCTCTCTCTCTCTCCCTCTCTCCCTCTCGTGTAGTCGGTTTCGTTTTTTAAGATAATTTCCAGTTGCCGAATAAGTATCGTCTGGATCCCAATACGCAAAATTACTTGTTAGCTCATTCTTTCTCTTTCTCCCTCTCGAGTTACGGTTTCATTTTCAAAGATAATTTCCAGTTGCCGAATATGATTCTGCAGTTTCCCAATATGCAAAACTAGTCTACGTGATAGCTATCCCTCTCTCCCTCCCTCTCCATCTCTCTCTCTCTCTCTCTCTCTCCATCTCGTATCAACCTTTTCGATTTTTAAGCTATATTCCTGATGCCGAATATGTATCTGCTGGATAAAAAATCTGCAAAATTACTTGATAGCTCTTTCTCTCTCTCTACCTCACGTGTAGACGGTTTCGTTTTTTAAGATAATTTCCAGTTGTCGAATGTGTATCTGCTGGATCCCAATATGCAAAATTACTTGTTAGCTCATTCTTTCTCTTTCTCCCTCTCGAGTTACGGTTTCATTTTCAAAGATAGTTTGCAGTTGCCGAATATGATTCTGCAGATTCCTAATATGCAACACTAGCCTACGTGTTAGCTATCTCTCTCTTTCTCTTTCTCTCTCTCTCTCTCTCTCTCTCTCTCTCTCTCTCTGACACTCTATCCATCTCGTATCGACGTTTTCGATTTTTAAGTTAATTTCCAGTTGCCGAATATGTATCTGCTGGATCCCAATATGCAAAATTATTTGTTAGCTCATTCTTTCTCTTTCTCCCTCTCGAGTTACGGTTTCATTTTCAAAGATAATTTCCAGTTGCCGAATATGATTCTGCCGATTCCCAATATGCAAAACTAGTCTACGTGTTAGCTATCTCTCTCTCCCTCCCTCTCTCACTCTCTCGTTCTTTCTCTCTCTCTCTCTCCCTCCCTCTCTCACTCTCTCGTTCTTTCTCTCTCTCTCTCTCTCCCTCCATCTCGTATCAACCTTTTCGATTTTTAAGCTATATTCCTGATGCGGAATATGTATCAGCTGGATAAAAAATCTGCAAAATTACTTGATAGCTCTTTCTCTCTCTCTACCTCACGTGTAGACGGTTTCGTTTTTTAAGATAATTTCCAGTTGCCGAATATGTATCTGCTGGATCCCAATATGCAAAATTACTTGTTAGCTCATTCTTTCTCTTTCTCCCTCTCGAGTTACGGTTTCATTTTCAAAGATAGTTTGCAGTTGCCGAATATGATTCTGCAGATTCCCTATATGCAACACTAGCCTACGTGTTAGCTATCTCTCTCTTTCTCTTTCTCTCTCTCTCTCTCTGGCACTCTATCCATCTCGTATCGACGTTTACGATTTTTAAGTTAATTTCCAGTTGCCGAATATGTATCTGCTGGATCCCAATATGCAAAATTATTTGTTAGCTCTTTCTCTTTCTCTCTCTCTCCCTTACTTGTAGACGGTTTCGTTATTTAAGATAATTTCCAGTTGCCGAATATGTATCTGCTGGATCCCAATATGCAAAATTACTTGTTAGCTCATTCTTTCTCTTTCTCCCTCTCGAGTTACGGTTTCATTTTCAAAGATAATTTCCAGTTGCCGAATATGATTCTGCAGATTCCCAATATGCAAAACTAGTCTACGTGTTAGCTATCTCTCTCTCCCTCCCTCTCTCGTTCTCTCTCTCTCTCTCTCTCTCTCTCTCTTTCCATCTCGTATCAACGGTTTCGATTTTTAAGCTAATTTCCAGTTGCCGAATATGTATCTACTGATTATAAATTTGCAAAATTACTTTTTAGCTCTTTCTCTCTCTCTCTCTCTCTCTCTCTACCTTGCGTGTAGACGGTTTCGTTTTTTAAGATAATTTCCACTTGCCGAATATGTATCTGCTGGATCCCAATATGCAAAATTACTTGTTAGCTCATTCTTTCTCTTTCTCCCTCTCGAGATACGGTTTCATTTGGAAAGATAATTCTCAGTTGCCGAATATGATTCTGCCGATTCCCAATATGCAACACTAGCCTACGTGTTGGGTATCTCTCTCTCTCTCTATCTCTTTCTCTCTCTCTCTCTGGCACTCTCTCCATCTCGTGTAGTCGGTTTCGTTTTTTAAGATAATTTCCAGTTGCCGAATATGTATCTGCTGGATCCCAATATGCAAAATCACTTGTTAGCTCTCTCTCTCTCTCTCTCTCTCTCTTTCACTTGCTCTCTCTCCCTCTCATGTAGTCGGTTTCGTTTTTTAAGATAATTTCCAGTTGCCGAATATGTATCTGCTGGATCCCAATATGCAAAATTACTTGTTATGTCTTTCTCCCTCTTTCTCCCTCGCGTGTAGACGGTTTCGTTTTTTAAGATAATTTTCAGTGTCCGAATATGTATCTGCTGGATCCCAATATGCAAAATTACTTGTTAGCTCATTCTTTCTCATTCTCCCTCTCGAGTTACGGTTTCATTTTCAACGATAATTTCTAGTTTCCGAATATGATTCTACAGATTCCCAAATGCAACACTAGTCTTCGTGTTAGCTATCTCTCTCTCTCCCTTTCTCTCTCTCTCTTTCTCCCTCTCTCTGGCACTCTCTCCATCTCGTATCGACGGTTTCGATTTTTAAGCTAATTTCCTGTTGCCGAATATGTATGTGTTGGATCTCAATATGCAAATTTTTTATTAGCTATTTCTCTTTCTCTCTCTCTCCCTTACGTGTAGACGGTTTCGTTTTTTAAGATAATTTTCAGTTGCCGAATATGTATCAGCTGCATCCCAATATTCAAAATTACTTTTTAGCTCTTTCTCTCTCTCTCTCTCTCTCTCTCTCTCTCCCTCGCGTGTAGACGGTTTCGTTTTTTAAGATGATTTCCAGTTGCCGAATATGTATCTGCTGGATCCCAATATGCAAAATTACTTGTTAGCTCATTCTTTCTCTTTCTCCCTCTCGAGTTACGGTTTCATTTTCAAAGATAATTTCCAATTGCCGAATATGATTCTGCAGTTTCCCAATATGCAAAACTAGTCTACGTGTTAGCTATCTCTCTCTCCCTCCCTCTCCATCTCTCTCTCTCTCTCTCCCTCCATCTCGTATCAACCTTTTCGATTTTTAAGCTATATTCCTGATGCCGAATATGTATCTGCTGGATAAAAAATCTGCAAAATTACTTGATAGCTCTTTCTCTCTCTCTACCTCACGTGTAGACGGTTTCGTTTTTTAAGATAATTTCCAGTTGCCGAATATGTATCTGCTGGATCCCAATATGCAAAATTACTTGTTAGCTCATTCTTTCTCTTTCTCCCTCTCGAGTTACGGTTTCATTTTCAAAGATAGTTTGCAGTTTCCGAATATGATTCTGCAGAATCCTAATATGCAAAACTAGCCTACGTGTTAGCTATCTCTCTCTTTCTCTTTCTCTCTCTCTCTCTCTCTCTCTCTCTCTCTCTCTCTCTCTCTCTCTCTCTCTCTGGCACTCTATCCATCTCGTATCGACGTTTTCGATTTTTAAGTTAATTTCCAGTTGCCGAATATGTATCTGCTGGATCCCAATATGCAAAATTATTTGTTAGCTCTTTCTCTTTCTCTCTCTCTCCCTTACGTGTAGACGGTTTCGTTATTTAAGATAATTTCCAGTTGCCGAATATGTATCTGCTGGATCCCAATATGCAAAATTACTTGTTAGCTCATTCTTTCTCTTTCTCCCTCTCGAGTTACGGTTTCATTTTCAAAGATAATTTCCAGTTGCCGAATATGATTCTGCAGATTCCCAATATGCAAAACTAGTCTACGTGTTAGCTATCTCTCTCTCCCTCCCTCTCTCACTCTCTCGTTCTTTCTCTCTCTCTCTCTCTCCCTCCATCTCGTATCAACCTTTTCGATTTTTAAGCTATATTCCTGATGCCGAATATGTATCTGCTGGATAAAAAATCTGCAAAATTACTTGATAGCTCTTTCTCTCTCTCTACCTCACGTGTAGACGGTTTCGTTTTTTAAGATAATTTCCAGTTGCCGAATATGTATCTGCTGGATCCCAATATGCAAAATTACTTGTTAGCTCATTCTTTCTCTTTCTCCCTCTCGAGTTACGGTTTCATTTTCAAAGATAGTTTGCAGTTGCCGAATATGATTCTGCAGATTCTCAATATGCAACACTAGCCTACGTGTTAGCTATCTCTCTCTTTCTCTTTCTCTCTCTCTCTCTCTCTCTCTCTCTCTCTCTCTCTCTCTCTGGCACTCTATCCATCTCGAATCGACGTTTACGATTTTTAAGTTAATTTCCAGTTGCCGAATATGTATCTGCTGGATCCCAATATGCAAAATTACTTGTTAGCTCATTCTTTCTCTTTCTCCCTATCGAGTTACGGTTTCATTTTCAAAGATAATTTCCAGTTGCCGAATATGATTCTGCAGATTCCCAATATGCAAAACTAGTCTACGTGTTAGTTATCTCTCTCTCCCTCCCTCTCTCACTTTCTCGTTCTTTCTTTCTCTCTCTCTCTTTCCATCTGGTATCAACGGTTTCGATTTTTAAGCTAATTTCCAGTTGCCGAATATGTATCTACTGGATATAAATTTGCAAAATTACTTTTTAGCTCTTTCTCTCTCTCTCTCTCTCTCTCCCTTGCGTGTAGACGGTTTCGTTTTTTAAGATAACTTCCACTTGCCGAATATGTATCTGCTGGATCCCAATATGCAAAATTACTTGTTAGCTCATTCTTTCTCTTTCTCCCTCTCGAGTTACGGTTTCATTTGGAAAGATAATTTTCAGTTGCCGAATATGATTCTGCAGATTCCCAATATGCAACACTAGCCTACGTGTTGGCTATCTCTCTCTCTCTCTCTCTCTCTCTCTCTCTCTCTCTCTCTTTCTCTCTCTCTCTCTGGCACTCTCTCCATCTCGTGTAGTCGGTTTCGTTTTTTAAGATAATTTCCAGTTGCCGAATATGTATCTGCTGGATCCCAATATGCAAAATCACTTGTTAGCTCTCTCTCTCTCTCTTTCACTCTCTCTCTCTCTCCCTCTCGTGTAGTCGGTTTCGTTTTTTAAGATAATTTCCAGTTGCCGAATATGTATCTGCTGGATCCCAATATGCAATATTACTTGTTATGTCATTCTCTCTCTTTCTCCCTCGCGTGTAGACGGTTTCGTTTTTTACGATAATTTTCAGTGTCCGAATATGTATCTGCTGGATCCCAATATGCAAAATTACTTGTTAGCTCATTCTTTCTCATTCTCCCTCTCGAGTTACGGTTTCATTTTCAACGATAATTTCTAGTTTCCGAATATGATTCTGCAGATTCCCAAATGCAACACTAGCCTTCGTGTTAGCTATCTCTCTCTCTCCCTTTCTCTCTCTCTCTTTCTCCCTCTCTCTGGCACTCTCTCCATCTCGTATCGACGGTTTCGATTTTTAAGCTAATTTCCAGTTGCCGAATATGTATCTGCTGGATCCCAATATGCAAAATTATTTGTTAGCTCTTTCTCTTTCTCTCTCTCTCCCTTACTTGTAGACGGTTTCGTTATTTAAGATAATTTCCAGTTGCCGAATATGTATCTGCTGGATCCCAATATGCAAAATTACTTGTTAGCTCATTCTTTCTCTTTCTCCCTCTCGAGTTACGGTTTCATTTTCAAAGATAATTTCCAGTTGCCGAATATGATTCTGCAGATTCCCAATATGCAAAACTAGTTTACGTGTTAGCTATCTCTCTCTCCCTCCCTCTCTCACTCTCTCGTTCTTTCTCTCTCTCTCTCTCTCTCTCTCTCTCTCTCTCTCTCTCTCTCTCTCTCTTTCCATCTCGTATCAACGGTTTCGATTTTTAAGCTAATTTCCAGTTGCCGAATATGTATCTACTGGATATAAATTTGCAAAATTACTTTTCAGCTCTTTCTCTCTCTCTCTCTCTCTCTCTCTCTCTCCCTTGCGTGTAGACGGTTTCGTTTTTTAAGATAATTTCCACTTGCCGAATATGTATCTGCTGGATCCTAATATGCAAAATTACTTGTTAGCTCATTCTTTCTCTTTCTCCCTTTCGAGTTACGGTTTCATTTGGAAAGATAATTTTCAGTTGCCGAATATGATTCTGCAGATTCCCAATATGCAACACTAGCCTACATGTTGGCTATCTCTCTCTCTCTCTCTCTCTCTCTTTCTCTCTCTCTCTCTGACACTCTCTCCATCTCGTGTAGTCGGTTTCGTTTTTTAAGGTATTTTCCAGTTGCCGAATATGTATCTGCTGGATCCCAATATGCAAAATTACTTGATAGCTCTTTCTCTCTCTCTCAAAAATTATTTGTTAGCTATTTCTCTTTCTCTCTCTCTCCCTTACGTGTAGACGGTTTCGTTTTTTAAGATAATTTTCAGTTGCCGAATATGTATCAGCTGCATCCCAATATTCAAAATTACTTGTTAGCTCTCTCTCTCTCTCCCTCCCTCTCTCTCCCTCTCTCCCTCTCGTGTAGTCGGTTTCGTTTTTTAAGATAATTTCCAGTTGCCGAATATGTATCTGCTGGATCCCAATACGCAAAATTACTTGTTAGCTAGCAAAAACTAGTCTACGTGTTAGCTATCTCTCTCTCCCTCCCTCTCCATCTCTCTCTCTCCCTCCATCTCGTATCAACGGTTTCGATTTTTAAGCTAATTTCCAGATGCCGAATATGTATCTGCTGGATAAAAATTATGCAAAATTACTTGTTATCACTTTCCCTCTCTTTCTCCCTCACGCGTAGACGGTTTCGTTTTTTAAGATAATTTTCAGTGTCCGAATATGTATCTGCTGGATCCCAATATGCAAAATTACTTGTTAGCTCATTCTTTCTCTTTCTCCCTCTCGAGTTACGGTTTCATTTCCAACGATAATTTCAAGTTGTGGAATATGATTCTGCAGATTCCAAAATGCAACACTAACCTACGTGTTAGCTCTCTCTCTCTCTCTCTCTCTCTCTCTCTCTTTCTCTCTCTTACTCTTTGGCACTCTCTCCATCTCGTATCGACGGTTTCGATATTTAAGCTAATTTCCAGGTGCCGAATATGTATCTGCTGGATACCAATATGCAAAATTACTTGTTAGCTCTCTCTCTCTCCCTCTCGTGTAGTCGGTTTCATTTTTTAAGATAATTTCCAGTTGCCGAATATGTATCTGCTAGATCCCAATATGCAAAATTTTTTATTAGCTCTTTCTCTTTCTCTCTCTCCCTTACGTGTTAACGGTTTTGTTTTTTAAGATAATTTTCAGTTGCCGCATATGTATCAGCTGCATCCCAATATTCAAAATTACTTGTCAGCTCTCTCTCTCTCTCTCTCTGTCTCTCTCTCTCTCTCTCTCTCTCTCTCTCTATCTCTCTCTCTCTCCCTCTCGTGTAGTCGGTTTCATTTTCAAAGATAACTTCCAGTTGCCGAATATGATTCTGCAAATTCGCAATATGCAAAACTAGTCTACGTGTTGGCTATCTCTCTCTTTCTCTCTCTCACTCTCTCTCTTTCTGGCACTCTATCCATCTCGAATCGACGGTTTCGATTTTTAAGTTAATTTCCAGTTGCCGAATATGTATCTGCTGGATCCCAATATGCAAAATTACTTGTTAGCTCTCTCTCTCTCTCTCTCTCTCTCTCTCTCTCTCTCCCTCTCCCTCTCGTGTATCGGTTTCGTTTTTTAGGATAATTTCCAGTTGCCGAATACGTATCTGCTGGATCCCAATATGCAAAATTACTTGTTAGCTCATTCTTTCTCTTTCTCCCTTTCGAGTTACGGTTTCATTTGGAAAGATAATTTTCAGTTGCCGAATATGATTCTGCAGATTCCCAATATGCAACACTAGCCTACGTGTTAGTTATCTCTCTCTTTCTCTCTTTCTCTCTCTCTCTCTCTCTCTCTGGCACTCTCTCCATCTCGTATCGACGGTTTCGATTTTTAAGCTAATTTCCAGTTGCCGAATATGTAACTGCTGGATACCAATATGCAAAATTACTTGATAGCTCTTTCTCTCTCTCTCTCTCTCTCTCTCTCTCTCTCCCTTCCTCTCGTGTAGTCGGTTTCGTTTTTTAAGATAATTTCCAGTTGCCGAATATGTATCTGCTGGATCCCAATATGCAAAATTACTTGTTATCTCTTTCTCTCTCTTTCTCCCTCACGTGTAGACGGTTTCGTTTTTTTAAGATAATTTTCAGTGTCCGAATATGTATCTGCTGGATCTCAATATGCAAAATTACTTGTTAGCTCATTCTTTCTCATTCTCCCTCTCGAGTTACGGTTTCATTTTCAACGATAATTTCTAGTTTCCGAATATGATTCTGCAGATTCCCAAATGCAACACTAGCCTTCGTGTTAGGTATCTCTCTCTCTCTCTCCCTTTCTCTCTCTCTTTCTTCCTCTCTCTGGCACTCTCTCCATCTCGTATCGACGGTTTCGATTTTTAAGCAAATTTCCAGTTGCCGAATATGTATCTGTTGGATCTCAATATACAAATTTTTTATTAGCTATTTCTCTTTCTCTCTCTCTCCCTTACGTGTAGACGGTTTCGATTTTTAAGATAATTTTCACTTGCCGAATATGTATCAGCTGCATCCCAATATTCAAAATTACTTGTTAGCTCTCTCTCTCTCCCTCTCTCTCTCTCTCCCTCTCTCCCTCTCGTGTAGTCGGTTTCGTTTTTTAAGATAATTTCCAGTCGCCGAATATGTATCTGCTGGATCCCAATATGCAAAATTACTTGTTAGCTCTCTCTCTCTCCCTCTCTCTCTCTCTCCCTCTCTCCCTCTCGTGTAGTCGGTTTCGTTTTTTAAGATAATTTCCAGTTGCCGAATATGTATCTGCTTGATCCCAATATGCAAAATTATTTGTTAGCTCTTTCTCTTTCTCTCTCTCTCCCTTACGTGTAGACGGTTTCGTTATTTAAGATAATTTCCAGTTGCCGAATATGTATCTGCTGGATCCCAATATGCAAAATTACTTGTTAGCTCATTCTTTCTCTTTCTCCCTCTCGAGTTACGGTTTCATTTTCAAAGATAATTTCCAGTTGCCGAATATGATTCTGCAGATTCCCAATATGCAAAACTAGTCTACATGTTAGCTATCTCTCTCTCTCTCTCTCTCTCTCTCTCTCTCTCTCTCTCTCTCTCCCTTTCGTGTAGTCGGTTTCATTTTCAAAGATAATTTCCAGTTGCCGAATATGATTCTGCAAATTCGCAATATGCAAAACTAGTCTACGTGTTGGCTATCTCTCTCTTTCTCTTTCTCTCTCTCTCTCTCTCTCTCTCTCTCTGGCACTCTATCCATCTCGTATCGACGTTTTCGATTTTTAAGTTAATTTCCAGTTGCCGAATATGTATCTGCTGGATCCCAATATGCAAAATTACTTGTTAGCTCTCTCTCTCTCTCTCTCTCTCTCTCCCTCTCGTGTATCGGTTTCGTTTTTTAAGATAATTTCCAGTTGCCGAATACGTATCTGCTGGATCCCAATATGCAAAATTATTTGTTAGCTCTTTCTCTTTCTCTCTCTCTCACTTACGTGTAGATGGTTTCGTTTTTTAAGATAATTTTCAGTGTCCGAATATGTATCTGCTGGATCCCAATATGCAAAATTACTTGTTAGCTCATTCTTTCTCTTTCTACCTTTCGAGTTACGGTTTCATTTGGAAAGATAATTTTCAGTTGCCGAATATGATTCTGCAGAAGATTCCCAATATGCAACACTAGCCTACGTGTTAGTTATCTCTCTCTTTCTCTCTTTCTCTCTCTCTCTCTCTCTCTCTCTCTGGCACTCTCTCCATCTCGTATCGACGGTTTCGATTTTTAAGCTAATTGCCAGTTGCCGAATATGTAACTGCTGGATACCAATATGCAAAATTACTTGTTAGCTCATTCTTTCTCATTCTCCCTCTCGAGTTACGGTTTCATTTTCAACGATAATTTCTAGTTTCCGAATATGATTCTGCAGATTCCCAAATGCAACACTAGCCTTCGTGTTAGGTATCTCTCTCTCTCCCTTTCTCTCTCTCTCTTTCTCCCTCTCTCTGGCACTCTCTCCATCACGTATCGACGGTTTCGATTTTTAAGCTAATTTCCAGTTGGCGAATATGTATCTGTTGGATCTCAATATGCAAATTTTTTATTAGCTATTTCTCTTTCTCTCTCTCTCCCTTACGTGTAGACGGTTTCGTTTTTTAAGATAATTTTCACTTGCCGAATATGTATCAGCTGCATCCCAATATTCAAAATTACTTGTTAGCTCTCTCTCTCTCCCCCTCTCTCTCTCCCTATCTCCCTCTCGTGTAGTCGGTTTCGTTTTTTAAGATAATTTCCAGTTGCCAAATATGTATCTGCTGGATCCCAATATGCAAAATTACTTGTTAGCTCATTCTTTCTCTTTCTCCCTCTCGAGTTACGGTTTCATTTTCAAAGATAGTTTGCAGTTGCCGAATATGATTCTGCAGATTCCCAATATGCAACACTAGCCTACGTGTTAGCTATCTCTCTCTTTCTCTTTCTCTCTCTGTCTCTCTCTCTCTCTCTCTCTCTCTCTCTCTCTGGCACTCTATCCATCTCGTATCGACGTTTTCGATTTTTAAGTTAATTTCCAGTTGCCGAATATGTATCTGCTGGATCCCAATATGCAAAATTATTTGTTAGCTCTTTCTCTTTCTCTGTCTCTCCCTTACGTGTAGACGGTTACGTTATTTAAGATAATTTCCAGTTGCCGAATATGTATCTGCTTGATCCCAATATGCAAAATTACTTGTTAGCTCATTCTTTCTCTTTCTCCCTTTCGAGTTACGGTTTCATTTGGAAAGATAATTTTCAGTTGTCGAATATGATTCTGCAGAATCCCAATATGCAACACTACCCTACGTGTTAGTTATCTCTCTCTCTCTCTTTCTCTCTCTCTCTCTCTCTCTCTCTCTCTGGCACTCTCTCCATCTCGTATCGACGGTTTCGATTTTTAAGCTATTTTCCAGTTGCCGAATATATATCTGCTGGATCCCAAAATGCAAAATTACTTGTTAGCTCATTCTTTGTCATTCTCCCTCTCGAGTTACGGTTTCATTTTCAACGATAATTTCTAGTTTCCGAATATGATTCTGCAGATTCCCAAATGCAACACTAGCCTTCGTGTTAGCTATCTCTCTCTCTCCCTTTCTCTCTCTCTCTCTTTCTCTCTCTCTCTCTCTCTTTGGCACTCTCTCCATCTCGTATCGACGGTTTCGATTTTTAAGCTAATTTCCAGGTGCCGAATAATTATCTGCTGGATCTCAATATGCAAAATTTTGTATTAGCTCTTTCTCTTTCTCTCTCTCTCCCTTACGTGTAGACGGTTTCGTTTTTTAAGATAATTTCCAGTTGCCGAATATGTATCTGCTGGATCCCAATATGCAAAAATTATTTGTTAGCTATTTCTCTTTCTCTCTCTCTCTCCCTTACGTGTAGACGGTTTCGTTTTTTAAGATAATTTTCAGTTGCCGAATATGTATCAGCTGCATCCCAATATTCAAAATTACTTGTTAGCTCTCTCTCTCTCTCTCCGTCTCTCTCTCTCCCTCTCGTGTAGTCGGTTTCGTTTTTTAAGATAATTTCCAGTTGCCGAATATGTATCTGCTGGATCCCAATACGCAAAATTACTTGTTAGCTCATTCTTTCTCTTTCTCCCTCTCGAGTTCCGGTTTCATTTTCAAAGATAATTTCCAGTTGCCGAATATGATTCTGCAGTTTCCCAATATGCAAAACTAGTCTACGTATTAGCTAACTCTCTCTCCCTCCCTCTCCATCTCTCTCTCTCTCTCTCTCCCTCCATCTCGTATCAACGTTTTCGATTTTTAAGCTATATTCCTGATGCCGAATATGTATCTGCTGGATAAAAAATCTGCAAAATTACTTGATAGCTCTTTCTCTCTCTCTCCCTCACGTGTAAACGGTTTCGTTTCTTAAGATAATTTCCAGTTGCCGAATATGTATCTGCTGGTACCCAATATGCAAAATTACTTGTTAGCTCATTCTTTCTCTTTCTCCCTCTCGAGTTACGGTTTCATTTTCAAAGATAGTTTGCAGTTGCCGAATATGATTCTGCAGATTCCCAATATGCAACACAAGCCTACGTGTTAGCTATCTCTCTCTCTTTCTCTTTCTCTCTCTCTCTCTCTCTCTCTCTGTCTCTCGCTGTCTCTCTCCTTCCATCTCGTATCAACGGTTTCGATTTTTAAGCTAATTTACAGTTGCCGAATATGTATCTACTGGATATAAATTTGCAAAATTACTTTTTAGCTCTTTCTCTCTCTCTCTCTCTCCCTCGCGTGTAGACGGTTTCGTTTTTTAAGATAATTTCCAGTTGCCGAATATGTATCTGCTGGATCCCAATATGCAAAATTACTTGTTAGCTCATTCTTTCTCTTTCTCCCTCTCGAGTTACTGTTTCATTTTGAAAGATAATTTTCAGTTGCCGAATATGATTCTGCAGATTCCCAATATGCAACACTACCCTACGTGTTAGTTATCTCTCTCTCTCTCTTTCTCTCTCTCTCTCTCTCTCTCTGGCACTCTCTCCATCTCGTATCGACGGTTTCGATTTTTAAGCTAATTTCCAGTTGCCGAATATGTAACTGCTGGATACCAATATGCAAAATTACTTGTTAGCTCTCTCTCTCTCTCTCTCTTTCACTCTCTCTCTCTCTCCCTCTCATGTAGTCGGTTTCGTTTTTTACGATAATTTCCAGTTGCCGAATATGTATTTGCTTTATCCCAATATGCAAAATTACTTGTTATCTCTTTCTCTCTCTTTCTCCCACACGTGTAGACGGTTTCGTTTTTTAAGATAATTTTCAGTGTCCGAATATGTATCTACTGGATCCCAATATGCAAAATGACTTGTTAGCTCATTCTTTCTCATTCTCCCTCTCGAGTTACGGTTTCATTTTCAACGATAATTTATAATTTCCGAATATGATTCTGCAGATTCCCAAATGCAACACTAGCCTTCGTGTTAGCTATCTCTCTCTCTCCCTTTCTCTCTCTCTCTCTTTCTCTCTCTCTCTCTCTCTCTCTCTCTCTCTCTTTGGCACTCTCTCCATCTCGTATCGACGGTTTCGATTTTTAAGCTAATTTCCAGTTGCCGAATATGTATCTGCTGGATCTCAATATGCAAAATTTTGTATTAGCTCTTTCTCTTTCTCTCTCTCTCCCTTACGTGTAGACGGTTTCGTTTTTTAAGATAATTTCCAGTTGCCGAATATGTATCTGCTGGATCCCAATATGCAAAAATTATTTGTTAGCTATTTCTCTTTCTCTCTCTCTCCCTTACGTGTAGACGGTTTCGTTTTTTAAGATAATTTTCAGTTGCCGAATATGTATCAGCTGCATCCCAATATTCAAAATTACTTGTTAGCTCTCTCTCTCTCTCTCTCTCCCTCTCTCCCTCTCGTGTAGTCGGTTTCGTTTTTTAAGATAACTTCCAGTTGCCGAATATGAATCTGCTGGATCCCAATACGCAAAATTACTTGATAGCTCATTCTTTCTCTTTCTCCCTCTCGAGTTATGGTTTCATTTTCAAAGATAATTTCCAGTTGCCGAATATGATTCTGCAGATTCCCAATATGCAAAACTAGTCTACGTGTTAGCTATCTCTCTCTCCCTCCCTCTCTCTCTCTCTCCCTCTGTCTGTCTGTCTGTCTGTCTCTCTCTCTCCCTCTCTCTCTCTCTCTCTCTCTCTCTCCCCTTCCATCTCGTATCAACGGTTTCGGTTTTTATAATTTCCAGTTGCCGAATATGTATCTACTGAATATAAATTTGCTAAATTACTTGGTAGCTCTTTCTTTCTCTCTCTCTCTCCCTCACGTGTAGACGGTTTCGTTTTTTAAGATAATTTCCAGTAGCCGAATATGTATTTGCTGGATCCCAATATGCAAAATTACTTGTTATCTCTTTCTCTCTCTCTCTCCCTCACGTGTAGACGGTTTCGTTTTTTAAGATAATTTTCAGTGTCCGAATATGTATCTGCTGGATCCCAATATGCAAAATTACTTGTTAGCTCATTCTTTCTGTTTCTCCCTCTCGAGTTACGGTTTCAATTTTAAAGATAATTTCCAGTTGCCGAATATGATTTTGTAGATTCCCAATATGCAACACTAGCCTACGTGTTAGCTATCTCACTCTCTCTCTTTCTCTTTCTCTCTCTCTGGCACTCTCTCCATCTCGTATCGACGGTTTCGATTTTCAAGCTAATTTCCAGTTGCCGAATATGAATCTGCTGGATACCAATATGCAAAATTACTTGTTAGTTCTCTCTCTCTCTCTCCCTCTCCCTCTCGTGTAGACGGTTTCGTTTTTTAAGATAATTTCCAGTTGCCGAATATATATCTGCTGGGTCCCAATATGCAAAATGACTTGTTAGCTCATTCTTTCTCTTTCTCCCTCTCGAGTTACGGTTTCTTTTTCAAAGATAATTTCCAGTTGCCGAATATGAATCTGCAGATTCCCAGTATGCAAAACTAGCCTACGTGTTAGCTTTCTCTCTCGCTCTCTCCTTCTCGTATCGACAGTTTCGGTTTTTAAGATAATATCCAGCAGCCGAATATGTATCTGCTTGATTCCAATATGCAAAATTACTTGTTAGCTCTCTCTCTCTCTCTCTCTCTCTCTCTCTCTCTCTCTCTCTCTCTCTCTCTCTCTCTCTCTCTCGTGTAGACGGTTTCGTTTTTTAGGATAATTTCCAGTTATTATTATTTCCGAATATTAATGTATAGTTTCCCAATATGTAAAATTACTTTCTCTAACACAGCTTAAGCCTTCGTTGGTAACAAACGGAATACACACATTAAAAAATACTTTCTGAACAAAGTTTTTTAAACAATACAATAGTTAAATGAAACGTTGAAATGAATTGTGACAGAAGGGACTCTGTCGCTTGCTTATAGTTTGGAATTAGAATAATCATAGGCCTACTGTGTCCCCCTCCCGTTCTTTATTTTATTAAAAGCTTTGTATTTCGACCTGACCATCTGCCAAACACGCGGATTTCTGTCTATTCATTGGTCCTGTTTCCACTTTTATGGAAATCACGCATTGAGCTGGCACATGCTCTTTGTACGTTATGAAAGCAATAAAGAAATTTTCAAGAGATTAGTTTTTCGACAAACGTCATATGGTATGTCCCTAAAGCGAAAACACCCTTCTCTTACACCCCTTTTGTCACCCTAAATTCAGAAACTAAACCGTTTATTTATAAATTGAAAACAACATAGTTTGTCTCCTTTGGTTATCAGCACAGGAGCGTGCCTAGTATTTCATTTCAGGAGGGAAACTATTTTCGCATTGTAATGATTCTAATGTGAATATATGTTAAATATAAATAAAATTTATTTAGAAAAAAATTTAGGATAAATTATGAAATCAATATTTTCCGTAGTTTAAATTTTACTGATAATTTGAAATAAAGAAAAATTAAAACATTTAATATGTATGCGGACATTGAACACACATATTTCTCAACTGTCTCCAACTTCCTGTCTTAAAAAACCATCTTCAAGTTATTTTTTTAACTAATAAAAGAATTTAAAAAATATAATCCTCCAGAAGAGCTTAACTCTCTTTTTCTGTTAGCTCCGGGAAAAAAATGTAAAAATTTAAGCACATAATTTATTTATGCGCACACACTGTAGGTCTATACCATAATTACTATATTATATTAGGAGTTTTAATAATGAAAAAAAAATCAATTGTTTTCATGGTGACAACCAGAATTCTCACTATCGCAAATCAAAATGTGTTAAAAAAATCTATATATTAGCGTTTCATGTTCCATAGAGCCAAACATCGTTTGAAGCAAACCGGGAGGACTATATGGCACATCCATAGATTACATTTGACTATTTAGAACTCCTAGAACAATGAGACCTAGGACAATGAAAAACTTGATTTCATCCTTAGTTTGACTATGTAGTGTAATTCTGTGTACAGTCTCCGACCCCTGCGCACCGCGTACACTCCCTGGCCAAGAGCAAAGTTGCTGGCCGACCAGGCGGCCTCAGCAGAACACGCTTAAGGCAGGACCCAGATGATAGCTTGTAGATCTCTGTCCGGAACACTGCAAAAGGGCCCAAAAACCGACTTTAGTAGGACCAACTAGTTTGCAGCCTCCTTGTTAGAGTAAATTATGAACGTTGGTGTTAAGTTTGACTGGAACAATGAAAAATGGACCAAAACCTCACTTAGTAGAAGCAATTAGTCCGCAACTTCCTTGCGGGATTGTATTATGAAAGTTGGTGTTGTCAGTATTGTTATGTTAGACTGGGATACTGCAAGAATGCATAAAATCTTATTTGGTAAGAGCAATTAGTCCGCAGCCTTCTTGCGGGAGTATATTAAGAAAGTTGATGTCAGCAGTGGCGGCGATCAGGCCCCTGCAGCCCCTGCCGGGCGGGGGGCCCCGGGCATAACAAGGCCCCAACTGCCCTTTCAAAATGAAAAAAAACAAGCGTAAATGGAAATAGAAACAACACAGTATCCTCCGATTGTGCTGTCAACACGCTGGAATCGGCAGTGCTGTAACCTGCTACTGCACTGAACGAAAACCCTTCCTATTTTAGTATTAGAAAACTACACTAATTTGGTATAAGGTAATCTTATGACAAAAACTTATAATTTCAATAGCATATTTGTATAAATATGATGCTAATATAGCATAGCATCTACTTGTACTACAATACAGTTATCCTTCGTTATTCGTGGGGGTTACGTTCACCGAACTTAACGCTTATAGTGAAACAGCTAATATTAGAACCAACTGTATATGGAAATGGGAGGGTAAAAATGTTAACATTAATTGCAGCTATGTACCATTTGTAAAACAGTATGGTACATTTACATATATTTTATTGTACGTTTTCTTTTTTTTTATTTTATTGCTTACGTTTTCCTTCAATCCGAAAACACGAAAATTCTATTAAATATGCGCGCTTACACACACAGACACACGTATTCTTTATTGTTAAACACTATCCACTAAGTTTTAAACAACCAATTTTAGACAAGTAATGTTATAAACATTGTTAATTTTATTTTTTTTTAACTTGTGTTTTTACTTTGTATAACGATTTTTTCTAGTTCCCTACACACTTCTTTATATGACATGACCATAATACTTCTTCCAGCTCTCGATCGAATTTGAATACCCATTCTAAAGAGGGGCCAATTTCAGAACGGCTGCTGCTGTTTCCCTAATCACACATTTCACCGACAGATTTTAATGCCAACTACGGCGATACATTTTTACGATTTCTCCGTCTTCGTTATCCAAGATAAGCACAGGTTCGGTAATTAGTTCTTCCAGCTCTTCTTATATCAAATCTTGGTTCGCACTTTTTAAAAGACTATCGACGTATTCGCTGTTAATGTCTTAATATCCTTCACCATTAATTCATATTCTATTGAGACAGTATCAGTCCCTATCACTACAGCACAGCAGAACAGTTACCTTAAACCCCGAGCAGATTTCTCCTTGTTAGATAAGAACGTTCATGAAGGCAATCTTTTACAAAACAGTCCAGTCTCATCCGAGTTAAAAACCCTATCGACTGTGTAGCATTTTTTCAAAAATAAGGTTTTTAAAATGCGTAGAAAATGAATTGGTAGTTTCGTGATCCACTGATACTAGTTCACCGGCAATTTTCACGTTGTGAAGAGAAAACCTCTTGATCTTGCCAAACCACCCATTATTTACAGTAAATAATTGACTGTTTGTATGTTTATCTTCGTTTTGAACAAAATGTTCATACAAACGCATAGGTTTTTCAAAAATTGTATAGGTTTCCGAATGTCTTCAGCCATACGATAGAACCTTTTTGGACGTTCCGGAACGTCCTTAACGTTGAACCATGGAAGTTCTAATGTTTTCCGTTATATTTTAGTGACATGGATATCAGACATTTCTTTGGACCAAAAAATAATGGTGGTACTTTGAAAAGAGCCGGGCAGGAGGACTCAATTACATCTGAACCTGAACTAACATCTTCAAAAGTGCCACGCCAAAATATCTCCAATCATATTGTCATTGAAGAGTCGACTGTGCTTGATTCTACACAGCCCCAAGCATCAACATCAGTTGCTAATCGAAATCAGTTTGATTTAGGTGAGTACATAAATCTAAATCAGGACGTATCTGTACCGCTGTCAGATGACATGAAGTATAGTTTACTAACCAATCCAATTGTACGAAATTCGACATGTGACTTCAAACAAGATGTTGAAACTGGCAAAATAAGAAACAGAAGTTTTCAAAAAAATTGGTTGGAAAAATATTTATGGTTGGCCTACTCACCAAAATTGAAAGGTGGGCTTTGCAAATTTTGTACGATATTTAGACCCGTTTTAAAAAGAGGATTATTTGGAGCATTTGTTGTGAGAG
The DNA here is from genome assembly GCA_036971475.1 of Prosapia bicincta. NCBI lineage: Eukaryota > Metazoa > Arthropoda > Insecta > Hemiptera > Cercopidae > Prosapia > Prosapia bicincta. The sequence continues at coordinate 88,718,463 of JBAIZL010000001.1, read as the reverse complement.
CTCATCAAGATTACAAACATTTTCATGAAGATGCTAAAAGCCATGAACAGAGCAATTGGCATCATGAGTCTATAAGTAAAGCGAAAAGTTTTACTGATTCCATAGAAATGAAGAAGAAAAATGTCATCGAGCAAATAGACAGCGGGATCACTGAACTTATAAATGCTAATCGTGAAAATCTAAGACCCATTCTAGCATCACTAATATTTTGTGGCACCCATGATATATCAATTCGGGGGAAACATTCAAATCAAGGAAATTTTGAAGATTTACTTCAGTTCAGAGTTAGTTCAGGTGACAAAGTCCTGAAAAATCATTTGGAAAACCATGGCAGTAGGGCAAAATATAAGTCCCACAGAGTGTGACGACCTAATAAATGTGTGTGGCTCTGTTTTACAAGGAGAGATTGTTGATGAAGTTAATAAATCAGTGGCATTTTCGCTTTTAGCAGATGAAACTGCTGACATTAGCGGTAAAGAACAGTTATCAGTCGGTTTGTTGTTGAAGAAGAGCCCATGAAGTTTGATGTGAAAGAAGAGTTCTTAGGATTTTCTGAACTAAGCCGGTTAGATGCTGAGGGAATCTCTTCATCAATTTTATCATTTGTTGAGAATATTGGATTAGATATGACCAAATTGATTGGCTTAGGGTTTGATGGTTGTTCTTCAATGGCAGGACATGAAAGTGGTGTGCAGGCTAGAATAAAAGAAAAATACCCTAAAGCAGTGTATTATCACTGTGCCTCGCATAGACTGAACTAAGTAGTTAATGACCTAAATAATGTTCAAGAAATTCGGAATAGTGTTGGAACCATAAAACAAGTTATACAGTTTTTTAGGGAAAGTGTTTTACGTAGAAAAAGCATAAAAAATATTCCACTATTCTGTGAAACACGGTGGTCACAAAAGTATAAATCGATCAGGCTATTCAAAGAACACTTCCTGACTATTAAAGAAAGCCTGGGCAGACTTGCATCTGATCGAAATGTCAGTCAGGGAACAAGAACACATGCCAACCAGCTAGATACTGCTACATCTTCGGCAAAATTCATTATTTGCTTGATTATTATTTCCAGATACTCTTCGTATCTAGAGCCTGCAGTTAATAAGCTACATAGTATCGAAATGGACCTTCACAAAGTACATCAGTACATAAATACAGATTTACTGGGGACTTTTAAAAGCCATAGAGAGGAAAATTCGAATGAATTCTCAAACATTTTCGAAGAGGTCTTGTGAACTTATCATGTGAATATCATGTGAACTTGATATTGACATAAAAATTCCAAGATTGGCTGGCAGGCAGACCAAAAGATTTAATGTTGAGTGTGGTACATGTGAGGATTACTTCAGAGCATCAATTTATAATCCTTACATAGATTCATTAATTATGTCTTTATCAACAAGATTTGAAAACAGTAATGAGGTAGCGTTCAAAGGAGGAATTTTACACCCTCTTGCAATAAAAAAGCTTCACAGTAAGGAAGATTATATGACAGATATTAAAAGACTGCAAGAGTTCTATAACATTGATAACTTGGAAGGAGAGGTCAGATTATGGTTCGATTTATGGAAATCCAAAGAATTTTCGGAAAAAACAACACTCCAAGATGTTCTCACAGAAACCACATTTCATCCAACAGTGAGGGAAATGATAATTTATTATCAAACTATACCTCCTACAACTTGCACTGTGGAACGTTCCTTTAGTACACTCCGCCGTGTAAAGACTTGGCTACGTAATACGATTGGCGAGGATCGTCTTTCTGGATTGTCTTCTCAGTTTACACAGAAACAGAGTGAAATCAAAGTTTGCTAGTTTCCAAGATAAAGTTATTGATCAATTTGGACAGAAAAAGAGAAATTTGCAATTTCCATTTTCAGACAAATATTAGTCTAGGGTAATCTGGCGAATACGAAGGCCTGTAGCCGCGTCCAGACATGAGCCGCGAGCATTATGGTGTAACATTTTGGCGTCATTTTGCCGATCAGCGAGCCTTGTCGCGAGTGCAGTATCGTCATAAATAATGGTAAAAATAAATTAATCGATACAAAAAAGCCTGTAAAAATTAGAAGTTTCGAATTTTCTAAAGTGCCTTAAAACTCACCATTTTAACCCTAATTTTTCAAAATGTCCGCGGACCCCCCCTTCTCATGGAGGGAATCCCATTCCCCCAGGTATCAGATTTGGCCCCCCCTATAAAATTATACATGGGCGCCCATGGACTGGGACACTGCAAGGATACTCAAAACCTTATTTGGCGGAGCCGTTATTACCAAACTTTCTTGCGGAAGTGTTTTAAGAAAGTTGAGGTTAATAGAATTGTTATTTTAGACCGGGACACTGCAAAGATGCTTACAACCTTACTTAGTAAGAGCAGGTAGTTCGTAGCCTTCTTGCAAGAGTGCATTAACAACGTTGATGTTGTTAGTATTGTTATGTAAGTCTGGGACACTGCAAGGATGCCCAAAAACCTTACCTGGTAAGAGCAGTTTGTATCTAGCCTACTTGCGTTACTGTAAAAGATTATGTTGTCAGAATTTTTATGGTACACGGAAACACTACAAGGATGACCAAAACCTTTCTTGGTAAGTGCCGTCATTCGGCAGCCTTCATGTGCGAATTTATCAAGAAATTAGATGTTGTCAGTAATGTTAAGTTAGACTGGGACACTGCAAAGATGCCCAAAATCTTACTTAGTAAGAGCAGTTTGTCCGCAGCCTTTTTGCAGGAGTGTATTCAGAAATTTGATGTTGTCAGTATTGTTATGTTAGACCGAGACACTGCATGAAGGCCAAAACCTTTCGTTGGTAAGAGCAGTTATTCTGCAGCCTCCCAGCAATAGTGTATTAAAAAAATTGATGTTGTAAGTAGTGGAACTGTAATGACTACATTCTGTGACTGGAATGACTAGGACAGTGCAAGGATGCCGAAAACCTTACTTGGTACGAGCATTTAGTCCGCAGCCTTCTTACGGGAGTGTATTAAAAAGTTGTGGTCAGTATTGTTATGTTATACTGGGACACTGCATAGATGCCCAAATCCTTACTTGGTGATAGCAGTTAGTCCGCACTCTACTTGCTTGACTGTATTAAACAAGTTGATGAAGTCAGTACTGTTATGTTAGGCTGGGACACTGCAAGAATGCCCAAAAACCATAATTGGTAAGAGCAGTCAGCCCGCAGCCTTCTTGCAGAACTGTATTAGGAAAGAATATGTTGTTAGCAGTGGCGGCTCGTGAGTAAAAGTTCTGGGGGTTCACAATTACCGTGGGTTTGGGAATATTCCATGTTTCAAACAAAACGGGGGCCCTCGGACCTGCCCGGGAAAAGTTAAAATATTTAACATTAAGTTATTGTTTTTAAGCTATTTTGGTACTACAAATTTATAAAACCCAGACACATGCTTTAGGCACAACAGTTTAATTCAAGTTAAGTTAAACATTAGTTACAATTCAGACAAGTAGCTGAGCCAAATATAGTTTATACTCCCAAATCGCCCACTCCTGCAGTTGTCACATTTTTGTACAAACAGTCTATTCTTCTTTCCTTCTTTGTTGCAAATCTTTCAATTACTCATTCATTGAAGTCTGCTATTCATCTTGTCATTTCTTTTTCTAATGTCAGCATTGCCAATGCTGATAGCCGATCTCCATCCATAGTACTTCTTAAAAAGGTTTTTACCCTTTTTAGGCAGGAAAAGCAGCGTTCGGGTTCTGCTGTAGTCATTGGAATTGTAATTAAAACTTTTAATAATTTTACAGTTTCACCAAAACACTCAGCTAAGTTGTTTTCAAGGAGAAATCCAAGTAAGTGAGTAACTTTCTTTACACTTTTAAAATCTTCCCTTCCGTAGATAATTTGAAGTTCTGTTTTTAATTTGTCCTTCTCAATATACGGAAATGACTCTATGGCAGTTTCTAATAGTTTTTCTGGAAACTTATTTTTAAATGTGGCGATATTTGCATTGTCAAACAGATTTGCTGCTACAAGGTGTCCTATAAATTCAAACCTCCCTTTTGTTTGTATGACGATGGCGTCACATACTTCTTTAGCTGCTATATTTCTTGTCATACGTGGATTTTCATTTAAACGAGCTCTTTTAGGTGTGGTTTCTGCTGCTTGTTCTACTTGGATTTCATCTACACTATTTCTTAATTTTTCTATTTCTCCTTTAAACAAAGATATGGCTTCTTTTGCCCAAACGGGATCTATATTTCTTTTTTGAAATGAATCATACAAAATCTGGACGTGAGGCATAACTTTAGCGAAAAAATTGAGCCAAAACACAAACTGTGGTTGCAACAGCTTTAACCTCAAACCTTGTGCCTGATTAATTGTGGCAACTTGAACACTGGTTTCTTCAATTTTTTCAAAGCACAAAATTAAGCTTTCCAAATTTTCGTGAACAGTAAGAACTAATCTGGAATTATAATTCCATCTAGTAGATGAACCCGAAGGAAGCCTGTTCTTCACAATTTCCTCTAAAATACCAGTCCTTTGAGAGGAATGACAGAAGAAATTGTTTAAACAGTAAGAACTAATCTGGAATTATAATTCCATCTAGTAGATGAACCCGAAGGAAGCCTGTTCTTCACAATTTCCTCTAAAATACCAGTCCTTTGAGAGGAATGACAGAAGAAATTGTTTATCTCTTGTAGGTTGGCAAAAAAAATTCTTACTTCTCTGTTTTGTTTATCAGCTCTCGACATAATTAAGTTAAGTTGATGCGCATAACAGTGCACAAAATGTGCATTTGTGTACTCCGTTTTCACTCGTGCTTGAACACCTGAGTATTGACCGCTCATGGTATTACCACCATCATAACTCTGGAAAATTAACTTTTCCTTATTTTCACTAATCACATCAATTAGAACAGTTTTAATACAAGCAGACAGAGTTTCTGCATTTGTGTTTGAAGGATTGAGAAATGTCCAAAAGCGTTCCACTGGAAGCCCGTTCTTAAGAGCATAACGGAAAACTACAACCATTTGGGCTTTTGTTGAAACATCAGTAGTCTCGTCTGCAATTATGGACACATAGTCTGCACTACGAACCTCCTGTAGTATGTCAGGTTATTTATGTTATACTGGGATACTGCAAGTATGTCTAAAACCTTATTTGGTAAGAGCAGTTATTCCGCAGCCTACTTGGGGGAGTGTATTGATAAAGTTGATGTTGTCAGAATTGGTATGTTAGACTGGGACACTGCAAGAATACCCAACACATTACTTGGTAAGAGCAGTCAGTCCACAGTTTTTTTGCGGGAATATATCAAGGAAGTTGATGTTGTCAGTTTTATTATGTTAGACTGGATCACTGCAAGGATGAACAAAATATTACTTGGAAAGAGCAGTCAGTCCGCAATTTTCATGCGGGAGTGTATTAAGAATGTTGATGATGTCAGTATTGTTATGTTAGACTACGACATTGCAAGGATGCCCAAAACCTTACTTGGTAAGAGCAGTCCGTCTGCAGCCTTCTTGCAGGAGCGTATTAGGAACGTTAATGTTGTCAATACTTGTATGCTAGACTAGGACACTTCAAAACTGCCCAAAACCTTACTTGGTAAGAGCAGTCCGTCTGCAGCCTTCTTGCGGGAGCGTATTAGGAACGTTAATGTTGTCAATACTTGTATGCTAGACTAGGACACTTCAAAACTGTCCAAAACCTTACTTGCGAAGAGCAGTCAGTCTGCAGCAATCTTGCGGTAGTGCATTAAGAAAGTTGATGTTGTTAGTATTGATATGTTAGACTAGGACACTGCAAGGATGCCCAAAACCTTACTTGGCTAGAGCATTTCGCAGCCTCCTTGCAGTATGGCTTTAACAAGGTTGATGTAGTCAGTATTGTTATGTTAGGCTGGGACACTACAAGGATGCCCAAAACATTACTTGGTAAGAGCAGTTAGTCCTCAGCCTTCTTGCGGTAGGGTGTTAAGAGAGTTGCTGGGTTCAGTTTTGGTTTGTTAGACTGGTACACTGCATGATGCCCTAAACCTTACTTGGTAAGAGCAGATAGTCCGCAGCCTTCTTGCGGGAGTGTATTAAGAACGTTGATGTTGTCAGTATTGTTATGTTAGACTGGGACACTGCAAGGATGGGCAAAACTTTACTTGGTATAAGTAGTTAGTCCATTAGCCTACTTGCGGAAATGTATGAAGAAAGTTGGTGTTGTCAGTGGCGTAATGTTAGATTGAGACACTGCAAGTATGTTAGTACTTGCAAGTAAGTAAGTATGAAAGAGTACTTACTTGTAAGTATGAAAGAGGTGTTGTTATTGTTCTAGTTTTAGACTGGGTTACTGCCAGGGGCGTTAAAGACCTCAATTAGTAGGTGCAGCTAGTCCAGCCTTGCTTACAATATTGTTGTATAGTTTTAGTAGCAAAACTAAAGGAAGAAAATTATGTGAAATATTAGAAATCAATCGGAAAGTTCAAATCATATGAGGTTGCACTAGAAAGTCCGGAAGACCACCTTGCTTTGTTTCAGCAGTGCAAGGGCTGCTACAATGATAAAAACGACACTGAATTTAAGTGAAACACTAAACGTTAATTAAAAGAAATAGTTCAATTTTATGAGTGAAGTTAAGACCACGCCACTTACCATTCCAAGCTATACAGGGTTGGTGAAGAGGTGATGCTGCGGTTGTTGCAGGCCTGGGTTAAGTCCTGAAGTGATGAACCGTAGCTTGCGAAGAAGGGCATAAAACTAGAAGTCATTTAAAATTAATTGAAAGTTAAAATCACATCAATAGTCACAATAGACAATCTTTAATCAACACTTGATAGTTCACACGCGAGGTTAAAGAGTTAATTGTCTGCGGTGCAATAAAATACCACGCGGTTTGCCTAATACAATGGCCATCAAACTTAGAATGCGGTTAAAAAGACTTATTAAAGTTTACCGGCGGTAATTTATAGTTAGAACGCATCTAAGACATTAACTGAACATAATCAGTAAGCGGTGTAATATTATAACGCGGTTTAAACCCGATGTAATCTTCTAAAGCACTTGAATAGAAACAGGAGAGCCGCACTAGTAAACAGCCATGTTGCAAGAGTGTGTCTTTGACTAAGACGGAAAAGGCTAGCAAAAGGTAACTAGATCAGAAAGTACGTGGACCTAGTCTAAAAACATAGATGAATAGGCTCAATGTGTCTGGTAACTGGATCGCAAAACTATTTCTTTGCAGTAAATGAAGCCTAGATTCTGGCCGGCAACGAATGTCTAGTAGGCGGTGGAAATTGAACTGTGGTAAAACACCAGCTGTTCCTAGGTTATATCGAAAATAATGACAAATGTAAACAAACGTGGTTTAGGGAAAGTGAGGTTAACATTCTGTACTTAACAATTGTATTATTAAGGTGGTGTAAAAACCTTCCTTGCGGGAATGTAATTTGAAAGTAGATATTGTCAGTGATGTTATGCTAGAATAGATCACTGCAAGGGTGACCTATGTAGTAGGAGCAGCTAATCCGCAGGCTCTTTTCAGCAGCTTTCCAGCGGTATTGTATTAAGTACGTTGATGTTGTCAGTATTGTTATGTTAGACTACGACACTGCAAGGATTCCCAAAACCTTTCTTGGTAAGAGCAGTTAATCTGCTTCCTTCTTGCGGTAGGGTGTTAAGTACATTGATGTCAGTATTGGTTTGTTAGACTAGTATACTGCAAGGATGCCCAAAACCTTACTTGTAAAAGCAGTTATTCCGCAGCCCCCTTTTGGGAGTGTATTAAGAAAGTTGGTGTTGTCAGTGGTGTAATGTTAGACTGAGACACTGCATGTATGTTAGTAATATGAAAAAGGTGTTGTTGATCTAATCTTAGACTGGGGTACTGCCAGGGGCACTAAAGACCTCAATTAGTAGGTGCAGCTAGTCCGCCCTTGCTTTTGAGATTTTATTATTAAGGTGGTGTAAAAACCCTCCTTGCGGGAATGTAATTTGAAGGTAGCCTACATATTGTCAGTGATGTTATGTTAGAATAGAACACTGCAACGGTGGCCCAAAACCTTACCTAGTAGGAGCAGCTAATCCGCAGACTCTTTTCGGGAGTGTATTATGAAAGTGGTGTTGTAAGTTTTGGTATGTTAGACTGGGATACTACAAGTTGCAGAAAAGTGCTTAATTAGTAGTTGCAGCTTGTCTGCCCTTTGGAATTATGACTACCTGGACCTGATAAAATTCGTTTTGCATTACTCAAAATAAATACTTTCACATTTGTAAACAGAGCTATTGACTACCTGCATCTATTAAAAGGGGTTTGGCATTCCTCACGGTGGCCTAGTCTAACATAACACCAATGATAACACATACTGTTACAATGCATTCCTGCAAGGTTTGGCATCCCTTGCAGTGGCAAAATCTCAAAAAACACCACTGAAATTAAATACATTAAAAATGCATTTCAGCATAGAGTGCGGTCTAGATACCCTACAGAGAGGGTTTGGGCATCCTTTGCGGAGGCCCAGTCTCACAATACAGCACTGAAAACACATACTTTTACAGTTTCTTCCTGCAAGAGGGTCCGGACAAGGTAAATCTACAAAGAGTCGTTTGGTGTCTCTCGTGTTGCCCTAGTTCGCACAACACCACTGATAACACTCAGTATCACGATACACTCGTGCAAGGAAATGCCCAATAGCTTTTCCTGCTAAAAGCCAATAGATGTTCCAGGTTGTGCTTCATTTTCACATAACACCACTGCTATCACTTATGTTGAAAACGGCGCCTAATCTCCTTAACAGCTTATGTTAGGGTTACCCAGCTACACGCTAGATGGCTCTCTCTGACCTACATTACAGTGCATTTTACCTGGTTGTGTAACGCCATCTTTGCCTTTTGTTTCATCTCATATCAGTATTTCTTACTTTCGTGTTGAACCGCCACCTGTTTTAATAACCGCAATTTCATACTAATTAAAACTTTCAACACGGCGGCGATATTGGTGATCTCATCCAACTACTGTCTGTTTTTCCTTAACTTCCAGCTCTGACGGCAGTGGAACGCCATGCGGGTTGCATAGCTTGTCGTAGCATCTAATTATCGAGCCCGTTGTTTTCATCTCAATAATTTTATTTCTAACATATACATGTTTATTTGTGACATCAGAAAAGTGTATTAGACTCTAAAATATTGTTTTATATATCGTCACAATTTAAAAAAAGAAATACAAATGATAAATTACTGTATAACAAATAAGAAAACGCAATAAAAAAGACAGAGAAAAAAAGAAAATTTATTTACAAAACTAAAGACCCTACTACTAAAATATTTTACATACTAAAATAAGTACTCAACGTTTAACTCGGAATGTTTATTTCTGTTTGTGCCAAGTGTTTTGGAAATTGTAATGTAAACAAAGACATAGATAATACATATGTCACGTCCGAGACTATTTATAGCCGAGATAAGCTGACATTTGTTTATTACAATCTTATGTTGACACATTAGGTTTTTGGGCATCCAAGCATTTTGCAATGACACATATTTACAATAGTCTGTTCCCACCTCGTGTCGGTTTATTCTCTCTAATAGGACAGTTATCGTTTATTCTTGTGTTAGTTCAGAAAGCTTAGTTATTTTTTACGATCGTTGTTTTTACCGGATATTTTACCGCATTAAATGGTTCAAACTAAAAAAAAAACATTAAAATATAAAAGTTAAACCTAATTAAATCTGTTCATAAAACTCCCTGAAACATTGTTACAGTTGAAGCTACATCAAAAGTTAAATTGGGATTGTCGGATTTAAAAATGACTCAGGCACATTATTCTCCAAACTCTTCTGAAGCATTGACGTAAAAATCAAACCTTTATACAAACGTTTATCGACAGTAGAGAAGTTTCAATTAGCCTGGGAGTGAGTGTGACGGTGAGCTCGCCGTATCTAAGAATATAGGCTAGGAGCGCACAGGCATGCTCTCTGTACCTCGTAAGAGAACCCAGAGCTTGCCGGAACGCTATCCGTGCTGAAAGTGTTAACCGCATTAAGTCATTAAGTGAACCATTTAGTTCCACTTAATAGGTCTTGCCCACTGTGTAAGATTGTGTTAAAGGTGTGTTAGTGTAAAACCCCAAGTTACGCTCGTTGACGAGTTATGGTGTAATCGGTGTCACTGACCACGCTAAGTTTAACAGAGTTTTGGACTATTGTAGATTACAGTGTAGTTTTAAAGCGTTATTAGTTATTATGTGAACATTGAGTTTAACCGCTTGTGTAATTATATAACATTTCTTGTGTATGAAAAACTTTATTCAACTTCACGAGTGCACTCATTCTTAAGAACTTATGAAATTTAATACATTAAAATACCCGGTAAGTGTTACAGAATATTGTCCCCGCCCTTGGCAGTGATTGAGAGACTAGTGGCTGCAGCTCTGGGTAAGCATTATATGGCTAACGATTAGTGCTAAACTCAGTATAAGTATTGATTTTGTTACTCAAGTTTATTGCCCTCATTTAACTTCTTTCCCGTTATATCTAGAACGGGTGGTCTTCCGGGAATAAGACTCATTACTCTTTCAATTAATTTGTACTCAATTAATTAGGTTTCAAAACCAACAACTTATCTTTATGATACATTCATGTAAGGTAATGCGCAATAACAGAATCTACTAAAAGAAATTAGGTGGTACAGGTAGTGCCTCATTCTCACATTACAACACTGCCATCACTTATCTTTAAGATACATTCATGTAAAATAATAAGCAATAGTAGAATCTACTAAAAGAAATTAGGCACCCCAGGTAATGCCTCATTCTCACTTAACACCATTAATACCACTCATTTCACGATACATTCGTGGAAGCGAATGCACAATTGCGGCAACTACTAAGAGGGATTAGGCATCACAGGTAGTGCCCAAGTCTAACCTAACATCACTGACAACAATCATTTCCACGATACATTCCCGCAAGGTCATGCGCAATAGCTGTAATCACTGAGAGGGATTTGGCATCTCTCGTTGTCCCCCAGTCTATCTTAACTCCACTGACAACATTCACACTTTGCAGGAATTCATTGTAAATGTATTTGTTTTCAGTCGTATTATGTGAGACTGGGGCAACGTGAGTGACGCTAAACACCTCTTTGTAGGTGCAGGTAGTCCAGTCATTTCAAAGATACGGCCCATGGGCCACATCTGGCCACCAGGCCATATCAATACGGCCCGCGATCGCAGTGTGTCACAGAAAGAAGAATCATGTTTTTTAGAGCTTTTAGACTTCACTCGATTCCTCTACGTTAGTTCTAAATACGCACACTACATTTATAAGTAATTTCAAGGGCAGCGTGTGCCTAGACAAGCGAGAGAGTGTTAGTTAGGTACCTATTTATTTATGCTTCATTCTATCTTGTGTGCACGAAGATGGCCTCTGATTCACTCGAGCAGCTAAAACTAAAGTATTCGCCACGAAAAATCGCTCCACAGCCACAGGCCTAAGTTCTAATAAACATTTCAATCATAGGTAGTAATGCCATCTCATAGCAACAAGCGGAAATACTCTATTATTTTTGTTGAGAAGAATAAAATCTTCACTTGCTTCGAATCTAGACTAGAACCTTCCTTATCGATATAAAAGGAGTGCGTCGGCCCGTTGTGAGTCAGTTGAGTTGAGTAATCGAAGCGATACGGCCGGAGAAGGATTCTAGTTGTACTGAAAAGTAGTGATTGTGAAGGTATTGTGTATTTATTTGTGTCGTGCGCGCGCAATAGCCATAATTGTTGTGTCGAGTTCCATAATTGTTACGATTTAGGCATAATGTCACAAAAACGTAAAGTTGATAGTGAGTGAAAAGTTTTTCAGTCTAAATCGGAAATTACATATTTTTTATAGAATGGAAAGTTAAACCACTGCGTTTGACCCTCATTACTGTTTACAAACAGTTGTAGTTTGTAAAGAGTTTAACTTAAAGAGACACTATGATACGAATCATAAATAAAAACTCGATTTTACACTGAAAAAATAAGTATGAACAGATTGTCATCTTTAAAATCTAAACTTTAAGGTCAACAATTGATGTTTACTAAAGCTAATACTGAGAGTGAAGATGGCCTGAAAGCAAGTTTTATTATTGCATTAAACATCGCGAAGAGATTAAAACCTTTAACTGGTGATTTTATCAAAGACTGTATGTTGAAAGTTGTCGATGTTTCAATTCCAATTCAAAAGTCAATAATTCAAAATATTTTGCTGTCGAGAAACACTGTTGCTTCAAGAATAAATGATTTATCTCAAAATTTGGTTCTTCAACTGAAGGAGAAAATTAAGGAATTTACAAACCTTTCACAGGCTGTTGACAAGAGCACTGATACTGTTGATACAGCTCAACTTGCTGTTTTTATACTAGGTATTAACAGTAACTTTGAAGTAACTGAAGAACTATTAAAGTGTGATCCATTGGCAGGTACTACTACAGCAAATGATATTTATTCTGCAATTGAGCATTTGATAGCAGTATATGAACTCAACTGGAATATACTTAGCAGCACAACTAAAGATGGCGCTCCTGCCATGGCTGGCAAACATTCGGGCATTGTAACTAAATTAAAACAGAAAACATAAGGGAATTTTGTGGGATTTCACTGTATAGTTCACCAGGAATCACTGGCATCTAAACATTTAAAAATGGAGCATGTCATGCAACCTATAATTAAAATAATAAATTTTATAAGGAGCAGAGGACTAACTCACTGACAGTTCAGGAAGTTTTTACAAGATTTGGACGAAAACTTTTCTGATGTCCCTTATTTCACCGAGGTCCGTTGGCTCAGTCAAGGAGAAGATTTTTTGCATTACGTGACCCTATTCAAGCTTTCATGTTAGAAAACGGCAACCCAATTGATTATTAAAATGACTGGTGGGTTGACTGTTCTTTTTTGGTAGATATGAATAAACACTTGACTGATCTAAATGTAAAGTTACAGGGTAAAAATCTGATTGTCGTTCAAATGTATTCAAGCATTTGAAACAAAGTTGAAGCTGTAGGAAATCCAGGTAAAAAGTCAAACTTTGGATCATTTCCCTCATTTAAAATCATTTGGCACAGTGGGCCAAAAAAATTTGGATCAATATTCTCAACTTCTGCAAAATCTGATTACGGAATTCAACATTCGTTTTGAAGACTTCCACAAAATGAATGAAATGGAATTCTCAATTTTCAACAATCCATTCTATTTTGAACCTTCCCAGGCACCATTTTATTTGTAAATAAAGTGGATAGATCTTCAATTGAACAGTATTTTGAAAGAAAAATTTAAAGAGGTTAACGCTCTTACATTTTATACATAATACTTCGAGAGTTTAGATAGCTAGCCGGAATTTAGAAAGCATGCAGCACGGATTCTGTGCATGTTTGGTAGTACCTAAGTATGTGAGCAGATGTTTCCACCATGAAAATAAATAAGAACAACACATTGCACGAGACTTGCGAAAGAACATCTCCAATCAATTCTTAACTCTTCAATTACAATGAATATGATACCTAACATCAATGAGCTTGTCAAAAACAAGAGAAGTCAGGTATCTGGATCCTCGAGCTCAAAATATTTACCCTCTTTTATAACTTTGATATGATTTTCAACAAACGTATATTATATACTATATAATTAGATAAATAAAATGTTATAATAATTCAGTACATTTTTTTGTTGATTCTATCTTCACGTGAGCTACTAGTTATCACTAAAAACTTCTAAATGTTTATAAACTTGCCTGCAATGTTTATAAACATTTAAAAGTGTTTAGTACATTTTTTTATTTGAACCTGACCCGCCTACACATTCTAAATTTAATACATGGCAAAATTGAGTTTGACACCTCTGAGCTAACCCTTGTCTCTTTGCAGGAATACATTGTGAAAGTATGGGATTTCAGTGGTGCCATGTGAGACTGCATGGCATTACATTGCTAGTCTTTACCCCCTTGAAGGAATGCTTTATCTTTTCAGAGGTGTTATGTTAGAGGTGGGTATTGCGAGGAATGTCAAGCCCATACATTGTAAATTCGTGTGCCAGCGTGTTGTGAAAAGTGAAGATTGTGGCAGGGAGTAACTGTCTTTCGAATATAACTCCTTGTCAAAGCAGACAAAGTAAATTCTTCATGTTGCAATTATTACCAGTCTAGCATGTCAAACTCTACCCCCACGAATCCAACTTCAAACTGTCGCCCGGATGAGAAGGGTCAGACACAAGGGTAATGCCACGACCGATGGTACTAGTATGTAAGAGTCATTCGACCATGCTGTATTCCTAGACTGGTCACCGGTCTTTCCCTCGGATGAGATGAGCTCCAACCAGAGACGGGGTTGGATCTTTTCCAGAACTACTCGCGATAAGTAAAACATTCCGAAATGCCAGGCTTCTGTACCTCTATACATCAATGTATTGTGAAAATATGTGTTGTCAATAAGGTTATGTCAGGCTAGAGCACCGGGAAGGACCCATAGGGGTTATGGGTCTTTTTATTAGCAGCTGGTCCTCAAAATTTTTCACGAATGTATTTTTAATGTATGTGTTTTCGTTGGTGTTATATCAGACTGGGGCACCATGAAGGACACCAAACCACACTTTATATGTGCCTCTAGTCCTCACCCGTTTGGGGGAATGAATTGTGTTTTCAGTTTTGTTATGAGAGACACTCACATTTATTATGTAAGGGAAACAAACCAACACTCTAAATGTATAGCTAGTCCTTACCTTTTGGTCAATGTATTATGAATGAACGTGTTTACAGGGGTGTTATGTGAAACTGGGGCGCAGAGAGGGACAGCCCACTTACAAATCCACCTTTGTAAGTGCAGCTAGTTCGAACTCCTTTTCAGGATAGCATTGAAAGTAATTGTTTTCAGAAGTGTTATGCAAGACTGCAGCATCGTGAGAGATGCATACCCCGTCTTTGTATGTGTAGCTAGTCCTTACCCTTTGCCAAAATGTATTGTGAATGTAGTTTTTTCAGTAGAGTTATGTCAGACCGGGCAACCGCAAAGGACCATAACCATGTCTTTGTATGTGCAGCTATTCCATACCCCTTTGCAGAAGTGTGATGTGAAAGTATGTGTTTCCATTGGTGTTATGTTAGACTGGGGTACATCGCATGTGCCGCTACTCTCACCCCTATGCAGGAATATATTGTGAATGTATATATTTTCAGTGCGGTTATGTCAGAACTGGAGGATTGTAAAGGATGTATAACCCAGCCTTTGTATGTGCTAGTCCTTGCCCCTTTGCAGGATTTTGTAGTAATTCTGAGTATTTCCTGTGGCGTGATGTTAGACTCAGTTTCCTGTGGCAAAGCCTGCGAGTGTTGCATACTATCTTAGTATGTGCAGCTAATCCTTACCACTTTACAGGAATGTATTGTAAATGTATCTACTTTCAGAGGTGTTTTGTCAGAATGGAGTACCGCTATGAACGCATAACTTGGTCTTTCTATTTGCAGCTAGGCCTCGTCACTTTGCAGTAATGTATTGTAAATGTCTGTTTCAAGTGGTGTCAGACTAGGGGACCACTGAGTTCGCATAACTCCATCCTCGTAAGTGCAGCTAGCTCTTATCACTTCAGGAATGTATTGTAAATATGTGTGTGTTTTCAGTTGTTATGAGCGACTTTGCAACCGCGAAGGACGCATAACACTGTCTGTGTATGTGCAGCTAATCCTTACCACTCTACACAAAAGTATTGTTAATGTGTGTGTTTTCATTGGCGTGTTGTAAGACTAGAAATACCATATCTTTGTATGTGCACCTAACATTACAGCTTTACTAGAATGTATTCTAAATATGTTTGTTTTCAGTGTTCTTATGTCAGACTGGAGTAATGCGAAGGACCCATAATCTCGTTATTGCATATGCAGCTACTCCTAACGACTTCACAGGAATGTGTTGTATAAGTGTGTTTTCTGTGGTGTAATATCAGACTGGGCTAAACAAAACGTTCTGTCTCAGTAAATTTTTACAAATTTACAAAATTAATTACAGTTCGGTTAGTCATAAACTAATGTAAAATTGATCAAGTTTCAATGAATGTAATGGACTACAAAATTCAAAATTATCCAAGTATAATTTGGAAAGTGCTGATACTATGATAGTAGCAGTTTGAAATGGAGTATTCATAAAAATTTTTAACTCAAACCTGAGGCGAAACAACGTATTTAGTCTGTATGTCAATCTCCTTATGTAAAATGTGTCACCAAGATTCTCCATAGCCCTCCTCCTAACAGCAATACCTACATTTGTCACCCACATTGTTCAAGAGAATAGCAACAATAATCAACCCACTTTTCATCTTATGAAAAGACTAACCATGAACAAATTGTCAACATAGATATTACTCTCACCAGCAGTACTGATGTTCAGTGAGCTGCATAATTTTGTGGGATGGAAAATTTAGGTCTAACACAAAATTAGCTTAACATCATGTTTTTGCTATTTCTTACTGAAATAAATAATAACTACTTGAATGGATATTACCAGAATAAAAAAATATTGAAATACTGAAAACGAGGTTGTGACATAGGTGCTGACTTTAAAAATTCACTGACAGGGCGTTTAACTTAATATGTTTTTTTAACAAAAAATTATTAGAAGTAAATATATATGAATATTAAATATGATACTTTAGGATCATTCTATAACACCATTGACAATTGTTCAACAGTATATCTTTTTAACTTGATAAATAATATGATGGGAGAAGGTTAATAAATAAAAGAGGTTGCTATATAATAATCTCTTGAATTTTGTAGTCCATTAAATGTGAAACTTGATTAATCACTTTAACATTAGTATATATAAATGTAAAAATTGCAGGGACTTGAGCCCTTCAGCATCAGGAGTCAGCAACGTTGGATAGTGAGGAAGTTGAACAAAAACTAAAAATTGAATAATTTATTACAATTCCATCAAAATTTTTATTCTAACACAAAATGATAGTAATAAGTACTACAGAGTACAATATACAAACTACAGAGTACAATATACAAACTACATAAAGTTATTACAGAAACCTTTATCTTTTATACAATTTACAATTCAAGATTACTTTGAATATGTTCAATTATGACAAACAAACAACAATAACCCTTGCTACAAATATTTAAACACCCTTGATGTACATTTTGCCAACACAGTTAGCATCATCAGAAGGTTACAAACATTCTGGAACTAAAAAGAAACAGTACACCCAAAATCGCGATGGGCTACTCCCACTCCTCTGCCCAGTGACCAGTTTGTTAACCTGTACCAGCGCTGCACGTAGAACAAGACCACACCCACCACTGACTTGTCATGACAATTCTAAATTAAAACTAATTACAAACTAGTATAAACTAAAATTATAAAAGTAACATAAACAATAATAAATTATCATGTTAACTTGAACTAAACTATAATACAGCTAAAAATCATGTATTTGGTCGTAACAAAGAGAATAATCTTGGGCCTTTATCAACAAATCGCCCCTAGTTTTAGCAATAAATATACTTTCATAACTATTGAGCAACCTGTTGGAGAACACCGTTTTACCCACTTTAACACTATTTATATCCAATTCATGGCCATTATTAAGGATATGTTCAGCCACGCTGGACTTATCCTATCTCCCATATTTAATATGGGCTAGATGTTCTTTAAATCTAGTTATAGTCTTTCTCCTTGTCTGACCAATATACATTTTGTCACAAGTTTTACAAGCAATGGTGTAGATTCCAGACCTATCCAACATCGGAAGTTTATCCTTGGGATTTCCTAATAAATCGGTTAACCTATTAGAAGTTTTATATGCAATTCTTAGATTAAAATTTTTGAAAATTTTGTCTTTACCATTGATAATAATATTGTCAAATGGTAAGGTTATAAGTTTTTGAGGGTTATCTTCCGGATGGAAGGTGGTGGAATCTCTCCTTAATTTTCTAAATTTACATTTTCTTACAATATTAGGATCAAACCCATTAAATTGAGCTATAGATTTGACATATTCCATTTCTTTAACTAGACGCTGAGGTGAAAGGGGAATCCTCAGCGCTATAGCAATCATACTATTAAATGCCGCTAATTTGTGGATGTGGCCATGGTTGGAATCATTTGGAATTAATCTATTACTGTTGATTGATTTTCTATATATGTCAAACTTAATTTTAGAGTTGTTCTTAATACACATAATATCTAAAAAGGCTAACCTATTATTGGCTTCTACTTCATAAGTGAATTTGATCGATTCATGTTTACTGTTAATACTACATAAGAAATTCTCAATACTAGATTTACTTAAATCAAACACAGCAAATATGTTATCGACATACCGTAGCGAAACTCTAGGAAAATATGTTAGACTTTTTTCTAATTCTCCTTCAAATTCACTCATTAAAAGTTCAGCCACAAATGGTGATAGACAATTTTCCATCGCTGTACCACCTATTTGTTGATAATGTCATTATTGAATTGAAAATAATTTTGCATCATACAAACCTCAGTAAGTTTGGAAAATTCCATCACTTTCTGTGGTTCCACATTAATTAAGCCTAAACGTTCTTTTAAAATTTTAAGCGTTTCTAATAAAGGTATTCTAGGAAACAAAGATTTATAATCAAATGAGACAAAAATTTCGTTACTTCCAAGTTCCACCACTTTTAATCTTTCTACAAATTCTAAACTATTTCTGATGGAAAATTGTCCATACCCTAATTTTAATTTGTTAAATTCTACAGCTAATTTTTTTGAAAGAAGGTAAGTAGGTGAGTTGATTCCTGAAACAATAGGTCTCATAACTTTTTGTTATGGTGAATGAACCAACAACAATAGATTAATTCCAAATGATTCCAACCATAAATTAGCGGCATTTAATAGTATGATTGATATAGCGCTGAGGATTCCCCTTTCACCTCAGCGTCTAGTTAAAGAAATAGAATATGTCAAATCTATAGCTCAATTTAATGGGTTTGATCCTAGTATTGTAAATAATATTGTAAAAAAATGTAAATTTAGAAAATTAAGGAGAGATTCCACCACCTTCCAACCGGAAGATAACCCTCAAAAGTGTATAACTTTACCATTTGACAATATTATTACCAATGGTTTAGACAAAATTTTCAAAAATTTTAATCTAAGAATTGCATATAAAAATCCTAAACTGGTCGCAGAGCGGAGGAGTGGGAGTAGCCCATCGCGATTTTAGGAGTACTGTTTCTTTTTAGTCCCAGAATATTTGTAACCTTCTGATGGTGCTAAATGTGTTGGTGAAATGTACATCAAGGGTGTTTAAATATTTGTAGCAAGGGTTATTGTTGTTTGTTTGTCATAATTACACTACTGTGCTCTGTATTAAATTTCACGTTCAATTATATTAATAAATACAATTGTTAACAATCAATACACTATCAATATGCTTTGAACAATTCAGCAAAAAAATAATAAAAAGAAAACATAAATGAATGAATTACAAGAGTAAATGTTAGACAATTAGACAGAGTAGGATACAACTAATGTATATTGTTAATAATTAACAAGTTTTAATCACAACTCGTAGACTAACATTTCTAAAGTAAGGAAGTCCCATATTGACCTTCCTTCTTAACTAATATGATAAAATAATTACGCTAAACCACACCACCTATCATGATATGTCATGGGTTTGAGATCGAAAAGTTTCACAATTAGAAAAATCATTCTAATTTATGTTTTAAAACCTGTCACATATACTAATAGTAAATTGCCCATAAGTGTTCAACTGTCAACTACAACTACAATGTAAAATACAATTGAATAAAAACTTAACTCAGATATTTAATAACACTTGTGAATAAAATTATACAATTAAAATAGAATAATTTCCATGTCCAAAAAATTATACTATCAATACTGTCACCTTTAACTGAAATGTCATTTTGTTTAAAGCACTAGTTAGTCTTCTTTATACACTAGTTATGCACATAACACTTCCATGTGATGACAGTTATTGTAATGCATTGGCAGTTTTAAAATATTACATTGATCTTTTTGCCTTCTGACCATAGATAAAAAAAGTAAAATGTCTGAAACTGCTAAACACATTTGTTACTTCTCCAAATCATCAAGGCAATCACAATATTTAAATACATAAAAATATGGAGAAAATTCGGGAATAACTTGAAATAATTTTTTTAGCCATGTTGTAAAATTTATCAAAGCTTGTAATGTATTACATTCAAGGATTAAACAAGATGTCAGATAGTGCAGATATTTATAAATATGTGAGCATCCATTCATATTTTGATCTTCCAAATGATAAAATAAATTTCAAAACAAAAAAATCATTACTAATATAAATTTTATTTAATTATAGACACAACAAAATATTTATACAAGTCTTGAGAACTGTATACTTACCAAGCAATACTTCTTTCAAATTCACTCTATTGTTGCCAGTACTACCAACTGACAGCAAAAGCTAGAGCCAAGGTTACTTTCAAACATTGATTGAAGCAGTATACTCTATCATAAACAGGAGTGAGCTGGAATTAAATGTGTAGTTAGTTAACTACAACTATCAGCTGGAAAACTAATACAACTATAGGTCAAACTAAAGTGAATAAAAAATATTTGTTTCATGAACTGGGACAGTTAACAGTTATAAAAGAATTTATGCACAACACCTGAAGAACCTGATAGCATTGGTTAGCTTGACAAATTGAGAGAATTAGGCATAACGGGGTAAAACTTTCTGACAAAACAGTGTGGCTTATTTTTAAAAAAAATTGTCTGAAATATAAATATTGATTATGTTATATGATACAATCTGGGTAGTTTCAAGACCATCTACTGGTTAAAGCAAAAATAACTTTATAATTTATTAACTAAATATATGAAATTTGTAAAGATGTTTAGCAGTATATAATAAAGAAAATAATTACATTTGGAACTACAAGATAAAACTCAAAGAAAGTTCAGTAACTAGTGTGATATACAATAAGCATAACTGATGAACTGTGTTGGTATAGTTTGGCTGTTAAGATTAAACACAACTATACAGTTCTTTTCCTACGTCCATTGGCTAAATACACGCTAGTCAATTAAGAACTAACTAAAAAGATATACAGTACAACCACTCTAATTTCTCTCTCTTTAATTCGTTTCAATAACAACCAACATCCTCTGCAAGTCTTCACTGTCATGTAGTATAGGCACCAGCCATGAGATAAGGCTGGTTACCAGACATGAGTTTATCAATTACTGAGAAAATCTCTCAACATTTTTTTTGTTCTGACACACTCCATACATGTGATAAAATGTAGTAAAATTCTTCAGTAATCGACTGTCCATAGCATAGTAGACAGAGTTGAGTTGCATTATAAGTTACACTGTATTTTATACAAATTATATTCTACAGTTGAGTTTGTTTCCATTTTTCATTTTATAATATTTTCCAACAGTGGTTATATAAAGGGGAAATGTCTAAACGTGGTAATTATAAAACTTTAATGTTGGTTAATAAGTATGAGATTCTACAACGGTTATGAAAAGGCAAAAGCCTGTTGTATAATTAGTCGCCTGTAATGATACCAACGCAATTAAGCTGTTGTTAGAATTCAGAATTCTTAGAACAATCGTAAATGACATTAAAAAAATGGGAATAAAATTGAAGAGTTCAGGGCAAAAATCAAAGCTCCCGATGGAAAAGTTAACAAAGAATGACAATAGTCAACGAAAAAGAATGACAACACCCATTCACGTTTAACTTGATGATCCGATGTTTATCTGGTTGTAATTACTAACTACACTGTAGACTACTAGTGTATTATAGTGTTGTTGGTTTGGCAAGTTTTTAAAATTAATTACATGTTAATTTCACAACTTTCATAATTCGTCTTTTTCTTTATGACAAATTAGAGAGGCTCTACTGTATGTCTAAAATGATTGAATGAATCAGAGGTTCTGAAACTTTTTAAACACACTCGCTGAATTCAGGTGACTAGTAGTCTAGCATATTCCTTGTTTTATTTTAATAATTTATCATAACATTTTTATATGGACAATTAGCTAGGAGGTCCAGGGGCTCAAAATAAAGTTTTTATAATTCAATATATGCAAACCAAAGCAGTACTTTATTTAGTACTCTGTTACATTTTAAACTTAGGCTTCAGGACAAAAAACCCAAACAAATTAAGTGAAAGAGAAAAGGAGTAATTAAAGTTCCTACTAAAGGAGTTTAGTTTATTCTTTAATAACAGCTTAAGAATAAATGTTCTAAAAATATCAATAATGTTTAAGTTATAGAACTATCATCAAGTACTCTTTAGCTCTAGCATGAATTTATATTAAGAACAACTTTAATTAACTGACTTAATTAACAACTTTAATCAACTTCTGTTTAATTTTGAGTGTCTGTGTAGCATAAAATGCCATATAATTTTTAAAATTTATATTATTTGAATCCATCTTTACACGATCTTCTAGTTTTCACTAAAACACCTTTAAATATTTTACAACTTGCCTATAATAGCACTTACTTATACTTGTTGAGGATACCTGTTTCAGGAGATGTGTCCCATTGTCAATTCAGACCATAACAGATCTCAAGGTTTTCGTAGGCTAGGATGGGGGTGGGATATTATGGTAGGGTGTGGGTGTATTTTGGTGAGTGTAGGTTGGATGTTATGTCTATGTGGTCATGTTTTGTGGGTATGAGACGTTCGGCGAAGTTTGATTGGTAGTTATTGTTTGTTAGTGCCTTTATATGTTCTTGTTCGTGTGTGTAAAATGACCTTCCTGCCTGGCCTATGTAAACACTGGGGCACGATCTGCAAGTTAGTTTATAAACTCCAGAGACACTGTAAATGTTGTTCATTTTGTTGTTGGGTTTAAAATGTTTATCGAGAGTGTTGTATGTGGAGTAGGCTATTTTTTTAATTGTTCTTTCATAGTGTGTTGGTTAGATAGTGGGTTTTGGATGATCTGTATGGTATTGCTTAAGTATTTTATGGGGTTTATCGTGAACTGTATATGAATTTGGGTTATTGAGTTTGTTTTTTAGGCAGTTGTATAATTTTTCAATCAATGTTGTGTTGTATCTATTCATTTATGCTATATGTTTTATGGTGCTTAATTCTTGGTAGTGTTCTTCTCTGTCTAACGGGACCTAAGCAGGAGATATATCATAGTGTTGTAAGCGGCTAGTTTATGTTGGTGTGGGTGGTGTGTTTGTCTGTATATTTAATTGTGAGATCCAGGAAGTTAAGAGAGTTGTTTTGTTCTGTTTTGATGGTGTATGTTAGTTTTGTGTGTATAGAATTGAGATGTTTTAAAAATATGTGTGCTCGGCGTGCGTTGCACTTGTGTAATGTGATAATATTGTTGTATGTATCTATACCAATAAATGATGTTATCTGAGTATCTATTGTTGTGTAAAATGTGGTTTTGTTAAATTTGGTGTTTAAAATTTGCCTTAGGGTTAAAATTTGCTAATTTATAAATCAGTATTCCTCCAGAATGTCTAAAATCCTGCCCAGCTACCAAACCCCTTCGGACAAAAAATTTGTAACTGTATTACTAAAACAAAATGTATAAAAATTGCTGAAATTTGTTCATAAACACTTTATTTTTAATATTCAAAGTGTAGAATAGATATGAGTCCTAAATTATATGCACTGTTTGTAATCACATTTTTTTGTAAATGAAATTTTTTTAAAGCATGTTTACATGTTATACGTTTTGTTGTTTCTATGTATTTAAAAAAATGATTTTCTCTGTAAACTTTGAATACTACAATTCCAAGATGTTTACTTAGGACCATCATGTAATCATTAATTTTTTCTAATGTTTACATTTAACCTTACATGAGCACTTTGAGGTTTGTTGTTTAGCATATAGCAACTAAGTTTTTCAAAAAATCAATAATAAGAGATAATAATAATAATAATGAGAATATATCATTAATTTATAATTCTAAAAATATTTACATAAATTTCATGGATGTAAAACATAACAAATTAAAATCCAAACAGAAATCAACAAAAATTAACAATGTTTTTAAAATATCAGACGAACACAAACACAAATACTGTAAATAAAATATTTTAAAAAACATATATCATCATATTCTGAAAAGTATTGGATATATATTAAATTTATGACAAAAAGTCTACTACAAAATATATTAAATTTACGATAAAATGTACAACTTGTAAAACTGTGTAGTAATAAGAAGAGAAAGGGGGCAAATTAAATTTCTAAGAAAAGTTCATGTTAAGGGTGTTTTTGTCCTAAATTCATCAGTTAAATAACTATAATTTTTTTATAACCAGATAACTATTAAATAAAGACGATTAATATGTAGTATTGAAGTTTTCAAAATTATAAATAGGGAGCATTAAAGTTTCTCTCCACTTTAAAAAAATATATATTATTAGAATCTCTATTTATATATAGTAAATAAAGAATGAAATTTAGTTAAGTAAATATTTTGATTTTTCCAATATTTTTAATACCTTAAATTGTTAACTTATTAAGATTCATAAGCCTTGCAATTGAAGATTCTTGAAAAATCATAATTTTAATGTTTATAGTAATGTTTTAAGATTTTATTTTGCAATTAGAGTAGAATTCCAACCAACTGAACTAAAACTGAATCGCTTTCAGATTTTCAGGAAAAAAAGAGTTTTTTTACAGGTAAAGAGTTTGGATGAGATGTACGGTGCTGGAAAATCAACAATTACAGTCATTAAAACAGACATCAAACTTACACTTTTAAACTTAATGTCAATGCTTGAGATGAAGATGAATGATCTTCAAGGAAATCAATGACGGCAGAAAAAAACAAAGAATTAGAAGATAAAAATGTAGTGATTTTTGTAATAACATTCTATGGGAAACTCAATTTTAGGTTTGATTCTTTGTGAATAAGATTAGAAGTTTATACAAAAATATAATTTTTTCTTCCATTTGCAACATACATACAATAATTACTTTTCAACCCTTTTTTTGAAAAAATCTAACTATCCAAGTTTTTGGTTATACAAATAGGGTTTGACCCCAATGATTCGAGTAATTGGAGTGTTACTATATTTTGATGATAAACATTTTTCATTTTTGCCCAAGTCTCACCAAAAATGAAAACTTAAAAACACTACATGCTACATTAGTAATTGACTTATATATTAATTTGCAATATACTTAACTGTACGAGACTAATATTAACTGATCACTTGACAGATATGCCTGTAAATTTTTAAAAAAAAATAAAGATGGTTTTACCATCTATTGAGTTTAAGATATATCTGCATAAAATGAATACATCTGTCATAACCAACAATTGAAATTATTTTAAGTAATAAAACTTATAATAAATATATCTGTAACATGTCACGACTTGATTTAGATTTATCTTTGGTCGGTTGGGAAGAAATTTTTATTTTTTGTTTTGACATTTGCAATGGAACAGAAACAGCTGGGGCAGCTGTCTGAACTGCCTTAGTGGCGAACATTCTAGTCTGTAGGCTTTCTTAGGGAAAAACGCATGTTACAGGGACTGTAATGAACAATGGAAAGGAGTTTGCTTATTTTGAGAAAAAAAATTTAAATTGGGGAGGTTGAAGAATAAAGAAAGAGCGATTTATCTGTACTATTTTGGAAAAACGATATAGTAACCACAAAACACGAAATCAGCAAAACAGTTTTTCCATCTTCAACAAAAACTTAATCATCCCATTTGTAAAAATATTTCAAGCTGTAACTAACTATACTAAATACATGGACAGTGTAAATAATGCAGAGAATTTTATAATAAATTGCTACAATTCCTAAAATAGAGAAAAATGCTATAGTATACTCTTTTTTGCTTCTTAAGGTACCTATAATCCAATATCATGAATTGATATCCATTTATTTTGTTACGCTATTTAGGAAAAATGGTAATAAAATTCCTGTAAAACACAACCCTTATTCAAGACTTAGTAGGATACCCTACTCAGAACCGGAGGCTGTATCAAATGTCAGAAAATGTGCACAAGAAAACACACTGAAAAGGTTAGGTTACTGCACACAAAATAAAAACGATCTCTCAGATATCTTGTATGTAGCAAAAGGAAACTTGGCAAAGAAACCATCTACTTCATGTGTACTACAAATCAAGTCCTACATTTAGACAAATGCTTTAAGGGGTATCATAAAAATAAAATGTTTCAAAAATATTGCTCAAGACATTTAAAATTAGGTTGTAATTTTCAATATAAATAATAAATTTGTTTTCCTTTTACCATTCTTCTACTCATATATAAAGATCTTTCAATTTGTATTTTTTATTTCAACAACAAAACAATGAATAATTCTTTTATGAAAACAGTTTTCAAAAGCAGTCAATGGTTACATCTGCAATTATTCATTTTATAGCAAGTGAGAGATATAAACAGAATCAACAGTTTTAGCCGAGTTAGTAAAAAAAAAACACTTTTATATCTTATAATAAGTTGGACAAATTAACCTAATAAATGTTTATAATTTCTTCCCAACCTTTCAACAATTAGATTTATGCATTGTACTACTGTTTGCTATACACTTGTGCACTACCTATTTACTTGGAATATATATATATATATATATATATATATATATATATATATATATATATATATATATATATACATACATATATATATATATATATATATATATATATATATATATATATATATATATATATATATACTATAATATGTATTCTTGTGTATTAATAAAGAAATAAATAAATTTACAAAATTACTAAATACTAGAAAATTTCTAGTATTCCTGAGGATGTTGGTACTGTTTGCCAACGAAAAGCTTTGAATTATAAATTCAATAAATTATTCTTGTATTTGTAAATTGTTTTATTTCTTTATATATATATATATATATATATATATATATATATATATATATATATATATATACACACACACACACACACACACACACACACACACACACACCAGAATATATATAACAGGTAACTTGGAAAATATATAACAGAATATAAAGTACATTGTTACAGTTTTGAGCTTGAATATGATTCACTGCTTTAACTCAAATATACAGTTTACATAGATGTATAAATATCACACATTTAAACATAAGATATATTAAAACAGACAGTTTTACTGCTACAAATTATGGTAAAACAATAATGTTAAAAACTGATAAGGGTTAAAAAGTTTTTTTGGAGCTATAAATTTTTATTTTTTACTAGCTTTTCTACTAAATGGCATACAGAACATCTATTTAAGATTTTAGTCTCCTAACTAAACCCCATATTAAAATTTTAACATAATTTTTGTCAAAAATACTTATTATGACTTCAACATTACCTAAATTATATTTCAGCAATATACCTTAATATAAACTTTTCATTGCTATTTATTCATAAGAAATACTGATGATAAACTAATTAATTACTTTCTTCCTCAAGAGAAAAGTTTATTAAAAAAATTTGTTAAATGTTAAAAAGTCCTTAGATCCAGTTAACATATGACCAATGTTTTGAAATAAATGTCAAATATAACAAATTAACATTTCTTATCTAAACAAAATGGTAAATTAATAATAATAATAATAATAATAATTCATAAATATACATTTTATAAACTCCTTATTCACATTAATCTCTTGCTAACGTGTAGCATAATCAAGTAATACTAAACTAACACATCATGGTAGACTTTTAACAAAATACATCTATAATTTAAATAGATCAACGACATCTACACACATATATAGAATAACAAATTAAGAGAGATGGACAAGAACTCCAAACATAATAAAATCACCAACCCATGCAACTATTTAATTAAAAATATTGACAACATAAAACATGAAGCAGTATTATTTGTTACCGAGATAACTGATTTTATTATTGGATAAGATTAAAATAACAGACAACATATAATGCTGTCAAAACATAACACTATCCATAATAATTTTTAAAATTAATGAAAATACCAATATCTTGAATACAAAGATATTTAAAAAAATATTAAATATTAAGATATTTAAAAATTAATAACAATATTGGATGGCACTAATATTCTGATAACAAACTGCAAATCACCAACTACCCGAAATGGGAAATAAAAATGGCAGAGGTATAAACTTATTTGCTTTAATACTGACCATATTAAATTTACACAATGAACCATTGCTTGATAATAGTTTTTGAGAATAGATGCTCACAAGACCCTTACAAGTCCTTGAAGAAGTCATTTCTTTTTAGGGTTAACAATATATGTAACCTATAAGACTGAATGTAAAAATAAATAGACTCTTTAGAGTAGTTTCAAATCCTACCAAACAGTTCCATACTTAATAAGTAGCCTTTTACCCTGTCAGTACATGTTTAATAATTTTTCAGTTCCAACATTATTTGATGCCAAAGAGAGCCTTCGTTGATCTTTTCTAAACAGTTGTAAATATTAACAATTTGTTACTTATAGCTCTCTTAGTATATTCTTTTTACTGTTTTAAAATATGTCATCACATTTAATAGTTTAGTGACCTTGTAGTTTGTTCAGTATTTAATAATACTGTCTTAAGTTAATTCAATATTTGCTTTCTAACTGACCTGTGTAATTCTAATGACTTGGCCATCACAATAAATATTATTTCATTATCATTTTTTGTTTATCTAATAAAATTGTATTTCAAATTTTAGACTGCAATTGTTAACAGATTTTAGCCACATTTTTTTAGAATTGATAGTTCTTTCCAAAGATTTTGCTTAAAAGACTGTGATATCAGTGAAGCTAAATAAAGTTTAAAGTGGCTTCCACTTTGCCTAGTCATACTAGATACTAAATAATTGTTTTTCAATCAACTGAAAAACGGATGTCATGGAGACTGTATGTATTTTTCCTTCGGTATTACACAAGTAGAAGTGTCAAAAATGGCGGGTCTGTCCATTAATAATTAATTGACTTTTTGATGATCAGTTTGTTATTACATAAGCTCATATACTGAGGTGTAAAAAACAATTTTGTTAGACCAATGAAGGTAAAATCAAACAAAACGTTTGATTCATTGTCATTAGACAAGTAAGACTCATGCACTTGAAGAATGATGCACGAGTTCACTCATGCACTCAATTCTTGAAAAGTTGAAACTTTGGATTATCTACACTA
Organism: Prosapia bicincta; assembly: GCA_036971475.1. Lineage (NCBI taxonomy): Eukaryota > Metazoa > Arthropoda > Insecta > Hemiptera > Cercopidae > Prosapia > Prosapia bicincta. Next base: position 88,689,348 of record JBAIZL010000001.1, on the reverse strand, counting down.
TCTGACCTTTAACCGATATTATAATCTCTGTCTTGGCAAAGAAATTTTGATCCTTATTAAATCTTTTGAAAGAAGAAAATTTGTTATTAGTAATAATGTGTTCTATTTTCCAAATAAAACGTTGTTTGGCAATAGTTGCCAATATGTAAGGAGGCAGAAAAAAAAAACCATGAGAAATTATAGTCATATTTTCATTTACATTTAATATCGGCCTAAAATATTTTTTTAAAAGGGAATTTTATATGCATGAGTTGGGATGAAAATAACATTTATTGAATATTAAAAATACGCAATATACTCTATAAGCAACCATATTAAGTGATTTTTCTATATTTCTTGATAAATATGGTATGAGAATTTTAATAATGAACGAATTGAATAAAAACTGTAATCTATACAGGCACATGTTGTATAGGAAAAGCTGATCTACTTACTCGATTTTAATTGAAAATTTTTTACTTGCACATCTCTAAAAATTAAATAATAAAATACCAAGAACATACCCAAACAATACTAACCAATGTTTAAAAATGGATAATAATTATTATAATTTATAATTAAAAACAAAATATAAAAATACTTTATAATTATAAAAATTTATATTTTTATACATGATTAGATACAAAAAAAAATAATAATATGCTCAGAGGTCAAAGAATAAGATTATATAATACTAATGTATAAACAACCAATAAAAATATATAAATTATTTTGTCCTTGAATTCATGAATTGAATAATTTATATTTATATGTTTATTTATGCTCAAATACAAATAAATAATTCAAATGCGCTTAAATATGCACAGAGGTCAAATAACAAGATTATATAACAGTAATGTCTAAACAACCAATGAAAAAACAAAGAAATTATTTTGTCCTTGCGTTCATGATTTGAATACAAATACATATTTGATGAAATCATAGGATGACAACATTAACTTCCAATTTTGTCCATGAAGTTATGCATTCTTACTTACACAAGTTACAAATACAGATTATACATATTACATTAAAATTACCAACATTAAAATGTCTATTTTATGTTTTTTCGATTAACTATCATACAAATTCTTGCCTTTCACATTACTATCAGACAAAGAACACAGAAATTAATTTGTGTTGAAATATTAAAATGATTAAAATATAATAAAATTAAATGTACATTATTTACAATAAATTAAGGAACGTTTAGGCTATGAAAGCTTCAAGAATAAATTATTAAACTAAAGGTAAAATAATTTACCATCAATGAAATTCATACCTTTATATAAATATTATTATACATTTTTAACTAATCATCATAATTAATTTCATAATATTTCATTAGAAAATTCATAATTCTATGTAAATTAAAAACACATTTCATGAACAACATTTAAACCTAGTCACTCTAAAATTGTTTAGGCTATGTAACTGATTGAGACTGATTTAAAATTTAAAAATGTAATAGAATAAGAGAAGGAAGCATAGAGAAAGGGAAACACTTACGATTGACTAGTTTGGATGAAGTTCAGTAACTAGATTACTTCCTGTCATGGGACCACTTACTGTGGTGCATATCATCAACATAATCAGCTGATTTTCCATTTTTATCATGAAGTATGTTAGCATTTTTAATTTTTATTTCTTTGCTATCTACTGTGTGTTTGCGATAAAATTCCTGTTTCATATTACTGTGAACTTTACCATCAGATGTGACATCATCATCTTTTGAATTTTTGTGTGATTGTGTATCTTTGTTCTTCCACTTCTTACCGGAACATATGTTTTTTAATGCACTTCCTTTACCTTTACTTTTATGCTGTGTTGCAGATGCACTTGAAGTTTCAGCAATAACAGGCTTTATCTGAACTTGGGGGAATTCATCTTTAACTGCAGTTGGTGAATCTTTCTCTTCTGCTATTCGAGGAAGCGGCTGGCATCCTCCAATTATAAAATCATCACCTTCTACTTTAACTCCATCATTATTCTGCTCATTTTCAGTGATTGGCAAAGCTCCTTTACTTGGAGGTTTACTTTTTATAAGGTCTTTCTCATCTACCATAGATTTAATTACCGGTGGAGATTTCGATGTAATGGTAACTCGAGGTGCTGCAGACATAGTTACCTTAAGAGCCGGATCACATAATGGTGATATTGAAGCAGGGCACACCTTCTCTGCTGTTCGAGGATGGAGTCGATCTGGAGATAAAGCCCTTCTTAACAGAGGAGAGCCTGGTTCTGCGCTTTTAGCCCGACCAAAACCCTTTTTTGGCGCTGAACCAGGGGTGGCTACAGAAGTTCCAGGGCTATAAGACTGTGTAGTATTGGAGCTTCCTGGTTGATGACCAGGTGGAAAAGCTAAAGGACTCGGTGAACGTGTTGGAGAAGATGGTAGAGGAGAAGGAGAAGGAGTTCGAGCAAGAGGAGACAAAGGGATATGCCCAACAGATTTACGTCTACCTGGTGAGTGAATCGACTTGGCAGCAGAATGCAACTTGTGTTTGAGTCCATGCAGTGTAGATGGTCGCTGAAAATGACCAGTGGGAGTCCCTCCACTTGTAGATACTGTACTACCTGGGCTTGCAGATGATGATGAACTTGAAGAATTAGAGGATACTTCTGGTGTTCTAGGGACAAATGGAATTTCTGTGGTAGGTGACCGAAGAGCTACGGGAGAACTTTCTGGAGTTGTCTGTGATAAAGAACGACTAAATGACTGAAAGCTGCGACTTGGCGTTACCACTCCTCCTACAATCTGAGACAGTACAGAAAAAATGTATTATGTATACTACTGTTACACCAACCATTAAAATGCAAACTGTATCTATGATCACAGTAGAAAAAAGATTACTTCAGGAATTATAGCCTGCCTTCCAGAGCTATGATTCTTTACCACTTCTCCCATTACCATGGATAATTATGTCCCTACTTTGAACATACGCCATTACATATCCTTACAGTTATATTTGAATAAGTGCTAAAGTTATTTAGCTTGTTAGGTAATTGAACTGTAATTTTTAGTTTAAACTTTTATTAAATTAGAGTAATCCGAAAAATAATTCTTCATATATAGCTTCCCAAGATTTTTCTAAAAATGTTTAAACCTTCTTCTGGCCAACTGTCATAATTATTCATTCAAGGAGTCCAATGTCCTCATCTACACAATGTTTCTCCTAATTTTTTTTTTCTCATCAGGAAGCCAGTTGCTTGGTGAGTACTGAAAATAATCAGAAATAAATACAATCTTTTTCCTACAGTTTACCACAAGTGGATAAATGATATCTACTATAACTCTTAACATGTAAAGAAAGCAATGCAAACATCCTGAAATTAAACTCTTCTTATGATGCATATTCTAAAACTCTCAAAATATGAAACCTCAATAAAAAAAATAATAATACAAAATTACAATATTGTTAAAATGTAAGTAAGAGTGCAACTAAATGTAACTATGAAAAATTATCTATGTAACTATGTTTTCTATCATCTGTAGCGATACATTTTATCAGAGAACATTTACAATTTTATTTTTATGTATGCAAGATCCAACCCATTGCAATCTACAACAAAATATGATTGAATTATATATTAGAGGTAAATATCATACAGACGTCAGTTTGTTATCATGATTTTTGTTGTTTGTTTACTAGAAAATAGTATATTTTCTGATTTGTCATGCACAAGACTAAACGTCTATGCTGGGATATTTATCACCTCTCGAAAAATACAGCATAGATAAAGAGGATAGATATTTATAGCTCATAGGTTGTCCTTTTATCAGTCGTTTTAGACATGACAGACCCATCAACGGTTTTCATGTCAAGTGGACTTTCTTGCCCAGTATCGGTGACTTTCTTTCTTTCTTTCTCGGTGTCGGTCAGTAGCTGATGTTTACTGTATGTGATACACTGCCAACATGGAAAAAGTGTATTTTTGTGTACATCCAAAATGAACACAAATAGTGGGAGCCTAGAATCTTATGCAAACTTCAAACTGGAAGTAAATTTTAATTTGTTTTTCCTAGTTATGGGTTGAAAGCACAATTCAGGGTTTGATTGGTAACCCCTGTTCAATAACTTTCACAGTTTTCACTGAGCCATTAACAATTCCCTGTAAATCTTCTTGCTTGGTTAGTATATCATTGCTTGTATTATCTTTACTATGGATAAGAGTAAAGATTAACTGGTTGCCAGACTGTATGTTTTGAGGGAAAACTGAATTCATTATATTTCAGTCTTCTTTAAATATCTTACTGTGAAGTTATAAATACATATGTTTAATGCTGTTTAAATCTTATGATACACAATGCTTGTAATAATTAGTTTGATATTTCAATATACAATATCAAGAGCACAGTGGTACAATATATTACAATGAAAATATTGAAAAGAACTACAATATGTCACTCTAGTTTGTAACTTCTTGTTTGCTAGATTGTAATTTTGTAATAACCCTGATGATGATGACATGGTCACTGAAATTTACAAAAGGGTTTAATCTTAAGTAACTTGTTTTGTTTGTTTTTTTTTTAATTATTTTTGTGGCATAAAGGTTCTTTCCAATATTTTCATTGTTGATATTTCAAGTACATCAGCAGTCTTAGGAATCAAAACATATTACACTATATTAAAAACTACATATGTTTTAAATAAACAAAAGATAAATTGTTTATACAAATTTCTTTCAAAGAATAGACTGGCATTCAACATTTCTTATAATACTGCAAATCAATAGTAATAGCCACAAGCAAGTCATTAAAAAAAAAAAAATCGTTTTTAAAGACATGATGAGGGAAGCTCCTATACAAAACAAAGAAAAAATATAAATAAATAAGTAGGACAAAATAACGTAGAGAAGTCAGTTTCCATACAAGAATGTTACAATGTGAAATTCTAAATTTAAAGTTCAGAAAGATAAATCTCCAACTATAAATAAACTACTAAATATGTTTACACTTCGTTATACACCAAGCGGAAAATCCTCATTTTTTAAATTAATTTTGTAATATTGCTAACCAAGCAGTAATATTTGAGTGAAACTCGAGGACATCTTGCCTTTACCTACCACCCACCTGAAAAATCTGATTTAGTTGATCTTGAGAGGATAGTCAACACACAAAAACAGTTTAAAGTGGTTTTAGAGGAGAATCCCCGCCTATGTGTGTAACAGTGTCATTATTTTATGTAAAGAACATTATTGTTTGATTTAGTAATGTATATATCTTTAATATAAATTATTAGTTTTATTTGTCAACATAGACGATAATTTAGAAGGATTTTATTAATTTAGAGTGTATTTTATAAAAGTTTGTATCGAAGTTCTAAGTTGGCAAGAGATTCCCAGGCTATGCGTCTGATCACGTTACAGAAGTAAAGGTTTGCTAGTGGGATTTGAGCCATTTAGATAAATAATTTAGCTAACTTTATTTATTATTAAACAAAAGAATCTTTTGTGCAAAATAGTAGTTAAGGCGCCACAGATCATGAGAATAATTAATATGTTTATTCTTAAAGCAAAATAATTCAAACAAATAAAAACAAATTATATTGAGGGGATCCCCGCCATGTGTGTAACCGTGTTACTCTTTCTACGCGTGTAACGGGAGGTTAAAGAAGATAATGTGTTTGTATAGAAATGGCGATCAACTAATAGACAGTTTCTTATTTAAAAGTGGAAAATAATTATGCATTATAATAATAAAGTACACAATATATTTAATGGCACATTATTTACATGTTTTAAAGACATTTATAAATGCAAGATTTAGTGTTTCTAATTCATGTATGCCACACCCATAACAAGAAAATAGAATCAGAGGGAGAAAATTAGCTTAGCTGGTTTTATTTGTAAAAAAAATGCCTACCATTTATAAATTACATTTACATATTAAATACATTCACAGACACACATACACTGTAGATATTCTTTACAAACATAATGAGTTTGTAGTTTGTGAGTAAAGTAGGGGTTCGGCAATTTGCCACCTATAGTATGTTTTTTAGTTTATAATGACTCCTTTCAGGGTGGCCACTGATATAAATTAATGGTTTTCCCTGACTATTCCCTGATACAAACTTATTTTCCCTGACTTGCAAAAATTCCAAGATAGCGACGTATTGCAAGGGCTTTGAGTACAGTAATTTCAATTTTTTTTTTAACCAACTAGATGATAAGGTTTTTCTTAATGGTAATTTAGACTCCAAAAGCAAATAAAATACGGGTTATACATTTGGTACCAATTAAAACACAAAATCTGAAGATACATGATTAAAATTCAAGTATTGACAATTTTTAAGAGAAATAAACCTATTCTACTGTAAGAAAGATCTATCTAAATCAAAGTTAAAAGAAACAAACTTTGCAGCAATAACTCACCAATAATAAGTAGCATGATGATAATATTGAGAGTAGCAAACACTTTCTATAAATTGTTCACAATAAACTACAGATTAAATATTTTAAGCTGGCTCTTGGATCCTAGGTGAAAATTCTCTATTAGTCACCCAGAAAACATCAGGCACTGCTGTCCCCTTTCATTGGGGCCAAAAATCGATACTAGTGGATCCTAACCCTTAGCCAATCCTATTGGATTTTTACTTCCACAGCTTTTATAGTTTAATGAAGCCTAAATGCATAAATTCATTGGAAATAAGTATGAATTAATTTATATTAATTAAAAAATTAATTTCATTTAATTAATTTTAAAAAAATTACTGTACTTGAAAAATTAACAACCATGTTAATTCCCCGCATGAGCCATAATGCGATGGGAAACCCTAGAGTCAATGGAAGTCAAAGCGATTATTTATAGAAATAGCCTGGGAGTACCTCCACCCTCCCCCCCCCCTTCAGGATCACGCCAAGGCCCACAACCCTCAAGTGCCAGCTTAAAAACATTTTACCTGTACCAAACTACTTTTTTAACAATGTCAGTTTTGCCTCAATTTCATCTAAACTTCTTTGGGTTTCTTCTAAAATTTCTCTTTTTTTACCGCTAATCTCTTGATTTCTTTTGAAGCCTCTGCCTGCCTTTTTCGAAATTCTACTTCATTGGTTCTTTCTATGCGTCTTCTTTCCAACTCTCCGTGATAGCGGGATCTTGAATTTTTGGCATATTGCAGCATGGATTTGCTGATTTCCAGATTTTCAAGTCCATCAGCAGATAATACACTGTCAAAAATGACACGTTGAGCTATCAACGACTCCGCAGTCTGGTTTTCTATGATGCATTCTTTATTTATTGAAAACCCCCTTTCCAGGGATGCATTCTCATGAGACAGTGTTAATATCATTTTTAAAAAGTTCATCATGTCATCAGATAAGTCACTTACTGAATTAGCAACATTAATCAACCAAAGCTCGTCCAATCTTTGTTTTTTCTTGTCAAACGACTTCAGTTGTTCAGCTACAAGAAGTGTTGAACAAAGTTCTGTAAACTATCTGTGTATCTTATCCGCTGATGAACCAACAAGCCAGTTATTTTCAACAAGTGTTTCAAGAGCAAACTTCATTCTGCTTTCTCTAAGTTGATCTTTCAAAGCAATTTCTGGGTTCAGAACCGAAATACCTTTAGTAAATTTACTTTTTAAAGGCGACTTTTCTTGAAGTTTGGAACAAATTGCCACTATAGCTTCTCTAGATCGTTTCCTTAGGTGGAAAATTTCCTCATCTGCGCATTTGCCAATTTTGTTAAGGGCTTGTCGGGTTCCATATCCTAAATCAATTTCTTGACATCTCTTTAGGTTTTCAGTTTTATTTAGGGATGGGCCGATTCCGATTCTCGATTCCAGGAATCGTCGATTCTAGGTAGTATCGAGGAATCGTCGATACTCGATTCTTTATCTTAAAAGTGTTGATTCCGATTCCTATTTTGTTAACTATTAAAATATGTGTGTGGAGTAATTTATTGGAAAAATAATTAATTACTAACTATGTCTTATTTATGTATTAGTTGATTTGAATGAATTAAATGATAAAAGTGAACGAAAATATAACGAAAATATTATTATTTATGAAGTAACAGCAATCAAGATCGTAACCATTTCCGGTCGTTTGACATCCCTCGTCTCTCTCTCTCTCTCCCACGTGTCTTACTGCCACTGATTTATAGATGTTAGAACAAAACACAAAAAAAGTACAGTAAAAACTCGATTAACCTTGGCCATGATGGTTGTGCGAATAGACGGATAACAGAAACACTGTATTATTCCTCCGAAACAACCTCAACGTTGGCGTTTATCTATCAAACAAAAACCATCGTAATTACATCTGTAAGTAGTGTGAAGCTTGTTGTTAAATACTGTGCCTTAATATTTCCAAAAGTAGCAACACCAGCTGAGTAGTAGTAATAAACATAAAGCGTTAAGAGGCCCGACGGTATTCGGTTCAGGATACTGGCCGTAGCGTCAATTCGATGACGGTTAACAGAAACTGACGGTGGAAAACCACATAATAATCAAATATGAAAAAGCATTTAACAACATTCATTTGGCCCAAATTTATGAACAAAAAAGATCTATACTTGAACAAAATTTATCCTCAGACACAGGATCTACAAGTGATAGTCGGTTAAAAATCAACTGGGATTGAGTAATAAATACAAAATAGGCCTGAATCAGTTGCACTTATTCCAGACACCTGCAGAAAAAAGATCCCACCAGATGTGGAGAAGGTATGCCTTACTAATCCAGAATGTTAAGGAAGAAGGTACCCTAGGAGAATTGACAGTAGAAGCAGAAGTAAACAATTATCTGGGGGAACCATTAGCCAGTTCAGATTGTGATGTTGGGAAGTATTGGGCAGTACAAAGTGCCAAATACCCTCATTTGAGTGCAATGGCAATAAAAGTCTGCCCACCCGCAACAGTGTTTTCTGAAAAATTTTTCTCAACTTCAGGATTTTTACAGTATATGGCAAGCGATGAAACTAGCTTAACCCACAACGTGTTCAAATGCTTGTGTTTTTGAACAGAAATGTGCATTACCTGCCAGACTTTTAAATATTAAAAACTATCCTATTTGTATTAATGTTTTACTTTTTATGTTTGTTTTTAGCTTTTGTTTTGTTTTGAGAGACAATGTAAATAGGCTTAGGTATTTTTTCAAACACCATAAAATAGTAAAGTTCACATTTTTAACTTTAAAATAAGTCATTACTTTTATCTGATATGTTTTTATGCTTTTAAAAATTCCTATTGATAAATCAAGGTTGAAGGTTTTGTGAGCCTATTAGGCCTACATTAAAACAGAACTTTTAAAAGGTTTTGCCATATGACCAGGATGTTAACTAAATTAATTATTTGAGAACTAGCGTGTAAGGTAATATAACTTGAAAGAATCGAGAATCGAACGGAAAATTTTAGAATCGGAATCGGAATCGAAAATTTTAGGAATCGGCCCATCCCTAGTTTTATTCAAATCAATTTTGATGATACTGTTCGAGTGTTCTGCTAACTTGTCCTTTTTAACAACTTTAGACATTAAACTTTTCAAAGTAATTGATAGAGAGTCATAAAGGAAGGGTGCAAGTGGCTCGTCAGATTGAAATACTCGGAGGAAAGGCTCCAATTCTTTACTTAGTGATTGAAAAAATGCAAGTTTTACACTTAACAGTTTAACTTTCAACATGGTTTTGAGAGTCACAAAACTTTGACACTTAAGCTCCTTTTTGTCCTTTTCCACTCCTTCCACATACTTTATGATGTTGGGTAGGATGGACTGAGCAGTCTTTGCAACATTACTATTTTCAAGCCACCGAACAGCACAATATTTTTTGGGGAATGTAGTTGAATTTGTGTAATAAGTATAAGCAGCTCTTCTAGATGGTACATGGTGAAATAAATTGTATAATGCCCTTAAAAATTCAACCACACTCCATCCAGTAGCCTTGATTCCTGCTTTAAAGGCATTGTTGACAGTGTGTAAGCCACAACTACCTATGTCAAGAAGAATCTTGCAATTATCTTTTTTATTGAGGTATTCTTGATAAAGTCAAAAAAATTTAAGGTAACATTTGGTCCATCCATTGATATCTGTAAAATTTTCTTGTAGTCAAGTTCTTCAATTGCTTTGACAAATGAATCCAATAAATCATCAGCTGTACTATGGCCCAAAAACACTGAGTTGAAATACCTAAACTGTACTTTGTTATTGATATCACAAAATCGGACTGATATATCCATTTGTCCTTTCTGTGAAACCTTGTTTAAAGACTCATCAAATCCGATGACTAAATAAGATGAATCATTCAACATTTTGTTTAGATTATGTTTAAAATATAGGGTGATACCATGAACTAGTAAATATCCTACTTTTGTTCTACCAAGCTGAAACATTTTTGCAATTTCTGAATCTGGAAACATGAGTTTAAAAAGATCTGCACTTCCCTCGCTGCTTCTCATTGATCTGTGTTGCATTACAGTGTCTATAGCCCATATTACTTCTGATTTTAGAGTAGCTTCTGACTGTAAAAATTTGTTCAAACGAGTGTTTTTGGAGCCTGAAATTTACGGTTCAGCTGTCAAGGTGGGTAAACTAATTTCTGGGGGTTTTAAGCTTTCTGAGAGGGCTGATGTAGATGTTCCGGCTATACTTGTAGATCTACTTGCTTCATTTCTAACACTGAAGAAGCCTTTAATATTTTTAGTTTCACACTTACTGCTGAGAGCTAACTTGTGTTTTTTACCAGATAAGTGGCTAGTAACAGCTGTTCTTCCCATGTTACTCAAGGAAAAAGTTGTTCGGCACAGTGTACAATAAGCTGAGTACTTGTCGGTTTCTACTCTTTGCAGCCACGGAGAGAAGCTACTATTAAGGAGCCATGTGTCATTGAAGGTGGTTTTCTTAAATTTCGACATCTGTAAACACATAACTCTAGATTACATAAAGGTTGCAGTTTCATAAATGATACACTAAACATTGAATAAAAATAACTACATAAATAGTGCTAAATATTGGGAGATGTGATACCGTGAAAGCTGTTTGAAGATGTGTGTGAGAAAGTAAGAACGTAAACTCATTGTAAGATGCAATTGAGTTACTCCTAAGTTTAGCCCTTTAACATTTATATTTCAAATAAAGGAAGTATATAATTTCAACTTTGTTTAGCAAGCCACTTTTGGAAGTCTATTCTACTGAAAAAGTCACTTTTAGTAAAACTTTTTTAAAGTAAATTTTTCATTTAATTGTGCTGTCTCATGAGTTTAAGAATAATGTTAACCCTATAAGTGCGATAAAAATTTTTCAGTAAGTTGCATTACATTAATGATTTAATTAAAACACTATAAACTATTGAAAATTAATTTTTCGTTATTACTTTAGTTAGATTAAAAGTTTTAGCTCCTTTTAGTTTTGAGGTACTTATCAAAACTAAAACTGCACTTATCAAAACTTGTTATATGCAGTTTACCAAAGAGAAATACAAAAGTGCTTAAATAATTTGCTGAGATGATACAAAGTGATGTTTTAATATTGTGGTTTTTAATATATTTTTTTACTTGCATAGGCCTACTACTTGTTTTTAAAAAGTCAAGTTATAATTAGGGAAGTTTTCATACAATTTTGTGAAAGAATAGTTTTTTGTCAATACCATGTTTTCTTGCATTTTTTATTAACTTGAGCTACCAAAACTAAGTCTACAGTAGCCTACAATAATCTTAAAAGTAAAACGCATTATCTAATCATGGAAATATTACACTTTTTTATGTCAAAGTGTAAAAAGTTTTAAAGTGTAACAAACTACTGAATGTATTTTTTGTTTGACTTTAATGAGTCAATATAACAGGAAGTCAATCAAACGGCTGTTTTCTGAGTCAATATGTGAGGTGTCCAACTGCAAAATTTCCATTCTCCACTTTTTCCAATTTTAGGAAAATGAAAAAAAGTTTTAAAGAGTAAAAAACAACTTAATGTAGTTTTGTTTGACTTTACTGAGTTTACGGAATTATAACCAATGTAGGTAAGCCTACATTGTTGATAAATAAATAAATACAGTATTAGTAGAAATTTTTGTTTTAGGTTTGGTATTTGTGAGCATTTTTTATTGATTTTAATATGGCCTTTGATTAATTGATTGACTTCCTGTTATAGTTTGCTGCGAGTGTAACTTTAATAAGAAAAAAAGTTTTAAATTACAAAAATAATTTCAAGCGGCTTCCCTCATGGGCTTGAACACAAGGAGCGCTGTAATTTCTAATTCATAAATAATGTAAATATGTAGGCTTTTAATATTCAAATTTTTCATAATTAAATCAAATTTAATAAATGTAAATTTTTTTCATCTACTGTTTTCAAAAAATTACAATTATTGATGAGCTGTTGGCTGAAAATTGTAGTTATTTTTTAAGATTTTAAAGGTATGTAAATTTGAGCCAATTCGGCCTACCATTCTTTTTAAACAATAATTTGTAGTTGGGCCTATCTTATATTTAGATAATTGAAAAAAAAAACTGTTTAATATGTGTATTGGTGATTTAGTTCTATAAGTCTGAAGCGCAAAGATCATATTTTGGTGTTTACCAGCGGGCCGCGCTTAGTCGAGTTCGACAACACAAGTTCGGTAGATGCCGAACCTAGGAGCTATTTGACCCAAGGGGGGAACGGATGGATAAATCCCCCTAAAAATTTTAAAAAACAATGAATTACATGGAAAATTAACATAATTACGAGTTGAGTAATACCCCCGAAATTTTCAAATGATAATATAACTTACTGAAACACCCCCCCCCCAAAGCCAGAAGGTGAAGAATATATATATATATATTCTTGATATTTAATATTATCCATTGTTTTTCCGTTGCACTGACTTTATGAAGTTAATATATTACTATTTTTGAGTAATTTTATCCACCATTAAGTGCAATAATTTTACCTTGAGTGATGAGGCACCTTTCGGTCTTTGACCATTGTCGAATCACTCTGGTCGAGTGATTCGACAATGGTCAAAGACCGAAAGGTGCCTCATCACTCAAGGTAAAATTATTGCACTTAATGGTGGATAAAATTACTCAAAAATAGTAATATATTAACTTCATATATATATATATATATATATATATATATATATATATATTAGTAGTCATATTAAAAAAAAATATGGCTAGTGTAATGAGCCAAGCGAGTGAAATTCTGAAATATCGGCTACGTTTCAAAATTTAATTCTGATTAAGTAATTAAAACCTTTAACGCTTTAAAATTTAGGTGCTGCACGGCAAGATATCTTCCGATGTTTGGTTTGTCTCGTCCATAACAGCACAAAAAGTAATCACATACTCGCCCCGTTGAAGTAGCTTGGCCGAGCACTGGTAGGTGTAATTAAAAGCCTTTAGGTGAATAGACACAGTACAATTGGGAATGTTACGTGTCGCCGGAAAGTTTATTTAAAGTATAAATATTGTTGTGCAAGACAGAATATATTGACACTTGATTTCTAATACAAAATATTTACACTCGAGCATTCATCACTTGGTACACGTTTACATAGCTTTGTGATAAGAGTCAAAACGCTTTCTGTTGAGGCAGAAATTATAGTCTCCAAGTCTGAGCGCTAACTACAAGTGAACCAACCTTTCAATCATATGACAACAACATTTTCAACATGATTTTTGCAAAACACAGATTATAATACAACGAAAAAAGTAACGTTTAATCAATCGTTTTTGTTAACGTTCAAATTTAAAACAATAGTTCGTCAAGACCACTGATTCAATCTTTGTGAAATTTGTATACCATATTATTTGACTCATATTAGTATGAGTTTTAAAATTTTATCTCATTTAGGCCTACTGCAGATATTATAGTACAGCAACTTTATCTCACGACTCCTTTGTCTGATCAAACTTGTTTTAAAGAATAAAATCTCAAATAAAAGTTATTATAAACAGTTTTGTGTGATTTTGGATGCATTGCGTTATTGAATATTATTTGATACAGAGTTAGTATGCGCTGATGCGAAAACTGTCCGTGAACACACAGGGAATGTACAGTCTATCCTGATGGCTATAACGGGTTTTCATATTATTGTGCACAATAAAAAAAAATAAATAATTCACCGGAAAATTATTGCAGCCTAGTATCATTTTAACCTTCCAACGACCAATCATGAGAAATATTCAATAAAAATAATATATTCATGAATGTAAAACTGAGTATAAAATTTAGTGAAAATAAGGAATATTCAACTATAAATATATAAATCTACAAATTATAGAATGAAATAAATATCGGCATTGTACATAAGGCACTTGCAGATAAAACGTCCACAGTCTGACTGCGTTATGTATAATAGATAAATACTTAAATTACCCAGACATCCAGGAAAAACTAACAAAAATAGGTTGAGCCGTTTCCTATAATTCAGTGTGTAAAATTGTGAGCCGGAAACATACTGGAATCAGTTTTAATTACAAATAATGTTACATGAGAAGAAAAACACTTTTCATTCAAATCTGATTTAAACAGTTGGTTCCAGTGGGCCTCTCCAGTTGAGAGCGGCGGACCAGAATGTATACGCCTACTCTTACCTCGGGAGGCCGCGAAAATTTACGCTTCAGCGCACATTATCCCTGTATCAAATAAAATATAAGAACTTATCGAATTTAATGTTCCAATTATATCGTAAAAAGGAGCTCTGAGATAAAGTTGTTGTAATAAATCTACAGTAACTAAAACATTAGATGAAATTTGAATATTTAGGCTAGTGAGTCTTATAATACGGTGTAAAAATTTCACAAAAATTGGATCAGTGATTTTGACTCACTATTGAACTTAAACAAAAAACGAATGATGAAACGGTACTTTTTTGCGTTGTGTTGCAAAAATCACATTTTTTTCATTTACGTGCTCAAACAAACGCAAAATTAAACACGCTAATTAATGGTGCAAATAGTTTGTTCTAGCTCGAACGGTTCACTGATTGTTAATGCTCAAACTCAGGGGTACATAATTTCCGCGTCTACAGTAGTCAGCTACAGTCGGGTTAGCGTGGGCAATATGAACACTTTATTTTACATTCTCTTTAGTTTAGCCAATTACGGCGACTAATTAAATTTGTATCTTACATACTTTTAATATAAATTTATACAAATACTTTAAACAAAACTTAATTTAATGAAAATTAAATGTAATAATACTTTGTCATTTTAACTTACCTTACCTTTGGTGCTAACAGCGATTCAAGACAAAACTGCAAGACGCCGTACGCAGGAGGGTTATCAGATACAAAACCAACGGCACAATTCAGCTGTCACACAGGTCCTAAGCGCCGACCATTCCAAACCTCTCCTCCTCCTCCTCCCCCCTCACATCTGCTATCGTTGCTTATCACGAACCGTTGCCACGGCTACGGCACATACTCCACTGGCTTTCGCAACTTCTTGGAAAAATACGTAACGTATCACTCGAATGTGATCTTAGCGCGGCACAACCCCCAATCATTATAATTTTGTGCAATATTACTATTCGAATATCGATCTAATTTTTCCCTGACTTATTAAGATTCCCTGACTTTTCCATGACAAACTGAATTCCCTGACTTTTCCCGGTTTTCCAGGTCAGTGGCCACCCTGCCTTTCATATAAAAAGTTATTTATACAGTAATATTATTTTGTTTATCCACTTTACAATTTAGACTATGTCATATATAAAGTCTATTATGAATATTATAAATAATAATCAGGGTTAAGCAAACTCCCTTTCTCTGGGTTGAGTGATTAATGGAGTGACCTGTAACACACTAGCGAGATAAACAATTAAACTGGAAATATTACATCTGAATATCAACTTATACTAACAATCTAAATTACAATGCCACTACAAAAAACTTATTTTGAATTTGCTTTACCTGTAGTAAAAATCCCTGTTTTTCAGTTCAAAACTTTCAAGCAAAGCTCATCCTCTTTCAACATAATTTTGATCAGTATATCGTATCTATCAGTACATATTAGTGGTATCTATTAAGAAAAACGTTTTTGGTATCCTAAATGTTCAAACATTTGTTTGTAAAAATAGTAAGCAAAATCTCAGGAAATGTATGATGAACATCTATGGGAATTTTACTCTAACTTTAGAGAAACTCACTGGCAATGATAGATGGCATCTTCTTGTCACTGTTGCCAATCATTTAATTTTTTTTAAAAAAGGGAATTCTACAGTCTGCTTATTAATTGTATTTAAACCATATAACCCAATTAGCTGATCGTGGATTAGGCTGTTAAATAACTTTCCTAGAGAAGGTAGGGAATACCCATGCACATTTTACACTATGCAGGATCTTTGTGTTGGTGATGGAAAGTTTCACTACATGCTCATTGTTCCAACTCATTACTACCATAATTCTAAGGCAACTGATCTCGAATGATATGCCTCCACTTCTACTCTTAACTCTTCATGATGCAAAGTAACTAGCTATGAAGATATAGAAAGGTTATTTACACAACACATGTTATTTAGTTTGATGACACACACTGTTCCATTGCATTATTACCGTAGTTATAGGGCAACTGATCTCAAATGACATACCTCCACTTCTACCTTTTCCTCTTCATGAAGCAAAGTAACTAGCTCTGAAGATATGGAAAGGTTATTTATACAACACATCTTATTTAATTTGATGACACACGCTGTTACATCTCATTACTAGAACAGTTCTAGGGCAACTGACCTCAAATGATATGCCTCCACTTCTACTCTTACCTTTTCATGAAGCAAAGTAACTAACTCTAAAGATATGGAAAGGCTATTTACACAACACATCTTATTTAGTTTGATGACACACACTGTTCCAAATCATTACTACCACAGCTGTAGGGCAGATGATATGCTACCACTACTACCCTTACCTCTTCATGAAGCAAACTAAGTAGCTCTGAAGATATGGAAAGTTTATTTACACAACACATCTTATTTAGTTTGATGACACACACTATTCGCAAGATTATAATAACACACACTGTACCAACTCATTACTACCACAGTTCTATGGCAAATGATATGACTCCATTTCTACCCTTACCTCTTCATGAAGCAAAGTAACTCGCTCTGAAGATATGGAAAGGTTATTTACACAACACATCTTATTTAGTTTGATGACACACACTGTCCCAACTCATTACGACCACAGTTCTAGGGCAACTGATCTCAAATGATATGCCTCCAATTCTACTCTTACCTCTTCATGAAACAATGTAACTAACTCTGAAGATATGGAAAGGTTATTGACGCAACACATCTTAATTATTTTGATGACACACACTGTCACACGATTATTATGTCACACATTGTTCCAACTTTTACTACCACAGTTATAGGGCAACTGATCTCAAATGATATGCCTCCACTTCTACCTTTACCTCTTCATGAAGCAAACTAACTAGCTAGGATGATATGGAAAAGTTATTTAGACAACTCATCTTATTTAGTTTCATGACACACACTAATCACAAGATTAAAATGACAACTTTTCCAACTCATTACTACCACAGTTCTAGGGCAAAT
Source organism: Prosapia bicincta (assembly GCA_036971475.1). Classification (NCBI taxonomy): domain Eukaryota; kingdom Metazoa; phylum Arthropoda; class Insecta; order Hemiptera; family Cercopidae; genus Prosapia; species Prosapia bicincta. Next base: position 88,671,877 of record JBAIZL010000001.1, on the reverse strand, counting down.
GATCTCAAATTATATGACTCCACTTCTACCTTCACCTCTTCATAAACCAAAGTAACTAACTCTGAAGATATGGAAAAGTTATTTACACAATACATCTTATTTAGTTTGATGACACACTTTGTTCACAAGATTATAAACAAAGATAATGGTTTTACACATATATATTCACTACAACTTTTCTAATTACACCTTGCAGCTAGATATCTTTTGTTTACATTTAACTGGTTGCACATTATTATGGAATAAACCAAATAGAATACTCTATAAATATAAATCTATGTATACAATTTAACAATAAAAAAGGAGAGCATCCATTTGTACTTTTTATTGTTAACAGCTTCTGAATGAAAACATGAAACTATTTTCTGCATATAGAAGATAATTTTAGCTTATAACTTTAAAATCTGGTCTTTCAGATGTAAAAAATTTTGAACTGCAGTATTAGCTGACTACACTTTATACTTACAATATTTTGTTATTTTAATTTTAGATATTTAGCTAGAATATAACTTAATTTGCTATATACAGGTTTAAAATAATATTTATATACGATTTAGCTATTACAATAAAAATTGGAAAACCATTTGTTAAAAGGAAATGAATACAGTAATTACAAAACCTTTATTTACATTTTACAGAGTTAGCATCATCAGAAGGTTACCACTGACGTTATAAAACAATTGCAGTTTTCGTTTTGTAATAGAACATTAAAAAATCAGGATTTTAATTACTGGAAAGCTGTAATACATATATGGTTACTTGAGATATAAGTTAAGAAGTATATATTTTTCAATAAAACTTTAAAAAGTGTGGAATTGTGTTTTAAAATATTATATATGTTAATGAAGTATTTATTATTAATTTTAAAAAAAAGTATGTTAAGTAATACAATAAAATCACAATATTATTAAAAATTACCTGCTGCATTTCAACACTTGCTCGTTTATTGCTGATACGACGAAACAAAGAGGTTTTTCGTCTTTTATCTCCTAAGTCACGTTTTTGTTTACGTTGTTTGGCCTGACTACGTTTTGCCAATTTACTCTGACCTGGTTCACGTTTCCGACCTCCGGATTTGATGGAAGTGTTTTCTAGCGGAGTGGAACGAAGAGTCACATGATCTCCTCCAGAGAGAAGTAACTGTAGAACTTGAGTATGAAAAAGACCTTGAACTGTCTCTCCATTGATGTGAGTAATCAAATCCCCTGGACGTAGCCCAGCTTCAAATGCAGGACTACCACAATCTACTGCCTATATTAACAAAAACTAATTTTAGATTCTAGGTTAGAATTTTAATTTCTGTATAAATATAAATTCATGTATATTTAACCCTTATTACACACACACACACATAGGTTAGTTTTCATTAAAACCGAGTGTCATATATACGTGCATACATTTTTTTTATATATTTAGCTTACATATTCATTTTATTTTTGCTCGCTATATTTTTATATGAGTTTTTATATAAATTATATGAATTTTTATAATTTTACTGTGATATAATAAATTTCTTCAAATTGGTCTTCTTTACTGATTAAAGAACTTTATCATAGTGACTCTGAATTCTTTCTTCTAATGGCACTTGGAAAAAAAAATTAAATTGCTATTTTTTAAAAATGTTTTAATTCTCCAGTTAAAAAACCATTTGGAATGTTTGTAATTTTGTACAATTTTTATTTTACATTTGAAAACATGTCATCTGATTAATTGCAAGATTCTTCTGTCACTTAGATATTTGTGAGTTCTTTATGTTCATTTAGATCAAACATTATATCAAATTTAGTGTAGCAAGCTTGTGACTATTGTCCGATTCAAAATTATGGACCCCTGAGTTTAAAGTGACATGGAATATAAACAAAAAAAGATATCAATATGAGAGTTACATTGAAATTTTTGTAATTTAATTGGGCATTTAGGCATGTAAAAAATATTTTTTTCTAACTATAACTTCCTATTTATTTTTTAGTTGGAATAAAAAAAGTACCGGTTTTTGTGTGCTTTTCAACTAAGCCGTAACTTTAAAAAATCATAAGTCAACAATTTGAACTTCGATCGAAACCAAATTGTAACACTATATAGCTACAAGGGTTCTTTAATTTTTCATATAATTTTATGTTGTTAGAAAAAAAAGTTATCAAATTTCCAAGATAACATTTTCTTTTGACGGAACAGATGGAAAAATTTGACTTTTCTTGCGTTATGTAGATTTTACATTAACTAACTTGGATATGTTATGTGGTAAACTACAACGAAACATGTTTAATTTATACGATGATTTATTTGAAGAGGAATCTTGATTTACCGAGGGTGGCTCCTTCTGGACGGGACTCGCCTAGCGCTCGGCAGCCAGAGGTGCGGTGATGCCACGATGAAGCGGCCAATCGCCCGGAAATTCCAAATAGGGTTGAAATATTTCCACAGTGTGACTCATTGCAACCCTTGGATATATTACTCACTGGTCATTGCCACCATGATAGGTATACTTCTTTATTCTGAGAACAGGCCAACGACAATAGATAAAAGGGAACTGGTTCAATATCACTTATTCTGTCGTTAGTGTTGTATGTGCGAGCATTAACTTTACACCATGCCTCCAACATCTCCTATATCTGAAGGCGAGACTGCGATGATTTTAAGTGCAATTTGTTTTTTTACGTTGGAAGGGGAACAGGTAGGGGATAAACGTTATCCAGTGTATGAAAAGGTGTCAACGTGTTTGGGAATATCAAAGTCAACGGTGAAGAGGATTAGCGCTTCTCAAAAAGACTACGCAGATTGTGTTTCACCCAGCTCACGACGTAAGAAGATGTGTACATCTGGACCAAGACAACCTTCAATTAAGCTGAATGACTTCACATATGGAATAATAAGGCGAAGTATTAACGACTTTGGGGCGGCTTGTCCAGTGATCGCTGGCCGTGTCATCGTGGCAACACCGCACCTCTGGTTGCCGAGCGCTAAGCGAGTCCCGTCAAGAAGGAGCCGCCCTCAGTAAATAAAGATTCCTCTTCAAATAGATCGTCGTATAAATTAAACTTGGTTCATTGCAGTTTACCACATAACATATCCAAGTTAGTTACTGTAAAATCTACATAACGCAAGAAAAGTCAAATTTTTCCGTCTTAAAGTTACGGCTTGGTTGAAAAGCACACAAAAACCGGTACTTTATTTATTTCAACTACAAAATAAATAGGAAGTTATAGTTAGAAAAAAATATTTTTTACATGCCTAAACGCCCAATTAAATTACAAAAATTTCAATGTAACTCTCATATTGATATCTTTTTTTGTTTACATTCCATGACACTTTAAACTCAGGGGTCCATAATTTTGAATCGGACAATAGTTACTTCTTGAGTACCAACCCTCGCATTTTCAAAAAAATAACAAAAACTCAATAGCTTTAGATTTTTATTTTAAAGACAACAATTTTATAAAACTTGAAACTGTGTCCTTCAAATGGTAAAGTTAGTTTTGAAAATTAACTTTTCGAGATATTTACAAAAAAATGGAATTTTTCTGCTGAGTTGTTAAATATTTTCGCAGGTATAGTTGGTAACTTCTTATATGTTGCTTCTAACATCATTCCAAGTTTATTAACAATAAAAAGTCAGTAACATTCTTTATTTTTCTAAAGTCAAAATCTAATTTGACTCTACTAATAGTATATATTATAACATAGAAAGCAACAATTATTGTTTTATGAAATTAACTAGATAATTCAGCCAATCTATGTGTGATTTCTATTGAAATCAGGTAAATATGCTATTCATCGTTTAAGAACAAAAATGTTCAAATAAAACAATTTGCTCAACTTTATCCCAAACTTTTTTTCTAAAACAAATTGTATCACAAAAATAGTAAAAACTTCAAATTTCTTCTCGTGATAGGCATCTTATGTTTATGACCATATTTAAAGAAATAAGTAATAACTAAAGTTATTTTAATTTTGAAAAGGAATTTTTTTTTACAAAGGTAGTCGAGTTTTATAATTGATCACCTTTTATCACCTTAGCTATTATTAGGTATACCATTGTTGGGTTGCAAATTTCAACTTATTCTGGTTCTAAAAATTATTAATAGTAACACACCCCATCAAAAGTTGTAAAAACTTAGTATTATAAAACAATAAGGACAAAATGCAAAAAAAACCAGTTTTTATAAAATCTGTAACATTTTTTTTAGATTCTAGGTTCAATCAATATAGAGGACACATTTTTTAACAAGCTAAGTGAACATGTAAGTACAAGAGATCATTAAAGACAAGAAGCATAGCAACATAATATTTATCTATTTCTTGTACAAATAGTACAAAGGATTCTGTTTTATAAAATTAGATAAGTTATATAAAAATTTATATTTATTAATAATTATTAGAAGTGACTATATCATTCAGGATGAGATCAAAGCTTTGAATCAAAATTATAAACATTTTTATTAATTTTTTGTCAACCAGTAAATTGTATATGAAATGAATGTCAATGAGATTCAAAAAATTAAAATATTTGTTTATCTGAAATATTTTTTTAAAACAATTTTAATAACATACCATAACAAGATGATGCATTGTGTAGAAATCAGTATCACCATAATATACACGAATTGTATGTACTGTAAATCCAAATCCTGAAGGCCCTCTCCGAATAATAATTGGAGGCTTAAGACTGTTGACAAGAGGAGAAAGTTCTCGGCAGGGAGACGTGTCACGCGAGCTTGCGGTGCTAGATCCTCCTGGAGACTGGATCGGTTGAGGTAGCTCATCAGCTAATATATAGAATAATTTCATTAGTATCAGATTTATAGGTAAGTTGTTTCCTCTAATACAGGGTGACACACGAGAGACGGACGGTTTTGAACTGCGTAGTACTGAGGGCGCGGTGGTGGGAGGTGGTTGTGGTGGGGATAGTTCTGATCCACATAAGATGCCATTTCATTTACTCAGTCACTATGGAGCAGTGGGACTTGCAATGTCGAGTGTTTGTCTATGACAGTTTCGTGAAAAGTGGTGAGTCTATTATTGCTACGCAGCGATTGTTTCGTGTGCGGTTTAATGTCGGTAAACATGGAGCTGTTCCGAGCCGTAACACAATCCTCAGATAAGTGGAAAACTTCAGATCAACTGGAAGCATACTGGCTAAGAACCATCCTGGCCCGAGACACTTCAATGTCAGTTCTTAGACGCATGTTTCCTGGCCGGATTATCTCACGTTTTGGCAATGTTCCTTGGCCTCCCAGGTCTCCCGACTTGTCAATATGTGACTTTTTTCTGTGGGGGTACCTTAAGAACTGTGTTTATAACGACAAACCACGAAATTTGGACAAGTTGAAGAATGCAATCATTCAAGAAATTGCTGCCGTCCCTGCAGAGATTTTAGTCCGTGTGATGGAAGATTTTGAGAAGAGACTTGAGTCCTGCATTCGAAATGATGGACATCACCTTGATGACATTATTTTTCACAAATAAGTTTGTTAATTAAAATGGCAAATAATGAACTTTGATTTTCTGTAAATAAACATGCATTAATTTTAAAGTTAGCTGAGTATTATTTCAAAAAAAACCGTCTGTCTCCCGTGTGTCACCCTGTACAAAAAAAGGAACAGAAACGCCATCATCAATTATTGTTAGTTATCATTAGGTTTAAAAGAAAAAAACAAATAAAGTCCTATTTTGATTGAATTGTATAAACCATATAAATATTATATACTTGACTTGATTGCTTTAAAAATTATTTTATTTTGCACGGTGGTTTTATATCTGCCATCATTTAGGCATTATGAAACGGTGGTTTTATATCTGCCATCATTTAGGCATTATGAAAAATATCATTTAATTTATTAAAACCTTACTTTACATGACCACAGATACAATAGGCAACAAAGCCTGGGGCAATCGATTCAGCTAGGCCAATTGGAGACATCACATATTCACACGCATACAACTCTCCTTTAGTTTAGTTATATTGCTTCTCCCCTGTCTGCGCTTACTATAAATGAGATAAACTTTTAACAGCAGGAACAGTTTTAAAACACTAGACATTTGGCAACACATGATTTTCAAAGTAACATTGCTTATATTTTTAAAATATTGAGGAGTTATTAAACACCTTTGTTGAAAAGTGATAAAAAACATGTTATGATTACATTAGGCTTATGAGATGAAGTTGTACAGTTCAAAGTAAGTTATTGAAAATTAGTAAAAATCATCTCAGTTCTAAGAAGTAATACTTTTAAAAGTGAAAAATTCTGAAGTTTATAACAATAAATTAATTTAAAGGTTTATTAATGCAGATATACCGAAGAATGGAGTATTTTGTGACAAAAAAATAGTGACACTTTAAAATTAGTACAAAAATAGTGTTCATAATTCTGGAAATTCTATTTAGAATTCTAGATGTATAATGCTATGCATATCTCTGATTTTAATCTTTGTTTATTACATAAACAAAAACAATTCGTTTAGAAATAATACAGGTACATATTCCTTTGAATATTTGATATGCTAACAGTTGTGCGTTGAAAGTAACAACATTGAATGAAATGAGAATGAATGACTTCATGAGTGGAATATTTTTCATTTAAGAAGGGCTACATTGTTATAAACTTGCATAACTATATATACCTATAAGAGTTGGCAATACCTGGTGGGATCATTAAAGAAAGACCTGATGCTGAAAAGCTCTTGATCACAGCTCTAGATCGATGTTTTGAAACAGGGAATATTGGAGATCCCGCCATTCGCAAATTAGGAACTAGATTACTACCTTCAGAATTCTGTTTAGTTTTTTCTGCAACTGGAGAAAGATCTCTTGACAGTTCAGGAATCGGGTGTGCTAAATCCATTCTGAAATTAGTTCCAATATATTAGTTTGAATATTAATATTTAAAACTTGGTATAAAAAATACTTGGTATTTTTATGATTTAATTTAATACAGTGATATTTATTGAACAGACCCAGAATGTTCATCCTCCATGGATATAGAAAATCGAGGTAAACAATCTCTAGAATGTAATCTACGCTTCCGTTGAATTTGTGGAGAAACATCATCACTCTCTGTTTGTGAGGATTCAGAAGTCCCATTGCCAGGGCCAGTGTTCCCTAAAGTTCCTGGTAGGGATAGTTGTCCTTGTTCATCTGTTTCTCCTGCACCTGATTAAATGTTAGATTTGAATGACATTTTGACAAAACTGACATTTCCCTTACAGGAAAATTATCAATTACAACCTGAAATTGGTATAAAATGAAATTCAGTAATCTCTCATTATTCGTGGAGGTTACATTTGCTGTACTTACCGCGAATACTGAAACAAACTGTATAAGGAAATGGGAGGGATATGCTCCACATAAAAAATGTTAAAATTAATTACAGCTATATTGTACACTTCGCTTATAATACAGTATGGTATATTTATTTACTACATAATTTTTATTGTTTAAACACTGTCTACTAAATTTTCAAATACTTAATTTTAGACAAACAATATTTTAATTTGATTTTTTTAAAATTATTTTACTTTGTGCTTGATTTTTTGCTAGTTCTTTACATACTTCTTTAATTGGCAATAGTGCTTCTTTCATAATTAGATTAATACATTTTTTTTTTTTAATTTCTTTACTGAGATAAGCATTGCTTTGGTAAATTAGCTCTTCAAGCTTTTCCGTCAAATCCTCATTCGTACTTTTCAAAAGATTGTCGACATCTTCACTGTTAATATCTTCAAACCCTTCACCGTTAATTCTATGTCCCATTGAGACAATATCAGGTACAACGTTGTGAGCATCTGTCATGACATTGTTCTGGTTACACAGTCTTTCCACATTTTCGTTTAACAAGCACGCACTGACAGTGGTTTTAGATTGTCAACTCATTCTTTTATTTTAGAAATGCTAATTGCGATATATTTTTCTACCATTAGCTCATTGTTAAAGTTTTGTGCCCAAGCGCATTGTCAATTATAAGAACTTTAGAAAGAACAGACTTCAATTTAAAAAAAAAAAACATTCTGCTTCCCTAACAAAACAGTTCTCCAGGTATCCATCCCTTTTTGTTCACTTTGTGTAGCACTGGCAAGTGATTCTTGCCCTTGCCTTTAGTGGTCCAGGGTTTAGGGATCAGTGGACTACCATTGGTTCCATCATCTAACCACTAGCACTTTAGCACAATATAACAGCCAAAAGAGCCTTTACGGCCTTAAACCACTGAGCAGATTTCTCCTCCTTAGATAAGAAAGTTCGTAAAGGCATATTTTATCAAAACAGTCCAGTCTCATCCACATTTACAACATAATCGACTGTGTAACCTTTCTCCAAAATTAGATTTTTTAAATAATGCGTTTGAATGAGTTGGCGTTCATGATCTGCTGATGCTGCTTCACCGGCAATTTTCATGTTGTGAAGAGAAAACCGGTCAAACCAGGCTTTACTTGCTGACAATGACCGACTGTCGATTTGTTCACCAATGTTTAGAACAAAATGTTTATACAAACGCCAAGCTTTTTCACGAATAAAGATCAAACTCAGTACCACCCTTTTTTTATTTATCTTCTATCCACATGAAAACAATAAAAACATACACAAAACTCACAAATTATTCATTTATTTACTCATACGCTTTTCAATGACCAAGTCATCATCATCAGTGAGTGTTACTACTACAAACTCTAACTTACAACTAGGGTGAAAGTAAGGTTACACTTCCGTATTTCACCTACTAGGTAACCTTACTTTCACCCTAGTTGTAAGTTAGAGTTTGTAGTAGTAACACTCACTGATGATGATTGACTTGGTCATTGAAACGCGTATGAGTAAATAAATGAATAATTTGTGAGTTTTGTGTATGTTTTTATTGTTTTTAACATAACCTCACAAGCTAAGCTCAAAGAATATTTGTTTCTATCCACATACTCAGAGCCTTTTTCCATTTTTTCGATGTTTATATCGAAAAACACACACAGATAACTTTTGCTGATTGACTGACAAGTCCCTTCTCTGACACTCCTTCCTTATATTTTCTTCATTTTTCTTTATGCAATACACTGTTGACTTGTTTACACTAAAATCTTTTGTAACAGGTGCTATGCTTTCACCACATTTTAATTTATCTAAGAGGTCAATTTTCCCAATCTATGGCATAACGTTTTTTTACCTTTTCTTGTCCCTATTAAGAGTTTGATGACATTATGGCTTGGATAAACAGTTAAAAGGAAATGATAAAACTAAATTAAATAGATTCACTAAACAATTCCACAAGTAGATGCAATGTTTCAAAAACTAGCAGACACGAAAAGCAGATGCAACACCTGTTTGGATTTTGAAAAATACCTAATCAGCAGTAAGTACACAGTAGTGATGCTAAACTTATGTTTGGAGCTGCATTATCTCAACGTTGTTTGTCAAGGATGATAACGCCACTTGAAAGAATGTTATTATACATAAGGAATGCTTAACTTTTGAGAAATAGGCCTAGTAGTGTAACATCCAAATATAACAGATATTTGAAGATTTATCTGGTTTATTTGTGATAAATATCTACAGTGATGTACACAGTCCTTATTTCTTGTTTTAAAATACGATACATATTAGCAAGAAATGCTGTAATTTTGCCAACCACAAATAAGAGAAACCACTAATACCAAATCCACGAATAGTGAGGGTCTACTGCATTCAAAATATTTCTTCGCTTTAATGAAAATGATGTCCAGGACTACTATTAGCACAAATCTCACAAACATCTACCTACCACTTCTCTCTATCATCATTCTAAGATAATCTAGTTTTCGCTGCAACACTTTTTTGAAATGTACATCATTTATTATTTTTGAAAAATAATTAACTAAAATTAATTAACTAGCAAACTGTGAGCCAAAGTTTCATAAAGCTCTACTGATGCATTCATAGTTACAGCTTGAACACAACCAATAGGGTACAGTTTTGCTTATATATTCTTTTTCTTTAAATACTTAAACTCATACTAGAAAAGCATTACAAAGACTATGCTCATACTTTTAAAAGTCTAATACTATCATATCTATAAAAAATACATACACATGACGTAAATATTTAACTAAGTTAACTTAATTTATAATATAAATAATATTACACTTAACTTGATAATAATTAACCCTTTAATTAGCAACATGTGCCTGCCCTGATATGGCTTCTGGGAGCAATATATTTTTTTAAAGATTTTTACAGTTTCTCTAATTTTTTTCTTTACTATCTCTAATAGTTTAAATTATAGTAATATTTGACAATATTTTTTTATTTACTTATTTTCTCATGTTAACCAAACTTTACCATACATTTACTGACAATTTCTTTGCTAAAAATTATCTGTTAATCTTTTCTTTGTAAAATACTTATCATTGTAAAATACACACAACCTATGAAACGATCTATAAAGACGTGGGAAAAACCATAGACTTAACACACAAAAGAATGGTGATTATATACTCTGTGAAGTATATATTGTACAAATAGTTGCAAATATTTAACCTAGAATACAGTATAATACACAGGACAACAAATCATAAACATATGGCAATGCTAATCTGCAAGAAATGGTAGAACATATATATACGAGTCAATGTATGTATATATGTCAAAAAGGCACTCACACACACACATACACACATCAATGCAATATTAAGCCATCAAATAAAATGTATAGAAATGCTATACCTGAGACAGATGTAAGAAAAGACAAATTGCTTTCAGCCTGAGAGTCATTGCGAAATACAAGCTTCTTAGAGGAAACATCATGCTCATCACTACTGTTTATTCGAGAATGCACTCTGCGATACTGCGGTGAACATGATGAAAATGAGCCAAAAAGTAAACTATCTTCAGGGTCGTCTGTATCCTCACCAATGTCATGGTGATAGCGATCTAATCGAGCTGAAATGTATTGATTTATTTACTTCAAAAACCCTTATTAGAACAACAATGTTAAACATTAAATTTCATTTTTAATACAAACACTTTGAAGAGTTATATTTACGTTTGAAATCACTAATTCCTTCAGCACTGAAAATCATATACTGAATCTATACTTTGTCTATAAATAAGAAAACAAATAAATGTAATAATAAAATAGTTATAAACACAAATTCTGAAATATTGTAAATAATAACTAATACAGTAAAACTTGTGAAATTGGCTACCTCTTTAATATATCAACCTGCCTAAATAGACCAAATTCCTATAGCACTGAAATATTCCTATTGATTCTAGATGGTCAACTCTGTGTATTATGCCAATTTTATACCTGATAATTGGCCATAATTTTGAAATCTTGTATTAAGTTTATAACCTGTTTATATTGGCCATTCCTAAAATTTCATTGAAACTACCTAAACTGCATTTTAAAGTTTGATGTACAGTACTTTGCATCTCATTAAGTCTATAAAAAAGTCCTTTAGTAACGTTTTAGTTGTCTGTGTAGTAACAATTGATATTTGCTCACGTCAAAATTGAGTAATGGATTGTAAATAAATAATTTTAATTAACAAAAAATTAGTATTTTTTTGTTATAATTTGTAACTTCATAATTTGTACACTTGTATAAATTTAATTTGAACCCTGATTGATCAATATAAATATATTTTATAATACACAGAACATTCAGGCTTCATTCCTCTCTATATAGGAGCAGAGTTGTCTGCACTCCTCACTTGCTCTTTAACTGTTGTTGAGATCACCTCGTCAATGCTAGATGAGATTATAGCAAAACGTCAGAACTATGGATGTACTCCAGATAATAACTATTCATCATATTTTTCCATCCGTGAAGGAATACGTATCAGCATATATCCAAAAACTCCTAAATAAGCCTTAAGCTCTACGAGAACTAACCTATATATATATATATATATATATATATATATATATATATATATATATATATATATAGATTTTTTGGACTAGGAGACTGACAGACTTACCTTGGTAAGAGTCCACACTGTAGTCTTAAAATAGAAACACATAAAAGCACTTAAACTTTTTTATTTCATTCTCTCATATTTCTTTTTGTGTTTTCTCTTCGATTGACAATGACCACTGTGTGGTTGAAATATATCATGTTTAAGTGCTTTTATGTGTTTCTATTTCAAGACTACAGAGTGGACTCTTACCAAGGAAAGTCTGTCAGTCTCCTAGTCCAAAAAATCTAAATAATCTTTACCAACCAAAACTAACCTAAATATATATATATATATATATATATATATATATATATATATATATATATATATATATAATATATTTAAAACATTTTAAAAACAAGAATGCTTTTAATGGATACATTATTCAAAGCTTTTCGCCGATAAAAAAAAACTTTGAATAATATATGCATTAAAAGTATTCTTGTTTTTGAAATGTTTTAAATTTATTAACTATATTACAAGAAAACATATCACCATATTTAATATATATATATATATATATATATATATATATATATATATATATATATACATATATACATACATACATAAATTAATTTTAGTAAGGATATACATTGGGATTTTTGCCATATTTTACAACTTAGTTGAAGTTGTAACTTGTAAAAATGTTGATATACATTTCACCAAAATAAAATCTATGTTTTCACAATTAGCAAACTGAGTCATTTATTTATCATTAATACAATTTAAACATTTTTCACAAATAGAGCTACAATTTGTGTTCAAGTCTCAGCTATGTCTAAGACTCACAATTTGATCACAAATATGAGGCCCAAATGTGGGAACACCAAAATGTCACCAATTGGTTTTTAATAAATTCAGCAAAATATGTTTTCCTGTCGGATTGAGGAGCAAGCTAGTTTGAAACCAGAGTTTGGACTTGTAACTCAAACCATTCTCATACACGATTTTTTACATACATGTTGCAGTGATATTAACATTGTGGGAGTTAAGAGTTATAATAAGAGTAAGGCACTTGCACATACAAAGCAGGCTCATACAAGGCGGGATATCTGGAGGGTTTGATGTTAAGTTTGCCAATGTAGTTGGTGTTTCCCAAGGCCAGTTGTGAGATTCTGTTGTAATAATTGTCTATATATATATATATATATATATATATATATATATATATATATATATATATATATATATATATATATGTGTGTGTGTAGAATATCAAATAGGTTTTCCTGTTAGAATTATTATCAAGATTAAATAATATACACTAATTACAGGAATAATTTATTGAATAATACACTCAAAGCTTTTCGTTGGTTGACATTACCAACATCCTCAGGAATTACTAAGAATGACAAAAGAACTGTCTAACAAATATGAAGTTACTAGATAAAACATTACACAGTTCCCAAATCTATTACAATATTGCCAAACCTATTCCACTATATATATATATATATATATATATATATATATATAGGTTAGTTTTGGTTGGTAAAGATTGTTTAGATTTTTTGGACTAGGAGACTGACGGACTTACCTTGGTAAGAGTCCACTCTGTAGTCTTGAAATAGAAACACATAAAAGCACTTAACCAATGATATATTTCAACCACACAGTGGTCTTTGTCAATCAAAGAGAAAACACAAAACGAAATATGAGAGAATGAAATAAAATAAAATAAATATCTAAAAAAATAAAAATTTTATTTTATTTCATTCTCTCATATTTCTTTTTGTGTTTCTCTTTGATTGATAAAGACCACTGTGTGGTTGAAATATATCATTGGTTAAGTGCTTTTATGTGTTTCTATTTCAAGACTACAGAGTGGACTCGTACCAAGGTAAGTCTGTCAGTCTCCTAGTCCAAAACATCTATATATATATATATATATATATATATATATATATATATATATATATATATATATATATATATATATATATATATATATTTTAAAGGTAGGTATGGATATGAAGATGGTTTTGAGGCTATATATTGATCATTAATAAAGGAGTGGTTCTAAATTAAACATACCACTTATAAAATAAAAGCACTTTTCCGAAGAAATGAAATTAACTTGACTTTTATAGTAATAGTAATACTTTTAATAATTCTCTATTTGATGCTTTAATTGATCTTATAAAATTCAGAATAAATGGTATATGTATCATATAGCAGTGTTTGTAGCTATATTGTAGATAATAGATTAGGAGGGAATTTTAAAAAAGGAACAAAAATGAGTTAAAAATTCATATAAATAACCTAATATTGTCAAACATTAATGACAACATCCTTACTATCAAAATAGCTAGTGTCCTCTTCATTATCTAACTGTGGAACAAATTCCGCTTTCTGTCTCAACAGTGAATTCCAATTAACTCCATGGAAATAAGCATGATCCTTTACTTCATGGGGACCACCAGTACCCAAGCGATCCCGTGGATTCTGTTGTAGTAAGGATGTAATTATATCTTTTGCTTCTGGTTGTACAAACCAGTCCTCTTCAGAAGGCCACTCGATATCATCTATGTACAAAAAACATAATTACTGTAAAAAGTAATATAATGTTAATTCATAGAAATCTCTTAATCTATTACAGTGAGGAATGATTATCAGGGCTAACGTGAACTGAACTTATCTTGGATAGTGAAACCTGACATCAGATAATATTGACCTGATTGTATTTTCAGATTAAATTTAATTTAAAAAAAAAGTTAAATCAGTAAGTGTTATAGTGAAATCTTGGCAATCCGAACTTCAATACTACAAACACTTCAGAAATCAAAACAGGCAAAAAAAGCTATGTTATGTATAAGAGAATTAGAGCGTGAGGTTAGTGGAAATATTTTATTGTGAATCAATGAACAAATGAATTTTCTGAGGGATGAAGCAGTGAAAATGTTTCTGCAGAAGTGTCAGCAAAAAAAAACTGAATTTTTTTAAACAAAGATTAATTTTTTAAAACTGTCAATCAAATTTTACATAAAATACATCTGTCATGTAATTAAAAATTACAAAAATATGTAAAAATAAAATAGTTATTCTTATTCATATTTTTGAATCTTTTTTTCAGCATTTTCCGAATACATACTGTCCTGAAGGTATTTTCTGTAATCCGCTTTTCACTAATCTGAATAACCCTCTACAGCAATTACTTCAGATTGCCAAGATTGCACTATATTATGATACAGTATGTTTCTGGGTGACATCAATATATAGATTTTTTTATAAAGAATTAAGATAAGAAAAACTAATTGTATGTTGATTTTCACAATTACTTTTGAAGTTTTTTATTTTTCTGCTTAAAGCTCTTAATCTGCTTGCTCGTTGTTGTATCCTGTAGAGCAGGGATGGACAACTAGCGACCCGTGACCTGGTTTTATGCTGCCCCGGACAAATGTTACAAGCATTAGATTTATTAATATAAATAAAACTTAGAAATATAGGTTGGTATAGGA
Source organism: Prosapia bicincta (assembly GCA_036971475.1). Classification (NCBI taxonomy): domain Eukaryota; kingdom Metazoa; phylum Arthropoda; class Insecta; order Hemiptera; family Cercopidae; genus Prosapia; species Prosapia bicincta. The sequence goes on along the minus strand of JBAIZL010000001.1, from coordinate 88,656,494 downwards.
TATAGGTTGAACACAGGTCTTACCCCCAGTAAAAGCTCTGTGACTTGCAAAGTGATTCATTTTTCCAGATAAGATTGGAAACTGGTACTACATTTTGGGGTCAAAGTGCCTGAGGAAAAATATCTCAAACTATGTGATTTCATAATAGTTTCAAATAGCTCAAAATAGTTTCAATGTTTGGAAGCACATACCTTGGACAGTGCAGCTTTTCAACAATGAAATTATAAAATCAACTCACCGCAACAGACTCACAGACAACCATCGTCAAAATCTGCTACAGGTTATGAGCACGTCAATTCAGATTGATTTTGATGAACTGTTGAACGATATTGTCCGCCCACAGAACTCTTAGTAAGGGAAGTAGGTAGGCCTACATACTTATGGATGATTTAAATTTTAAATAAATTACAGTTTTTTTCCAATACTATGTTATGATAAGCGTAAACAAAATTATTAAATACCAACTAGAGATTTAATGTTATACTTATTTTAATGCTTTGTACATTGAGCTTGATTTAAATGCTTATGGTAACGTTTATTGATTCATATTATTTAATGTACGAAGCGTACTATATGATATATGTATTGCCTACATTTGGCTTATTGATGTATGTGAGGCCTTATTATGAATCTAGCTGTGCAGCCCTCATACAATGGGCAGTTTGCCCTTGCAATCTAAAAAAATTTAAAATGTGTAAAATTTTGAATTTCCAAAATTAAATTGAGGAATCAAATGTTAAAATTTTATATAAGAGAAAAAGTAAAGTAAAAAAAAGAATAAAATAGTGAAGAAAGCCAATATTTTATAGTAAATTAAACAAAATTGTAATTAACAAATAAATTTGACACAGGGAGTGAAATATTTATGATTAAGTACAAGAAAATAACTAAAAAATACTACCTAGCGAACCGAACCACCTACAACCACTATCGAGATTTTTAAAGAACAAGCAAATTATAAGAAACTCAATAGTGAAAACCAAAACCATAAAACTTTACTAAATAAAATAATACAGCAATTTTTGTAAAACAGACATTTTAGGAATTTAAAGAAAGATAATGGCCACTGTGCAAGCTAGTTAATATGCATATGCAACAATCTAAGATATGTCGATAAACTATCTAACTTGTGAGACCAAGCAGCTGGAGGGGGGAGGTGCGGCAAGGCCAATAAATACAAAAGTGCAGTGTTTCTATGAAGTCCGAAAAAATTAAAATTTACAGTAAGTGAACGTTACTATGTCAGTTTGTGACTAGGCAGGACAGTCTAGAGGTCAGATGTTTCTATTGTTAAATTTATAACGCAGGTTATAAATCGTGAATCAGCAATCAGTACTTCCGGTTTTTAGAAAATGTAACTAATTTAATTTCGTAAAGACTTACTATGGTTTTGCTGTTCAAAAATACAGAGGATCCAGGAAAGAAGAACAAACCCTCAACAAGATCTATGTTCATTTGCTGTGTTTTGAAAAGGCAATGTTTATTTTTATAATGCTAACTGGCCTTATTTATCATCATTTTTTTCGTAAATAAACAACTAGTTCCAGACAGTTGTTTACTATGTAATGCACAGTAAGGGATGTAATGCACACTAAGCATCAGACATCTGACATAGTTGATAGATTGCTGTTGATGTTATCATGTTCTCATTCATGGGGCTTGCCCAAATAACCCAAGATTGCATCCAAATATTTACTTTGACAAGTTTCACACTGTCAAAAAATATAAAAAATATTTTGATGTGTTTTTCAAGTGACCAAACAATGGAGTATGAGTAAATAAACTCAGCCTAAACAAACTAAACAACGTTGAATAGGCCCAAATGAAATTTTTTAATAATTTATATTTAGTTGGGTATGTTTTTATGGTACCTACTTTTGTAAATATCTTTTTTACTTGTAAACTTGGTGTTTAGTGCAATTTGTTTTTTTTTTACAATAAATATTTCGAAGTGAACTATCGTGTCACATTCAAACCTATATGCAGCTGACTATTATAGTAGCTACACCATTCTTGGCATTTTTATGCTTGTGCATAACTTTACATTTTTTATAATAGATATTACAAATAGATTTTTGTAATATTACTTATGCATAAAGTTTTATTCAGCATTACTTTAGGCATAAAATGACTCTATAATTCATCATAAGGAAAATTCTATTTCATCAACAAAGCTAAATATTATTTTTTCGTAATAAAAAAAACGACATTTTATCAGGCCTGATGAATTAAAACTTTAGGTTTTCAATATATAAACCTCATATTACTGTTCTTATTTTATTATGAACACTGTTGTATATAATAATATATATTTACTTGAAGTTTTAATTTCTTAGTGAATAATTAAACATACATGTGCAAAATACATGCAAACAAATTGGATCTGGTGAAGCGGTGACCAAATATTGTAGTCCAAAAAGTGAATACACTTTTCAGAAAATTATAATTCAAAATTTTGATTCATAAAGAAATAAACAATGGCTTCACTCTAAATAAAATTGTTAAATAGTTTTAAAAAAGTAAAAAGATTTTTCTTATATATAATATTGAAGTCTTTGAAATTATTAAAATCTTATGGAATAAGTACGTTTTATGAAAAAGTAAGTTTTTGCATGTAAGTTATTCAAATTTCATATTAAGGTTTCTATATCGAATTAATCATGAAGAAACTAACAAAAGAATATTTAGTTAAAATTAGTAGAGTGGTTTTGCCTATAAACTTGGTCATTTTAAATAAAATCAAAAGAGAAAAGAATTCTTCCATAAATTTGAATAATTAAAAATATTAAACATAATTTCATGTAATATTAGTCAATGATTTTGAACTTATTAAATAACTATTAACATAACACAACTTGAAAGATTGAATTTCGGGGGCTTCGTCCTAGACGAGTTATAGGAATTTGAAAATCGTGGCGGGTGACACCCCAACATACGAGTAAACTGCAATATACGCTAAGCGAGGCTCCCATGACAGTCGACTATTAAGAGTTAATACGTAACTAAGTGAATACTTAAGAGCTTACTAGCTGACACGTTTTAAGACAATAGTTATTTACAAATTTAATATAGTTTTAAGAAGCATTTTCTTTGCATTATTTAATAGTACTTGGTCTAGTTGCTGAAGAATATCACTTTGGTCTTATACAACTAGAAACATTTTTTCACTGGGATAAGAAAGTTAGTTCTTATTAAAATGGTTTTTGGATGCATAAGCGCTCTTGCGATTTTTCTAAGGGGTAACTTTGGTATTGAGATCTGTTTCAATGGACTCTGTTTGTCAGACTTTCTAATAACCTTCAAATTTGGTTTGTAACTTTCTAGTCTTGTCTTTAAATGTGTTTGCATTTTTTCAAATATGCAAATGTTTTCAGATGTGCTCTCATCTTTAACAGCTTTAGTATCATCTTGTAATTCAGGCATGTCTCTTTACAGTTAAATATTTGTTCCAATGATGAATTTTCAAATCCATTAGGACCTCTTTCAATTTTTTATTTTCATAAAAATTGTAACTTCTAACCGATGATGTTTAACTGTGGTATGCTATATTTTTCCACCATGAAGCCAACCTCAAAAATAACTAAAAATTATGAGACAGACTTATTTTTAAATGTTCATATCTTCTCTCTTCCCCCAACCAGTATGGAAATTTGGAACAGCTGTCATTTTATAGCATTTCCAGTTTCATTTCAATTATGTGTAGCACACTGTATTGATGTTATAAATAATTTGTGATAACATTAATTTTGATTTTTAAAGAAAACCAATAATTAACAATTTGAAACACGTTTAGGAAATAGATTATATTGCCAGATTAGATAGTAGAATAGTAATGAGTTTAACACAAATATAATTTTGAAAAGAATGTGATTTTAAACTATGTTTAAAGAAAATGACACTCCGTAACACTCAATGGAAATCTAAACTTGAGCCTGGATCAAGTGAAAAGACTGTGAATAGACTTTAAAATCTGAAATAAATGTAAGCAATAAATAAATGGGAGCCTAAACAGTTTTAACATTAAAAATAAGGTTTTACAAGTTAACAATCTAAAATAATCAATTAAAAAGTAATATAAGGTAACCAAAGTTTAATATTATAATAAATAAAGATGAAAATGTCAAAGTTATACAGTAATGTTACAATTGTGTTTGACTGTACTGATGCTATATCTACCAAAAGACATTTAAAAAGTGTACGATTTTAATGACAATGATAGATTACAGCTATGCTTGGAGGGAAGAATAGTGTTGCTATTGTTGATCAAAGCATAAATAAAACCAAATTATAGAAAACCCCTATTTTATGCACAATAAAGTACCTTTAAGGTGTAAAAAAGGGGTATAAAATACCTATGATTATATTATAACATGTCGAACGAGGTCCATTAAAAAAGTAATGCTCATTTTCTGGGAAAGATTTATTGATTATACCAGTATGAGTGCTTCAAATTCTTCAAAATACTAGAGCCTCAATACACTTGTGGAGACGTATCTAACATGCGCGAAAGACACCCTTGTATCGCCTCTATGAGAATAATGTCTCTTATGAACGTTATAACATGGTTTTTGGGTGTTTTTCTCAGATTCCAAATGATTTTCTTTTAGTTCCCTCTTCAGTTGGGAAAAAAGTCACAGAGCCAATTCAAGACGGTAACCCCTTACACTGAACCAAAGGGACTGGGGAATCACAGGGCTATTACTCTGCACTAGTAAAATGTAACGATGAAGGCCGTGTAGCTGGCAGCTTTGTCATGGTGGAGTTTCACCTTGTTTTTGATGTCGGCCCTCATAGCTCGATCTGGCGTTTCAACTTCTAGAGCACTTCCAGTAAAAGGCTGAGTTCATAATCTCTCCCTGCTATAAAAACTCAAAATAGACATAATTGTCCTCAAATCATTCTACTCCGACTGCTCAAAGTAAACTGGAAAACATTCCGACCCCTCAAACTGGCTACGTTGGAAGGGTAAATGCCCCACCACATTTCCTGGCCCATTTTACACTGCTGCAATGGGTAGTTGATACATCAATGTGCATAGGATAAAATCATAAGTATTACGTTTATAATGGACCATGATCGCTTTATTTAAAAGTATTTTTTTTTCTGTACTTACATAGGTTTTTCTATATTCAATCAAAGCACTGTATTTTGGCTGGATCAACTGACACTACAGATCATATATAAAATTTATGGTATAAGATAGAACAATTCTAAAATGATTATTTCAAAAAAACCTAAATTATTAAAATTAACATTCACTTAGAAGTTATCAGTTAACCAACTAACTTGAGAAAGCTTACAGAAACCATCACCAGAGTTTATTCATTTGATCTGCAATAAGTCACAATCAAACAAGATTTTATTGCATAACAGCAAACATCATACATGAACTAGGTGAATGTAAAATTGACTGAATATTAATTTTCTGTAACACGATTTTGCAGAAAAGTATATGGTTATGAAAGACAAAGTCCAGCTTTATCACTGAGCCGGTGACCAGTTCGCCCTTTCTTAATTTGTTACAAAGAAAATAAAAAATCCAACATGTGAACTACGTATTCATATTAGAATGTCTTGACTATAACAAATTGGTCATGCACACTAAAAAAACAATAATTTTTTTACTGTGAAATTTGGAGAAGCTCCTTGAAAGATCACATACTTTTCTGATGTGTGGGCTGCCCAGTATAAAAACAAAAAAAGAATATCTCCAATCTATGCCATCATAACAAAGAGTTTGGTATTAAAGCCAAATGGTATGTTTTCATCACCACCCATAATAGAAGATCATACAACGGAATCTGTGAAACTTTAGGACTTTAGCTGGAAAAGTTAGCTTCCAATGATCTTTTGAAAACCAAATTGTAACCTCAAGTGAATTGTACAAATAATAGGTTGAATATATTACTTGAAGTAGCATGCATTTCCATACTTAAGAAGAATATGTTTTATCTGAGACATTTTTAAAAGCCTGTTTTAAGAAAGGAAGTACAATCAAAGCAATCCACATGATCACTCATTTTTACTTGTCCCCTCAAGCTGTAATAAATTATTAGTATAATTTTATTTTTAAAAGCAAGAGATTCTATTCAAGTATTTATTACAAGATCAATAGACAATCGACTAGGTCAATTAAAATCGGCAGATTGTAATGGATACATAACTGTTGTCTATAACTCAACTGGTAGCTTGCTTGTGTTAGAGAAAATCGAAGACTAAAATGAAGTTGAAGTTACATTTTACTATCTCCAAGAAACTTTAGCACTATTCAATTACCCAAGGTGGCCTATAATGTTTTTATGGATATCTTTCACAGATTTTCTATGTACTCCCCCTACAACTCCAACAGGAAAGATTTATGCTTTGTAAAGTTATGAAAGCAATGAAATGCTCTCACAATACTATAAATATATGCTGGCCTAATTGTTTGCTTTCTTGTCAATTGTATAAGTGAGTATAAATTTTTACATGTACAAGGGAAAACCAAAAAAAATTACCAGATGGAATTTGCTACATATCGTCATTCTTGTAACTTGCTTTTGTCCTGCTAGGTGAGTGTTCAATATATCAAGTGGTGTTGCTTAGGAATGTTGTAGGAAGCAGATATAATAGTTTTTAGCCATAAAAATGTCCATCATCTTCAATTTTTGTTTGATGTCTAAAATATCTTCAAAATGCTTTCTTTTCATCTATTCATTCGTACAAACGAAAAAAAGTTATGAGATGAAAATTCTGTTGAGTAAGGTGGGTGAGAAACAGTATTGTAGGATTTGTCATAAACAAATTGTGCACAGATATCTATGTGTGAGCTGGAATATTGTATGTTAAAACGACTGTCAAAACTCAGTTCTTATCAAATGAACAGTTTTGTAAGAAAACTTCATGTAGAAGGCTTGATTAACTGTTTGATGCTTAGGGAGATACAATGCTGTGTATGTTGAAAACAAAATTAAGATTGTCTTCACTACTGGATCTTTCTAAGACATTTGTTCCCATTCACTGTGAAGACAGCTTCATGCCAGGGCCATACTTGCAACACCACCATTCTCATCACTACTGACAATGTTGTTATAAATGTTCTTGTATACATCCAGTGGCCCAACAAGTTACGACATGCAGTTGCCAAAGCTTTCTGATCAGGAGTAAACAGTGAATTAATTTTGCTAAGATTCATGCCATTTACAATTTTTCAGCAATAATGCTTTGCACTGAGCTGAAGCATCACACAGTTGTGTTAATTAATAGTATGCCTTTTGTCCTCGTAAACAAGTTTGCAAATTTTCTACATGGTTTCATCTGGTCTTAAAAGTAATGCAGATGTTCCATGTCTTTGATTGATACTGTGCTATATTTGAATCATAAATACTACTTGTACACTTGGATTCTTTTCACTTTTCTATGTTCTTTAAAAGCGGTAGACTACATAAAAACTGATTCCGAAGAACATCTTTAGACAGAAAACAAAATTTCAAAACTACAGATCGCTTAAAACATCGCCCACTTCAACAGAAAACTATCGAAGTCAACTAAAAACCTGCTGTACAACCACTGTCGCAGCTGCTCAGTACAATCTTACTAGCGACCCCACTGGGCATATTGGCTCTCAAGGAGTAACTGAGCACCCACCAAATAGGACATTTGACTTTTTTAGTTATCGCTTTTGTCTTGCTAAATATTTACACAATCATGTTTTATAATAGTGAATCCATTACCAAGCCTATATTTATTACTGTTAATTTTAATTTCATTTAAAGCCTTTACACTTGGTTCAGGATCAAATTTAGTTTTCCATTGAGTATAATTTAATTAGAAATGTCGATATAGTTGAAATCACATTCTTTTCAAAATCGTTTTTGTAATGAACCTATTAATATCCTACAATTTATATCTGATATAAATTAACCCAGGAACGCTCACGCTATTAGATTGAATCTACATTCTTAGTTGCTCTGAAGGAATTATTTTATCTTTTCGTTGTATGTAATTGAGCTTCTAAATATGCTTTCTCGAGGATGTTGGCCAGTTACTACCCACATTTCAAGTAGATAGCATGACTGAGAGGGTAACCAGATGTGAGAGAAGTGGCACGCTTCGCCCATGTTAAGGAGTGCGAACAAGTACGCGCAATCACGTACGAGAGCTATGTTAGGAACAACCTAACGACACGAGTAATAGTGTAACTGGTAATACTCTAATTTTACATATAAATATGCCATAAATGTAATAGATTGTTTTTATAACAATTAACATTTAAAGATTACTATAATCCATTCAATTGAAATTTATAATTTAAAACACATTAATAACAATTATTACAAATGTTAGATTGTTAACAGCGCGAGTCATTGTGAGAGTTTCCATTGCATGAGCGATCCCAGGATAACAACAATATAGCTCATTTTGTAATTGTTATTTTTCTTTAAAAATCAAACTTTATTATTTTTGTTTTTTAATATTAACAAAAAACTTTTTTCTCACAAAAAAGCATTAGATGTCATTGAAATGAAACTGAAAATGCTAAAAAGTTATAACTGTAAAATATTTCCATTCAGAGAGATGTGAACATTTAAAAACTAGGCTGTCACATATTTTAGAGTTTTTGAATACTTTATATAAATTTTATTCAATTTTTAAAATAATAAATTTTCTATTTTTCTCAATATTCACATTAGCTGTATTATATATTATACAATCTTAATAATATATAAAAAAATATGATATTTATTTCCCATTCTCATGTAATCGATTTTAGCAAAAAAAAAATTATAACATGCAATGCAGAAAGCTATCAGTAATACGAAAAAAATTATGAAACTTCCACTCACGCTCCCAAAATTTAAAACTTTAGAAAATAGGAAGGATCTGCCTCCGCATTTATTTCTTATAATTTAAACTTTTCTTTCTGTTAATACCATGAGAATAATGGATAGCTTTTTTCAAGTAATTACAATGTTTTATATATTTTATAACTATCATAGGAATAATTTTAATATAATCATGGGTAAATAAATAAATTAACCTCACCATTCACAGTGTGTGCAAACAGCTCTTCTGGTGTCTCTCCAAAAAATGGTACACAACCAACAAGAAACTCGTACAAAATAACTCCCATTGACCACCAATCAACTGGTTTACCATAACCTTGCCTACAAATTTAGAAACATAGAATTTTATTTACGTTTCAAACAAAATATTCTTACAGCATTATTTAAAACAGTTAATTATGATGAAATTAAGAATAATGTTATGATATGAGATGAAAATTTAAAATCACAAAGTATAAATTTACAATAAAGAATGCACAAACAGCAAACATGAAAAACAGGTTTAATAAATAATATAAATTATGACAAAAAAAATTATATCATAAAACCTCAATTTATAATTTTATCCTTTCCACAAGGAATCTGCAAGGAATATAAAAACAAAAAATGGACTAAATTTATAGGGAAGCCTTCTTCTAGGACAAGTAGTAGACAAGCTCAAAGTCCAAGAGAATTCAAAAGGACTGGCAATTAATATGCTTGAGCTCAAACTGTTTGACTGATAGCAGTTGGAATATTTATCAGAGCGTACTGGTCATAATAGACTGAAGAAGAATGCCATGAGTTCACAGGGGAACCCAGATGTAGATTATATGAACAGAATAAAGATTCTGTATTGCATGGTAACAAAGTCAAAATTAACCTTCCTTGGAGAAAAGGAATTTTCGGTTTGGTTTTTCAGAGTGGAGTTTTCATAGAAATAACATGATGAAACTTGGTAAAAAAACGAAAAGAACTTTTTTTAGGAATAGTAGACAAAAATATGTGAACCATAATACAAAATATATGTGAGGTGTAATGGTGCTCAAAATATATCTGTCTCTGAAGGTATGAACCCTAATTTAGTAACGAAACTCTACAAGGATGTTATATGATTGTGCTGGAATATAATTATTTTTCGTGATTTGTTTTACTGTTCCTTGTTTTTGTGATTTTGAAATTATATATATATATATATATATATATATATATATATATATATATATATATATATATATATATATATTGTAACATTTTGGAATAGCAAGTAAGAAAGGCACTATGTATATTATAATATAAATAAGTAAGTAAATTCAAACCATAAAATAACCAATTATGAAAAAAGAGAAAAATGTAAACATAACCTAAATTGGCAAAATCGTAACATTTAATCACAAGTTTAGAACAATAACCACTATAAAAAAAACAATATAATAGAAACAATTTAATGTGTAACAGTTTGAAAAGAACACTAAAACCATGTAAATAAAAGTAAAAGCCTTTAAGTGTTAAGAAAGTGAAACGTTTTAGATTGCACAAATGAACCAAAACGGGATGGCTAGCGTATTCAGCGCGCGCATTGTGAACAGAACAGCTGATAATTTAAACTTAGTCGGAAGAAATAATATTTAAATGCAATATTTACCTGCAAAGAAATTAAAATGTAGTTATTAAGAACATGAAATGTACCAAAGGCAGTGAATACAGCATCCGTAAAGCAGGTAACAACAATTAAAAAAAGGAAATAGTTTGTTTAGCCATTTTTAAATGCTTGGCTTAGCGTCTCTTCAGTTGTACACACCTACTCAAACAAGACAGGCGTACTTCAGAATTGGTCTATAAAATTTAACGAATTTAAACTTAGTGCGGGAGTGTTAATCTCAAATTCAATTAACAGTACAAAATACTTTCAAGAAAATTAATTGAAACTATTTATTTAGAAAGATTTTATTAAATATTTTTATAAAGGCCGAAAAGTGGAATCTACAATCTACAACACTTAAGTATCTAGGCTAGATCCATTAATACACTTTGGAAATTTTGCAATCAAACATTTATAAAAGAAAAAGAAACCAGTGAATTTATTATAAAATCAAACTATAAAAAACATTTAGAAAGAATATTAAGGGACAATGTTACCTAGAAATAAATTAATTTGTAAAATAATTTATAACATTTATAGCTTAGATTTTTTTGCTCTTGTACTTTAGAGTGCCAAATAAGATTTCATTATTCAAAATTTAAAACCTACCAGATAACCCGAGATTAAGAGAGCTTGTGCTAAACTAAAATTAAAATCAATTTAGGCTAAATTAAATAAAAACTCTTGCTGCCAAAAGAGATACAATTTAGAGTAATAAGACTCATCATAATAGAGGACACTTATAGTAAATTTGTAAAACTTTATAAAAAGAAAAAATTGTAATTTATTAATAGAACTTATAATTGCTAAGAAATTGTTTTAAATGATACATTAAACTTGTTATTAAAAAAGAAAGCTCCAGAATATTTAAAGTAAATTAGAAAACTTACTAACATACCTTGAACTAAATAATTGAGAATTTTTATTAAAGACAATTTTTAAAAAAATAAATTTTAAAGAATCATTCATTTTAATATAATAAAACAAGAAAAGTTTATATATATATATATATATATATATATATATATATATATATATATATATAGATTTTTTGGACTAGGAGACTGACAGACTTACCTTGGTAAGAGTCCACACTGTAGTCTTGAAATAGAAACACATAAAAGCACTTAAACAATGATATATTTCAACCACACAGTGGTCTTTCTCAATCGAAGAGAAAACACAAAAAGAAATATGAGAGAATGAAATTAAAATAATAATAAAAAAAATAAAATAAAAAAAAATAAAAAATTTATTTCATTTTCTCATATTTCTTTTTGTGTTTTCTCTTCGATTGACAAAGACCACTGTGTGGTTGAAATATAACATTGTTTAAGTGCTTTTATGTGTTTCTATTTCAAGACTACAGAGTGGACTCTTACCAAGGTAAGTCTGACAGTCTCCTAGTCCAAAAAATCTATATATATATATATATATATATATATATATATATATATATATATATGAATATGTTTATTCAAAGCTTTTCGTCGATAAAATAGTACCAGCATCTTCAGGAAAATAATTATCTAATAAAATATTTTTACAAAATTAAATCATATGAATATATATAAATATATATAAAGAATTTTTGGACTAGATAGGAGATTGACAGACTTACCTAATGGCAATAGTCCAAAACTGCAGTCTCTTGGAAATAAATAAATAGACACATATAAAAACCTATCACACTATTGAAATATTTCGATCAAAAATTATCTTTGTCAATCAAAAAAGAGAAAAAGAAAAGACTGAAGTGAACCACAGATGTATATAAATATCCAAATGTCACAGATTTATATTTTATGATATAGTGCTATATGTGATTTGTATAGATATTGATTATTTGAAACTAGATATTAATAGTCTGTTAGAAAGAAGGTAAATGGAGTTGTTAAAAATGGTAGAAGTTAGGGGGAGGGTAACGTTGGAACGTAGGGGTCATGACAGAACCATGAACATAGACAGAGTATTTATAGACATAGACACAATATTTTGGTGGTATAACAATCATTGAAAGATATTATGTTGTGACTAGCAGCGTGTTGAGCGGTTGGCCTGTCTATGTTAATGTTTCCATCATGACCCCTACGTTCCAACGTTACCCTCCCCCTAACTTCTACCATTTTTAACAACTCCATTTACTTTCCTTCTGACAGACTATTAATATCTAGTTTCAAATAATCAATACCTATACAAATCACATATAGCACTATATCATAAACTATAAATCTGTAACATTTGGATATTTATACACATCTGTGGTTCACTTCAGTCTTTTCTTTTTCTCTTTTTTGATTGACAAAGATCATTTTTGATCAAAATATTTCAATAGTGTGATAGGTTTTTATATGTTTCTATTTATTTCCAAGAGATTGCAGTTTTGGACTATTGCCATTAGTTAAGTCTGTCAGTCTCCTATCTAGTCCAAAAATTCCTAAATAAGCTTTAAGCTCTACTAGAACTACTATAATATATATAGATTTTTTGGACTAGGAGACTGACAGACTTACCTTGGTAAGAGTCCACTCTGTAGTCTTGAAATAGAACACATAAAAGCACTTAAACAATGATATATTTCAACCACACAGTGGTCTTTGTCAATCGAAGAGAAAACACAAAAAGAAATATGAGAGAATGAAATAAAATAATTGTAATCACAGATTGTGTAGAGTCTGTATATATAGATTTTTTGGACTAGGAGACTGACAGACTTACCTTGGTAAGAGTCCACTCTGTAGTCTTGAAATAGTAACACATAAAGGCACTTAAACAATGAAATATTTCAACCACAGAGTGGTCTTTATCAATCGAAGAGAAAACACAAAAAGAAATATGAGAGAATGAAATAAAAATAATTGTAATCACCAAAAAAAAAAAAAAAAAAAAAAAAAAAAAAAAAAAAAAAAAAAAAAAAAAAAAAATATATATATATATATATTAAATATGGTGATATGTTTTCTTGTAATATAGTTAATAAATTGAAAATATTTCAAAAACAAGAATACTTTTAATGAATATATTTATTCAAAGCTTTTTGCCGATAAAATAGTACCAGCATCTTCAGGAAAATAATTATCTAATAAAATATTTTTACAAAATTAAATCATATGTCTAATTTGATTTAATCTCATATGATTTAATTTTGTAAAAATATTTTATTAGATAATTATTTTCCTGAAGATACTGGTACTATTTTATACGCAAAAAGCTTTGAATAAATATATTCATTAATATATATAGCTTTGAATAAATATATTCATTAATATATATATATATATATATATATATATATATATATATATATATATATTCTTGATATTTTACGTTATCCATTGTTTTTCCGTTGCACTGACTTTATGAAGTTAATATATTACTATTGTAAGTAATTTTATCCACCATTAAGTGCAATAATTTTACCTTGAGTGATGAGGCACTTTTCGGTCAATGACCGAAAGGTGCCTCATCACTCAAGGTAAAATTATTGCACTAAATGGTGGATAAAATTACTTACAATAGTAATATATTAACTTTATATATATATATATATATATATATATATATATATATATATATATGTATAGTATTAACAATGTTATATACAGGACGTTTATCATCGGTCAGTACGTATGTCACCAATCAGTACATTTATCATCAGTCACTACGTTTATCATCCATCAGTACATTTATCATCAGTCAGTATATTTATCACCAGTCAGTACATTTATCATCAGTGAGTACGTTTATCATCCGTCAGTACATTTATCATCAGTCAGGATGTTTATCACCTGTACTCATTTTCTCTAAAACTTTTTCTAAATGCACTGCAAGATGGTGTTGTGCAAAATTTTAATTTATTGCAATTATTATTCATTAAATACACATATTTGGTTTAACAACTATTTATAATATTATAAGTTAGACTATACTATATAAATATTAGGTTTTAAACAATCAATTCGTATTGTTTTATTTTTACCTTAAAATGACTTCTGGAGCTATATATTCCGGAGTTCCAAACACTTGCTTATCTGAAAACTGTCGAGTATCACGGTCAATATAAACTTCATACAAGTTTGTGGCCACTGAAATAAAAAAAAGATCAAGATCATTTTTTTGTTGTACAATCATTTGCTGAAGCTAGTATATTTAAAAATATAGTTCTAATTTTAATTAGTTCTACCAAGATATATCAGGCAAATCTACCCTCTCTATGTGCATTGTGTTTCTCAAGGGTTTGTATTTTCAAGACCCCCAGCTACACATATTACCTTCCATTATTTAATAAATGATAAGTCGGCTGAATATTAAGTCAAAAGTTTATTTATTTAATGCAACGTTACGACAAGTAATTTTTTGCCCTTATCAAACCTAAAACCAGTTTACATTGCATTATAAATATGCTTATTCAATACAAGTACACTAACAACAAAATATTTAAATTTTTTAAAAAACTCAATGAAATTTTAATCAAAAACGTAATAAGATAACCCACTAAAGTGGTGAAAGTTATAAATCCATCTAAAATATAATTTAAAACAGTAACAAAACTGACAGAACAACAATATACACATATAAAGACACCCAAACAAAATAAACAATACTCAAAATGTAAAACAACAAAAAGTTCTACCATACAACCAACATTAACTAATACTTGGATGTTTTAAATTTATATAACTTATATATAATTTATTATACTTGTACTTTATATGCGTATTTATAATGCAATGTAAAATTGTTTTCAAGCTTGATAAGGGCAACAAATTAGCTGTCGAAACGTTGTACCAAATAAATGAACTTTTGACTATTCAGCTGGTTTATCATTTATTTAATACAGTAGTTGTCTCAGTGCTCAAATAAATATGAATACTGACACCACCACACAAGAAGAGCCCTGGCATAGAAATGAGTCATGCTAGATTTTAGTTCTGCCCATACACTGTTGATGTATTCCTGCCCTATAAACATAAACTTAACAGTAGGTAATTTCTGTAATTCGAAATTTTCAATAATCCGAAGTCATATTTTTGCTTTTGATGTGTTCAGTGGCATATTAAAATGAGTGAAAAAAGGAAACATAAAACACTTTCTTTGAGTGACAAGTGTGGCATCTTATTACTGTTAACAAGGAAGATTAATTGAGTAAATTAATACATGTTTTATATGCCAGGAATATTACAATATGACAACAATATAAGTAAAGGTAATTATATATGTTAATAAAATAAATTGTTTTACAATTTTATATTTGGATTATATCATTGTCTTCAACAAAATAGGAAACATAAAAAAGTAAATAATATAGTAAATAATGTTGGAAAATATTAAATTGATGTAAAATTTTATAGCAAAAAAAATTCTTTAACAAGAAGATTATTGAAGAAAAGCAAAATCACAACTAACTAACAATTGAGAAATTGAAGTTAATAAAAGTAATAAATTAATAAAAATAATACAATTGCTAAAGGACTTCTGTATTAATAAATTATGCACATGAAATATAAAATGTATTTTGAATATAAATAATTTCATAGTCTGGGAATGATTAATACATAAAAATGTATTTTATGGTGATGCTTCATACATGGTAATTTTATTCATATAAATATGGCATAGTAAGTTGGATGTATGATTTTATAAATACTCTATGTAAGGTATAATGTTTTATATTGCCAAGAAACACCATTTTTAGAAATTGTTTAGTATGTATATGATGCAAAGTATAGACAATAGGATGTTTTAATTTATGGACAGTTATTAAGTTTTGAGAAGGTTATAATAGTTTTCAGTTATACAAATATAATTTTTGTTTATACTACAGGTTAGTTGTCTAAAAGTTGTCAGTCATTTAAACGAATGATAAATAATTATTTCTTCTAAAAAAATCAACCAGTAAATTTTTTTTTATGGAAGGCAGAACTTATAAATAAACAAAAACTTTGTTTCCAATTAGCAGTTGTTATATAGATTCTAGATAACAACATTTGGTTTCACAAACCATCTAATTAAAGGTCACAAGTATCAACATCTCCAAAAAAATATTGACCCCCCCCCCCTTGAGTACTAATTAGCCGAGGCTATGCTTATGGTAATTGGTTTTCTCTTATCCTTGAAGGTTTAAAGGGGAATTACATATTCCGTTCATAGAATTATAATCTGTTGCAGACATTTGTTGTGCATGGCTGATCAGGTAAGTCATAGGTGGTTGTGAAGAAACTGTTTAAAAAAGAACTCAGAACAAGGTGTATAAATGGTAGTAAATAACAAATGAGAAATGCTTATCTGATACTGACTTTACTTATGTTGAAAAAATGTTACACTCATATTGATGAATCTTTTTTTCAACATTTTTTCCTGGTACATGCGTAGGTACTTTCTGTAATCCAAACTTAGCCAGTAATCCGAACAACCCCCTGCAGAAATTAGTTTGGATTGCCGAGATTTCACTGTATTGACTTATCAAGTGATGGCAAATCTTTTGTAAACAAATATAGACCTTGCCCTAGCCAAAAAGTCACTGGCTTGAAAAGTGACTTTAGTTCCTTTAAAAAAAATTAAAATACTTTTAATATTAATCAGAAGACTTCCTAACTGAACAAAAAATAAAATAATAGTTTAGCAATATAATTGGATTTTACCTTACAGTAGAAGTAAGGAGTGTGTTAACTGATTTTTAATCACCGGAAACAAAATTTACAAATGTTTGTGATAAGCTTATTTCTTTATATCAACTTTTTACAGTTTTTTACCCATTTTATTTGTATTTTAACCATTAAAAAATTACCTTTGATTTATAATGAACTTTCATTACAACGAATAACCCTCAGCAAAAAATTATTCCATTATAATGAGGTTCTTCTAAGGTAGTATAGATGTTTAAATATAAAAATTAACTACTAGTAATAATTACATTAAAGAATTATAAATAAAATAGTTAGAATTATAAATAATGAAATTGTGAGCCTATTATCTGAAAACAGTTACACTACTATACTAAACAAGAGGCTAATTTTAAAAATAATTAAAACGAGGAGAAATAATTTTTAAGAAATAGTTCTCCCATTTGAAAAGTGAGTCTATTTGGTTGTATAGAATTGTTTAAACGTATAGATTTCCAACTATAAAACACCGTATTTTACATTAAATAAAATAAATTAGGTATAATTTTTTTAAATTGAGTACATTTTTGTCATGAGTTCTATCTAATAAAGCACCAATTCCGAGAAGATTTTTTTTAGAGAGATTTTTTTCTTAATACCTCATATTTATCTCCTTCGATTTTATCTATAGTTGTGACAGAATATTTCAACAGTCTTGCCTCTCTATTCCAGTTCACCATTTTTTCTTGTTATTTAAAATGTTTATTCTTTGTTTTCACTAATATCACTTATTTAAAATTGTTTAATATAAAATCAGTTTGAAAAAAATACAAAATAAAATTTTCATTTTCTATTTTCAACTTAAATGGGATAAATTTAGTCTTTTTTTCAATTAAATTTTACAATTAGCTACAAAATGTTGATATAATCTGTTAGCGATAATAATTTGGTAGTCTAAAATATAGTATTTAACCTCGAGATGATAAATCATAAATCAATTTATACATCTATTTCCCACAAATAAATAATGATTGGAGTAACATTGGTTTACTGACCAAATGCTGTTTTAAATTACCATAATTACCTACAAGTTTAGTGAAAGATTAAGTGAGTAATGCTCGTCAATTTTATATTATAAATAAATTCTATTATAAATTTTATTATTATTCGTTATTGTAATGATTAGCATTACATTCTGAACACAGATTATTTCAACACAATTTGGCTATAAAAAGGCTATCTTTACGTTATCTGCAAACCTCAACTAGCAACATAGATAAATGACGTACCTTACACTTGAAGAAAATAAATTTTCCATGCTTTACATTATGTTTATACTATGGTTTTCTCTCATCTACCACACAAGTTTTACCATACATAACGTCTACCAATGATCACAATTCTTTAATTCTAATTCATCACAGTTAACATTTTTAAGCCTATGCTGGAGTATAAAACGAGGCATTTAGTTAACGCTAGTCCCCTACGCCCATGTATAGCTCGAGACCCTGTATTTATTTTCATAGCAACGTGATTCCCATGTATTCTTTGTTCATATTGTTCTTTATATTGATTATTCTACTTTATATGTCTTTACTTTTACGCCAATCAGAGTTTTTTTATGGGTAAACCCCTCATTTTTTAAGTGTGGCAACCGAGAGCTAGCAGACAGTTATTTGACAGATGTTGGATTGGTCAGATGGTGAGTGTTTTGTTAGTGTGAATTGTTTACGTTTCAAGTTCGTTGTTGTTTCCTCTAAATTTTATCTATCAGTTATTTCGTTTATTTGTAGTTTGTGTAATTTTTGTTTAGGTTTCTAGTTTCTTGTTCTTCTCTATAAATTTTATCGTTCAGTTATTTAGTTTATTTAATTTTTATTGTTAGAGATAAAATGGCTAAAGACACTTTAGGAAGCGATTCAATATAAGATAGGTTGCTTTTAGACATTACACTGTGTGTCCCAATCTTCTTCCAGTTATATCATACCAAATAAATTATTTGAGTGTTGTGTTGTTCGTGTGGTTTTTATTCTTTGAAACTATTTCTTCAATTCCTACCCAATATATTAGGATAGGTTGTTTAAATATATAGGCCAATATTTCTAAATCACAATTTCTTTTAGCTTTAAAATAGTGATGGGTCGATTCCAAAATTTTACCGATACCAAGAAATTGATTTCCGAATTCAATTACCACAATTACCAACCCAATAAAAATGTTATTTTTTATGATATTTAAAGAGATAACTTTGTAACACTATTTATTAAGATGTAAGATGTTGAATATTGCAGTTATATGTTACATAATTAATAGTTAACCTCAAAAGTTATGGGCATTCTAATTGGATTATTAAGTGATATTTTTAAGAAAGACACTTTTTAGGAAAAATAAAAATCAAGAATTTATTATTTATGAGTTCGAAATATAAACAAATCTTGAACAAAAGAAAATTACATATTAATTACACTTGTTTAAAAATATTAAATCTCGTTATGAAGTTAATAAATTTTAACAATTCTACAATTAACGAATTTGTGGTATAGATATGAGATATCTACTTGTAAGATTGTTTCATTAATTAAATGTATTATACATATTATAAATCTAAAATTTGATATTTAAAAAATAGAGTTTATAACACCATGTGGTTTAATCATTTATTTATAACTCAGATAGTAACACAAAATTAAGGATTTTCACTATTTGACCGCCCTAAACTTTTAACAATATTAAACTTATACGAATTAAATTTTTGAATTGAAAGATTGTAGCAAATTATTTGATCACTTGGCTGGAAAACTTATGTAGAGTTGATAATTTCTGTTTTTTTTCTGCCATGTTCCTGTTTAGATTGGCAAAGATGTAGCATCATGAGATGTAATTAATTAGATTATTGAAGGCAAATATAATACTTTAAGAACTCATTTTTCAAAATTTACATCAAAAATTTTAACTAAACATTGCTTCTGTTTTAAAAGAAACTTCTATGAATCGTATTTCCATAATCTCCTCTCCGTTGCATTTAATGCATTTCAAAAATAACCTCTTGCTCGAAAAGCCCATGGTTAAGTGGGGCGATAATTATAGTTACAAGGCAACTATTAACCTTCCATGCATCCCCCTGCACATCTCACATAGGACGTC
The DNA here is from genome assembly GCA_036971475.1 of Prosapia bicincta. Classification (NCBI taxonomy): domain Eukaryota; kingdom Metazoa; phylum Arthropoda; class Insecta; order Hemiptera; family Cercopidae; genus Prosapia; species Prosapia bicincta. The sequence goes on along the minus strand of JBAIZL010000001.1, from coordinate 88,636,302 downwards.
TTGACACATGTTTCATGGCTTGTAGAAATCCAATATCTTTATCATTTTATATATATATTATAACATAAACGCATGAGGCTAAAGAATAAATTCAGTTATATCCAAAAAGAAAAATAGTCGGAAGAAATATTAAGCAAAAGCGACAAGAATAGTTACTAAAAATACGGACAAAGTACTTAACCATTGTTCTATTTGGGTGTAGTCATAAAGAAGCTGGGGAATCTTTAACAAAAGAAGGGTCTAACTAGTTTAAGATAGGAGTTTCCAAGGACCAAAATACCTGGGATATAATAACACTGTACTGTTACAGAAGTCTCTTTGTTAATGGGTGTGGGGATAACCAAATTAACCAAAATATGTAAGGGGGGAGAGATGATGCAAGGTTGGAAAAGGAAGATTGAGAGAGTCTTGGAGGAACTTCAGAAGAGGGCAGACGTATTTGGAGGGAACAAGTGTCAGCAAAGTTAATAAGGGGTAAATTTTGTTTAATAGAATTAAGGGAATTGTAATTTTTTGTGTGTGTATAATTTAAAAAGAGTGATGTAAATAATTTAGTAAAGAATTAGGAAAAATAAGTTAGTTATGTGAAAAGTGCATTAAAGCAGTATCAATGGTCAAGATCCTAGGAACTCAACAAACAATAAGTACTTTCTTTTTACATTAAAATTAGCCAACAGAGCTTTATAAACAGTAAATTCAAAACAATTTTAAATTCATTAGTATAAAATAATAATCTAGTTTTTTTTCACCACGTTCTTCCTTATAAAAAGATCTATAATAAGGACCCAAGAGAAGAGCAATTAACACTGTAATTATTAAACTTTATTGTAATAACTTAAAGCCTCAACAGTCCACATTTTTTTGTAATTGTAATATTAGTTAAGGAATCAATCTTTTCACTAAATAGTATTAAGGTAAATGGGTATAATGTGTATTAATTAAATGTCAAGAATAAATGCAAGTGATGTTAAAATTGATATTGGTGTCAATTAATTAGAAACCTGAAGGTGAGACAATAGAAGGTAAAGTAATTATATATAACCTAAAGGAAAAGTTATATTCTAAATAACTTAGGTTATAATATATTATCAATGAACAAATTCACAAGTTTTAAAATTTTTTAAGTAACTTCCAATTTGTTTTTTAATGCTTGTAAATAATAATAATATTATTTTATTGACAAAAGTAAAGTTACAACGTTTACAAAATGTTGTTATAGTGGCGGCGTTATAACAGCGATTACGCACTAACATGACATTATGATTGAGCGGCGATGAATATTTTACCACCTAATGTGTAAACACGACATAAAGTTAGAGCGGCAACGAATATTTTACCGCCAAATGAGTAATCACAAGATTATCTTAGAGTGGTGACGGATATTTTACCGCCCTATGTGTAAACGCAACATAATGTTAGAGCGGCAATGGATATTTTACCTAACAACCTCCAGCGTGATAGAGACAGGTGTGTATTTAGGGACTAGGCTTCAAAGTCTTAATACTAACCTTACTATATTCTTTCTCTTTAAAACACACAAAAAAATCACAAAAAAATCTATGGCTATAAGTAAAAAAAATCTATGGCTATAAGTAAAAATCTATGGCTATAAGTAAGCAAGTATGAAAGTGAACCTGAGGCTAAAAGTGTTCAAATTTTTATAAGGTTATTAAATTTGTATTTTCATGCTAAATTTAAAAGTTAATGAGAAATAGGTGTTATTTCACATTTTACTAAAATATTATAAGTTAAATGTTTTAAATCTAACAATTATTATCCAAAAAATTGGATTTGTTTCATAATGAAATGAACACTTGATTCCACCTATGAATAATTACTTACATGACATTAAACCCATTTTGCTGAGTCCAAAATCTGTTAGTTTTATATGACCTAGTGCTGTGATTAACAAACTGAAAAAAATAAATATCACTTTATAAGTATTTTAAACCTAGTACTAATATTTAAATATTCTATAACATTATATACTAATTGTTATAACTGTAAGCTTAATAAAACCGTTACTTCTTTAATCTAAACATGACCATTTATAATTGTTCCCTCCAGATACCTTATACAAAAAACAACAAACCAATACAAAAACATACTGAGTGTCACATCTTATATGGAAAGGAGTAAAATATACTAGTTAGAACTACGGATGGGCCGATATCTAAAACTTTTGATTCTGATTCCAAACTCGATTCTAAAATTTTTCTTCCGATTCTCGATTCTTTCAAGTTATATAGGCTTACAAGATATTTTCTAATAATGAATTTAGTGAACATCTTGGTCATATGGTAAAGCCTTGTATAGGTTGCATTTTAAAATAGTAGGATACAACAACCTGTACTACGCGTAACCCCGGGGGTACGTAGAACCCTGTAGGGTGGTACGCGAAAATAGTACCAGTAATGGTGGCCATCAATATTTCACACTTTAGATTTGAAACAAATACTAGGTTACACTAGTATTTGACAAAATAGTTGGAGTGTTGTTGATCAGATATTGTGTAGAGTTTGAATGTTTGTGTGCAAGTGAAAACGAAGAATAGAATAGATGTGGGAAAATACATGAGAATGGAATGGATGTGGGTTTAAGTGAACTATACAAATGCAGGAAAGGGTCTACAATTAGGTGATAGGAAACTTTCAGGAAATGTGTGTCGTGTTGCTCACATAAAAATATCGTATACACAGCCGGTTGCCTCCTTCCACCCATTACTAACAAAGCAGTTAGGCACTTTGACTTTACCACGTCGAGGAACATCCACAACGTAAAATACTTTTCATTGGAAAAACATTTTTAGGACTATGTGAAATGAAAAAGGTTGGGAGCCACTGGACTACACAAAGCGTTCAACTTTGATTTATGAATAGTAATTTCTGAAAGCATGACAAACATATCGAATAAAAGTAATGGTTAATTTAAAATTACGAATGTGAACTTTAGTTCATAATTACAATATAACTTCAGTAATAGGGATTTCAGTCTGTATAACTGGAGAAATTGAAACTACATTTTATTTGTGTTTTGTTTTGACATCTATGAAACTGTGGCGGAGTAGTGACGGCCAGAGACGGCGAGAGAGAGAGAGAGAGTCGAGCTGGCCCAAGTGAGAGAGAGATGAACGGTGACAAACGAACCAGAAATGCTTCCAATCATCTTTGTTGTTGCGTCATAAATAATAATATTTTCATTGTTTTAAATCGGCATTTGCTTCAATCGTTTAATTCATTCAAAGTAACTAATACATAAATAAGACATAGTTGATAATTAATTATTTTTCCAACAAATTACACCATATAAATATTAAAAAAACAAGAATCACAAGAAAAAAAAACTTTAATCAATGTAGAATCGAGTATCCGCGATTACTCGATAACATTTATATTGACAATTCCTGGAATCGAGAATTGGAATCTGCCAATTCGTAGTTAGAACATACAGTAGAGTCTTGAAATTCCGAGTCCCTGATTTTTCTAGCTTCTGTTAAATACGTGCTTATTTCCATTCAGACTATTTTATCTAATTGAAAGAATATAGTTTCACTGCCGCTTCCTGATGAAGATCAACTCCGGTCTTATGATATACGTGTGTTATATCTCCCCACAAATATTACAAGTCTAATCTACCCGATAGATCAGTGTGTTTTGGAATGTATGGAAACAAATATACACATTACCATTTACAATCTCTCTTGAATGCGACAATCTCTCTTGAATGCGACTGCAGGAAAAAAAGCATTGTAGGCTGTCTAAAAAAAATACTGTTGAGGAAGTTGTGTACTGTATAGCCAAATCATGGAATGAAATAAAAGAAACATTAAGTAAGTCATGGAATAAAATCCTGAGCCATAATAAAACTGTTGACAGTGTTACTGATCCTTACGAAGAAACAGATTTGACATTTCATATCCGGTAACTTCAAGGTTGTGAAAATGTTGATTATACAGGCATACGTCAATTGGTAAGCAACAATTACACGTTACTATTAAAATGATACAAGAAACTACTGATGTCAGTGATGACAAGAATAAAGATGAAGGTTTGATCGAGACAGTCCAAGAAGGAAAATTTAGTTTCGATGAAGGAACTGCCCGTTGGAAACTGCACTACGCTATATTGAAGAACAGAAAGACGCGGTTCTGCATAGATACTGCATAAATAGATGCGGTTCTGCGAAGACATCTTGTTACACCATAGCACAAAAACAATCTGATAAGCAAACGCAGAAGACACATAACAACTATTTTCAAAAAAATGTAGCAAACGTGATGAACAATGTATTCTAAAGCAACATTCAATTTACGAAAGTACTGTAACCAATAAAGTTCTATAAACTTATTTTGTGCATTCTTAATTATAGTATTAGGGTTCCTTAGAACTCCTATTTTTCCTAATGCACAGGAACGTATTTCTATGTAATCCATCTTTTTTTTAATCCAAGGGGAGTCTTGCTCCCATCTATCTCGAATTATCGAGACTCTACTGTACTTAAAAAATCTATGGCAATATATCTGTATCACCATCAATGATCAGCACTCATATTCAAGAGTAAATATAATAAGTAAGTTAACAATGTTTTTTTTGTTTTGTTTTATTACTGTAAATAAGTAACCTCATGAAAGTTTGCATTGTATTTTTTCATAAGTTACAAAATATACAATTTTTAATAGTTTTTTTTACAACAATAATAATGACTCCTTTTAACAGCTAATATTAGGAAACTCAATTTTACACATAGCCAATATTTTAGTTTAGGCCTAATTACCTGTAGGAACTAAATTCACCAAATGTTGTATGCATTTTAATATTGCCAAACAAGTTTCTATAATTATCATCCCTCAACGTTGGGGAGATATAGTAATAATTCTTCACATGACATTCATGGTAAAACTAACTCTCCCCAGACATTTATGTTCTGCTTCATGTTTGTGATTTGCTTTTCAACTAACATTTTATCACTTGAAAAGGGTTGAAATAGTATTACAGTAAAATCCCACTTAACCAAAATGTAAGGGGCATGCCCTATTTTAGGTAAGAAAATTTTTGATATCAGATACATAGTTTAAGGTCTAACCCATTGAGGTACATCCACAATCTGGACTCATGATGGCAGCTTAGTACTCTATTTCCAATCACGAGTGTGGTTTGACATTTTATTTAATTGATACAATTCACGTAACAATTCTCAAAATATTCCAATAGATGTCATAAATGTATCTATCCTCAGTACGTATACTAATTCTCAAATAAGGTTTTCGTACTTAGCTATCTTACATCAGAATTGAACAATTGGTCATTACATGTCAGGTGTTATTCTGTTGTTTCACATTCAGGTGTTATTACATTATGTTTTTTATTTTAACTGATCACATTTTGATTTATACCTGAGTAATAAATACCTGGGCAACAAAAAGGATATAACCAGGTCCAAGTGTGTGATTGAATACACTATAGGGATGCTTGGTGTAGGTGTAGGCTGTTATGAAGTGGACATATCGTCCTTTCCTATTTTGAGGTGAACAGCAGAAGCATATAAGACAATATTTTTACTTGATAACATTGCAATTTACAGTGTATTTTTAATTTTCAAAAAATTAAAATCAAGAGCTTTGCTGATTTGCTTAATCCTATTGAGCAATTTTTAGCTTTAATGTTACCGAGTCATAACGTACCAGGTTAAGAAGAACATGTTAATTTTATTTCTTTGCTATTTTAAGATATAATTCCATTAAACTTTGTTGACAAAGGGCAATTCAAAAATATGCATCCTATCGGATTGTTAAGTAATTCTACAAGTTCATACTCGTTTCGAATATCAGAAATAAGAAAAACCATCCTAGATCTAGTGGACTGCGGGAAGGAATTAACTCTTCAATGGGTACCTGCCCATTGCGGAGTACCCGGAAACGAAAAGGCTGACAAAATTGCGAAAATAGCCTCAACCATGGGACCTACAGATGAAGGAAACACTCCCTGCTACATTGCAAAAGTGTAAGCAGGGAAGTTTTCCGAAAACTTGGTGTGAAAATTGGGAAAATGAGTCTACTGGTCGACACCTTTACCAGCTCCAACCAGAACCACCAGTCGAGGACAAATATAGGGAAGTAGCACGATCAACAGCATCTTTTGCTGCCAGAGCAAGAACCGGCCATCTGGTGACACAGGAGTACCTATTTCGTTTTAATCTCACAGAGTCTCCGTTGTGTGCACTCTGCGGTGTGGAGAGCGAAACAATTGAACACGTCCTGCTAAACTGCCCTTACCCATTACCTACAAGAGACATCCTCAGAACAATTGTGACAGAGTGGCAAGATATTCTAGTTAAGAAGAACCTGTGGGCCATAGCATCATATATATATATATATCGTGGACATCGGGCCATCGGCTATAGTTAAGCTGGATGCCTGCACGAAGAAGTAAGTAACTTTGTTGACACATACTTTTATATTTCATTAAAATATTTAAATGGTAAAATAAAACAAAATTGCTTATTTTTTCAAAACTCCTCTATATTTCCTTCCATATTTGGCAAAACTTATAACTTTGAACATTACACATTAATGAGCTGCTTGAACTTTTAATTTTAGTAAAATTATGAAAAACTTACTGAGACATTATATTTAAGATTGCTTTAAGCCATCTTGTATTTGATGCTTAAAAATTATATTGTTTTTAAAATCTAATAATTTTGTAATTTTTTGGAGTTGAAATAAAATCAATTATTAAACATAAGGTTTTTTTACAAAATGGGACTAGTTTCATTCTTCTACCTTGTAATATTTTTATAAAAGAATTTTTAATCCAAACTATGTATTATTAAATCTTGAAATGGGCTGTTTTATTATTGGATCATCAAATTAAACAGATCCTGAAGTTCATTTGTGAGAGAGTGTTACATGTTTAGGTTTAAACTTAGAGAATATTCTGTATAATTTACAACTGTTTAATAGTACATATTTATAAATTACATATACATTATTCATAACAAAAATTTTGAAGCCTTATACCTTATTTGAAACACAACGAAGTATATATCTAAGTATAATTAAAGAACAGACCCATTTTGGCTAAGCAACATGATTCAGGTTGAGCTGTTTGGATAAGCGGGATTTTACTATATTTATTTATTCCTATAAAATTCCTCCAGCCAGAAAGATAGAGGTAATTGTTTACTAAGTTAAATTCAGAGACATTTTTCTGACTATGTAGCTATTTTTTGTCCATTGGTCTAATTAACACACAATAATCACCATCAACTAACTGTTACTTGGCCAATGAAAACAATAGAGACCTGGAGTTGAAAAAAAATGTAAATAGACCCATTAGTTTTTAGCCACTAAAATTATTATATTTCCTCCCTCATTGCTTCGCATGGTTACCTCATAACTTTTTTATTCAATACCTTAACAGCGTGAAAACAGATAGAAATCTGTGTAATGGGTAAATCGTGTGAAATGTATGTCAATTATTTTAGACATAGTGTTCAAGTGATGAGTATTCCAAGAGGCATTTTTTTACTGATTCAAGTAAAGCTAAAAATAAATCAAAATATTATTTTTTATACTCATATTTTTTTCTTTCTCATGCATGTCTACAAACTCTATTCTAAAAATAACACCATATATCAAAACATGAATGGCTGAAAGAAATGTATGCACAGAATAAATCAAATTAAACTGATAATGAATTAAAAAATATCAGCTGGATATTATATTATGTATGTTGGTATGTTTTAAGACCTCAGCCCATTATCTTAAATATAAAAGTAATACAAAAATTACTAGCCATCAAATATTGTAATGGTTGCAAAGGTCGCATAAATCAAGAATTGGTTATTTGAAACAACAGTTTAAAAAAGAAGGCATCCCAAGACTAAGTGAAAGAAGGTAGGATATATCATGTTTCTAAAAGAGGATTCCATACCGCTTTGGGGAAGAAACAATGAAAATTCTCTTTATCGATGACAATTTTTCAGTCCTTTGCCACTAATAAGCAAGAAGGTATGACAGCAGCCCGCTTTGTTTTTGACTTCTCACCAGCCCTCACAAAAGAAATCAAGTTATGCATAATCTGTTCTTGATTTGCTTGAATTTCCTAAACCTACTCACAACATCCTTCATCCACATAAAACCTTATTGTGACTTCAAAGTATATCTCATGTGTTACAAAGCTTTCTTATATTAAACGGGCATTGTACACAGTTTGCATATATTTAAATCACTTCTCACCAAAACCCATCTTTTCAAATTGCTCAGATCAGGAAGTGTGCATGAAGAGGAATTCAAAGAGATTTTTTTTAAAAATTCAGGAACCAGTTATAAATTATATAAATGAAGTATGCATTAAATGCATATTTTTATAACGTATAAGCATTTCTCTTTTCAAGGAAATTGTTTAATCACAAAATTTTGCTTATCTAGTACCAGGTTGTTTATTCAGAATACCTTTAAATCCTGTATTTGGTTGCATGAGTTTTTTAAAAACGTTTTAAATGAAACTGTAAATTTCATTGAGAAATTAATACAAATGTGTACACTTATGCAATAAATTACATTTGTTAATTCATAGCAACCTATTCATTCTAGGGTAGACACAATTAGATAACTTTTGTGGCAAACAGTAATAGCCTTTCATGCATAGCTTTAATTTAGTTTGGCAATGCTAGAGGAACAAGGCTAGGGAATATTTTAATAAATTAGACCCAAGAGGTTATATTGCCTCAATGAGTATTCAAGTACAACTTGACATTAACCTTTTCAGTAGCATGTTTTTTCAATACAAGCGAAATCTGCCGGAGCTAGATTTTATTTGCTTAATATTTTCCTGATTTTCAGATAATAAAATGTTTTATATTCCAAATAATAAATAAAACTTAAATGAAATACAAAACCCTTATTTATTCATCAAAAATATTTTTTTAAATATCTTTCTAAAATTTCTTTAAAAATTAGTTTCATTACAAATATGTTGAATCAAGTCTCCACCAAACAATTCCAAAAAGCAGTCCAATTAAGTAGGACCAGGATTTGCATTTATTTCTTGCTAAGGCCAGATTTTGAAGTATCAAAATTACCTAATTTTATTGTTGATGGTCCTGTTTTTTCCCAATGAATATGTGGTGCACTATTGTTAGAGCGCCTATTAGAACTATTATCAGTCTCAACATCACTAAAAAAACTATTTTCCTCAACATTATTATTATCATCATCATTTTCCGTTATAGAAAAAAACAACAATTACACTCCTACACAGTAAAATAATTAGGCTTACTAACACACAAAAATATATACACTAATAAGAAACTGTTTACTAAATATTCTCACTAACACACTAATAGAGTCATAATTTAGTTATAACATAAACAAAACTGAGTAAATAAAAAATGTGATCAGAATTAGGATTGATTTACAATTATAAATGAAAAATTACAACTTTAGCATGATTACATACAAATATTTCTTGTCTGACAAACATGAAATGTCAGCAACTTGATCAAAAAGCATTACACAAATATTAAAAGTTACTTCAATTATTTACCAATAGATGGCCTAGTGAATGACACCAAAAAAGTTCAAATATTGACAAATAGATGGCTTAACAAATACCGAAGAAGTTAAATATTGACCAATAGATAGTGTAGTAATGCCATTTGACAGGAAAGAATATAATCGGGTATGCTCTGACAGAAGAAATATTAAACCGAGTATTCCCATGCAAGCTCCGACATTGCGCAGCAATCGCGATCGAGTATATTTGGTACTGCTCTTGAAAAGGTTAACTTAAAAAAGTTGCAATCCCTTTATTGAAAACGTTTTTCCTACACCAAAGTCAAAACATCTCAGTTATACTCTAATCGTTTATATCTTACTTGTCAGGTTTCAAATCCCTATGAACAATTCCATAACTGTGTAAATATTCAACAGCTAAGACAGTCTCTGCAAAATAAAATCGTGCCATATCTGGAGGGAGTGGTCCAATATTCTTCACTAGAGCTGCACAATCTCCTCCTTCCACATATTCCATGACTAAGCACAGATGTTTCTGAAATCAAAATAAAAAATTTTTTAAACTTGTTATACAGAATCTACCAAAAGTTTCCAATTTTGTTACCTGTCTTATTTACTGAATGTATATAAGTTTGTAAAACATTTTATAAAATAGTGGATAAGAGAATTCAACATTTAGTATATTTATTAATAAGGGGGTTTTGCTTCCTTTTTAAAGTTAAACTAAATTTAACTGGTAACTATTTGAATCTATCTCAGGTTAGTTTTTCTTGTATATAGCTGTTTCACATACTAAGACACTGAAAATAATTTAACAGTTTTGTGTTTTTGTAAATACATGCGAGAACAATGCTCTTTAACATGGGGTTCCATGAACGATAACCATGATCAGGTGGCTGATGCACCGATACAGCACTGCAAGCAAGCAGTAATCCAAAGTTACCACCAGTCCTTCATTCTAAAATGGTATAATTATAACATTAATACAGCAAATTTGTTGGAAGTTTTGAAAAACTTTAAATTCAGTAAACTCAGATTATCCGAACCCACTCGGATAAACAAAAATTCAGACAATTAGTAATTAAAGTATGTAATTTGCAAATGGGAAAAAACTATTTTTATAGTTTTATATTTCTTTTGAAGCTTTTTCACAAGTTACCCAAAATCGGGTTTCCCATAGTTTGTTATTGCAAAAACGACATGAAAACTGAATCTAGTTCTTTGTTTTTTGCTGCTTTCACTGGTTTCCTAGAAGAACTTTTATCTTCATTTTCAAGCTTCAACACGAAGTTAGCCAACTGTTTATCCTAACTCCTTTATTTGATCAATCTCTAATTTTTATAACTACATAAATCAACTGTGACCTAATAATAAATTTAAATAAATAAAACCTCTATACCACAAGTAACTTTCTTATTTTTTAACACCTAATGGTTATTTCGATTAAATCATACTCAGAGGTAATTTATAAAAGAAACGAGCTCCTCAGAGGTAGTTTGTTTCTTTTGTAAATTACCTCTAGGGACAACTTCTGTGTAATCAAAATGTAAATAAGGTGTTAAATAAATTAAAAGTTACTTCTGGTATAGAGGTTTTATTTACTCTAATTTTTGGTTTATCGGCTAACAATAACCGAACTTTTTTTTTTAGAACCCATAGTGAAAGACAAAACTCACTCAGAAATCAAACAACGGACCGATGCCAAATTAAGACACACTAAATGACTAATTAAAACAAATAGTGACAATCAAGCCATGCAAGTCCGGCTATCTGACGACAAACAACAGCCAACTACACAGAACGGCACTAAGACAATGATTCTGCATCCAAATAATGGTTGCTCTGCATCTACAATAACCAGGCAAATGATAAACACACTTTATCAGAGGAGGAAGTGAGAAGAGAGAGTGGAAGGAAAGAGCGCATATATACTAGGACTCAAGCGTAGTTGAAGGAGTAACAAAAAATAAATTTTTACACAGTTGCCGGAGGTCATAATGGCGGTTTGTGGATAGAAGTTTGACCATAAGGCTAGATGGTGGTCTACACAAATCTTTTTTTTTCTATCGTCTACTTATAATGCAAATTATAAATTTAAAATCGGCATTCATTACTTCAATCTAAAATAATGTAAATATTGGCTTACTATAGTTTCTGCTCTCCAAAGACTTAGAGGAGCCAGAAAGAAGAAGATGTCCAATTACCAACGAGATCTGGGGTAAAGAAAAAATGGAGGATGGAGACAGTGCAAAATATTGGCAAGTCATCTTTTCAACTCAAATTAACTAAATTTTATTAGAAGCTAACACTTGTGGATACCCTTCGAAAGAATAACCCTCAAATACCTCCAAGCTTTTTTCCAACAAAAAACAATATTCCAGCCTTTTTGGATTCCAAGAAGATTTTACAATGGTATTTTCCGTACCCAAGAAAACAAAAAGTGTTATATTACTCTCATCTATGCACCATGACAGTGAAATCGACCCTTCTACTGAGGAAAAGAAGAAGCCTAGCATCATAACTTATTATAATTCAACTAAAGGAGGTGTTGATGTGGCTGATGCTATGTGTGCTGAATACATGTAGCAAGATGAATGAGACGTTAGCCATTAACTTTGTTTTTTGCTTTAATAAACATTGCTGCTCTAATCGCTTTCAATGTTTTCAAGTCAAATGGTCAGTCCATAACCAGGAGAGCTCTTCTCAAGGACTTAGCAAAACAGATGCTGCAGCCCTTCTTGACCATGTGAGCTCAGCAAGACAACCTACCAAGAGATTCGGCAGTTAGCAATTAAACTTTCCGGGTATGAAGCTGAACCTAAACCGAACCCTGCTTCAGATAAATGTGGAAGATGTTCTTTGTGTAAAGACAACAAAACAAAGTACTTTTGTAAAGATTGTAAAGTTTGGTTATGTCTAGGCCACTCTGAAATGTTGTGTAGCAACTGCTGGAAAAAGTAAAACTTAAGAACTCTACAAAAACTTGTTTCTTTCAATTTTAAGTAATTGCTTAGTTTTTATGTTAGGACTACTCTTAAATAGTGTATGTAAAACTACCATTGTATTTTTTTTTTTACTTTTAGTTTCTTAGTGTCCTTGAAAAAATATTGCAATTCTTTTGAGTAAAATGTTTAGAGAGTAAATAAATAGTTATGAATTTTCTTAGTAAAGTTATTTTGTGAATGTAGTGCTGAAATACTGAAAACATATAGGGTACTGAAGAATAACATATAAGGGTTAAGAATTTCAAAATTTACCTTACATCACATTGAAGCAGGGTCAGAGATTAAAACACATTTATATGACATTTAAAAAAAATATTCTAATTCAAATAATGAAATTAAATCACTAGATAATGACTTATTCATTCTTGCCATTGCTGACCCTACAAAAATTGAACTACATATTCAAGTAGGGAATTACAATGGTTTTAAACTGGAACAATAGCGTCAATGAAAATGTAATTATTGAAATAAATCGTAATTTTGTACTTTTTTTGCAAGCAAAATAAAATGTTCATTGCCTAAATGATCATTGAAATACAAGAAGGAAAAAAAATAAACAGATTAGTTTGATGCATATTTCTAAACTTGGTAGTTTTATATAAATAAAAAATATTAAAAATGAATTTATTGATGATATTAATAACTAAACCTTTGACTATATTCGTAAATTCATACAATACACACACACACAAAACATGCCCACTTGTTTAAGCTAGTTGTTGCATATCAGCTTGATATTCTAATAAAATTTTAATTGTATCAATTAAAAACATTAATAAATAAATGGTTTTGTCCTACCCTTTTAAGAATGGTATATTTTTAGATATATACCATTATTGTATATTTTTAGATTTTTTTAAATCTAAGAATATACTATTGATACAAATAAGAATAGTGTATCAAAACCCTATATAATGTAGGCTTAGTAAGTTTTTATTTATACAAATTGGTAAAATAAACTTCATATCAATGGCTGTCCCAGACATTTATCAAAATAATTAGTGGTTTTTTTACTTCTTTAATTTTTCTGTTTGTTTTGAATAACCATTTACTTGCAAGACTTTCTTAAACATCTTTTATGTTTTCCAACTTTAATAAACTTGTCTATCTCTCAGAAATAAAGCTGACCTGATGGTGGTGTATAGTTATAATATGTTTATCTCTATAAAAAACAATCATTATACAGTATAATTGTAAGACCAATTAGTCCGACACATCAAAACACAAACATTTATTATAATAAAAATTGACATGATGGACTGATCAGCCCAACATACATAAGAGTGATAAATATAGTATCAGACACTCTCTTAAGGATAAAGAACAAAAATAAAATTAAATGCCACTTTTACTGCATCTTGGAAATAGAGGAAAAGAAATCATTAAGGCACTAACTTGTTAACTACAAATACCTTTTCTTTTAAAAAAAAACTAATTATTTTTAAAATCTTCTAAAAATTATTAAAAATTGTATCGGTTTTCTTACAATATGTAAAAAATATAGATCCCAACTAGATTAAGTAAAATCTTAAATCAGATATATAATAAATCTATTCAAGTTTTGGACAATATAATTGATTTTAAACACTGCATAATGTTCCTTTGAATCTTACTTCTTACTGGCATTTTTACATTTTATATGAAAATACCTTGGTATCAAAACTGCAGTACATGCTCACAACAAATGGGTTGTCTGTGAAGCTCATAATATCTCTCTCAGCAAACACTTGTTCAATTTGATTACGCAGCATTAAATTGTTCTTAATAATTTTTTTCATCGCAAACCTCTGGCGAGTTTCCTTATGACGAACAAGGTACACAGCTCCATAAGCTCCATTTGATATTAATTTGATAATATCAAAGTCATTTTCATTTGGCAACTGGAACATTGAAAACTGTTATTTTTCATTTGTTTAAAAATTTCACCAATGGTCAAAAAAAGTAACAAAAAAAAACTGAGCAAAGTTTGCAAGCAAAACAACAACAACAATCATGCAAAAAAACTCTTAAAAATATACTTTTAAATTCCTAAATGTTATACATGTTTCAAAAGTCACACTATTATCAAGAGTAATGGGAGAATATATCATCAGTTTTCACCTGTCACTGATGATGACAACACTGCTGTTGAAACATTCATGACATAACCTTATTTAATAATATATTTGTGAAAGTTGAGTTTTTTAATGTTTAATGGTGAAAAAAAAAATAGTTTATAAAAACTAACATTTACGTTTTTAATATGTTACCATTTATACATTAAGATGTTCGCTACCAAGTGGCGCATATAAGCACAGTCTGGTTTCTCTTAACAGATTGGCGGTAAGAATTTGATCTTTCCACACAGACCCCGTTAATGTGGATTCGGCCTTCATTACAGACCAAAGGTGGAATGTTGTTGCAATAAGTTATTATACTTCATAAATCCCCAAGAAGTTATGATTGTTGAATGTATATTTTTGTTTTTGCTGTTTTTAGTGTTTTTTGGGATGACACATATATGAGCCGGTCGGTCTATAGCCCGAAAATCCTATCGTAGACCGAACGTCCCACGCAAGAGCCACTACAACGGTTTATGTCAACAAACACCCCACTAACTCATCTTGGCTAGTCATGCTAGACAGATTGCTTATATAGTCTTATACAGCAAAAAAATACAGACAATATAAATATTATTGTAACAGACAAAATTTGTTTACATTTGAGTAACAGTATTTACTGTACAGAACATTACAAATACATCTACCACTTGTGACACATTTATATCTTTTGTGATAAATATTATTTAGAATAAACCTAGTAAAACTGATCATTCAAAACAAAAAGTACCTCAGTGGCACGAAGGAATAAATAATAGTGTCAACTGTATTTTGACGTCATTGACCTTGATTAACTGAGAGACCAAATGTCCCACTTTAACATCAGACATGTCTATAGACATGCTGTCAGTTCATTTCAACTACCCCGAGCGGCACATATGTAGGATGTCGGTTCAGGAAGAGAGATCGTACGGCGCATATGTGAGTCAGCTGGTCTGTACCAATAGTTATTTTATTAACATTGAGATAGCGAATGTCTTAAGTAAAATATTTTAGCAAACTGTATATGTACAGAAAAAATTGCATACCTATCTTTGGCAAAATATTGTATTAAATATAGATAAGGAATTTGGCTATAAAATTTTACCTTAGAAAATTTACTTTCTTTTTTAGGAGTTGAGGTATGCTGTAAACGACTGTTCACATTCTGTTCAAAATTTAGTGAATGTTTACTCGAACTATCATTGAAACCATCTTGCAAATCTGTAAAAGAATGAAATTCAGCTTTAAACAACATTGGAAAAATCTTGATCAATTCATTAGATCATAATAAAAACATTATTTACTAGCCTCAAAACTTAATCTCAGAAATTAGACGTTGATACTTTTTAAACAGACCTGTCTGTTTTGCCTAACAAAAACTGAAATGCTAGATATTCAACAATGGCAAAAGATAAACTGTCAACTGAACATGTGATTCATTTTAAACGAAATATTTTTACAAAAGTAGATCGTTTTTGGCCCAGAAAAGTACAGGTAGCAACAGAAATTATAAAACTAGTTATGAAGATAATATTGTAAACAATAAATTCTTCATTACTAATGGAAACAAACTTTCCGTTAGATGTAAACTGACAAATTCATTCCTAACATCTGTTATCTTGAATGTGTACAGTAACTTACTCATTATACATATATTTAACATCTCTTGAGACAATATATCTTGAGACAATGAGTCACATGTCTGTTTTTAATGTTGTGAAAATCACATATTAATGCACTTAAAATAACATTAGTAAAAAATAATTATTGGATATGTATACATTAAAATAATTGACTAATTTATTCAAAATCAGAGAAAAAAAAGTTTGATGTAAAACATCTAAAACATTTGTTTAAATAAATCATTAGCATGTGATTATAGACTTAGGTTTAAAATTTTCTGGAATGACCAAAGTTGATTTAAACTTTACTGCACAATAAATTTCATATGACTTTTTACATTTACATGAGGTCATTAATTGTATTACAACTATGTATATTATGAAATTGTATTTCAAGAGCAAAATAATAGCACCATTTTGAGTGAGGATTTCATTTATTAAATACCAACTATTTTACAATGAAAATATTGGAAAGAACCCCAATACCACAAAAATAATCAAAAATTAAAATAAAACTAGTTACTTAAGATTAAACCCTTATGTACATTTCAATGACCATGTACCATCAGAGGCTCTTAGTACAAAATTACAATCTAACAAACAAGAAATTACAAACTAGAGTGACTTGTATACCAATTATGATATGTAAATATGATATTGTATACAAACTATTTCTGGTTGAAAACCATGTGTCACATAGGCATATTCTATGCCAATGACACAACATTGTGTTTTCAGCCCTTTGAAGGGAATGGGGGGGAGGGGTTTAAAGTTTAAATGTGTCTAATGACACAGCCATATGCTATGGATTTTTTGTTCACTTTATACTATGAATTGTCTTAGGTATTCTATCTGTAATTGATTCACAATTCATGTGGTTATCCAATTGTAAATCACAGGTTAAATTCTTTTTTTTACTCAGGAAAAAAGTAATATTGAATTGCTAAGCATATTATTACTAATTTATAAGAAGTTAGTAATAACTATACAGATATTCTTTTCCAAAAGTTTTTTAAAACATGTTTGCAAACATGATGTTTTCGTAATCTTCCTGTTCTTTAACCAAATTTAAACTTTCCTCAGGGTATTTTTAAACAAATTTCAACCAGACTTTTCTTTTGTTTAACATGGTGAAGCACACCTACCTGATTCCTGGAACATTACAACAGGGCGCACTGTACCTTCATGCCTATGACAACAGACAATACCAAGCCTTAAGGCCCTTCGCCATAGCAACTATTTTTAAGAGCTACGAGATAAATGACAGCCGAATTAGTTTTAGGTTCAACACTGTTAGAAACTGAACATGATTATTGCTGAATCAAAATTAAAAATTGTAATTTCTTATAATTTTGTAAGAAATAAATTTTTTAAATGCAAGACATTTAGTACATTAAATTACAAGTGGAACAAATGTAAAACCAAATTTACCTGCTATTGGATCTCGGTTCAGACCAAGTTTGTTGATGATATACTGTGGAATATCAGCTTTGATGCCTTGGCAAGTTGCTTGTCCTTCAGCTTGCTCTAGGAAATGGTAAAATTCTTCGGGATCAAATTCTAAACATTCCAGCAAACGAGCAGGTCGTGAAATTATAAGAAGTAATTTTTTAATAATTCCAGTTAGCTGTGAGGCTGCTTCATGGGATTTTTCTCTTGTCTGGAATTATAATATATATACTGTCAACTTATGACAAACAAATTTTAAAATGAAACTGATTAGAAATAAATTTATATTGCTTGACTCTAACACATACAAATTATCAAGCATTAAAAATTTATAAATACATGCTTACAGTAGTACTTCGATATTACATTGAGGACACCTATTTATTTTCAATATATTAAGTTGGACAAAAACTGACCATTCAGTTTTATGGATAGGTAGTAAGGCAATATCCGATAGTTCTGAGAGATTTTAGGAATAATTATATCAAATAGCATTACTATGTACCAATGAACTGAGAACAGTAATTTAAGATGAAGTGCCAGATGACAATGGCTACATAAATATCCAAAACTTCTTATTCTTTGGGTGTTAAGTCAGCTAAACAAACAATTTTTTATCTAAACCATAATAAACACCAGTAATTGCATTTCTAAAGAAAGGTTTTGTATTATTATGTTTTCAACACTCTGAAGCCTAGACCCTTAATACGTAATGTATTTTTCGGTAAAATATAAAAAGTTCCTGACTTATAGTAAATATCATATTTACAACAAATATATATATATTTTTTAAAGGGAACGAAATAAGTTTTCAAGAAATATATACATATGAATTGATTACTTACATATAGATGGTGTTATGCTCCTTTAATAAATGTAACATGTCAAAAAAATAATAAAATAGCAACACTGTACATCCCTGCACTTCATTATATATATATTTTACATTTGAATGAAAATTAATATTATTTGTTATATATCATTTTAAAACTAAAAGAAAATTTAATTTAGAAATATTGGTCTATATAACTGCACATCCAATCCTATTATATTGGGTAGGAATTAGAGATATATTTTCATAGAATAAAAACCACACGAATAACGCTACACTACACTGAAAATAATTTATTTGCTATGGCATGACTTGAAACAGCTTGGGGCACACATCGTCACTGTCTAAAAGCAACATATCTCGTATTGAATCGTTCCTAAAATGTCTTTAGCCATTATATGTCTAGCTATAAAAATTAAATAAACTAAATAACTGAATGATAAAACTTAAAGTAATGAAACTCAAAACCTAAACAAAAATTACACAAACTAAAAATTAAATAAACAAAATAACTGATGAATAAAATTTACAACTATTTCAAAACCTAATAGCTTAACAAGCAACTCTGATTTGCCTAAACGTAAAGACATCTAAAGTAGAATACCCAATCCTGAGCTATACACGGGTGTAGAGGACTAGCGTTAACTAAATGGCTTGACTTATATCCTGGCGTAGGCTTGAAAGTGTTAATTAACTACATCATAATAAATATTTGTTATTTAAACATGTTTAAACTTTAAACAAGTAAGCTAATAATTTAAGTACCGTGATAAATGACGGTAGTTTAATTATATCAGTAATTACAATTAGACAAACCAGGCGCGTATCCAGCGACTTGCTTTGGGGGGCAATCGATGCATTATATATAATGTGTGTTTGTGTGCGCGCGCGCATGCGTGTATGTAAAAACATAGAACAGAAAAAGTTCTTTATACGCTTGCATTAGAAATCGGTAACGTGATAAAGATTCGTAGCAAATTAAACTTTTTAATAAATAATTATTCCAGTTTCGATAACACTTATGGCTAGAGAATATTATTAATTTCATAATAAGCTATTATTATAAAAATGGTTTATTAATTAATATAAGTAGTTATTCTTCCAACACGAACAATTCCGGACTCAACTGCGAATATTACGCTTGCAAAATTGCGTATTGAAAATCATATGTTCAAGACTATGCTTCACTGTTGTTAAAACGTTTAGACGTTTACGAGCGTATGCCGAGGGAACGCGTCACATTTTCAAATTAAAAATTAAAATTTTACTTTTTATTTACAATAAAAGACGAATTAACTTAAGTAAAAGTCTAATTTAATAGAAGGTCTGAATTTAATAATATATTGTCGATTTTTAACCCAGTTCTTGAGGGTTGGGGGAGGCGATTGCCCCATCGCCCCCCCCCCTTTGGATACGCGCCTGGACAAACACAAATATGCTTTGTGAATAAAACTAAATTATAAAAGTTTTCTATTTAACAAGATTACCTACCTTAATGACTATAATCATTCCAACCACTTATGGTTTATTCAATTATAAAGTTCTTGCATAAATAAAATCAAATTATACATTCATAATTGTTGCCAAACTTAGTCTTTGTATATTGCAAAGCATTATAGGTAATATTTGACAAAGATTGATAAAAACTAGATATTTTTATTTTTACATATGTTACATAAATCAAACATGAGAGTGTATAGATTCAATATTTCTTTACAAAACGACCCAAAATTTAATATTGCAATAAACTATTATATAAATATTTTACAATCTAACAAAAAAGTATCCTGTTACACTAGCTTTGGTTACAAAAGAAATATTAATTACGTTTATGAATGGTAAAATGCCAAATTGGATCAACATATTAACTTGTGTTGCAATTAATTTTTTTCCATTTCCACTTGTGGATTGTAGTTATTAATTATTTGTGAATTGACTATATTATGCAGTGATGAATATCACTTAGTTTACTGAAATACACTTTAGTATTTGTAAACATTTTGAAAATTTACTTTACTAAAGTTCAGCAGGTCATATTATAATTAAAAACCATTACTATTTGCTATCAACCAAATTTTACATTTTCTGCATGTAAACCTAAATTAAAATTCTAGATGGCAATTTATTTAGAATAGTAAATGACATAAAAAGTAATCTGATGTTTAGAGATGTGACATTTATTCATGACAAATTCATGTTCAGGTTAATTTTGTAGCATAGACTGTCTTTTATTTAAGCATAGGTCTTGTTACTATACCTTTAACCTCTTTTTTTCCTTTTTTTTCCAGGCGAAAAACCTATCATGGTTACATCGCCTAACTAAAAGTTTTTATTTTAAAATAAATGTTACAAAAATAAAACTAACCAAACTAAACAAAATAAAATAAAATAAATGTTTAATACTAATTGTAACTAAAACTAAAGAAACTAAAATTATACATAATTTAAATATTATTTAATAGATTCAGGTGGCATAAGAAAGCGATGACACAGTCGATAGCTGTGACATCGTCACTTAAAACCACCATTAAACTGCCTCGAAGATCGTAACGTATATAAGAATCGCTCAAATCTTCACAATCAAGCAAGATGTGCTTGATTGTAATATTACTTCTACAAAACAGACATAGTGGTGGATCCTCATGTCGCATCAACCATCCATGCGTTAACAAAGAGCTGCTGATGCGAAGTCGAGTAACCACCACTTCCTCCCTATGATTCGAACGAACAGATGTCCTCCATGGTCGGACGGTATTTTTGATGTCCCTCAGCTTGTTTCTATTTACATTTTGCCATTCTTCATTCCAAACAGAAAATAGTATAGTTTTAACATTGCATACAAAATCTGATGCCATCACACGTTGTGGCACCATACTTGTAGCTAATTTTGCGCCTTCATCTGCTTTAGTTTTTCCAAATATTCCGCAGTGACCAGGCACCCAGAGAAATGACACCTCCATACCCCGTAATTGGAGCCTGTGTATTGAGCACAAGATGTCTCGAACTAATGTGTTCTTAGTGTACATTTCCTGAATAGCCTGGAGAGCACTTTTGGAATCGGAACATACAAGATATTTAGATGTTGCAGATGGAATTGATCTTAAAGCTTGGAAAATTGCATAAAGTTCTGCAGTAAAAACGCTACAGGCTAAGGGTAATCTGTAAACATATCATTGTGACATTTTATTTAGTGTAACAAGGTTTTTTGTTGTAAATTGTAAAAGTTTTATACATATATTGTCAATATAAAATTTAACTATAACATTGCCAGTTTTATGCTTTGTTAGTGTATTGGTGTTTTTAGTATTTTAACTGTGATTTTATACAATGTTGTCATTCTGTATAAAGTGTAAGGTTATGTGTGTGATTTTGTTTTTAAACTTGTACATTTTTGGTGTGCAAGTGCTAATGTTTTTCAGTGTTCCATAGGTCAGAGTGCCTTTATCAACCAAAATTTTGTATTGCTATCTGAGGATTCTGATGTTAATATAAATGCTGCATAGTAAAACAATACAAAATTTACAAATAATCAGAATATAAAATAAAAATGTATTACATAAACAATACAAACCACATACAATGTTTTACATTATTGAAAACCTGCCGTCAAAACTGGCTCTGCTCAGCTCAACACTGCATACTGGAGATCAACTTAAACAACACTGGGGATAATTCCCTTATATGTCTCAATCCCTAATTATAAGTTTATTAAATTTGTTTATATTACAAAGTTTCAATAGCAAAGGTCTGTTTATATGACTCTAATTTAAAATGTACACCTAATCATTTTATTGTAATATTTTTATTGTATCATTTTACAATATGATGTATTAGACATAAAACAAAGGTAAAAGGGAAAGTGGATTAATTTATGCAGTGCAGTACCAGAACAGACTCTACATAGCTTATTCATGTAAGTTATGTGTTAATGTAATAAAATTTAAAATAACTATTATTGTTAAACCAGAAAACAATTATTCTGGAATGTTATTTGTATATAATTTTTTCTCATAAACTATCAAATTTTGATGCTTCTCAATTTTCCCATTACTATGAACTTTTCTAGTTAGCTACACTGCTGAAAGAAAATAATTGTGAACAACTGCACTGTTAGAAAAACAAAACCAATTTGTCTGTTACATCTATATTTATAAACGTAATCTGTGGTTTTTACATAGTTACTACAATTTCAATACTGATTTAACTATATTATTAAATGTAGGGATGGGCCAATCCAGATTCTCGATTCCAGGAATCCTAATTCTAATAGTATCGTATAATCGCCAATACTCGATTCTCCATTGATTAAGGTGCCGATTCCGATTCTTGTTTTATTAGCTGTTAAAATATGGCTGCGGTGTAATTTATTGGAAAAATAATTAATTATAAACTATTTCTTACTTTTGTATTAGATGCTTTGAATGAATTAAATAATTAAAGCACTAATCGATAATAAATACTTTAATTTTTACTAATAAATAAGTCCTCATTCCTAGTGATGGAGTGACATACACATCGTCCTCACTTCCATTGGCATTATTATTCTGCTAAAATGCATATAACATCCATGCTATTGGCTTTGAATATCGAAATGGCAAGGTTTCAACATACATTGCATTAACGAATAGGGTGGTTGTTACAAATGCGTAAAACTTTGTATCGTAGCATTGTCTGTTTTGTTCAATAATTAATTCCGTAATACATGTGTATTTCACATTTAGTATGGAATAATTACAAAATTGACAGAGAGAAAAATCTGTACTGATAGTGTTAGAGTTTGATATGACAACAATGTCGAATACCTGTAGTTCAATAATTTGTTATTAAAAAAATGGAAAATAAAAACATGGTACCACGCCCACCTTTGATTCCATTTTGTTGTGGTTTTGTTTTGTCGTTCGTTGAGCCGTTTTAAGGTATCTGAGTTTGGTGTAGTTACGACTGCCATTTTTTAACAGAAATTTGCATTATCTGTAAGACTTTTAAACTAATTTACATTAAAAGTAAACCTATTAGCATTAATTTTTCACTTTTTATGTTTTTGACTTGTTTTTAATTTTTTTGTTTGTTTTGACAGACAGTGAAAATAGACTCAGGTATTTTTTGCAACGTTTATAAAATACTAAAAATAAAGTTCACATTTGTAATTTTAAATAAATCAATACTTTTATCCGATATGTTTGTCATGCTTTCAGAAATTCCTATTCATAAATGAAGGTTGAACGTTCTGTGTAGCCTATTACATTAGAAGGCTTCACCACATGACCAAGATGTTAACTAAATTCATTATTAGAGAATATCACGTACAGCTACATAACTTAAAAGAATTAAAAATTGAAAGAAATATTTTAGAATAGAAATCAGAATTTAAAACTTTAGGAACTGGGCTATCCCCATTTAAGTGATCAACAGGTGTGAACAAATAGTAGGGTTGACACATACATAATGTCCTAATCTTTATTTTCTCTTCATTTTTGTTACTTTTTTTTAATTGTAATTCTGAGTAGACTAAGGTACATAAATATATACATTTTATAAAAGCTTATTTTATGCCCTTTATTATAAAATTGTTTATTGGATTTGAATATTTAAAAAATTTATGAATCTTTATAAATACTTATATAAACCCAGTAAGTTGGGAAATTGCCTAAATTAATCCAGTAATGATAACCTGAGCGGAAATGACTTTCTTCAATTACAGTAATATATTTCCAAATAGTATTCACATGACAAAGTACTTTGAATAATTTATTTATTAAGAATCAGATTATTAAAAACCTGATATAGAAACACTGACTAAAATAAACCAAGAGTTTGAGAGGTAAAACATTAAAAGGTAAGACCTGTCTATAGTATTTTCACTGAGTTTGCTGGATTTAACATTAATTGGCAACCTTGAGTAATACTCAATATGCTCAAGATATTTGCTTTTATTTTCAGTTGATTGTCAGTAGTTGGTGAATGAAATCACATTGTACTGTATAAGGGTCAACTTTTATTATAGTATATAAGAGTTTTAAGTGTTTTTATATAAATTAAATGACTGTTTAACACGTTGACTGCCATGATGGTCACCAGTGACCGACACTGTATTTTTGCATAGGGCTGCGGCCATCACCGACAATGTAGACCTAACTCTAGATCATCACACAAGGCTGTCGGGCACAATCACGATGTATTTAACGTAGTGAGATGTGTGACACGGCCTCTGTGCGTGTTCCTGCAACTTGGCGTTCAGAAAATTTTAAAAAAATGTTTTTACAAGACTAATTATTGGGAAACTAGAAGTTCAGAATTACAAGGAAATATTAGAAAGCAATCGTTTTTATTTACACTTCTTTGATTTGATCCTAAAAAAAAATCACCTAAAAAAACTGAACAATTCGAAAATCAGAAACTAAAAACTTTGAAACAAAATTTTGTTGTTATTCATGACGAGCTGGTTGTGAATCACTTATTATACTTTGAAATTACTTGCGACCAGACATTCTATTAACATAAGTTGTTAAATTGTTAACTTACACTTGGAGGAAAAGTTTTAGTCTTACAACTTCAGTTTCAAAGTTTAATAAGTAAAAATTTTAATTTAAAACGTATTTATCCAATTCATTAGATCATATAAAATTCATAAAAGCAGCTCAATTTAAAACATACTTGTATTGAAATAATACAAATATAAATGTAAGAATAATGTTCAGATTACATTTACATTCTAGTTATTCGAGAAAAAATATTTTCAAACAAAAATACAGTTATACCATAAATTTTAAAAATACGTGAGAAAAATCTAGTAGCTATATTTATTGTTTGATACTGTTAGATATTGTAAAAATATCTATAATATTGTGAAAATACATTATAGTATTCATTATTACTTGAATTTATATTGAAAAAAAATGCAATAAAAATGTTGACATTTTATATTCATTAGGAAGATCGGTCTTGAATGGGGAATTCATAGCAAGCCTGACAACGTGACCGATAAGTATAAATATTGACGGTCACCAGTGTTGGACGACATTATAAAATAAACCAGTTTAAATGAATAAACACACTAGAAGACAAAATGTTTTGTCATTACTTAAACAAAAAGTACAAAAAAAATTATGTTTGAATGTTATCGGAAAACTGATTGGCAGTCAATGTGTTAGAGTGGAGAATAAGTGGAAAATGAAATGATTGTGTTGAAAAGCATCAGTAAGTAAGTTCAAAAGTATTCACTTAGTTATTAATAATTACTAATAGTTTAATCAGTTAATTCAAGATGATTACAACAAGCCACTCTTGTTATTAGAGTGTACAATGCTGATAGTTTTATTACAAGAGAATACAGTAAATCTGAGTTTCATAAAAATATCAACACACAGGTTTTAATAATTTTTGCCATGTTAAATAAAAATAGGAAAACAATTATACACTATAGGTGTTTGGTGAAGTGCTATGTAATGTTTGTGAACACGACAAAATATTCTACATAAAAAAGTACAAAACATCAAATTTTAAAAACATAAAAATAATATGTATAAAACTCGAAGGTTTATAACTTTAGCATCTCCAAACAGAATTCATAATTAATAATAAGGTCTTGTTTCACACACAACTTACATAGAATTACAAGCTGTAGAAATTATTTGAATGTCCTTCAGAACATCGTATGATTTCCAGAATTGTAATCAATTTTGCTTACCACCATCAGTTTCAGCAATTGCATATTTGATATCTGCATCTGATAACTGATATCTGCATATCTGTGCAGGTATTTAGGAAATGCTATATATTACAAGTTAAGTAACTTTTCTCTCTCACATTCTGTGTGTTTTGATGGTGATGCAATATACAAAGTTAACACAATATTCTAATGTACAATATCAAGAGCACAGTGGTACAATATATTACAATGAAAATATTGGAAAGAACACCAATACCACAAGAATAATCAAAAATAACAAATAAAACAAGTTACTAATGATTAAACCCTTATGTACATTTCGATGGCCATATCATCATCAGAGGGTCTTATTACAAAATTACAATCTAGCAAACAAGAAGTTACAAATAGAGTAATACCAATCGTTCTCTATGGTCGCTATATATAGGCGTGAGGTAGGCTCTCCCCCCCCTCAATGGTAGATTAAGATTAAAAGGGTTTAATCTAAAGTAACTTGTTTTATTTGTTATTTTTTATTATTTTTGTGGTATTGGGGTTCTTTTCAATATTTTCATTGTAACAATATTCTAAATTTTGTGGAAACCTTCAGGCAAGTAGTTGACTGAAGGCTGTAGTATGTCATACAATACATAAATAAAAAATATCAGTGCATAAAATACAACTTTTTAAAGGTATATGCATTAATATTCATACTTAAATAAATAATACCTCAGACAGAAGTCTTTCTAAGTTTTCAGACATTTCATAAAAATATCTTCTTGTGATAAGCTTCTCTTCGGATTTTGTTAAGCAATCTCTAGCCATTTCCAACACTTGATGATGAACGAAGCGTATGATTGGTGCCGACTCATGTGTAGATCTATTTGAGGGGTCTACAACGGCAGAATGTTCTTTTATAAAACTCGTCAATCTCTCTTCCATTTGATGAGTAGCCTAATAAAATGCCACATTTGTATAGATTGTCTAAGTTTTAATCCATTTTCATGAATTTTAGCAACTAATTTGATACCTAAATAATAACCTTAATAGTTAATTAAATTACGTAGTAGTATCACTGACTTTCTTACTAATAAATAGAAACATTTACAATCAATAATAATAATGTATAGATTGTTAAGAAGGCTCAAATTATGTGGCTCAAAATAAAAGATGAACTATTTCTATACATTTTCACTAAAACAGAAAACTTAATTTAAATAACAAAAACGTTACAAATTAAAATACTAAATTTACCACAACACCAGAAAGGTAAATAAATTTTCTTTTTTTAGAATATAGACATTTTCTATTTTTCTGGAACAGGTGTTGTGGTGTTTTCCTTGTGACTTGAAAATACAGGAAAATGTGTACTTTTAAAATACAAAGTACAACAAAACTGTTAAAGATAGAAAAATTATTTCCAGTCAATACGGACAATACATTTCAACATATCCAGTGTTAATAAACGGAATTTTTAAAACATCACTTTTATTTTTAGGAAAACTAAAACATGAAACTGCTTATAGAAATGTTGCAAACATCACAGTAAAGGGTATATTTGAATAAAACAAATTTAACTGGAACAATATTGCATTCAAAGTTTTCTGCTGAAAAACACCTAAATTTAAACGAACTTTCATAATATTTTCTTTTAAATAAAAATGTGTATATAGCACCATAAAGTACTTTTCATGCCACACATTTATTTACATACTCATAGAGATAGACAGTTGGAAATAAAATGAACAATAAACAGCATTCCGCTGAGTAACTAGATACAAACATATTATGTAGCCAAAACAGGTTGAAAAATATTTCGTAATATCATCTTCCATTCTTCTCCCATCATTTTTCCCTATTTACCGAGTTATTTCATTTCCCCTCCCTTATTTTTGTATTAACAGTTTTAGCCACCAATGTGTTAAATTTTCAGAAATATTTAAATTTTCTTTATTTATGTACTGATACTAATGATGTAATTTTACTTGGTATGTAATTTTGTTTAAAAAAATTAATTCCATTAACACATCTAGGAATGCTAGGTAAGATGGCCATTACTTAATTTTTTCTAAAAAATATTATATTTTTGTTTGTTTTTATCTTTTTCTACAACACTTAAGCAAGTTATTTAAAATCTTCTTGCCATCTGCTAACAATGCTGTCTCTCACAATTTTTTGTATTATATTGTACTTCCCTACTGTCCTACTCTTACCACAAATTTAATTTTTTTCAAAACATACTAGTTGAAAATCTTTTACATTCTACAACAAAAGATGTAACAGGTAATAAAAACGAAAACATGTAAAAATGTGTAAGCACAAAACTTTAAACAAAGCTAAGCTACAATAGAAAAAATTAACTTGTGAAAAATATTCGCCTTTGTCTGTAACATGAGAAAAAACAAAAATTCACCAAAGTGTTTGAGTGTGACGACTTTAAATCAGGTACGGGTTGGCTAAATAAATTTAAAGCTAAGCATGGGTTTGTTTAATAAACTGTATCGGGTGAAAGTCATGAATGAATGATTGCAATAACTGGCACAAAACAATATTAAATCTGCGAGAACATACTCAGTCCTAATAAAACTAAACATTATCGTTATTTATGATAATGTAAAGTACTCGTGGCTGCAAGATTAACAACTTTTAGGCATAATACTTCTGCTTCACTTGTGCTTCACATTTAAGTACAACTTCAATATCTAATCAATTATTTATTATAATGTAAAGTACTCATGCTGCAAGAGTAACAGCTTCTGGGCATAATATTTCTGTTGCACTTGTTCCTGACTTTTAAAAACAACTTCAATATCTAATACATTATGTACTACAATACAAAGTACTCGTTGCAAGACTAACAGCTTCTAGGCATAATATTTCTGTTGCACTTGTTCCTGATTTTTAAATACAACTTCAATATCTAATAAATTATGTATACAATATAAAGTACACGTTGCTGCAAGACTAACAGCTTCTAGGCATAATATTTTGGCTGCAATATTTCTGCAATATTATTGTCTGGCTGAGTACAACTTTAATATCTAATCAATTATGTATTGTAATGTAAAGTATTTGTTGCTGCAAGACTAACCGCTTCTAGGCATAATATTTCTGTTGCACTTGTTCTTCACTTTCAAGTACAACTTCAATATCTAATTAATTATGTATTACAATGTAAAGTACCCTAAGCACATTTTTAATATATAATCAATTATTTATTATAATGTAAAGTACTCGGTGCTGTAAGATTAACAGCTTCTATGCATAATATTTCGGTTCCTCAATTATTTATTATAATGTAAAATACTCGCACCTATAATTTTTGTTTGGAAGCTACACAAAATTATAAGTATGTCGTCTTATATTGTAACATTGAGAAATTAAAAAACATAATGCAATACAAAACACTACAGTAGTATTTACCTTTGGGAACCTTTCCTTATACAACAAGTTCATCATTATTATATCATTATCCATCACAGGAGACCTGCTGGGACTGCTATTAACAGAAATTTTCAAAAGGTATTAAAATATTGTTTCACTGGGTTCTTTACTTGCTAAAAATATACATCAAGTATTACAGAAATGTAACCTTTACACAAATTCTCTGTAATATACAAAACTGCAAATTCCATTCTTCTACAAATACTGAAAACTTGGTTTAATCTTTTTCATTTAATTTTAGACTTAATAAGGGTTTCCACAGTAAAATAAAAAATAATTGATGATGTGTACACCCACAAACATTTTTTTGAATAAAACTGCTGTTGTTTCGTTTAGGTAAAGTATCATTTATTAAAAATTTGGCAATCTTTCAGTAACTATATTGTTATC
Organism: Prosapia bicincta; assembly: GCA_036971475.1. Lineage (NCBI taxonomy): Eukaryota > Metazoa > Arthropoda > Insecta > Hemiptera > Cercopidae > Prosapia > Prosapia bicincta. Next base: position 88,606,317 of record JBAIZL010000001.1, on the reverse strand, counting down.
CTCCATTTATTAAAAATTTGGTAACGTTTCAATAACTATATTGTTATCCTCACTTACCTCATGTACTTAAACCTGAATGAGGATAACAATATAGTTATAGAAATGTTGCCAAATTTTTAATAAATGATTCTTGATTCACAAAACGACTGCATTTTTATTTGCCAATAAAAAAAATTATTTTTATAATAAACAAATTTTAGATTCTCAAAAGTAATTTTAAAAAATTATTAAATGAGTAAGAATAATATACAAGGTATTGAAAATGATTTTTCTAAAATGTACAATATATATATATATATATATATATATATATATAGGTTAGTTCTAGTAGAGCTTAAAGCTTATTTAGGAATTTTTTGGACTTGATAGGAGACTGACAGACTTACCTAAAGGCAATAGTCCAAAACTGCAATCTCTTGGAAATAAGCACATATAAAACACTTTTATTTGAAATATTTCGATCAACATGATCTTCTTCAGTCAAGAAAGAGAAAACAAAACAAAAGATTCTTTTGTTTTGTTTTCTTTTTCTTGACTGAAGAAGATCATGTTGATCGAAATATTTCAAATAAAAGTGTATTAAGTGTTTTATATGTGCTTATTTTCAAGAGATTGCAGTTTTGGACTATTGCCTTTAGGTAAGTCTGTCAGTCTCCTATCAAGTCCAAAAATTCCTATATATATATATATATATATATATATATATATATATATATATATATATATATATATATATATATATATATATATATAGGAATTTTTTGGACTTGATAGGAGACTGACAGACTTACCTAAAGGCAATAGTCCAAAACTGCAATCTCTTGGAAATAAGCACATATAAAACACTTAATACACTTTTATTTGAAATATTTCGATCAACATGATCTTCTTCAATCAAGAAAGAGAAAAAAAGGCATATATATATATATATATATATATATATATATATATATATATATATATATATATGAAGTTAATATATTACTATGTGAGTAATTTTATCCACCATTAAGTGCAATAATTTTACCTTGAGTGATGAGGCACCTTTCGGTCGTTGACCATTGTCGAATCACACATGAGTGATTCGACAATGGTCAACGACCGAAAGGTGCCTCATCACTCAAGGTAAAATTATTGCACTTAATGGTGGATAAAATTACTCACATAGTAATATATTAACTTCATAAAGTCAGTGCAACGGAAAAACAATGGATAATGTTAAATATCAAGAAAATATATATATATATATATATATATATATATATATATATATATATATATATATATATATATATATAATAAGCAGTATTTCAAAGTATCTTAGGTTTTTCTAAAATAAAATTATTATAGTAATCGTAGCAATACAGAAATAAATACCATTTTTCAATAAATACAAGGTTACCCCAAAATAAGTCTAAAATGGAATAGAGTTAGGAGGTTTTAACAAAACAATTGTCTGCTACCAAAAAAATATAACTATGAAATATTCTGCTGACCCATTGTTTAACAAAACTATCTTGTCTCTACAAAATGTGTTTTCCAGGCATATAGACGGCGGTTTCTTGTCATTGATTTTTGTAGTTGCTTCATGAAACGTCATTTTTTTAAATGTTTAGTCTGATTGACCCTTATTAATGTGTTATCATCTTCATGTTTTAAATAACCATGTGCAACACATGCGCTTGATCAAAGTATTTTCTTTTTTAGCTCAACACAATTCAGTTGTCATGATCACTGACGCGTCGAATAAACTTGTTCTGATAGATCACTAGGTTCGCAAATAACTTAATGCGTAATGGGTTAACACATTGACTGTGGTAGTAATGAGTCATGCCTTGTCTAGGGTTGCCTGATAGTTTTCGTCAAAAGGCAAAACATTTTGCCCTGGCATTGCTGCTAATACCTTTGTAGAACTCTTGGTAGGGCTCATTTTGTTCATTTGGTTCTCAGCTTTCCTACCGTATAGTATATGAATTGTCAATTTTCTAAGAATAAGCCGACAAATATCACCTTAAGCAATGCAAAGCTAAACCTCTCTTTGTTGATTAATGAAATTTTTTCCTAAGTGTAATTACATCCTAAATTAAAAGCTAATATTTACTGGATTGTTTTGTGCTTAAAATTTCTAAAACTAGATTTTTCTAATGACATAAATAAAACGTGAATATTAATCAAACTTTCCTCAATAACGTTTAACCCAACTGTTATGTTATACTTCACAACTCCACAAAAATGGACATTTGTAATATAAAATTTTTTGGTATTATTTAGCAAATAAATAATTTTAATGACAATAATGCTTATTATTTTTGCATTAAAATTAATTATAAGCAATACAAAAAAGTTTTAAATGTTAAAACTTAATATTTACAAAACTACCTTTAATATTAGTGTATTTTTAAATTGTAGAACTTGAAAACAATTTTTACGCGGGTCAGAATTTAGTGAGGTAACAAAAATACTGGATTTTTCAACTAAAAGTGTTGATCCCTGATAGCATTTAGGTTGATGGTAAATAATACCAAATAGTTTGTTGGTATTGTTAGAAAATGGATAGTAAAAGGTGTTGGATAAACTTAAGGGTTTATTTGAGATAAGGGGTACAGCTCAATTACCAGGCTTCATTTTAGACTTGATGGAGCGCATTAAAATTTCAGAAACGAAGTGACAACCAGTCATAATATACATTGCGAGTGAATTGACCATAACAAAACACTGTTGTCATGTGCAGTCAACATGTTTATTTGAAATGATTAGAAATAGATGGACAAGATTAATACAATAATCTATATCTATAAAAATGTGTTATGACCAACATAATATATGTTGTAGACTGTTTCACCAACATAGAACCTACAATATTATTGTATTTTGTAAAATAATGACAATTTGTTTCAAAGGAACCTATGTTTTGATAAATAGCATTATATTTACAAAATACCAGACTTAATTGATTCACTGAAAAATTGGAAGAAGAAATGGATAAAAAGAAAATAAGAAGAGATGGATATAAGTTCGGTGTTTAAGAGAAAATCTAAGAATTAGTAAAAATGGCATATAAATTTCACTAAAGAAACATAATAACATAAATGAAGTTTTAGTAACTGAAAATAACACTAGATCTTGCACCTTAAGCAGATAAATTTGAAATACACTGTTTAAAATAGGGTACATGACTACTGAAATATATATGATAAACTATACAAAAATATTAAAATTAGACCTAAAGAACACTTTACTCATATTTATTAAAACAGGCTTGAATAACAGACAATAGCAAAATACTGTATGAAAAAAATGGTTTTAAAATAAAAGATGTTTTTATTTTATAAAATAAATGTAAGTTTAATTTAAGAAATATTTTATAAATATAAAAATTGTTTTATGGAAATTGGTAGTTAGATCCTATCCAAAATTCTACAGTATGTACGTTATAATTTAAGTACTTCCTATAAATTGTTTTAAAAATTACTTTAAATAAAAAAATTGTGTCTGTACTTGTAGCCTGTAGAAGTTGTGTAACTAGTAGCCATGACTGTAAAATTAACACTTTGATAAGGAAGCAAGCTTAAATTTAGTTATATTTTACTAGTAAAGTATAGTTGAATCATTGACAACGACGATTTTATAAATGAAGCCTCTTTGGATTACTACATATATTTATTGCTAATATACAAGCAGACATTCATTAATTATGAATTTTTAGTACTGATCAATTAAATAGACAGTTTTTATATTTTTGTTTTAAAAATACTAAACAGTACTAAAAATATGTCTTAACAAATTATACATTTTAAAATACCATTAATTATCAACATCATAATGAATTAAAATAATGGCAATGTCATTGAATAAGAATTATCTGCGAATAAGATTTATAAAAACATTTTTTATAAATAATTTGTAGCAACCCATGACTAAGAAAATATCTTTTAAAAATTCATACAACCTAAATATTAAAAAATTACTTCTTTAAGAAAAAAAAGTAAGCTTACCTGAGACTTCTAGAGCGAGGTCTACTAAAAGGAGATTTTCTTCCTTCATCACTGCCTTCACCACTTGGATTACTATCATTGGATGAAAAATGTTGAGTTAGTAAACGTAATTCATCTGTTGTTGGAACAGAAGGTAGTTGATGTAAACGCTCTTGACTGGAACACTGAGACTAAAACAAAATTTAATCTATAGTCACTGTATTAAAATATCTCTTTTAGAAAATGATACAATAAAAATAAATAAATGTTTTTAACAGCTTTAAAATACAACTAGAATAATAAATAATACAGCAACACTTGAACGATGATAACAATAGCCAGTCTACAAATAAAAGACTACTTTAAGATCTAATAGCATGTAAATATTTCCATTTCCAATATTGACGCTCAGTTAACTGAAATATTTGTTTCCATGCAATATCAGAAAGAAAAACTTGTTCTCAGTTCTTTGTCAAGTTGTAAAATTATTTACATGCAAAACTGGTTTTATGAATAAAACTAATTATAAATTTAAAGGCATATTTTTAATATGCCAATTTAAAAATAAAATTGTAATGACTACCAACAATAAAACGTGTTTTCATAGTAAATATAACGTTTTAAAAGGTTTTTATTTTTACATAATGTTTAACAAATTATTTCTAGTTTCATAAAAAATTATCAAAATGAATGTCTTTTGTATTTCTTGTAAAAACATGTGTGAATAATAAAATGTCCATCATTAAAAAAAAAAACGGCTGACAATATTTTCCTAGAGTGGAATTTAAATTACTCCTAGGTTGTGGATCACAGACACACCATAATTTTTTTACGAAATGTCAGTTGTTTAGCAACTACAGCAGAACTTCTATTGGTAGCCTTTGGTTGGTCTGTCTATCTGATTAATCCAACTATACTTGTGCTCTAACTTTATGCCAACAGTGGCTTTGATGAACCGATTCGTGCAGCACTAAGCAAGGTTTAGCAAACACAAAGTCATTTAGCTAATCCACAACTCAAAGTGTCAAAAAAACAACTGAGTATTGGCCAACCAAATCTCTTGTAACATGCCTAGGGAGTTATAATTACAGCACTGTTAACACTTGTTTGCTTTAGTGATCCATCATTTCTTTAAATGTGTTTTTAGTGTAAACATTCTTTGGTTTTACAACAGTGTTTTCCTGTGCTCATTAAAGTACAATGAAATACATATTTTGTGTACCGTATTTGTTTTACTTGGTTTTTAATAAATAATACACACAAAAAACCTCTAACAACAAATATTTTTATTCTCGTCTTATGTACATTTCGGTTACCAAGTAACCATTCTTAGAGACTTGACAATACATACTGTACGTATTATTTATTAATAGTAAACTATATTAAATTATTCCAAGTAAGTAGTGATTGGTTTCTAATGTTTTGTGTTTTTCAACATGTTAAGAGCAAACCCTAAAGACATCACTTTTTCATTCAAATTGTCGGTGCTGACCGACTGGACAAAAGGGTATCATTCAAAAAAATAAATAGCCAAAGAACTCAATGTACATGTTACACCAATAAGATTAGAGAAGAAATCGTAAAGTCATTGAATCTTATAGTGATGATACATGGTGAAAACACTCTTTAAAACTCCAAAATAATGAAAAATCCTAAATTTGAAATGCTTGACAACACGTTGTAGACGTGGTTTTGCCAAGAAATAATAAAAGAAACCCTAATATCTATGCCCATTATTAGAGAAAAGGCAATAACTCTGCACATAGTACTAGAACCCAGAAGTGAGTTCACAGCTAGTGAAGATCATTGGAAAACCTGTCTTTGTGTCTAGTTTGTTTCAATTTCTAGTGAAAAACAGATCCCAGAGGCTGCTAAGGAATATTCTGTGAAGTTTACTGAAATAACGAAGAAAATGAACCTTCACCCAGCTAAATCTATAACATAGATGAGACTGGCTAAAACTATAAAATGTTGGCAAACAAAACATTGGTTACATCAAATGAAGTTATGGCAGAAAAGAAACTTACAGCGGTCAAAATTTTGCTTGGATTGGCTAAAATCTTTTCAAATCTTGGGTTTGATTTTTTTCAATCTGCTGAAAAAAAATTTTAACAAAAAATCCCTATCTGTGCTTTATTGCTATTCAATAACATACCATCACATCCAAAAGAGGGGGGTTTAGTGAAAGGGGACATGAAGCTATCTTTCTTCCACCATATGCAACATCATATGTAACACCACTTATTCAATCGATGGATCAGGGAGTAATAGAAGGGTAAAAGAGGTGGTATAGCAGGAAGTGTATTACCCATAATTATAGAAAAGTCTGAAAAACATTGTAACATATTTCAAGCTAAAAAATTTTTCACCATCAAAGATGCTATTTATAGGATTACTGAGTCATGGGAGATACTGAAGCCTGACACACTACAAAAATCATAGAGGAAGCATTGGCCGGAAGTAACCACATCAAAGACAGAAAAAAAATGACAAACAGGAAATTGTTAAAAATTCCCAAATTATACAAACAAATCTCCCTGCCAGGGAAATTGAAGAGCAGATTGCTAATCATTATCTAATCTCGTTGCTATTATATTATATAATATATATTATATTATATTATATAGATATAATATTATATAGCTAATCTATAACTGATTTTTTTCTATTTAATTTTAGACAACTTTTGTATGTACAGTATGTATTGGTCTTTTTCACTAATTGTTCGATTTATTGTATTTTTTTTATTACAGAGAATAGTAGCAGTTTAAAAGTTCCAAAGATTGTTTACTATTTTTCTGTATTTTCTGATAATCCGACCTATTTACGTTCCAACCACATCCCCAGTCTGACGGGTTTACTGTGTAAATCAGATAGAACAAGTCCTCATTGTTTTTAAAATTTTGTTCATAATGAAAGCTGGAGTGAACAATGATACAAATCAAGATCATATAAAAATGAAGATGTAGATGAACATGATTCATATGACTTTCAGAGACAAAGATAAAAATCAAAGTCATGTAATAATGAAGATGTAGATGAACATGATTCATATGACTTTCAGAGACAAAGATAAAAATCAAAGTCATGTAATAATGAAGATGTAGATGAACATGATTCATATGACTTTCAGAGACAAAGATACAAATACTATACAAATAAAGTAATGAAAATGGTTTTGAAACCGACAAACTTTAGTCCAGAGTAGTAGGATACCAAATGTTTAAAAAGTTCATGACTCTCCCTATCTTTCAGAATAAAGGCATTTCAAGCTCATGCTCTTTTCTGACCTCTAATTCACAATCCTCTTCATTATACCTGCAACATGATATCAGCCTTAGTAAGGTTGTCAGCTTAAAAACAAAATAAATTTACAAATTTTGTTTAGAGGCTACAATTTCAAACTACTTTTTAAATTATTTATAAGTAACGCGATAAATAAATAGGTAATAACTCTTTACCATTAACACTCTCGGACACTAGGTATTGGTTTAACTTATCTGTGATGTAAAAATCATAAATAAAAAATAACTTTTTAAATCATAACAAATAAAATAGTTTTATTAAAAGCAACAATTCAAACAAAATTACAAAAGTATAAATTTTCAAGTATTTTTGAAAATTTCAACTGATCACGCTTGAAATTTCTACGAAGTAGAAATGGTTTTGGATGATGGGGGACTTACAAAAAATAGGCTACATAAGCTTACATAATTTGTTGAGTGATCAGTAACTCTTTGAGAATTAGTATGCCAAGGGGTATTACTTAGGTCAGTTGAATAGAGCAGCTGTAACAGTTTCTGTGTAGTTTTTCATTGTCATCAATTTCTTGAAATGCCTGATGCTCAAAAACAGTTTGTTTAGCATTAAAATTTTGTTTTCTGTTTGGTAGTAGAAGTACTTCAGAAGTTGTTGGTATATTGCTACAACTTTTAAATCACACACCTTGAAAAGATCATAGCTGTACAAGGAGTATTCAAATGTGGTAACATATTTATTGAAGACATGGAATGTCTGCTTGGCCTTCCACATATATAACAGATGAAAATGTAGAAAATATTTATGCACCTGGGTGTAAGGACAGAAGGAATACTAATGATCAACTTATAGAACTATGTGTGATTTGTGAAACTTAGTGGAACACATCTCGGCTGCATATTTATAAATGAGAGGATGATGTAAAATTCATCAACCACTTGTTATCCTTATTGAAAAATTGCCTTCTTTTAACCACTTAGAAGTAGACAACAACTTTTATGACAAATGTATTATTGGGAATGAATCGTGGTTTTATGGGAATAACTCCAAGATAAATCACCAGGCTTCACAGTGGAAGCCAATAAACTTGTATTGGTTGATAAAGGCCTAGCTGATACAATCAGCTGTGAGGACAATGATGATTTGTTTATTCGATGTTCATGACATTGTTTGTACAGAGTATGTAACTGAGCATAAAACAGATACAAATAATAAATTTATATAATAAAGTGAGAACTGATTTTTCCATCATGATAATGATCCGGTCTACGCAGCCATTTCTGTTATTTTCTGCCATACAAAAAAAAATTCATGATACTGCTTCCTCATTCATCCTAATCACGGGATCTCTCACACTGTGACTTATTTTTGTTCCAACAAATGGAAAGGGAGCTAAGAGGAAAACATTTTGAAGATATTGAGGATATGAATAAAACTCGAAGATTTTGCTGAATAACATTAGAAAAGAAGAGTATGAAAGGTGTTTTCCCCAATGGTAAAAGTGAATTAGATTGAGATAATGACTCACAAAGAAACAGCTGAACATCGACCTAGCAGGATAAGCATAAACTACAACAGCAACAGATACAACTGTATAAATCAACTGTGGCATAATGTTTAATTTAAATAAATAAAACCTCTATACCATCAATAACTTTTTTATTAATTTAATACCTTACGTACATTTCAATTGCATAGCAATCATCTTGAAAGGTAATTTACAAAACAAACCACATTTGAAACATTTTACATCTAATATATACACCAGTAACTACTTCGTCATGCCCCTTTATATTGTGCGACCAATCACGTTGCAGTTAATCCCCCCTATGCAACTAGGTCTGGTCTCTCAACATCCGTGGTGAAGAGGTACCATTACACATTTTTCAATTTTACCAAAATACAATTATATATTTTTTTACAAAATAAGACTACAACTACTTTCTAATTAATGAATATAATTAAGAGTTTGGGATCGGCACTTTATCACAATCAAAAAATCTGTTACAGAAAAATGTATAATGTTAACTCTTCACCACAAAAGTTGAGAGACCGGGCCTAGTTGCAGAGGGGGAATTAACTGCAGCATGATTGGTCGGACCAATGTAAAGGGGGTGTGATGAAGTAGTTACCGATGTATATATTTGATAAAAAAATATTGTTTTAAATATAGTTTGTTTTGCAAATTACCTCTGAAGACGATTGCTGTGCAATTGAAATGTACATAAGGAATCACATAAATGAAAACGTTAATTGTGGTATAGATGTTTTATTTATTTATATTAAAAGCAACAGATATGGTCAATTCTGTCTGATTATTTTTGGATCCTACTTTTAAACAGACTTTAAAAAGCATTTGAAAATGCATAGAATGGCTGAAAAGTAAAACATTGTTTTTGTTTGAATAATAAATACCAGTTTTTAGACTGCATATAATATTCTAAGAGTGTAAAAAAAGTGATAATATCGTCTTTCAGATAGTAACATGTGATGAGATATGGGTCTACATATCACACAAGACACCAAAAACCTCGGATCATTGCATTGCGATATCTTCTTGAAGGCTAACATGGAAACAAACTATCTTCAAAATGCAATTCAGAGGAAACAATCAGAATTGTAAAATTCACACCATGACAATTTAATACTGTTACCACCTATACATCACATTTTATTCAAAAATTTTAAGCAAACATAGAATCTTTCATGTCTTCTACACTTCTTACTCACTAATTACAGCTCCAAATACTGGTGGTTTTCAAGTGGTAGAAGTCATTCAAGGAGATAGAATAAATACCTAGAAATATAAAACGACAAATGTGATGGAACAGGTATAGCCATGTGCATAATAAACAACATATTTTTAAAAAATTTTGAAAGCCACGTTTTTAGAGCAAACCAAAAAGTATAAAACAATTTTTCCAAGACATACTTACAGATTAATTATCTTTATAACCAAATACATATTCATAATCCCTTAAATATTGACATGAACTTGTGTAAATTTTAACAAATACAAATATATTTGTAAAATTCAAAATAAAAAACATAAGATACATGTGATAGATTATACTATAGTCCACTGCATGAAACCAGGTGAGTGGACAAAAATGCAGCGTTGCCACATGGCTCATGGAAAGATCAGCCCATATTTTCTACTATCCTACAAGTCTCATTTACAAGAAAATTATATATTGAAGGCCTAATATAATTGTTACTTTTAAATAATATCGATTGTAGTGGCCAATTGGTAAGATAAATTTTACATATTAAATTGAAATATAAACAATGGTAAATAACGTGTGTTACCAAGGTACAGGCACAGTTTAAGCTGTTTTTTTATGTTAAAGTTTACAGGAAAAATCATTCATTAAATTATCTCAGCCAAGTTTGTTTAATAAAGTGTTTAGTTAACAAAACTATGAATTATGCCAGAATAGTAATAAGTGGAATTCGGTTATAATATTGTTGAGATTATCCAAATCGAAAATAAACAGATCTACAAGGTTTCCAGTTGTCCGCAAATTGTTAAAATAAAAACCTATATTTTTAGACTAAAACCTACATTGCAAAAATAAATAAATTTAACCCTAAACAGATGTACACAAAATAATTACAATATTAACCAATAATGTTTGAATATAAAACAAAATGTAAAAGGTCTGACTTCTCGTTTTATGCACACATTTTCCGCAAAAATTTTATTTGTGTAAGAGATAAGTCTTTCCTTTCGAAAAGAAATCTCCTTCCGTCATTACATTTCTTGTAATAAAATACAATCTTTTTTACAAGCCTCTGTACTAAAGTTCCATCACCATTTTATTCAATACAGGCATCAAGTTTTCAGTATTCGGAAACTCGCCTTTATTATAAAATTTAGAGCTGAGAAAACCACAGTCAAAAACGTCTATTTCAGTTAACTTTTAATTTCGTTTGTAGGTTTTTGTTGGAGATTTAAAAACCTTTTTATTAGGCGGAAAGTTCTTATCTTCAGACAGACAACTTTGAACTGATCTCAAACTAGCCCCAATCATCATTGACACTACCATCTGACTGTCATTAAAGTTTACATTTTTTTAAAACTCTGGATCTACTAATTTCTTCACAAAATTGTAAATGTTAACAATAACTCCTTTTGTTTGACTTTGAATATTGTTCAAAAGTCAACGTCGTTTCACAATAATTTGCTGGAAACAGTCAAAATAAATAAAGCCGTAACACAAAAGTAATAAGATATGTCCAGAAATTAACACTTCATTGCACTGAAAAATATAATTTACATATCATCGCTATATAAACACTGTACGGTTTTAAATTTATGCACGTTAATATCACACAACACTTAAAATACTTCAACAAATTACAGAATTTTATAGTGAATATGCTAAGCAGCGAAAACAAGCGAGAGATGAGTCATGTCTGGCAATAAAACTGACAGCCTGACGCTTGAACTAGGCAACACTGTTCGCTCAGGGTTGCCAACTGGTGCTTAGGGTTAAGCACTTTCGTCAATACCTTGCGAGACCGGTTCTAAACATGACAACAGTGCTAAACAAGCCACCTGCCTGGTTTCGTGCTGTGGACATTAACAATTAGTTATCATTGTAAATCACATAATAATTCAAATAAATTATGCACTCCATGATTTTTGTTTTGAAATTTACAAGTATTTTCATATTTTCCGCATTTTTAAAATATGTTAAAATTCCCATATGGTTATGGATGGAGTTATAAAGATAACTAATCTGTAGGAATGTCTAGAAAAAATTATTATTTTATACATTTTGGTTTTTTTTTAAAAAAGCATGTTAAATTTGGTTTTATTGTATTACTTGTATTGATTTTAATAGATTGTACTAAAGATTATCTATCATTATAATTCACATAATAATTCATATCAATTATCTATTTCATGCACTCCACGTTTTATGTTTTGAACTGCAATCTACTGCTTCATCCTCAGGCTGTAAATTATAAATAGCCCATTGTTATCCAGTCCTGAGCCATGTTTAAAAATTCAAGTCTCTAGGTTATTGGAAAGTTTGTTTAATTTTAATGCAAAATTCCACCCAGACAGACAAGATAAGTTAATAATAGATGTTAAATAGGTTTTCTAGCAATGGAATAACCACTGTGTTAAGCCTGTGAAAATAAAAGGGTATGTTGAAGATTAGGATTGGAGGCTAGTAAAGTGTATTACATTTGCTCAGCCTATGGTTGAATATTTGTTTAAGGTCTCAATAAGTATGTTCAAGAAAAAATATACAAGGAGACAGACATAGTTAAAGCTACTTACAGATACGTTTGAACTGCCTGGGGTTGTTCCATAGCCTGAAGAAGGAAGAGAAGCTACTGACCACCTCCTACCATCACCACGACAATCACTGCTTAAGTGAGTATAAGGCCTAGACAAACATAGGTATGCGCTGAGCTAAAAATACTCAAATAATTATTTTGCACATGTACTTATAAAACTACCCTTTGTAAAAACAAATACAGGTGGACATATATACAGGATGTTTGAATCTAAATTTGAAGGGTTGTAGACTTACCTATTACTTTTTATACATTTTCCTTTACTTTATTTTGTTCACATTCACGCCTATAAACAGCAAAGAAAACCTTTCATTACTAAAACTAATAAACAATCTCCCTTAAACACTTTACCCATTATATTACCAAATGAAACAATGCTAATCACTATAACTTTTGTAAAATAAACTATAGAACAAGAACTTCAATTTGCATAAAATAAACTGCATTATAACAACAAAATTCATTGAATCAAAAATTATGGATGAGTTCCGGAAAACAAATGGTTTCATATAGGGCAGGCAGTGTAATGATCTTTAGATACAGTTTCTCACCAAGTAAACATGTAAAACTGAAGCTCCTTTGAATAATAAACAGGAGCAGTCAGAATATATTAGGTATTTGTAAGGGCTGCACTCAATACAACTATCAGGTAAGACACTTTCCAGTTATTCAAAGCCTGCAAGATAGAGGGTTAACTGTGATAACTTCTAGTTTCATGCAGAACAGTTGTATTGTGAAAGACTCAATATAAGCTCTGCAGACAATAAGCAGCACAATACATACTAGATTCTATTTTCAAATTCAAATAATATATCGATTATTAAAAAAATAATAAAATAATAGAAAAATTTAGTATGTCATTGGATAGTAGGTTACTGTTTTTTGGCAATAAAACTGCTGACAGAATTGTGAAGGTTGTACAAAATATGTACCCAAAGTTTGAATTTAATTTCTCTAAGTAGAACCAATAAAGAATGTTACAGCAGATAAACAAAATGTACAGTTGCATTCCTAGCAACGGACAGATTTTGCTATAAAGGAAAAAACTACATAGTGATACATGACTACCTCTATTTTTTTTCACCTGGCACACTGGGTAAACATTACAGTAGTATAAAGGAATAGTAAAAGCACAGTATAAGCAGCTCATATATTTTCTGTGCACAATGTTTACTCGGTCCAGTAGTAGGGCTTCTAGTATTTGTTAGGTTAAAGTTTCTGAATAACTAATAATTTGTAAGAATAAGGTTGTATTTGATTGTTTCTTTATATTTGTGCTAAGATTAAAGACTCGCCATGATACAAGACATAAGAGGTTATGGGTAATATTCAATTAACAAAGACAATGGCTAATTACTGGTTAAGTTTCTTAATAACTACATAATTTGTCAGGTAGGGTAATTACACACTGTATTTGCTTATTTCTTTGTTTCTATAAACTGATTTTGTTATTTAATAAATGTAATTAAGATTAGGTTCTCATGATCCATCAGCTTAATTTCCTTAACAAATGTCTAGGTATCCTATATGTTGTCTATTGATTTTTCAAAATAATATACAGTAAACTCCCGATTATCCATGGGCGGATTAACCGGTTTGCGGATTATCCGGGGTCTGCCATTGTTTTACAAATATCCAATTTTTATTCCAATCAGATTCATGTGTTTAAATTTCCAAATAGTGAATTACGACGTAAATACATATAAGGCTTAATAGAAGTTAAGATGAAGGGAATAGATATGTAAATATGTACGTACTAATTTTTACATTGAAATGGAAGCATCCCAAAGCGGCCAGCGAAATAAAAGGGGCGAGCAGACTACTGTATATAAGAGACAATGACAAAATGCTTGGACGCCCGAAAACCTAATGTGTATCATAAGATTGTATACAAATGTCAGCTAATCTCGGCTATAAACAGTCTAGGACGTGACATATGCATTATCCATGTCTGTCATATACATTATCGATCTTTATGGCTTTGTGACATAAGTAGACACTGTGTGACAAAATGGTTCTCAAGAAACTTAGAACGCACATTAAAGCTAAATCAATGCTCACAAAAAAACAGACGAAAGTGACAGATTTTTTTGTTAAAAAGTGAAAGTATTATGTGTAAAGGAAATTACATATGTACATACATACTTAATTTTGACATATACTTATGTACGTATTGTAAATAGTTAGACATATAAATGTAAATGTTATAATCCGTCAAATACATCGACATTTTAAATTATTTTCTGTATTTATTTTGTCCTCTGAAGATTATTTGTGAATTGCATTAACTGGGGTCATTATTTGTGTAACTTATGGTATAATAATCGATTATCGATCATTTTGCGTATTCTTTGTTCATAGCGGATTATCCGGGGAATTCGTTATCCGGCATTGCCGGGCCACCTTATTCCACGGATAATCGGGAGTTTACTGTATTATTTTACTTTCAAATTTGTAGTGTATACAAGAGAATATCACTACACTGGTAACACTACACTGGTACCTATTGCAAAATTATCACTACACTGGTAACAGTATAGAATTAATGTAAGCTGGTAACCCTCTATTTATATGTTAGACAGTTTTCAAGGAAAATATGAAATATCCATATACGGAATTGGGGGAAATGTTAGGGATAAAAACATTTTCTGCACCCCTGCATCATAATTGCTACATTTTTTGGAAAACGTTGTTGTGTCTTCTGCTTTTGCTTATCGGATCGTTTTCATGCTATGGTGTCACGTAGATAACTTAGCGTGGTGTCTGTTGTTCAATATAGCGTAATGCAGTTTCCAAGGTGGTTGTTCGTTCACAGCAACTAATTTTTCCTTCTTGTACTCTGTCGGTCGAACCTTCATCTTTATTCTCGTTTTCACTGCCTTTAGTACTTTTTGTACCATTTCAATAATCATAGCATCTGTTATTTCAAACTGTTCACAACGGAATTCTCTTGATAATCTGGAAGTTTATTGATAGTGAATTTCCAATCTGTTTCTTCTTGTGGATCAATTTTTACTGCAGGTTAAAACTGTGAGATGCTGTATGCTCGTTTTAAAGCCTGGCACAGAAGATTCCTCTTTAGAAGCAAGTTTTTTAGTGGGAAGGACTTTAAAATTCAATCCAGTCTCGTCCGCATTATACACTTGCTGGGGGGTGAATAGTTTTGAGACGAAATCAAATCTGTGAATTCGTTTAAATATTTTTTTGCAGCAAGATTACCAGCAGTAAATTCCAAATCACAGTTAATTAGTTTGTTTAACTATAATGCCTTTTCTTGTATTAATGGGCTATTAATAGGAACTCCTTTTTATAAATCATAAAAATACAGCCTCGCCAATTTTTCCATTCACAGAAATTATCGCGTAATGGCGTTGTTTCAAAGACTTTTCACTTCTAGCACTGCAAAACTGTTTAATTTTTGATACAGATATATGTAATTAATGCTCTAATATTAATCGTTAATAAAAAACACACTTCTGTCAAATGCAATATATACAGCAAATTCGAAATCCGAACTTTTTTGCCAAATCCGTACTTCTACAAATCAGAACAGACTATAGCCCCAATTAGTTCAGATTTGAGGGGTTCCACTGTAATAAAATTAGGTTTTTTAATGTTAATTTTTAAATACTATTTAATTATATCTGCAATTGAACTACTAATTTACAATTCCATATTTCAAGTTAAATTTAAAATATCTGTCCATTTACTGATAAATTAATAATTTTAACCCATTAGCATAATTAGAAGGAACATTTTCGTCGTACTGTCGCAGCGCCGTGATATTACTAGACAGAACTGTTCCGTCCAGTGTAGCTCCTAGAAGTTTCACGTTTTTCTGCTGTATCACAGCATTTGCCGGGACGATTATTGTTACTAGGTGATTCAGCAATATTTCTTCTATAAATATTTTGTTTTTTAGGAGGGGTAAGCTTCTTGAAATACGTATATAATAACTTGACATCACATGAAGTTTTGAGGTTGTGTTTGGTGTAATCAATGTCGCGTCGGCGTTTACACTAAAGTGAAAGAAACAAATTTATTTATATTATTGTTTATCTGAGCATTAGAGATAACTATTAAATAAATGATAAGACAGTTGAATATCGAGTCAAAACTTTATTTATTCAGTATATTGTTTCGGCAACTAATTTGTTGCCCTTATCAAGCCTGAAAACAATTTTAGTCAAAGTCCACTCACATTTAATTAGATACTTAAATCAATAAAATTATAATAGTAGTTTTATGAATTATACATTTCAAGTAATAAGTCCTGAAAGTTTCAAGTTAATATAATGATAAACGACAAAATTGTAGTAATTTTTATAAAAGTTTTTAAAAGTGCCATATTAATAGGAATTCTCAGGTTACACCAGCTCTGAAAAACTGGCATGCCAATGGCTTAAATAAGATTTCTTTCTAAGTCAGGACAAATTTTCATTGGTAAAATTTATGATTTAAGAGATACAAATATTTGCAAAATACCTTTTAATTGTTGTAAATGGAAAGTGTTGATTTGGAGACATTCTTGGACTCTCTAAAGGACTCCCTGAAACAAACAAAAAATTATTTGCATTTGACAGATTGTGATGAATATATTTTACCCCCGGAAAAACATTAGACAATAATACATAAGACAAGTATGTTCAAAATTTTCTTCAAATGGGAGCCGTTCACATTCAGAATTCTGTGACAGCAACAGTGATTTGTAAGCTGCATGTAATGTATTTTATGCACAAATATGCTATTTATGTTAACCCTTTGGTTAGCAACATATGCATGCCCTGATAAATTTCCTGGTAGCAACATATTTTTGAAAGATTTTTGAATTTTTTTTAATTATTGTACTATTGCAATTACTGTACTATTTTTAATATTTGTTATGAAAATATTTAATATTTACGAAGGTATAAATTTTGTTAATATTAGTAGCAGTCCAAATTTTCAGTTTTGAATGGTCAGACACAGTAGTATTTTCCCACACAAAGGTGTAACATTCTTTGGTTTCTGTAACAATGTAGTTGACCAAATCGCTACCAAAAAATATTTTGAAAACGTTACATTCTTTAAGTTCCAATAGGAAAACAAATTTGTTAGAAATGTCTGATTTATTTGTATCAAAATCATGCAATGATCTGTAAACAAACACGTGAGACAAACCATTGACTTTGCACACAAAAGAATGGTGACTATGTACTCTGTGTAGCATTTATTGCCCAGATAATATCAAATATTGAACCTATAGTGCAGTATAATAAACAAAAAACAAAATTGTGAACATACGGCAATGCTAATCTGAGAGAAATGATAGTTCACCTACAGAAATATATGCTCGTAGCGTTATCTCACGTACAGGTACGTGAATGCTAATCAAAGGGTTAATGCAGCCGACCACACTTGATGTTTGTGTCACAGCTTATCAACCCTAACCACTTACCTTCCATTTCATTTTACAAGCAAACAGCACCAGGAATTCTTTCACCTACAAGTAGTAAAACAATAATAAGTTTTTCAATTGTCACAAAATATTTTTGTTAATTGTTCAAAGTTTATTATCAAGATAAGCTTTCATCATTGCGAGATGCTTTTGCCAAAGGAAACAAACAAATTGAAAAGCCAAGCTGAAACATGAAAAAGAAGCATGTTTATTTCGATCAACGGTTGCTTCTTATTGCAATAATAGATTTAGTTTCATTATGTTCAATTTTCAGAATACTATAATTATCAACAGAAATATGGTGCAAGTAGAACCTTCTCCCAACAACTTTCATGCAAAGTTCAAGAGAAGGCTAAACATGAAGATAGAAGATTGAAGAAGCAAAATTTAACATAAGATTGATAATCAAAATGTATTTACTCTGTTTAATGTTTATGTTCCTGGACAAGGTTTACAAAACACACACCTTCAAATTTTGTCGCAAATTGATAAAAGACGCATTATTGTTGGGAACTTCAATAATAAAGTTGGGAGTTGGGAGCCACGGATATGCAAATGTAAGCAGAACTGTGTAGAATGAGTGGTTATTGGTAGGTAGCCTGATTTTATTAAACAAAAAGTAAGAGATAACTTTCAATCAACAATTATAGTACCATGAGCCTCTATTTCATTTTGCCTTGCCTCTAAAGATAACTGCTCTAGTGTGAGGTTGCCAAAAACATACACAGTGATCACCTTAGTGTTCAATAGCCTTGACTTGTGGGGATTTGCAAACCTGGAATAATGCCATGGTCCACAGTAAATCCAAGCTGCATAAAGCTGACAGAAAGACCTTTAAAAAGCAAACCAGCATTTATAAAGAACAGAGTCTCATGAGTTACAGTCCATAGATTCGGGAATCTATTAAGCCGTAAAATAAGCATTCAAAATCCTCAAAAGATGGTTAATGAATATATATGAATAGTTGATGGAATAAAGATATTAAGCAGCTCAGAATCCTAAGAATCAAGACTTGGAAAAGGTAGAAGAAGACCAAAACCCTGTTGATCAGATTAGTCTATAATAACTGAAATACAGTCCTGTATAAAGCTACCTTGGGGACTAAGATGATATCCAGGACATTTCAGACTAGGAGGATATTTTCCCTCACACACTGTCAGAGTGCTGTAGAAAGGCAGGTTAAGAAATTATGGACTGAAGAATGGACACAGTGCTCTGTAGGCTGCTTTCCATACTGGTTACAGAAGGAATCAGCAAAAGACATATACAGAGGAATACCTAGGGATCGAACAGGACATACTGTGGCACAGAAATACCTACATCGATTTAATCTGGTTGAGTCACCACTGTGTGAGCAGTGCAAAGATAAGGGGCAAGACCTGGCACACGTCCTTTAATGACATTATAGCAATGGAGGCCTTGAAGGTATCGATGGTCCTGAGCCAGAAGAGATACTGGACTCTCGCCTTTATGGCTTATTATGGACATCAAGTTAATGGCTGTTTATAAAGTTGGACACCTGAAAGAAGAAGAAACTATTTTCTATTCCCAAAAGTAAAGCCTCAATGTAAGGATAACACTTTTGAACCCAAGTACTATCAAAAAGTTTGTATCAGTATCATTAAGGATCCTATGGAATCCACCTAGTAGTGAGCCTATGAATTGTGGAAAATACACTGACAATGTGTCAACGCTTAAGAGATGTACTTTAAAAAATTGTAAGGTACTGAAGCAATATCTGAAATAAATCTATTTTTCACAAGCTTTTATTGGTACATTTTATACAGATCTTATATATTGAACCGTATTAAAAACTCAGCATCCACACAGCATTCCTTTAAAATTCATAAAAGCAAAAAATTAAGCCTACTCTCTTATTCTTAGATAAGTAGTTTCCAACTACTAAAGTGTACAATGGTTATTCTTGGCTTTAGTTGTAATCAGCAAATTCATTATTGCTTTTCAGTAAACATTACTTCCATTACTAAATGAAACATTGTTGTAACCAAAATACCAAATTGTCTTAATTTTTACATCATTTTTCAATTTTTAAAAATAATATAAAACTTAGTCACTACTAATCCTTATATTTTTAAAAGTAATTTCATGATAAAGTGGCAGCGCAATACATATACAGTAAAACCTCTCATACCCAGATCAATGTGGCGACAGCAATCTGGATAACAAAAAATTCGGATATGAGAGGGATTATATAATGATGTACGTTTGTACTACATAATAAAAATAATTCCAATTGGAAGTAAATGTATGATTGTTGTTTTAAGTATTTCAGTTACACTTATTGAATACTGTAATTATATTTTAATAGCAATATAGAAATGTATGTACAATTCAGTTACATACCTTTTGGACAGCCCCTTAACCCAATGCAGTTAATGTGCTAGGTCAGCTAGTCCCAACAATTTATTAGTAAGCGGGTGTAAAGACCAACCTACAACCTAGCTAGTCATGAATATCTTCATTGTTTGATTGATTTGTTTGCTTCAAGAGAGTTTATTTTCTGATTTTTTTTGTTCGTGAAAGATATGTCAAGCACAAGACTAGAGATCTGTGATGTCTCAGGAATATTTATTGACTCTTGAAACTTACAGCATAAATAAAGAAAGATATTTAATTCCCATTGACCTTCTGTCAGACATCTGAACATAATAGAATACAGTTTGATATAGAACAGTTTGATGTTTTTTTTATCAAACATAATGTACATTTAGAGCATGGAACCCCCTTTTTCAACCTGCCTATAATTCTATACATTAAAGTTTTAACAAATTTACTAAATAAAAAGTTCGGATAGTCATAAACTATTGTTTAAGTGATTAATAAGATTCACCGAACGTAATGGACTACAAAATTCAAGAATAATAGAACACTTCAGCAGTTTTTATGTTAACTGGAATGAGAAGCTTAGTATATGTTTTACTTGGCGTTGGTCAATAACTGAACAATACAAACACTCAAACAAGGCCAATTAGGTCAGATAATAAACCAATCTCTAGAATACTAAAGAACTGAAGGATATGGAGACTCGAACACAACTGGCTGAGTTGAGAAAAATAGAGCCGACTACTGGTGTCAGACTGGCCCGACGGCAAAGCGCCTTGCGAAATAAAGATTCCTGTCAGGCATCTGAACATAATAGAACGCTTCAGCAGTTTTTTGTCAACTGGAATTAGAAGCTCAGTATACATTTTACTCATCTATGAATGATACAGACACTCAAACACAACAGATTAAGTTGGGTAATACACTAATCTGTAGAAGACTAGTGAACTAAACGATACAGAGATAAGGAGACTCGAACACAACTGGCTGAGTCAGAAACAAAGAGCAGACAGCTGGTGCCAGAGACTGGCTGACGGGAGCCGCATTGCGGAATAAAGATACTTAGTTTATTTTCATATTACGTCTAGATATCGGAGGTTCCAGATAAGAGATTTTGCTATATTTAAATATACATTTTTAAAAATTTTCTTTAAATCGCATCCATTTCAAACAAACTCAAATTAGTTTTTTTAGATAGTTTGATTCCAGTAAAACTAAGGCTGAAGCATAATTTTATATTACATGGCTGTAAAAAGTTTGATATGTTTTTTTATCAAACTACTCAACATAACGTACATTTAGAGCATGAAACCCCTTTTTTCAACCTGCCTATAATTCTATACATTAGAAAATATATAGTTGAACCAATTTATCCAGTATACAGTTTGATAGCAATTTAGACATTTATTATTATATGTGTACCAAAATTAATTAAACAATGTTTTGGAACTGTGAATCAACTTTTGTTTCCACGTGAATAGAGAATAAAATGTCTGAGCACTAATGGTATAAACAAAAGCTAAACAAATTAGGAGCAAATCTAATCAATAATAATTTTTTTTTAACAGAACCGACTTCAAAAAAAAGAACCCGAAATATAATTTTTACTAACTAAAAAGTAAAAAATAGTTTTTTGATAACGAAAACATAATTTATCATAAGCTTATTTATTATAATGTAATATCTCAGGTAAATATTCAAAATGCTGTCTAATAATTATTAGGAAAAACATTTTGTACTCATAAAATTTTAATTAAAAAAAAAGTGAAAATTGATAGTAAAGTTATATTTAATGAATTTATGTCTTGATATTTAGTGAAGTAATGAAGTTTTCACCTGAGGATTATTGAATATCTTGATTATGGTAAGTAAACTAAATCATACTTTCAGTGAATTTATTTTGGCTTATCTCATTCGAGTTATATCAAGTTATATATCAATATGGGTAGACCATCAAGGAAGGTGCTTTTTAATGAGGAAAATTCATTCATTAGTGTTCGATGATGCTCGTTCTAAGCAGCTTTATCAAGCAAGAAATTAAAAAAAACCTATTTGTTTTATACTTAATTTTTCTGTGTCATTTTTATGTGTTGTAGAATACTACATAAAATAAATGTTGTGAATGTTTATTTTTTTATTAATTTTCTTATAATTCATAATCCTTATAAAAATTTTTTTTTTAATTTAAAATAGCTTATCACTGTCTCTAAATTAGACGGATTGGGATGTAACTATAATAGGACCACCGAGAAGGTTTACTCTTTCATTTGCAAGTAAAATCACTTTGATCGGTTAAATACTTTCAAAGTTATGGTGGAACAAACAGGGAAAAAACATACGGATCAAAAAAGAACCTCCTCCTTTTTTGAAGTCGGTTAAAAATATATTTTTAAACATTAAAACTATAAAAATACATGAGAATATAGCAAGTAAATACACAATATCCTAAATATTATTGTAATATCCTGTATTACTTGTAATATAGCAAGTAAATGGACAAATTTTTATGTACAAACATATACGCATGCCTGCTTGCACAGACACACATACCTGAGTCGTGTTTGCTATAAAAATCAAATAACTAAATGAAAAAAAGATATTCCAGATTATGTGTGTAGGATAATGAATAAGTTTTGAGAATAGTAATAAAAGTGGAAGTATCTTCTCAGTGAAATACCATCTCCATAAAGCTTTGAACAACTCTTCAAATCTTATATTCAAAGGTTCCATGAATTTTTAAATTTAAACTAGTATATAATATAACAATATTTACTATGAAATATGTGAACCATTTTGACTTTTACATTAGCTAAAAGAAAATGAAACATACAATTCTTTTTTACCAAAATCTCCAAGTATTTGTCTGATTTGTAAAGCCAGAATAATCTAAATATTTAGCGAGTTTTTTAACAAATTTGTATTCTTGTAATATACAATAAATCTTTCACAAGTCTGTTTTATAATAAAGACAGTAAAACTTAATGCATATAATAGATAATGAAATAGATTCTAGCTGTAAAATTGTAACACTTATAAGAATGATTTTTTTTTGTCATTAAATGAAACATTATCTCAAGTTGTAGTATGTCATAACAGTAAACTGGGTTGCCCTAGCAAAACAGAACATATCTTCAAATTATTTACAGATTCAATAAACAATAGACGGGATGAATTGGTGTGTGTGTGTGTGTTAGATTCAAAAATTGAAAAAATAATCTTATTATCTTTGTACAGTAAAACTAAATTGGCCCCAAATTTTTTACACAATGGATTTAAAATGTGGAATATTTAATTTATTGTTACATAAAGTAAACAGAAATTACATATACAAATTATCTATTCATGATTTATTATTTAGACACATTAAAATCCAACCCAAGGTATCATGTGGATGCTGTGCCAAACACACATTTTTCTTAACTTTACAAATAATTGGTACAACAAATTCAAAATCTTTTATATTTAAAGAGGTTATACTTTTCATCAACCTTTTAAAAAATGAGTGTAATATATAATTTTATATACGTTTTTACACACCTAAATAAAGCGTGGTGATCATTATACACTTAGCAAACAAATATTTTCTTATTTCTTGGAGAAAAAAATAAAGGCATCCCCACTATAGAGTTACATAATAACCTACAGCAACTGGGTATTTGGTACAATATCTTGAAGCTCAACTACAATACCATGTACAGACCCATGTACCAATACAGCATATCGAGTAATCTAACACTGCATGGGTGATGGTGGGTTGGTACTTTGTTTTCGTGTCACTGCATGAAATTAGTTGTTTGCTGCCTTGCAGTGAAATTAGTATATCTTGTTGACTTGTGTGATTACAGTATTACTCCTAAATTTTAAAAAAAAATTTGAAGAAATGGGCTTAAGCTCAGATCACATATATAACGTTGATGAGAGTAGTTTGTTTAAGCTCCTTTTGCTGAGTAAAACTTTTGTACAATGAGCAGAAGCTATTGCTCTTGGCCATTAGTTAGCAAACAATAGGATTATATTTATCCCGTGCTCTAATACTAGTGACCCTCACAAATTAAAAATTCTTGTGAGTGATAAATCAAAAAACCTAGGCTTTTTAAAACTGTCAATTTCCCCATCGCATATACAAACCAGAGTAAAAGATAGATGATCAAACTGCTTTTTAGAGAGTGGTTTCCCAACTTTCTTCCATCTGTGAAACAATTTTTGAAAAAAAACGGAAGTTGCCTCTAAAAGCAATATTAATTCTTGACAAGAACTCTGGATATCCCGAAAAAGATGAATTGAAGGATTGCGAAATTTTTGCATTATTTTTGTCATATCCAAATCAAATACAAAAAGTACAAAATAAAAGGAAGAAAATAGATTATCTTGAATTGAATCCAGGATTTTCAGTCTAAAATTAAAACATAAATAAATTACTTAACATATAAACTAAACCCTAAATACAAAATAACAAATAAATGCAGTTCAAACAACCAAAAAAAGTAGAACTTTTACTGATTTACCATAATGGCTTGAGAAGAAAGATATTGTTTCAAACTACACTTTTTCAGTGTGCTTGAAAATAATGTGACACATTGAAAAATGTTCAATGAGAACAAATTATATTTTGAATATAAAATGAAGTATTTGGCTAATGATTCATATAACCTAAACTTACATATATCCATGGGCTGGTGAGAGATTGCTTCCAGAATATTTTAAGTGTAAATTTTAAGTTAATTATTTCAGTGTTTTAAAAAATCACTCAAAAAGATTTTAAATTTCAGCTCTACTGAAAAACATTACGCTAGGTAAATAGCAAAACTTACATTTTTATTTTTATATTGGAATTACAGGAGAATCCATTTTAACTGGCCTCAGAGCAACCACTCCTCAAATTAACCGACTTATAATTTAATACACAGTGATCCACATAGTAAAAAATAATTCAGGTTATATGAGTCACTGTTAGACAGTGACAGGCATGTGGTCATCATATACAGTGCCGGCAAAAAGTTTAGGGACAGGAGAAAAAAGCACAACTTTTAGCTTTAAGTCAATTTATATTTACAAAAAATGAATGTCAAATTGAAAATTTGAGAAAAAAACAAGAAACTATGAACTTAATAGTCTATTGGCCCACCTTTGGCCTTGTAGCAGCTTTTTACACGGTCTGGCATCGTATAGATGAGCTTTCTGCACTCTTCCCTGCTGATGTCTTTCCAGAGTTGAGTGATCATTAGCTTGAGCTCATTCTTGTTGGTAGGCTTCTTTTTGGCCAACCGCATACCCATAGTATTCTATATGTTTTTAATGGGATTTAAATCAGGGCTTCGGGCTGGCCAAGGGAGAATTCCTACATCTTGATCGCGAAACCATGCCATGGTTTGACGGGATTTATGGCAGAGTCTTGCTGAAAAATGAAATTTTCACCAAGGAACCTTGCAGCTGAGGAAAGCATTACTTCTTCCATGATCTTGCAGTAAGATGTGCTGTTAACTGAGCCTTCAACCATAAAAAGTTCTCCCGGCCCCTCAGAGGTTATACAACCCCAGACCATGATGGCTTCCCCACCTTGTTGCACGGCAGGAACAACACATGCCGGCAAAAATTTTTCGGTTTTGGTGCGTCGTACTCGAATTTTCCTTCGTGGAAAGAACTCAAACCGACTTTCATCGGAGAAGATGATCCTTCGCCAGGCTTCCTTTAACCAATTACGTCGCTCACGGCACCAGATCTTACGCCTTTTTTGGGCTAGAGGGTTCAACAGAGGTTTTCGGATGGCAAAATAGGAATTCATACCTTTTTCCTGAAGTCTATTAGAAACAGATCGAACGGAAATATCAAAGGTTGGGTCATCTAACTTCATCACACTTAAAATGTCAGGGGCACTTGTCTGTCAGTTTTGTTTACTTATATTAAGCAGCTTGCGATCTTGGCGAGGTGTCGTCTTACGGGGACGTCCGCTTCTAGGCGCATCGATGACAGTACCCGTGTTCTTAAATTTATTCACAGTGTTCTCAACAGAAGTCTTAGAAACGTTCAGTGCATATCCAATTGCTCTGTACATCATGCCGGTTTAATGCATACCAACAATTTGCCATCTAACTTCAACAGTCACAGATGAACGACCCATGTTTTTGGGAATCAACACTAGAAAAGCGCACTGAACAAGTAGGGTTATGTCAGCACAACTGATGAACGACTGAACAACAACAGATGCGCACGCACATGTCCCCCAGGCCCGCCATGACGCGAGGAACACAACGGTACAGTCAGTTCCACCCCAAGTGGCTCCGTTCACTAGATATTCGCTATTGAAATGTGAGAATTTTATGCTGAAAAATCTGATAATCTAAAGCAAAGTTAACCTGGTACCAAATGAGAGGTGATTTTTTGTAAATAATAAATAATGCATATTTACATTCTAAATGGTATGCTAAACATGTGTACAAAGTATCATTTGAATCAGATGTGTATTTCTTTTATTATACATTCTAATTGAAAAAAACAGGGGTTTCCTCAAAAATTTTAAAATGGGAAAAAATCTATAATTTGCCAACCCTTATTTATAAATGAATGAAAATTTCAGGAAAATCGTAACTTTTCATGCCCAATTCATTGATAAGTTACTAATATATGATTGGCAGAAAGTTTTAGGACAACAACAAAAACATATAAATGTAGGGGTGTCCCTAAACTTTTTGCCGGCACTGTATAGATGCACTAATGACTAACCAACATTTTTTAAATTGAAAACAATATATTTCCTAAGGAGATGGGAAAATAAACTCATAAGATACTCAAAATTGTCATTAGTTCATTGAAAGAAAAGCAGAGTAGCCATGAGTAAACAAGTTCATTATATGTTGTCAGCGCATCTAATTCAGTGCTCCTGCCACCTTACTAAACAACCTCACTCCCTCTTCACCACTGAATATTTATAAGTGTTAACCTTAGCAAGCCAACTCTTAGAATAGTGCATCTATTCTTGCTAGACTCTTTCTGTTTTCCCTTAGCAGTTCGCATTGGTCATGCCTAGTAAAATCTAGTAGAAGACAATAACTAAATTATTTACAATCTTTTAGATCACTTAAAAAGATTCTTCGTACCATTAGAAAATTTGCAGTTATTTTAATTTTTAAATCCATAAAAGTTAAAGCTTTTTTCTGAAGCCAAACTATTCCCTGAGAATTTATTGTCTAATCTTCATAAAATGTATCCCATTTTTGACCACAAGGACTTAAATATTAACACAGTCCTTCTGTTCCATAACCTGTAGTTATGGAACCGCTGCTTACCAAGGTAAATATCCTCAGAAGTTAACAGATCTTTTACACAAAGAGCATTTACAGAATGTTTTTTATGAAGTTTTCTGCTTAACTAAGCCTTTCTACTTGATATTGGCAACTAAAGTATTGGTGGAGAGATGTTTTGCGGCACTTAAACAAATTTACACATACAGGAGGTTCACACAAGGAGAAGAGAGATGAGCAATCTGTCAATCTATTTGTTGCAAAATCTACTAGAAATGGACTCTTGGAAAAATATGAGATAGTGCCACCCAGAAGTTCACTTTGGAAAATAGAGTTTATGTACAAATAAAGTATACAAGTTATTTCAATTTTATTTTAAAATCCAATTCAAGGTATAAAAAGTCTACTGTAGTTAAATATTGTTTACCATCTAATTTAAATACAAATTCAGTTTAACACATACCATTATCATTCATTGTTATAGATTAGCAGAATAATCATTACATCCTTCATATCGACCTCTGTATAATAGACAACTAGGTGAATTCATCATGCTTCACCACTGCTGTTGGAGTACGGATGAGCTCCATGACAGTTATAAATTATAAGATTATCCTCACCTTATCTATCTTATTTTTAAAGAATTTTAGTCAAATTTATTAAGATATGAATGTACCCTAGCATGCATTACAGTAGCTGTTATAGTCACTATCTTCAATTTCGTGGGTTCATATGTTTGGAAGATTAGAGGAGAGAAAACAAGTCTAGTCATTCTTTCTATTTTGTTCATTACTTTGGCTTTCTAAGATCTTACAAAATAAAATTGAGTGAATTAAGTGATTAGAAATACTTAATTGTCTTAAGTAACATTGTTAAAAGTGATAGACGAATTGACAGGGACAACTGGTAAACAAACTAGATATAAAAAAAGACCATTAACAATTGGCGACAAAATAGACGATAAATTAAAAAAATGTCTTAAAAAATATAGACTGAAAAATTTCTTACTGCTTGGTATACAAATAAAAAACCAGTTTGGAATATCGTCAATGAAACTCTTTGGAAATGGTTTGTACAAGAACTCCAGAGTGGAACCCTCACATCTGGACCAATTTTGATTGAAAAGGCATTGATTATTCATGGTAAAACTGAGAATGTACCAACATTTTTTGTTAGTCAGAGATGGGTTGATTGTTGAAACAAGTTGCATAGGACTTGTTTCTATCACATATGTGATGAAAAACTGTCAAAATATAAAAATAGTTGCTAGTGAACTTCATACAATTTTGGATGTGATTGATGGTGATAACCTAGTCTTTGGTGACACAGTGTACAAAATGGATGAAAGTGCGCTTAATTTTAAGATGTTTTCAGATAAAATGCTTGTAACAAGACACGAAACATCATCTACATCTATCAAAGACAGGTTTTATAGAGAAAAAAACATGGACTACAAAATTCAAGAAAAAAACAAACATATAACAGATTCCAGTTGGTGGTAGTCCTAAAGCACTGAGATCTACATTTTTTTGTGATAATAAGTTCGGCTAAGCCATAAGCTATTAAGAACTTAAATATTATGTTATCATAAATTAAGTTATGCCTGTACCTTAACCATTAGGACACGGGTTTCTGATGGGGAAGTAACGGCAGTGCGACTGGCCGCAGAGGCTCTTGCTGCGCATCATCCAGTAACGAACCACCAACGAGCTGTTTTCTTTATAGACTCCCAAGCCGCCATAATTGCAATAGCCGACAACTCTTCAACAGACTGTTCGAACATATTCCACTGCCGAGAAGCAATCTCACATCTTTTGCAAAATGAATGGTCAATTAGCCTTCAGTGGATCCCAAGTCACGTTGGCATCACAGGTAACGAAAGAGCAGACGACCTTGCAAAAAATGGAACGCAGATGCAACAACCATATGCAGAAACCAGCCTCACCTCTGCCAAACACCTTATTGATGCAACCCTTAAACGCTCAATTAAAAAAGATCATGAGGAAGCCAGCAGGGGGAAACAGTGGGCATCACTTAGCAGTCGCGGTCCTTTGGTGCCCACAAGCGATAGAGCAACTGCCGTGGCTGACTTTCGACTTCTGACAGGACACGACTATCTCCAGGCCCACCTCTACCGTTTTGGCCTAGCGGAGTCCGATACGTGTCCGCTCTGTCTCAATGGTGTAATGAATGGGGACCACATTTCAACCTGTCCTGAACTGGACGACCAGCTGTCCAGAACCGGTCGTTACTGGGAGGCTCGACGCCGAATGGTTCAACAGCCAAAGGCGGGCATTGGATAAAGTAAAGTAAAGTAATAAATTAAGTTATACACCAACATACCAATCAAAGAAACAATAAACATACTTAAACAAATGTTAACAGAAAACAACACACCAGAGAACATAGCCAAAGAAATAATAACACTAACAGAAACAATCACTTCTCGGAATTACTTCACATGCAATAAATACTTCACCCATAACAAAGGCCTACCCATGGAATCCCCCATTTCAAGTATATTTTCAGAAATATTCATACTGAAATTTCTGTATTTGCAATTTCTGAAGTTTCGGTCATTTCAACATTTTATGGAAATAAAATGATTCCTATAGAATGAAAAACTAAAGACGGTGAGAAAGAAGGAGTAACTAAACCCCTAACAATCTGGAGGTATAATGAGCATATGGGTGGAGTGGATTTAAGCGATCACTATATTGCATCTTATCCTTTCATCAGAAAGAGTGTGAAATGGTATTAAAAATTATTTTTTTGGCTTCTTGAAACAGCGATTGTGAATTCGTACATACTTTTAAAAGAAATCAATAATAAAATAAAACATTTAGACTATAGGAAAAAACTAATTCAACAACTAATTGGAGAGAACCGTAGTGAATTTTCAAGAAAGCAAAAGCGCCGTAGATTCTCACTGTCTGATGACGAGCGGCTATGCCATAATTCTTTCCACACTCCATACAAATGGCAAAAGAAGAGCAAGGAATAGAAGGTTTGTAGTGATAGATCTAAAAAAGGTGTCTGAAAAGAATCCATTACTTACTATCCCATATGCCTCGGCAATCCTACTCTGCATGTTAGATCATGTTTTGAAAAATTACACACGCAAGTGAAATATAAATAAAAACATTATATTTTTAATTAAATATGTGATTTGTTAAAAATGACAGCATATCTGAAAGAAAATTGTGTTACAAGCCGTCAGAGCAGTAGCGTGGGCAAGTGTTGCTAGTATCAGAGTAGACTCTGCAAAGTCGTACTCAGCTTTATACCCGAGTTCAGAGAACCACGCCAAACAAGCATTCTCACTGTCGGTGTGTAAAGGGGTAAGTATAGACCATGGCAGGAAAACTGCCATAAATGTTTACATAATTATTCCCGATAATGAGCTAGAAACTGGTAAAAGGAGCTGGTGATAAAAGGAAGTGCATAGTGGTTATTGTTTCAGATATAATATTTTGTTTTATTCTATTGATCTCATCATATACTAGTTGTTTAACTACACTAAATTACATTAATATTTTCACTACACAACACACCATTAATTAAGTTACAATTATAATTTAAAAAGCTATTAAACGATTTTAAAAAAGATCATAACTCAAAATTGAGTAAGAAGAAAAAAATATAAATAATGCCTACATTGTAATTGTAATAACATTATTTTTTTAAAAATTAATTTAAAATTTATAATTATGTATACTTTATTTAAAGTACATTTATTAAGAATCTTATTTATTCATTCTATTTTAAAGTGTACTATACACCTGAAAATGGAATGACTGTTTACACCTTCGAAAACTGGGTCGAAAAAATATTTAAGAGGTAACATAAGTCAGCCTTCCAAAATAACAAGGCAATTTACAGAAAAATAATTCATAAGAAAAATAGTAAACATAATTCAGAAAAATCACAAATTATTAAACTGAGTATGCAAAATCATAGATTTTGAAATAAATATATAATAACCATAACGATGTCAGTGCAAAACATTAGGCAACAGAAAAATTATATTACATTTTTAAGATTTTAAACTTGCCTATAGTAGCACTTAATTTGTTTGTTGAGGACGGCCGTTTCGGGAGATATGTCCCTTTGTCAACTCAGACCGTAACTCACTATAGGCAAGTAGTAGTGCTACTATAGGCAAGTTTAAAATCTTAAAAGTGTAAGTGATTACTAGTAGCTCACGCGAAGATGGAATCAACAAATGAGAAAAATTATAAAAAATTCAAAGGGACTAAAAGTAAACTTATGGATTAAAGTTTACAAATATTATTAAAAGGAAAAAACAAAAATCAGGTAATTGAACAGATTTAAACCCAAACCAGAAATAACCACTTATTTACATTAAAAAAATGCTGTACACAATAGTAATAGAGCCACAATTAAAATCAATGGTTATGGCAATATCAAGAAATGTACTCCAAACCCCAAGAAGAAAGCATTCTACCCTATAAAATAGAGCAAGGCAGTCTTGAGAATATGCAAAAAGGTACAAAAGGTTTAAGCAAGGAAACAAATTCCAATTTTCATTTGATATGCGAGTTATAATTGACAATTACTACAAATGTTCATATTACAAAGTCCTATGTTTGTGTACATGTAATTTGAATATAGTATGACAGGTGTTATTATGTTGTTTGCTTGTTTTACCAGCAATTGTAGATATTCTGAAACTTTACAAAACATTAGTATAAATTCTTTTAAAATAAAAATAGATCTCACCTGACATTGGAGAATGACATCTTGGTAGAGTCGGTGATGTATTTGAGATAAAGCTTTTTCTATGCAAGGCTTTACTATTCCGCCGTCCAAGATTTAGTTCCCTCTATAAAAATAATGAGTCGTTTATTAGCATAATATTTTTCCAAAATAGCAAAATCAAGGCAAATTTATCATTTTACATAGACAATATCACCATTAAAGATTATATGTACCCTAATGAACACATGCTCTCTGTGAGGGAGTTCTGACACTTTCAATGTTTTCAGGAAAACAAGATGTAGACCAATAAACTAAGTCCCTCTATAATCCAGCAGATATTGGACCAATGCTCTGTTGTATTACTGAAAAATTCTGGATTATTGGGAGGTCAATACAGTCATGTACACTCAGGTGGTACTTTGTCCAATGAACAGAAATATAAAAATAATTACACTGGTTTGTATTATCTTGGCAAAAAAACCAGTACTTACTGATTTATTCAGCAGACGCGTTTCACGCTAGATAGCACATTTTTCAATGATGTGAAATACTGAAAAGACTGTTGCTCAGGTGTGTTGTGTTGATGTGAGTCTGTGGTGTATTTTTGTTCTGTGGTGTGTTATTGTTCATAGAGTAGTTAATTAGGTGCTCAAATATAGTTGGGAGTGTGTTTTGTCATTTAGAATGTGTTGTAGATAGTGATTTATGGTGTTTATATATATCTCATAGTTTTCTACTGTGTTAAGTTTTTTTGCTTTTATTGATGTAATGTAGGACTTTTAGATGGTGTCTATGTAAATCTGTGAGTGTAGTGTGTTTTGTATGTGTATAGCAAAATTTGATGTGGGTTGCGTCTTTTTTATCGTTTTACGTGTTCTTTGTATCTTGTGGTAAATGTTCTCCTTGTTTGTCCTATGTAAAAGCTGGGACAGTTGTGCATGTAATCTTGTATACGCCTGCCCTTTCATGTTTATCCTGGGATGTTTTTGAACTGTGTAGGTGTTTTCAATTGTGTTGGATGTTGTGAATGCTAGTTTGTATTTAAGTTTGCGGAACGTGAAATCTATTTTTTGTGATGTGTTGTCGTGATATGTAAGTATTATATAAATTTTTGTGTTTGTGTGTTATTGGTTTATTTTGTGTTATGTGTACGTTGTTTTTTGTGCATTTTTATAAAAACCTCAAGATGTACAACACAAAAACTGTAAGAGATAAAAATAATGTTTCTGTTGAACAATTCTAGTTTTATATTCATGTAAGATAAGCACCCAAGGAGATGTTTGAAGTTGATTGAGGTTGGTATAAAGCATTATTAAATGAAGTATAAAATCTGCTAAATCAGCTCCTCATGGCAGGACAGTTGTAAATCCACAAAGTGTAACATAACTAATAGAGCACCAGGTTAATGCTTTTAAACATTATTGTTTCTATTTGTACTTTATTGGGAGGAAGGAGAGAGGGAGAAAGGGATGGGGGAGGAACAGATATTAATTGTAAAACATTTCCCTCCATCGAAATAGATATCTTGGACCACCATTCTTCTGACAACCTCATTAGGTAATCAAACTATTTCAAATTCCTTAATTGCACCATAATCAGTAACAACTCTGTTGAGTCTATTTGGTATCTAATTTCTTAATTGTTGATAAGTTTAAATCATAAAATTCTTGCAATTTAGTGCAGATAATCCATTTCTAAATACTGTTATATTCTTAATTTGAATATTAAACAAACAAATAACTAACTCTCAATATTAGAATTATAACTTTACAAGGATTATTTACTGAGTTACCAATGTGGCATAACTGTTTTGTGATGCCAAAAACAGTTTTTAAAACGTCTACCAAGCCGGTAACAGATAGAAAAGCTTATGGAGAAAATCTTGGAAAAGATCCTGGACTGAGAAAGAATTCATTAAAAAAGTAACGACTTGGCAAAATGTACTTGGCTGATTTAGAACAACAGATATAATGTCTAACAAACATGACCGAGAAGGTATTATTATCAAATAGGGGGAGGGGGCACTCAAAGTTTTAATTCAGTAAAACTTAATGGGAAGAAGGTAAGGAAACTGAGACATCTGGAAGATGGGCTAAAGAAAGCATGCCCAAAAAGAAACAAAGTTCATGAAATACTGCCATAGATAACTGAGAAAGTGGTAAATCAATAGAATAATGATAAAAAGTCCTACTGTATTTTTTAACAGTGAATTTTTATGAACGTTTATTACAGTATTTCAGTGTGATTTTACATAACTTATTTTTAAAGATCTTTTTCGTTTGTTTTGTAGAGTTTAGTGTCACTTGAAGTTTCAAAGGACTGTATAGCAAGATGTCCGAATCTCAAAAGAAACGACGCGATTTAAGTCTTTAAAAAAATTTGATATTCTAGATAGGTACAGTAAATTACCAAAAATGAGTCAAAGAAACGCTGCTTCTCAACTTGGCGTTTCTCAAACTCTCTTATGTAAAATATTGAACAACAAAGAAAAAATCTTGTCATTATCAAAGTGTAATGCAAATGTTGACAACAAAAGACATCGTTCTGGGAAGGATCCGCAAGTGGACAGCTTTGAAATTGTGGTTTAAAAATGTTCGCGAAAAAGATGCTCGAGTTGACGGCCCACTAATGCGTCTAAATGCTGAGGCTCATGCCAAAAAAATAGGAAAACAGGATTTTAAAGCCACAGATGGATGGTTCAATCGATGGAAGAAAAGGGAAAACATTGTTTACAAAAAAACGTGTGGTGAAAAAAGAAATGTTGATTTTGTTGGAGCTGAGGACTGGTTACAATACGAATGGCCAAAGATTTTGGCCGAGTATTCTCCTAGCTGCATATACAATGCAGATGAAACAGGACTTTATTATCGTGCTTTACCCGAACATACTTACATATTTAAAAATGAAATTGCTAACGGCAAACTCCAATGCTTAGATGACATCAAAAATTTTTAATGAATGGCTGACTAAATGGGATACCAGCCTCAAACACAACATTGTCCTTCTACTAGACAACTGCACTGCACATAATGACATAAGCACTACGCTAAAACACATCAAAGTGATTTAACTTCCGGCCAATACTACATCAATTATTCAGCCATGTGACGGAAGCATAATTAAAAATCTCAAAAGTTTTTATCGACGAGAGATGCGTGCTAGAATTATAGAAAATATGGATGAATTTCAAACCCTTACCTCAAATGAATTGGCTAAAAAACTTCTTTACTCGATGCTATTCATCTGATAGCAAAATCTTGGAATGAAGTTTCTGAAAAAACTGTGAAAAATTGCTTTAGAAAAGGTGGTTTTTTTGTTGAAGAAAATCAAGAGCAAGCTACATCTGAGGAAGACTCTGAAGAGAATTTGAAGCCTTTCGATTTGTCCTTAATAGAATATACTGAGTGGATGGAAGTTGACGATAGTATTGAAACAGCAGCGGAAATGACTGAAGACGTTATTTGTGAGGTAGTTGCTTCAACATCAAAAGTTACTGAAGAAGAAGAAGGCACGATGATGACGAAAATGATAAATGTGTACCGCAAAGATCTAAGCAGGAAGTTCACCAAGCTCTTGAGATTCTAAGGCAGTTTGTTCAACAAAAAGCAGAAAATTTCAACAAACATTATGAATATGAACAATTTATAAACAATATTTTACGAGAAGACTACAGACAGTGACATATAGAGGAATTCTTCGAGAAAAAGTAAATGTAAATTTGTAGTGTGAATAAGATTGAAGTGTTTTATAATGAAGTTTTATGTGTTAAAATCTTTTGATCAAGTGTTTTACGTAGTTCTATATACTGTATTTTTTTGCAATTATGCTAGATTCAGTGTTTAAAAAAAAATCTACAGTGGAATAAAATAAACTGACATGAAATATGCCCACTAATTTTAACAAGTAGAAAACTAAATTACAGAAATTCTACTACTGTACATAAAACTGTCCGGAATAGCATCAAAACTTGGTAAGTACAGTTTAATTATAGTGTTACAGAATTAGAATTACTTAATGTAATGATAGGCTTACATATCGTTCAGAACAAACAGTTGTGGCAATAATACAGTGAGTTCAATGCAATACAGCTGTAGACTACATCGTGATTAAGCGTTCGTTATTGTTATCAAATATGCTTCTGACAAATATGATCACAATAAGCGGCGCCGACTGTAGTAAGATATACCAAACATAAACATAGGTACGATTGAAATTGAGATTAGCCCCTTAACCCTAGATCACTAAAGTCCAAATTTTGTCCCACGATTACTTATAAACCGTCAATTTGACTACTCCAACTTCTTTTTTTGTACTTGACAAAATAGCGTTTTTTGTCAATTTCTTAAACATAATAATATCCCATACTTCTTTAGCGCTTTGAAAAAAATATTATAGTAGCTAAGAATCCTACAATTAGAAGGAAAAATAATAATTACCATGACTGCATTTTAATAAAATAGTAAAATACCAATGTTTAAGAAAATCTTTTTAAAATAATGTTAAACATATTTTATTTACAAAAAAACGACATTAGGTGGAGAATCGATGTCACGTGGAATGTCAGAGATATGTGGTGGTTCAGCGTTACTCAGAGGATCACATGGTATAAGTCCTCTGCAGCGTTTTTTATTCCCGCATGGTTGATACTGAGTATCACTGTCTGAATATTCACTCATGGCCGTGGCTCCAAATCCGGGAAGGTAAGTCACACCTGCGTCTGTATATTGGACATGACTACCTTGTACTACGTCTTCATTTTCACTATCTTTTGGACACTTATTTGAGATAGAAGCAAGTTCACAAAACTCCTCATCACTAGAATCTTCAAGATATTATCTTAAATTGTCTCTACGATCTTTCTCGTCAGTCTTATTCTCGTCTCAATTATAAATCCAGCCTTAACATACTCACCAAACGCAAACCACCACAAATAGTAACAAAACCTAAGTCTAAGTAAGTCAATAACTAAAAAATGTA
Source organism: Prosapia bicincta (assembly GCA_036971475.1). Classification (NCBI taxonomy): domain Eukaryota; kingdom Metazoa; phylum Arthropoda; class Insecta; order Hemiptera; family Cercopidae; genus Prosapia; species Prosapia bicincta. Next base: position 88,569,052 of record JBAIZL010000001.1, on the reverse strand, counting down.
AATAGAACACAAAAATAAAAACGTCACAAAATCACTTATAGGTAAAAATATAGGCGTAATGACGTTGGTGCTAAAAATTTTTTTGTTGTTATTATATTACTCCTTTTAATGTGTAGAACACAAATATCAACTTTTTTTCGCAGAGAGTACAGAAAGTTACTTATTTCACATTTTAAATGTTAGGTTGTAATAGCATGTAGGCCTATAGCGTGAACCGGCCGCGCAGTAGCTACAGCGCACTGCACTTCGTCTATTTGTCTGCGTCTATGTTTTTTACAAAATTAAAAGTTCGGATAGTCATAAACTAATGTAAAAGTGATTATACATTATTAAAAAGGTAATTTTATAGAACAATACTATATACCTATATTAAAATATGCCTAGGAAAGTATCCATATATTAAATTATGCTTATGAAGTATCCAGTCAGGATAGATTTGGTTATAATTTTATACAACATTATTATATACCTACATTAAAATATACCTACGAAGTGTCAAGTCAGGTTAGATTTGGTTATAATTTCATTCAACATTATTATCTACCTATATTAAAGTATACATACGAAGTATCCAGTCAGGATAGATTTGGTTATAATTTTATACAACATTACTATCTACATATATTAAAATATACCTATGAAGTATCCAGTCAGGATAGATATGGTTGTAATTTTCTGCATCGGCAATAAGTCTGAATATTTACCAAAATTACAACCAAATCTATCCTGACTGAATACTTCGCAGGTATACTTTAATACAGGTAGATAGTAATGTTAAATAAAATTATTACCAAATCTATCCTGACTGGATACTTCGTAGGTATATTTTAACATAGGTAGATAGCAATATTTAATAAAATTATAACCAAATCTATCCTGACTAGATACTTCGTAGGTATATTTTAATATAGGTATTTAGTAATGTTGTAAAAAATTACAAATCTAGACGTAGTGCAGTGCGCTGCAGCTACTGCGCGGCCGGTTCTCGCCATAGGCCTATATGCAACTTGACATTTAAAATGTAAAAAGTAACTTTCCGTATTTTCCGTGGAAAAAAAGTTGATATTCGTGTTCTACACATTAAAACGAGTAATATAATAACAAAAAAAAATTTTAGCACGGTCATTACGTCTATATTTTTACCCACTTATGTATCGTCCAAATGACAACACAAGCTCTGTTACATTTGGACATAAGCAAACTTTAGCGGCGAAACTGCAAATCTGACATGGGAACTGTAGGTTTGAAGGTACTGGGAAGAAGGATGTGGGTGAACCGCTCATTTGTCAGATATAGAAATTTGTGAAAAGGAGCATCGTCATTTTAACAAGGTATAAGTATCTAGGGTTAAACTTACCGATTTTTTTCACATTTCCTTCCCAGAAATATCACATAGTTTTAATTGTGAATTTTTAATCCTCTCTATATGCCATTAGAAATGACTTCATTGAAAACCTGTTTTTCGTACAATATCATCCATAGATACCACTTAATTATTAATTTCAGTTAATTCGGAAATTGACAAACATACCTTAATAAATGATATGTAACATGCAACAGTTATTTAACTACCACCTTATATTATAAAATGTTATTTATGTATATAGGTTAGAACTTTGAAGTGATTGTACACAAAAATATGCACTAAATATATACACTTTAATCAATAAATATCTACATACATGTACATAGAATGTTTAAAAATTGTTTTACATATGTGCGAAAGTATGGTAAATCTTTAAAAATAGTGTAATACAAAATGGTACATCACAGTCATGGCAGAAATATCTGGATTACTGCTTATTTTTTTGCCGTTTGCATCAGGTGGTAAAACAAAACCTACACATTGTTTTGTTGGCAGTTTGTGGTAGTCTCTCTGAAAAGTGACCCCCTGTTAGCCTAAAGGCTGTTGGGGTTGAGCTAGGATGTATAGGCTTGAAGAAAGTGAAACAAATTTGGAAACGCGGCACAATATCCAGTAAAAACAACGAATTTAAAAATAAACTAAGTTCTGTGAACTAACACAAGAATAAACGAAAACTGTCAATAAGAGTGAATGAACTGACTACTATAAATAAGAGTCAATGACAAAATGCTTGAATGTCGGAAAAAGTAGTGTGTCTTAATATTGTAAACCAGGGGTTCTCAACCTTTTAGGCTCTGAGCCCCCCTTCACACTTTGGTGTGAGGTCACGCCTCCCTTCACGGATTAAGTTAATTTAGACTTATATATGATAAATTTACTTACATTAGTTTAAGTAAAATGACTTTGCACTTAGGCCAGACATACAATCATATTTGCTCAAATAAAAATTTTATTTACACAAATCATAGAAAAAATCACAACAAAATATCAATAATGTAACCAGAAAAATGTTCGCTACTTTTGTAGTGCTAGTGTGAGGGCTGGCACTGTTTCTCGTTAACTATTTTTTGTATGTTTGGATGAAATTTTGACAAAGAACACCGCAGGTCACTTTCCACATCTAGTCTGGCTCGATATTTAGATTTTATATTAGCCAGGGCTGAAAATCCTGTCTCGCATAGATAAGTTGATGAAAATTGTACAAGCAACTTGACTGCCTCCATTGCTACTTCTGGGTAAACAGGAAGATGTAGTAGCCAGAAATCTTCGAGATCCATGTTTGGGAAATCCAATTTAGCTTTGGAATCACATTGCAAGTCAATTGTTTGTTCTTGAATGTGACCAGGAAGTATATCAATGTTGATTTGAAAGGGGTCTCTTGTTAACTTGAATTCCCAGATTTCCGAACTTATATCTGGGAAATAGGCTCCGATTTTGTTCTTCAGAGACAACAAATGCTCAGATATTAGGTCCTTCATTTCATTTACTACGCTTTTGGAAGACTTTGGGTATCATCAAGGAGATTTTGGAAAGGAAGAAAAGTTCGGCTGCGAAATGTGCAGGCGGCGTTGCCAAAGAGTCATGAATTCTACGTTTGACTCTATCGTTAGATAAAGAAATTTTGGCAACTTTATTGTAGCTGTCTTCACCGAGCACAGTACTACAAGCAGTAAGCAAACAAGGTTTTATGAGTGACTCACCGATTGTGTGGGGTTTCTTGTCTTTAGCTATCAACAAGGCAATTTTGTAAGAAGCTTCAACGGCCTTTTCAATTTCCATTCGAAAACTTCCACTGGAATCAAGTTTCATTCTCTTAAGGCAACTTTTCCTAGAAACGAAAAATTCAGTAGGTTTGTCCTTCAGGGCAGCGTGATTTGTAGTCAAATGGCGTTCCAAACGTCCAGGTCGCATTGCATCATTACTCAGAACTACATGACAAATTAAGCACTGAGGTAAATGACTACCGTTTTTCTCAATAAATGTAAACCCGTATTTAATATAGTCATCAATGTAGAGTCTTTTCTTTGGTATTGATTTATTCATTTTAATAGCAACTAACCACTAAAACACGCAATAGTTGTCAATGTTATGGCGATGACTATTAACAACACAATCGCTATAATAATTACAATAAAGCTACATTCACAGGCGGAGGAGAATGCATAACTGGATTCTGTGTGACAAGTAGCGCTTGTGGTGGACAGGAGTGGGACTGTGGCAGCCATGCGCACTACCCCCCGCCGCGCTATTAATAAACAAAAACCCTGCTATGCTGAGTCACAGCTAGTTTCTCACGCCTGGACAGACGCTCACTTACATTTTATTGAGTAAAGAAATAGAGCTTTATAGCTCTATTAAGCTATAAAGAAATTTCAATGATTGTGTGTTTGTGTCCAACATCAAATTCAATTTTTTTAAAAATATGTTGATGCCTCCCCTGGAATTCTTCTACCAGGTTGAGAACCGCTGTTGTAAACAATTGTCACAGTTATAAATTGTCTGTGACGTGACATAAAGCATTCCCTTTGCCTGAATTCACATGATCAATCTCTATCGCATTGTGAATCACATCCTACAAGAATGTAAACACATTCCGGGTTAAATCAGGTTAGTAATTTAGATAACAAAAGCATTTTCCGAGTTAACCCGGATTAGTAAGTAAGTTAAGTGCTTAAACAGGTTTAGAAGACTAGGTTTATTTACTAAATTTAAATATTTAAAACAATTTCAAACTGCATCAAAGTTATGCCAAATGACAATCTAAGTAGTAGTCTAAGATTGCTTGTATATGATTTCAAAAGATTGTGATTTGGAAAATAATTTAGCATCAGGTTAACAATTAAGGCTTGGGGAAGTGAACACATATCAAGATATAAACATGGATAGATTCTGAAAATATTTAAAAAAAAGTTTATCTAAAGGTGAAATAAGAAAAACAGAAGTTTCCGGCATACTCCTCAATTAACAAGTAGTCAAAACAAGTAAGGAAGAATGTAGAATATCCTTGGTGGAAAGAAAAGGACTGTTTGAATAGTCAATGAAAAAAGAGATAAATAACACACAAAAACCCTCTACCCACAATATTTTTTATTCATCTTAAGTATATTTTAGCTGTAAGGTAAAAGGAACATTTTTTTATTTATGTTGTCTCTGAGGATAACTGCTTAGCAACAAAAACATTCATAAGATTTATAGAAAATCATTGTGGTTAGATGATCTTTGTGTCATTCATTACAATTCACCATAGTTTCCTCCAAATTAGTGAAATACAGAGTTGTGAGTTTTATTGTTCCATGACAATCAGTAAAACTAATTTTTGCACATAAGTTAATGACTTGCTGAACTTATATTTCAGTAAATTTATTGAGATAAAATGTTTTCTGACCATACAATTTTGCAAAAGATTATAAACGTTTTATCTTGGTGAGTTTTCATAAATTTGCTTAAAATATAATTCAAAGAAGTTTTAATTTATGTTTAAATGTAAAAAATAGAACTAAGCAAGATGGTTTAAAGATAGAATAGTTAAGAAATAGTAGGAAAGTATCACACAAAATGGTAAAAGAAATCAAGAAAGGTTTGGAAAAATGTACTAAAGGTTTGTTTTTTAGTTCAGTTCTAACTTCTAATGATGCTAACTATGATAGCTAATGTATATAACGGTTTTCTCTGATGAAGTGTTTTTTATAACTGTCTGTAGTTGTGGGTTTTCAATATTTAAATCTGTGTTTGTTGTTTTTATTTGTAATTGTGAGGTCTAAGAAAAGTAGATTATGTTCGATTTCCAGTGTGAACTTCATGTTGTTATGTATTTGTGGAACAATGCAAAATTTTTTAAACGTTTTGAATTACATTGATTATATAATTATCTTATATGTTTATGAATGTAACAAGATACCACATTTTTAATACATAAAACCCAATAGTAGTTACATACGCCAATGGACGATTAATTACAGAACCTATTATTTTTATATGGGTGACGAAGTCGGTCACGTACGCAGCATACTTTAAGCTGTACTTGTCACCTGGGTAATGCTAAATGAACAATAATGCTGGAAAGCCTCTCAAAGGTAGAGTAATGATATGAAAGTAGGAATGAAAGAAAGAAAAGGAAAGGAAAAAACTGCACTTTTTAGAGCAAAGCCTGACAAATTTCTGGATCAAAATGCAACAGGATTGCATCGTAAGAAACTGAAATTTAAAACACTACAATTGAATGCCGGCAGACTATCACAACAGAAAAAACATGACATTTTCACTAAAGTCATGAAAAATAACATTGATGTATATATTATCATCGAGGCTTATTTGACAATCTATAGTGAACAATTTTACATACTGAAGAACTATAAAATTAATTGTCAGTATAAATCTAGGCAGTCTATAGTGCACCAAACAATTCCGGGCTCGCTATGGATATCATTGAAACACAAGACAAAACAATAACAGGAGATTTTGCTATGTTTTTGGACCATATCAAGTCCACCGCCGATAAAGGCAACCAGAACATTAACCTCTTAAAAAGACTGACAGCCACAAAATGGAGTGCTATGCAAGATGTTTTTACCGCCACCTACAAATCCTATATTCAGCCAGTACTGGAGTACGGCAGAGAAGCAGCATCTACAGCGTGCAGCTCTAATCTAGCAAGGTTTAAAATTGTCCAAAATAATGCTCTGAGAACTATTACTGGAGCAGTCAAGTCCACCCCTGTCAAACTCCTATCACTACAATACAGCTTCAAACAGGAGTAGAACCACTAGCAGCAAGGGGAGGTAAAAGTGTACTCAAGTTTTAGGAACGAGCCAGGAGGGTAGATGGAGCCTTCTGGGAAGCCTAAAGACCATAGACCATCCACTGTGCGCCTCAAGACACAGATATCGCCCTTGAGTCATGTCCATAACTCTAAGGTCAAATATCAGATACCACTATTCAAACCACGGCCACTCCGTAACTATATTACTATTGTAGAAAACCTTCCCAAAACATCGGAAGCAACGCCACAAACACTAAGCTCATACACTAGAGATGATTCCTACGCAATACTCTGCTGACAGCTGCCTGCATATCTACACCGACGGCTTCTATAACCCAGCAGATAAATCAGACAGTACGGGTTGGTTCTGCACTGGATTCAATGGCTTCTTCGTGATTGGTACTAATACAAGCAACTTTAATTTGGAGATATGCACCATCCATGAGGCATCCACCGCCTTGCTACACTCTGACAGGAAGCCTATTAACCCAGTTTTCTTTGTTGAGTCGCAAGCGGCAATATTAACACTTGCCTAAGATACCCCCACAGTGTGCCTCAAAACCATTACTTGCTGTCTGGAAATAAAAAAACTCATCAGAGAAAGATGGGCTACAATGGGCCTCTAGCCACGCAGGCGTTGCAGGGAATGAAAAAAACCAACTTATTAGCCAAAAGGGGAGCAGAAGCCAAACAATCTAAAATCCAATGCTCCCTAATATTCAGCCAGAAACATCACTGACGCTATGTTCAGTTGGTTGAAGACTTTCCTGATGCAGCATTGGATAAGAACCAAATGGCAAAACAACAATTCAACATACAAGCAAACTCGATCAGGACTATCTCAGGGAGTGGTATTAAGCCAGATTTAGTTTAATATATATATTAATGACCTCCCAAACAATAAGATCGAAGAAGGTTAACCGTGTCATGTACGCAGATGATGTAGTTATATGGACTGATGCAGGAAATAGAAAAAGGAGAATGTTTGAGATAATGGAAGCTGAGCTTAGAGAGGCTATGAAAAATATAGTTCTTTGGAGTAATTCTAATAACATGATTATAAATGATCAAAAGAGATGTTATCAGCTTTTTTCACTCATAACCAGAACCAAGGATATCAGCTTGAAAATTAGTAACTTTATCCAGAAATGTGCAGAGACAACATTCTTGGGAATTGGAATGGATAATAAGCTTACATTTACAGTACATGCTGAAACTGTATCATCTACTTTTGCACATAAATCAAGTGTTTTAAAGAGACTGGCTAGAGCTAAATGGAGCCCCATCCCTTGATCTTCTAAACAAAACTTATACGGCATACATAAAGCCTCGTTTCATTTATGGTGGAGAAATCTTAACAATAGTCATCAAAACTGCAAAGAATAAACTTGAAGTAAACTAAAACAACTGTTTGTGTTTCATCTCAGGAGCAGTGAAGACAACTCCTACAGCCTCACTTCAAGCAAACAACAAACCATTAGATGAAGACTTCAACATGAAAGCAGATATTCTTTATGAAAGGTTCATCTATAGGACTCACAACAATTCATGGATTATGGAATTACTTCCCAATCAAAGATTAAAAACTCAGAAAAGTTTTAAACATGTTGTTGTTGGCAGGAAAATAAATTTGTTTGAAATTGAGCAACCTCCGAAATTAGTAAACCCATTGGCTTTCATGCTATTTAATGTGTCCTTGGATCTAATAGAGCTAGTGAACCAGACAACTGACATGCCGAAAAAAATATCCCCAATTCTCTTGGATACTTTAAACTAATAGTATTCGCAGGACTCCTGGGTGAGAAACTACACGGATGGATCTAGATTGCATGGTGAGGCAGGAATGGGAATACACATTGTGTTGCTCCTTACACTATTTTGCACTGAGCAATAACTAAACTGTTTTTGAGGCAGAACTTTTTACAATCAACAAGGATATTCAACAGCTGATTCAAAGACAATGGCTTAGTACCAATATTGTTTTATTGGTTAAATCTAAATCCTCAATACAAGCAATAGCTAATAATGATAATATAGTGCAATTATAAAGAATATAAAAAAGAATTATAAAATTGTAAGAAACAATGTAATCAATACTGTAATGCATTGGGTCCCGTCTCATATGGGAATACAGGAGAATGAGGCCGCAGACGAACTTGCAAAGAGTAGGACTAAAATTGTTCAAAAACCAACAAAATCTTTATCATTGAAAATGAGAATAAAAAGTGTTAAAACATCCTACCAACAAGGTTTTATTAATATGATGGAGGAAAGATTGAAGGACAAGTCCTATAATCCGTTTAAGCTGTTTGAGGCGAATAGAATACTCCCGAGAAAAACTTCTGTTGCTAACTTCAGATTAGCCACAGGGCATGACTGTCTCGCCGGAAATCTCAATAGAACAAAAATATTAGAATCCAACAGGTGCAGAATATGTGTATGCCAAACATCTATAATGGACAAGGACCACCTTCTGGTCTGCTGTGGACTAGATAAGGAGAACCAAGAGCGAAAGGACTTACCTGGATTGAATTGGGAGCAAAATCTCGAATGATGTAAGCGAAGTGAGAGCCATTGGAAGAAGAAGATTTTTTATATATTTTGTGTGTGTCGGCATGCATGAGTGCATATATCAATCACTAAAACTTCTTTCTAACACCATTTCCTTATTATTATTTACTATTTCGGAGTTTGTTTCTAATCATTTCTGGAAAGTAAATTCAAATAGTACTGCCAATACTACTTGAAAAAAAAATGTTTCTTCCAAAACTGTAAAATATTGTAAATATTACTATGCCAAGTAATAAAAAAATACACACACAAGGAACACCAAATGTATCGTAGAAAAGCGAAAGCAAAATGATCACTTTACTCCATTGCTTTGCATTTTCTACAATCCAAGGGAGATTTATTGCCCTACCTCAGTCATTGCAATTCACCTCAACCATACGACATCCTTACCAATCACACAAGATTTTTGTGTTTATATAAACAGTGTACTAAATAAATAGGTTATTTTCTAAACCTTTGTTTATTTCATTGGTTATCTAAATTTTGTACTGAACCTTTCTGGTTTGTTCTAAAAATATTTTTTTCAAAATAAATTACACTTTTATAAATTTTTATTCTATTACTGTATTTGTAATTTTAATACCATATAGTGGTTACACAAATCAATTATATGAGAGAAAAGGTATGAACTTTATTCCTACTTTTTATTTTTATTTTTTGTTGTTTTGAAAACAAAATTTTATTTAACAATAGCTTTGATCAGGAAGGAAGCTGGTATTAGATTATAACAATTCAAATGAACTCTAAATATTTGGCAACACACCCCCCATGATGAAATTTATCACAAATGGTAATGACCACAATCACAGTTGGCAGATGAGATGAGCATTGACAAATTACACTGATTGCTTAATTTTTTGCTTGCCAAATTCTTGTGCCAAATAACATCCGGAGCCAGGTTTAATCTTCTACTTAACCTAAATCAGTTTTAGATATTTACTGTTTCTTTGCAATAGAAATTTATGAGAAAACCTAGTTTGTACACTTCGGTTAAGTTACCCCTTCAAATAATTAATCATTATTAAAATGTGTCTAGAAAAATGGAGTCTTAAAAATTTCTCTGATCAATCCATAAAACAAATAAATTGTAAAGAATTGTACTTCTATAGTAAATAGAACTTCTATAATACTCCTACAAATTTAAAAATTCTGCAACAATAAACTTGAAGTTGAACTAGAAAATTAATATAAACTGTATATTGACATAAAAAAGGCTAATAGCAATAATTAATTATAACATACATCAACTTACAATCAATAATTTCTTTTCTCAAAAAATGTTTTAATGATAAAATCATCGCCATCATTATCATCAGTGACTACAACTACAAAAATTCAAAACTATAACTGTAGTTTTTAAAATTTTTAGTAATACAGTTAATCACCAACCACACTATAACTTTTTTCTAGTGCAAATTTTTGTTTTACTAGTTTAAAGTAAAAGTAGTTTTTTTTTTTTAAAAAAAAGGTCATTATCTATCTAAACTATATCTAAAACTATCTAAATCATTATTTATTGCATGTTGTCATAAATAATTATGAAAATTAGCAATTAGAATGAGTGGCATAAATACGTTATATGGTTTTTATTAAAAATAAGATTTATTATCTCTTAAAAGTTTAATGAAAAATATATTTATTCATAGACGGGTGTAAATATTAAACCTTATATATTTTTTTAAAATTAAAAATATAATTTACCTAAAAGAGATTAATTTGTAAATAATTTTGTCATAATATAAATATTAATGGTAACAATATTTAAATTGTACTGATTAAGACATGATAAGTATTTTTCAACATTATTAAATGTTTCCTCACTCTTGTTTGTATTTTGAATTTGTATTACTTTTGTTACATTGCACATGTTATTATTTCATAGCCTAGTGCTATATAGTTTTTATGTTGTTTTCCAAGTTATATTATTGTTACTTTTTTGAAATCTGACTTAGGAAATAAATTGTATTATTGTTTCATGGTAATATTTTTGTTATTAGTATTATCAAACCATATTAAACATTCCTTTACCTTTTATTTTGAAAATTCTCAACATTAGAAAATATCACTTGCTATTTCATAAACGGTTAATTTTAAAAATCTCTAATAAAGAATAGATGGAAAAAAACGTTGGAAACTGTTTAAAAATCGTCAAAAAGCCACAATTTATGAAATAATATTTGTATGAATTTTTGAAAATAGTGTTTAATGTTGGCTGCTAATTATTATAAACTATTACTCACTATTTATTTTATTTCAATCGAGCACAGACCATGGAGAAGTCAATGGTCTCATAAAGAAGTCTCGAAGAGCAATGTCGATATTTCTCTTCAGTCATCGAATAAATACATGAGAGAATGACAGTGATGGATAGTCAGAGATATAGATAACTTTTACATAAAGTTCAATGTCAAATTCAAAATGCAGCAGCAAATTATACTTTTAAAAATATAGCTTCCAGTTCAAGTTGCATAACACCTTTCACATCAACATCAATCTTTCTTTACTGCACCTCACAAAGTTCAATGTATTGAAACTACCAAGAAGTAGATTCATAAGTTTTGATAATAATGAACACTGTTATCACAAAATACAGTAATGAACACTTATCATAAAACATTGTGAATTTTACATTTTCCATATCTAACAAAATAAATTCATAGTTGTATATCCTACAGGTTAAAACTCAACTGAACTTTGAGCTATAATAATAAATCTATGTAATTAAAAATTCTCATCTTATTGATTAAGACTAATCAAGTTTTGCTAATACCTTTACTTTCCATTAGAGTTTGATTCCAAGTTTTAAATTGAAGAGCTCATTTCAACAGCAAAAATAGTTCTCAAGAATAAGAAAAGGACAGAAAATATGCTCAGCTATGGAAATAAAAATAAAGATGCGATTGTAATAATATTCTACTTCTCTGCTGGGTTGTACAGTAATATGTGTTGTATCAAGGTCTTCTGCCATTACTAACATTACATCTTATCAAACCTTTCAGAGATGCCCATCACTCAGAACTTTTTATATACTCAAGAGTACACAAAGAGTTCTAAGTAGTGGACATTCTTAAAAAAGCATCAACAAGAGATGTTTATTGCAATACTAAGAATGGCAGAAAATATAATACTTAACATATTCAGGGTGTCTAGTAAAATAGCTTGAAGAAATTCCCTGAGTTTTCCCAGACTTTTCCTCTTTTAGATGTCTATAGAAAGCCCAGTTTACATTGGGCCCATCCATTGATATCTGAAGGATCTTGGATAAATCCAGACTTTGAACACCTTTTAAGAATGAATTGAGTAACTCTTTTGCTTTTGTGTCTGTAAGGAACACAGAACCAAAATATCGAGCTTTCATTTCATCCGTCTCTGCATCCCAATACCTAACACTCAAATCCATTTGGGCTCTTTGTGATATTTGTTTAAACTTTCATCAAAGCCAATTACATAGTTAGAATTTGAATTTAATGATGTCAGTAACAGGTCTTTAAAATAATTTGATAAACCGAATACAACACTATAGGAAATTTTATCTTTCCGCAATCTCATGTTCTGTGCACCGGTGCTATCAGAGAACATCCTTGGAAAGAGGCACACACTACCTTCTACATTGCTTAAAGAAGTGTTGCATTACTAAATTCACGCACCATATAAACTCTGCTTCGGTCACTTCATCTTTTAGTTTATATTTATCCTGAGGAAGGAGGGGAGGTAATGACGACATCTGCATGATGCGATTGCCCGCTACGGCAATTAAAACTGGAACCTTCCATATTGAAATAAACCGTGTAAAAATAATCACCGTCAAATAAAACACATACTATCACGAGTCTAGACAAATAGCTGGCTACGAATGTTTACACAGTGTTCTGTGTGGTCAGAAACAGACTGAGTTATCTGTTATCCCCTCCCGTCCATATGATAACAGAACCACTGTGCACCCCAAGGCCACGGTCCAGGCTAAAACTTCCCAGCTGTACCAACTCGACACATTTATTATTTATTGACATAAGTCCTGAAGTCGTAGCAATGGGCTTATCAAATAAATAATGGGCATCTAAATAAAGAAGTGTTATTTCCTGACTGCCCTGCCCCTAAACCAGCCCGCAGGCTTACAATAACAAATATTCGAGAGCAATGGCCACTAGTTTTGTTTCTAATCAAAATAAATATTTTCCCAATTTTTTAAAATTTTCCCTGAATTTTCCAGAATCTTAAAATTCCCTGACTTTTCCAGGTTTTCCCGGTTTTCCCTGTCGCTAGACACCCTGATATTAAATATGCAATACCTATTAATTTTGTTCAGCCTCAAGAAAAAATAACTCACTTGACCTTAAAGAGAAGGAATAGAGATCAGATCATAATAGTTTACATAATATTTCTTAAATCACCAGTAATATAATTTGATTTTACAAAGAAACATGCATAAACTATTTTACAACTAAAGATATGCTAATCATTCAGTATTGCTACTAATGAAAAGAAGTGTTTTCGACATGCTCGCAAATATAATTAAGATAAATTACTCAAATGCCATGAAACGTCAAATTTAATGCTTCTTTTTTTTACCACAGCTTGAATATACTGGACCAGTATACTTATTTTCTATGGGCATATGCCAAATGTGAAACACTTTTTAAGGGCAAGAAAATTTTAAAAGCCAGGTTTTTAGAAATTTATAACTTAAAAATCAATTAAAAAGGTTGGAAATATTTTTAGAAACAAATATTTAAAACATTTCATTATACGTATAAGAATTACATTTACAAAAACGGTAGAAATAAATCTAAAGTTCGCTACATATATTTCCAAAAAAAAGTGCCTAGTTTACAAACATATTGAAACCTAATACATAACGCAACACTTTCTACCACTTGTTACTCGCAAAATGGTCATAATGTAGACTAAAACTATACATAAACTGTACATAAAATAACTTGACAATAAGAGTTATACACTCTCTAATTGCTCTAATGTTACTCTCAACCAAATGTAGGGGGAAAAAGGTTACTAATATAATAACTGCATCTACCTTGCAGGTACTTTGTCTGAATGACAAAACAACTTAAACATGTGCAACTATTTTATACCTGAGCCACTCATATTTTGGATGGGAATTTGTAGAAAGCACTACCAATAGAGAAACATATTATAATTTATTTTTGAAACTTAGAAAAACATGACTTCATAAAACATGGAACAAAGATTTACTTATTGACAAAAGTTTTGCTGATGTGTATTAAAACACTCAAAAGTTTCCTAGTTTGTTGCCTTTTGAATGCCAGCTTTTTAAATAATTTTTGTAATTTAGAGTCTTCTTAGGAAATTAGATAAATTACAGTAGAACTTACAATATACACTAATTTGTCACTCTTTTAATTCTTCACCTTCTATAAATAATTTGTCACAATAATAACAACATCATCTGCACTGTCATGTAGTATAAGCTCCATCAGAAAAAAATTCTTTACTACAAAATAAAACAACAGACTTATATAAAAACTAAAACAAATAGATTTAAACACACCGTTTTTTTTTTTTTTTTTTTTTTTGCTAGTGTTGTTCTTACAAGATACTGATATTTTATGTCTTTCATGAAAATAGAGTAATGTACTGTATTTGTAATTACAAACTATACTGCAGGCTACTAGTGTTCTTATAGCGCTGTGTAATAGTGTTGTTGAGTTTTTCCAGCCGACATAACTAATGTAAGTACAACAATAATTACATTACATACCTATTTACGTATTTGTGTGACATGTTTACCCATAATTACCTGTTAATTTCACTACTTCTGTAATTTGTCTTTCTCTATTTTGTCACCCCCTCAGTCCTGAATGGGATGAATTAGAGGTTCTACTGTATGTCATAAAAAAAATTGTTTTTCATTTACAATAAATATATCTACCCAATATCCTCTCTTGTAGAAAGGTCAAGAAATTAGATTTTTGTAATGGTTTAGAATATTTTTTCAATTTTCAATCAAAAACACTGAAAAATATTTGTCATTAATTTATTTCAAAACTTATTGAATAAAGAATAAACAAACTATCCTGACCCAACAATCAAGTCATATGTCTAGAACATAAGGCCAAAACTGTTGATTTAACAGTGTATTAATGCAAGCAGAGAAAACACTGCTGGTCCTAATGAATGAAGATTAATTAATGGGTGGTTATTGTACAAAGAATAAAACTACTAAAAAAGATGCAATTTTAATTAGTATGAATTTATTGCTAAAAAGCTATTTCTTGTCACCTAGACTGTGAACCAATTAAAGGGAATCAAGTGTATATCAATCACATGACCTACAATAAAAAAAATCTATTGGTTCGTCCTATAAAATGTTGAAAACTTATTTAAAAATCATTTTTAATTCTTTCCAGAATTCAGGCAAGCCACCAAGCCTTAGTAATCCCTGGATTTAGGATGTACTTATGCTTTTTGTAAGTGTTTATTATTCTTTTTGCCTCACTAATGTTTTCAGGGGTAAGAAATTTTCAAAAGTGATATGTGGTTGTACCCATTACATATCCTTGCTTGTAATGCTTGACACAAAGTCTGGCTTACTTATGTTCATATTGTAACAACAAACAATGCAATTAGGTTGAGGAAAGAGATATAGAAGGATTTCACCGAATGTGGTTGTACCCATTACATATCCTTGCTTGTAATGCTTGACACAAAGTCTGGCTTACTTATGTTCATATTGTAACAACAAACAATGCAATTAGGTTGAGGAAAGAGATATAGAAGGATTTCACCGAATGTGGTTGTACCCATTACATATCCTTGCTTGTAATGCTTGACACAAAGTCTGGCTTACTTATGTTCATATTGTAACAACAAACAATGCAATTAGGTTGAGGAAAGAGATATAGAAGGGTTTCACCGAATGTGGTTGTACCCATTACATATCCTTGCTTGTAATGCTTGACACAAAGTCTGGCTTACTTATGTTCATATTGTAACAACAAACAATGTAATTAGGTTGAGGAAAGAGATATAGAAGGATTTCACTGAAAGATCTCATTGTTAATGATAATGTTACCTGAATAGTTACTGCCATCATTTTTCATTGTCATATTTACTTATGACAAGGCAAAAGGTTCCTCCTTAATCCAAAAGGCTACTTCCAGAAATTCAAAGGGTTCAAAGAGGTTCAAAGCCAAAAATATGTTCACTGTTCAATATGAATTTTTTTATATGGTCAAAGTGTTTGTGATTTGCTAAAGATTTTCAAATTTTTTAAAGAGGGCATATGTAAAGATTTTACAAATGAGCTTAACAAATTGATTTGTGTAATGAAATAAAGTATGAGTTTGTATTTTAAGTTGGTAATTTAAGTAATTTTAATATTGAAGATAGACCACAGAGAAGGTTCCAATAGTTTATTTTGCTCGATTCCTCTATACATGTCTTCTTTTGCCAGTTCTTTCCGAAGGTTAAATAGAGATCGACCAACAGGACATCAAGACCGCTCCTCAGTCCACTTTCTCCTGAAAATCGCTCGGCAGACTTTCAACAATATAAGAGGGATTATATCTCTTGGTCAGCAGGTTGCATTGCTGAGGCCAATTTAGCTACTTCATCAGCTTCTTCATTCTCTCTCAACCCGCAAAGGGCAGGGACCAACTGGAAGATTATCCTTTTGCCTTCATCGTGCAACGTCATAATTAACCTCCTCAATTCAGCAACTCTAAAGGAGTATGACATAGTGTATGGTAGCGCCAGAACTAGAAGGGCTGATTTCGAGTCAGTGAGAATACAAATATCTGATTCGCAGATATATTGACAGCCACCAATGTGGCATTAACTGCCAGCAATTCAGCATCCATGCTAGACTGGGCATAAGCTGGTGCAAAAAAATGTTCTCCAGTTTCCAGGTTGAAGTAGCCCGCTCCTGATTTCCCCTTTTCCGTCTCAACTGATCTGTTTATGAAGATTTTTACGTGCTCATATTTCTGCTGGAGGATTGCTACAACTTCAGTGCGAAGGTGTTCAGGGTGACTATCTTTTGTCAATTTATTGGGTAAATCTGTCTCAATTGAGACTTACCTTCACTTTCTCCCAGTATTTATAAGGCTAATTATAAAGTAATTCAAAGAAAATTAAAAGCAAAAGAGAGAAAATTTTCCCATAGTCCTAGCTGTGAGACAAAATCAATTATAAAATAAGAAGTCAAGAAATAAAAGTATCAAGACATTGATTAGCATTGGGTAGATGAAAAAAACGTTCCCAAATATATCAATATTTGAAGCATGCCTGGTTTAAATAACATACTTTGGATGCTCTAGGTAAAAATTCTACAGAATTGGATACTTTATGTTTGTTTGTGAATAGTTCTGGAATATGCTCAGAGTATACACCAATGATTGGGCACAAAAACAGTTGGAAGTCTTGGTCGAAAAAAATTTTAATCAGATGAGAAATGGAGTGATGTCATTACAGAGGAGCCAAAAATGTATTTTGTGTTTTACACAAACATGGGATAGATGCAAAACCAGCCTGATATTTAGTTAAACTATCATATGAGAGGTTTTTGGCTATATCCAGATATCTGCACTTTTTACAATAATACAGAAACTACTATGAGAAAAATAATTTTTTTTTAATTAAACCCGTGATAAATTAGCTCTAGAGACAAAGTTATTGTAAACTTGAGAAAGATCTCATCCTAAATGAAACCCTCTTAAAAATGAGTACAAGACTAAATATTATTTAATGCAACTCGAAGGAATAAGGCTAGATTAAGGGTCAAGATTTATAAAGTTTGTGAATCCTCAACTGGATACAGGTGTACTCCTAAAATTCATGTTTAGGGAGGATAAAAATGATTTATTAGCTAGTGAGGCGGGTGTTCTTGATTTGATGTAACTAATTTTTAATACAGGACATATTTCCTACCTGGATAATTGGTACTCCTCTCCTCTCCTTTATACAAAACTTGTGGACAAAAACACTCATGCAGTTAGGACTGTATTACCACCAACAAAATGTATGCAGTAGGCTTTCAAAGAAGTCAAACTAAATAAAGAGGATGCAAAGGTCAAGGTGAGGGATATTGGCCATCAAGTGGAATGATAGGAAAGGATGTACAAATATTATCAACTATATACAAAGACATAGTCACGGAAAAGTTTTTAAAAAACGACAAATTAAGGTAGTAAAGCTAAATTGCATAATATTTAATTAGAGTATTTTAGGTGTGAATTAAGACCTAACATCCCTCATTAGGTCCAACACCTATTGTCGTTCAATCTTATGAGGAACCCAATCGAATCACACACAAATTTTTTAACCTCCTAGATAGGACAATTTATTATGCTTACTTTCACTTGAACCTTACGGAACAAATCCTGAAAACTGTTGAAATACCAGTTTGTAGCAAACTAGGCTGAACAATTATAACACCTTCATTTTTACATTTACAATCAAAACAGTGGGCTCACTTTCCAAATAAAATACCTCTTATAGCTGTAAAAATACATCCAACCAGAGCATGTAAAGTATGTACCACCCACAGAAAAAGGTCTAAAACACCTTGGGAGAGCCAATTATGTTCATTACCATTCCATCTTGCAAACTATTTCAAGGACTTCCACAGTAAATAAACTACTCTAAATAACATTGAAGTGTATACAACATTTAGTAAGGCAAAAAAAAACTTGTGTGAACAAATTTTATCAATAAATTGTCTCCCTGACAACTCATTTGAAGAATGAAAAAATCAAAAGGTATGTGAACAATAAATATCATGTATTATTAAATAAAAGAAATCGTGCTTCATGCCATTGGAGGATTTGATATGGAATGACCCAGTTGTTTATTATATTCGCTCATGCCTCCTGACAGAAAGTTGTAAATGTATGTAAGAAGTATGTTGTCACTAGCATTTTGTTGAGTGGAATACCACAAATTCCTACCCCCTTTCAGCAGGTATAACAACAGTCCTCTACAGGTTATATTTATTAATAAAAACACTTGTAATCAATAAACATGTTATCAATACACAAACTCAGGAGACACACAACCTTATTATAAAAAAGGTAATTATTTTGACGTGCGACTACCGCTATTTTCGTGAATTTTTTTTATTTTTCTTATGTATTTTCAAGTCCTAGACACAAATCCAACATTATTTTTGTCGCTGGTGCCGTTTTTTAAAATATACTTAAAAATACATAACCTAAACTAACCCTTTATTGACGTGTGACTACCGCTATTTTCGTGAAATTCTTTTACTTTTCTTATGTATTTTTACGTCCTAGACACGAATCCAACATTATTTCTTGTCGCTGGTGCCGTTTTTTTAAAATATACTTGAAAAACGGTAATTTTATTCAACATTACTATATACCTACAATAAAATATACCTACGAAGTATCCAGTCAGGATAGATTTGGTAATAATTTTATTCAGAATTACTATCTATTTTTATTAAAGTATAGCTACGAAGTATCCCGTCAGAATAGATTTTATTATAATTTTGGTAATTATTACACTTATTGCCGATGCAGAAAATTACAACCAAATCTATCCTGACTGGATACTTCATAGGTATATTTTAATATAGGTAGATAGTAATGTTGTATAAAATTATAACCAAATCTATCCTGACTGGATACTTCGTAGGTATATTTCAATACAGGTAGCTAGTAAAATTAAATACAATTATAACCAAATCTTTCCTGACTGGATACTTTGTAGGTATATTTTAATGTAGGTATATAGTAATGTTGTATAAAACTATAACCATAATCTATCCTGACTGAATATTTCGTAGGTATATTTCAATATAGGTAGATAGTAAAATTGTTTTATAATGTTGTATAAAATTATAACAAAATATAGACGTTTAATAGTAAAATAATAATGACAAAAAATGATGTTGGATTCGTGTCTAGGACGTAAATGTACATGAGAAAAGAAAACAAAAGATCACGAAAATATCGATAGTTGCACGCCAATATAGGTTAGTTTAGGTTATGTATTTTTAAGTATATTTTTAAAAAAAGGCACCCGTGACAAAAAATAATGTTGAATTCGTGTCTAGGACGTAAAAATACTTAAGAAAAGTAAAACAATTTCACGAAAATAGCGGTAGTCGCACATCAAAATAATTACAAAAAAAAACACTCAATTTTATATCACAAAATTACAGGTAAATTGAAGAGGAAGGGGATGAGGGTCTGATCATAAAACAGTTACTCTGGTTAGACATTAAGCTAATTGCTCTATTAATAACCAAACAAACAGTTTAGAAATAACATTGTAGTATATGTTGTTTATTAAGTACAATATAATATTGTTTAAATTGTACACAACTGTGAAATAAGGATCTTTACCCAATTTCAGAAAATCCCGACCTGTAACCAAGACATTGTAAACCAACTTGAAATAACAATTTAAATTCAAATAACTGTGTATGATATTTCACTTTAAAGAAAGTCAATATTATATAGAAATTAGAAGGTTATGTGAATTGTAAAGAAGCAAATAAATCACATTTTCCAAATTTTCACTTACCATACTGTTTGACAAAGATGGTGCTGACTGCCCAAGCGTGGAATTCCTCATAAGAACCAAATTAGATACATCTATAAGAGAAATAAATTATTCTTGTAAATTTGTTGAAGATTAATAGTTTTTCTCAGTAGTATCAGTGGCTAAGATAAGTTTAAATTTTGTTAAAAAAACCATATCTAAGCCATCTCCAAAGTGAATACTTCATAGCTATATTCTAATGTAGTTATATTGAAGTGTAGTGCTCTGTTTTACAAAAATAAAACTCTGTTTTTATATCTAACTTAATTTGGTATTTATTACCGTGCCCAAGTGTACGATTTTAGTGAAAAAAATTATACCAGCCGATGCAGAAAGTCATTAGTGATACGAAAAAAATTATTACAACTCCCGCTCACGCTCCAAAAATGAATAATTTTGGATGATTGTACTCGTAATTCCCTCATACGTGATGCTAATAGTGCTGGTAAAAACTCACATTGCCCACCCTCATTATAATGCTTATAATGCAAATCAAAAACATGTTCTAAAGCTATATTAGTAATTATGGTTTGTTATTTCCACAGAAGGTTAATTTTATATACCTATGAAGTATCCAGTCAGAATAGATTTGGTTATAATTTTATACCTTTAGTCAAATGTACACATGTAAGAGTAGAACAGAGATCAGGTGACATCACCTGGCAAAAAATTATTACTCCGTGGAAGTACATGTCTAATTAGGTATGTTGTACAAAATAACAACCAAATCTATCCTGCCTGAACACTTTACAAGTATATTTTAATATAGCTATATAGTAATTTATAAAATTACAACCAAATCTATCCTAACACAAATATTAACTTTTTTCTGCAAAAACACGAAAAGTTAATTTTTTTGCACATTTTTAATGTTAGTCTGTAATAGCATGTATAACGTGAACCAGCCATGCAGTAGCTACAGCGCACTGCACTACGTCAAAGTAAATTTATTTTAATACTAAACATAAAATCTAAGTATTTAAATTTTGGTTATAATTTTATACATCACTATCTACCTATATTAAAGTATACCTACAAAGTATCCACTCTGGATAGATTTGGTTATAATTTTCTGCATCGTCTATCTACCAAAATTAAAACCAAAACTATCCTGACTGGATACTTCATAGGTATACTTTAACCCTGGAACGCTAGAGTACGTAAATATTACGTGTTGCCCCCCCATTTTCTCTCCCCACTCCCTCCTACATGAATTAGACTGCCCAACTCCTAGCAGTGCTTTCTAGTGTCAGTTGGCCTTGAGACGGCATAGTGAAGTGAGTGTTATTGAGTTTTGGTACTTGTCTATATCCTGTTGTTTATTAGGTGTACGTCAATTTTACGTGGCGCTAGTAATAACTGAAAATTTTAGGACGTCAATTTGACGTGGCGCTAGTGATACAAGTCAAGCGAGTACACATAGTTTTTACGTAGACCTTGTGAAATCAACATAGTTTTTTATATTTAGTTGTCTGCTTACAACTTTAAATTATTTTTTATTTGCGTGTTTTTCATTTTCTTACATTTAGTTGACATTTGGTATCTTTATATTATTTTTATTCGTGTTTTTTTTTTGCTAAAAATGAGTGTCCAAGAATATTTAAAAGACTGTGAAATAAGTGACATATTGGAGGAAGAGATAAGTGATGAGGATAATTTAGAATTTGAAGAGGAGTCAGATGGAGAAGATGAGTACGATAGCGATTTTGATCCCGAATACCTACCCGATAGGGCAGAGCTCGACAATACATATGAAAGTGAAGAAGATATTACAGAAAACCGGATTAGAAACATAGAACGTGGGCTAGTGCATCAACTGAAGAAGAGAAAGGTGAACGAGCATGAGGTTTCCCGTAATCAAGCATCCACTAGCGGCCATCAAGAGACAAGAAATGAAGGGTCAACTAGTAGGCAGGATGCGATAAACGTAAGCAAACAGCAGAAGCATGTAGAAAAGATGAACGTTGACACGTGTGTTCAGGATTACATTGTTTTGCCAAATATTGATACACTCAGTGGAAAAGATAATTTTATTTGGAACACTAAGGCCAATATTTCAACTGTTAAGACTTCAGCAAAAAATATCGTCCATATCACACCTGGCCCGACTGCAAATTGTAATGCAGCTTTCAACCCCGTTGAGTGTTTTAAACTCTTCATAAATGAGGATATTAGTAAAATAATATTGACTCACACTAATGAAGAAATAAAGGTAAGACGTGCTTTGTATAAGAATGAAAACGATGGATCCCTAAACGATTTAGTTTATGAAGAGCTGGATGCATTTTTTGGACTTCTAGTACTGTCAGCAGTATTGAAGGATAATCATTTGACTACTAGAACAATGTTTATTCTAATTATTCTGGTGATAAATACAGAGCAACAATGTCTGAAAGAAGATTTTCTTTTATTCTTGCCTGTCTTAGATTTGATGACAAAACCACAAGATTCGCAAGACAAAAGGATAATAAACTCGCAGCTATATCTGAAATCTGGGAGATCTTAGTTGATAGCTGTATAAAAAACTACAAAGCGAGTTCATATGTGGCAATAGATGAGCAATTGGTCGGATTTAGGGGCAAATGCCCTTTTCGAATGTATATTCCAAGCAAACCCAACAGATATGGGATAAAAATAGTCATGATGTGTGACAATAGCACTAAATTCATGATCAATGCTATACCTTATTTGGGAAAAGGAACTGTCCCACATAAAAACCAGTGGCAGATTTCTTTGTAGAAAAACTTGTAGCCAAAACTATATCAGGAACGAACCGAAATGTCACTCTAGACAACTGGTTCAATAGTGTACCACTTGCTAAACATCTTCTAAAGGAATGTAAACTCACAACTGTTGGGACTATTAAAAAAAACAAGAGAGAGCTTCCAGCAGAGTTTAAGGATGTAAAATATAAAAACCGAGGAATAGCGAGCAGTATGTTTCTTTTTCATGAAGATGTAACGGCTGTGTCGTATAAGCCCAAGAAGAACAAACTTGTTACTCTAATATCTACTATGCATGGAGACACAGCTATAAATGATGCCTCCAAGAAGCCTGAAATTATCTTAACATATAATGCTACAAAAGGAAGTGTGGACGCGTTTGATCAAATGTGTCAGACTACAAACTGTGGCAGGAAAACCAGACGTTGGCCATTGTGCTTTTTTTTTAACATGATTAACATCTCTTTCATCAATGCGTATATAATTTACCTACACAACTTCTACAAACTTAATAAAAATAATGATAAAAAGGCTCTTTCAAGAAATGAATTTATGTTTACTTTACATAACAAATTATGTAGTAATTGGCAAAGACGAAGGCTCCAACAGACAAATATTTCAAATGACTTGAAGAGAACAATTAGGAATGTCTTGAGTATCGACAGACAGCAAGCAGACGTAACTTCACAGCAAGGACCACGAACATATTGCAACTTTTGCAATTGGAAAAAGAAGAGGATGACCACAACATACTGCCCTTGTGGGAAATCAATTTGCGGGGAGCATCAACTAAAGAAATGTCCCGAGTGTGGCTAATTCATCATGTGAAATTATAAAGACATTTCAAATTATATTTTGTAATATGTATTATGTAATGTATAAAAATATTTAAACTAAATAAACATTGACAAATAAATAAAGAAGAATAAAAAGATAAATAAAACACGGTAAAACCTCATTTAAATGACCAAAAGCAACTCTTTATTCAAACACGTCAATTTTACGTAGCACTAGTGAAATGCGCTCATAAATAGCGCTAGTGTTCCAGGGTTAATATAGGTAGATAGTAATGTTGAATAAAACTATAACCAAATCTTTACTGACTGGATACTTTGTAGGTATATTTTAATATAGGTATATAGTAATATTGTATAAAATTACAACCAAATCTAGACATTGTGCAGTGCGCTGTAGCTACTACGCGCCCGCTTCACACTATAGATCTACAGCGTCTATTGATTTTATAAGGTTGGATTCAAGGTTGGGGTAAAAATGCAGAAGCTCGGCGCCATACGATATTTTGGGAAATGGTTTAACACCACCAAATAGGACGATATCCACCAGAATTTTTTAAAAATTGACCTCGGAAAGTTACTTTTTTTTCAATTTAAAGTAGCGTAAAATATTCAGCGCGGATGTAGAAGTTGTGAATAGGAGCAGAGTGACACAAATGCTTCGTGATGTTACAACTGCATTTCAATGTATAAAATTAAAACCAAATCTAACCTGACTTGACACTTTTTCGGTAAATTTTAATATAGGTATACAGTATTGTATAAATTTAAAACCAAATCTATCCTAACTGGATACTTTATAAGTATATTTAAATATATGTATAAAAATTAGGCGAAGTTGTGAATAGGCGCAGTTATACAAATGCTTCGTGATTTTACAACTGAATTTCAATGTATAAAATTAAAACCAAACCTAACCTGACTTGACACCTTTTCGGTAAATTTGAATATAGGTATACAGTACTGTATAAATTTAAAACCAAATCTATCCTAACTGGAGAAGTTGTTTCTCAAATTTCTATACACGTAAGGTTGCGTGACGTACCGCTGACAATGCGTACAACCTTATGCGCAGCACTGTGTTTAAGTATCACTCCGCGCCTATTCACAACTTCTACAACCGCGCTGAATTTATTACCCTACTTTAAATTGAAAAAATGTAACTTTCTTACTTCAATTTTAAAAAAATTCTTGTGGATATCGTCCAATTTGGTGGTTTTGAACAATTTCCCAAAATATCGTATAGTGCCGGAGTACTGCATTTCAACCAAGGTTGGCAAGCCATTTAATCAACATTCTTATTATTAGGGCCTTGGTATCAAGTTCTATTTTTTTTTACATGTTTCTGGGATATTTCAAAATAATCTGGTAAAATTCAATTGAATCAGTGAACAGTAGAATGAACATGGTATGGTACAACTGTGTTTTCATAGAGCCCCTTTATTCTTAATTTTAAAATGAGAAAAAAATAGTATGTTATCTACCTGGCTTTTGGTTGGTCTTATTAGGTCTATCTTCAGAATCAGAATACCGTCTTTGGCCTGCTTCATCAACAGATATAATCCACTTATCTCTAACGCTGTCTTCCATGGTCAAGGTTAATCCAGGCTTTGAAGATGTTATTGAATACAATCGTGATCTTGCCCTACTGGGCCTGCTCCTATCACCCTCCATGTAAAAATTAACCTAGCCAGGCTAGGTAACTCAGGTTCTACACAGCCACAACTCACCCCGAATTCCTTTCGCGAATTCAGCATCCCTATGGATACTCTTTACCTCGGTGAACAGACACATTGTTGAGGCCCAAATTTAATCTAATAAAAATAAGCCTACCATTAGGCTACTTCTCTAGAAAGTGTGTCACAATACATCTTCATATTCCATTTCAACACAGCCTGTTTAATAATTCAAATATATTGCCATAAACAACATATAGTCAACATTTTATAAGTCTGTATACCAAAATTAACTTTTACAGACACCGTAAACATTGAAAAAAAAAATAATAACACAATAAAGTCACAGCTGAAATTCCACAATGACAACTCTCTGACCCTGGCAAACTATTGTTAACACATACTCGTAAACCACAGATATACAAGCACAAAACTATTTCATAGAGATTTTTAAAACACTAGAGCGCGTGCACACAACTTTGATGTGTATGAATGTAGTACATGTGTGTACTGTACAGTCATTACAAACAATGTTATTTTAACAATAAACACAGCTCACTTATATTTTACACATGCTATTACCAAATGTTGCCCATTGTAAATCATATCATTCAAGAAACTCAATATACTATACTTTAATGTGTTTGGACATCTTAATGTGATTAGGTTAGTTCGCATAACAGCTGTTTGGCATGTGATGTTTTGTAAACAATTTTGTCTTAGTATTTTGTCATCCAAACGATCCAAACAATTTATAATTTATTTGTATAATATTTAACTTTTGGATTTACTTTTAAATAGGACAAAAACTGTCGGGTCCGCTGGTATATAATAGTGTGTGTGTGTGTGTGTAAAAATATACTATATGTTGAATATATATTTTACTTATAAATAAAATAAGTTAAATACTGTCATAAACTAGAATTCGTATTTTATTTTTCTTTACACATTGAAGCATTTTGCTGTTTGGTAGAATCAGCAGTATCAAAACTTGCCAAATACCCTATAGTTTTATCACTACATCTGGACTTTTCATATAATCATATTATTCTTGAATTTTATAGTCCATTACGTTCGGTAGAATCTTTTTAATCACTTAAACAATAGTTTATGACTATCCGAACTTTGAATTTGATAAAACTATATGAACTAACAAATTTACTAAATTCAAAGTTCGGATAGTCATAAACTATTGTTTAAGTGATTAATAATCATATTATGTTTAAAAGATTAGTTTATCTTATCTGTTTAAGGGGAGCAACGTTCCCTATGTTCGGCCATGTTAACTTAGGTACATTTATCTCATGAACCACTAAAGATACAACTATCAAATGTTGCACAGTTCTTTTATGGTTCTTTCTACATGTCTTTACCAGAGGATATTTTAAAATATTGTTTTGGTCATGAGATATGATTTTTTTTCTAAACTCTTTTTAAATTG
This sequence comes from Prosapia bicincta, assembly GCA_036971475.1. Lineage (NCBI taxonomy): Eukaryota > Metazoa > Arthropoda > Insecta > Hemiptera > Cercopidae > Prosapia > Prosapia bicincta. The sequence continues at coordinate 88,542,175 of JBAIZL010000001.1, read as the reverse complement.
TAATGTTTTTATGTATAAAAATATTTATAACCAAAAAAATATTAGGATTTTAGGAAAACCCTCTGGTCTGTTTGTTGACAATATATATTAAAATATGTTTGCCAAATTGTATCATTGTAGCTTGAATGGTTCCTGAGAAAAGTGTACCTAAAGTTTAAAAAACAGAGGTTTCGGGAATCGCGGAAATAAAGTTAGACGTGCACTGAACAGGTAAGCTACATACCTTTAATAATGTCTAGCTGCATATGAGGGGTTGTCTAATCCGTCCTCCTCTTCGAATTCATTTTCAATTGTCTCCTTTTCAAACTTCTTTCTTGTCCGCACTTCTTTTTCAATTCGTCAATTGCTTTATCTGCTTTCTTTACACGCCTTATGTCAAGCACCTTCATTGCTTTTACAGTTTTCACCAGCTTGTAAGCCCATAAGTTTGAACAGAAAGCACTTTGAAATGTTCCCCTTGCTGTACTAAGCAATTGCATCATATACACCAAGTTTTAGTGTGTTGATCCTCACAAACACTCTTTTTGGAACGCGGCTCCAAATTACGTTATTGAGGGACTCACTTATGTTCTGAGTTCCACCATGTGCGCACTTACTCAACAGAATGGGGTTTAACAGATCTTTGAATACCTGTTTGATTTCAAGCAAAACAGCTTTTGGTAGGTGAGTGTATTCTGCATGTTTATATGGAACACCATCTCTTACTGATTGTTGGTATTTACACCAGCAATTCTCATCTTTTGGACGTAAGCTGTGTTGCGGTTCTGAATCAGTTGAGCCTAAGTGAAAGTATTCTGCCCATATGGCTTGCCTCATTGCTTTCACACCTATTTTACAATTTCTTCTTATAGCAAAGCCATAGTACAGTTGTATGGTGTTTATAGCTGCCTCTGTAAGCCTGACCCGGCCACCAATAGTTTTGTCGTCAGATAATTTTTCAATTTGTATGCTCTAAGACGAGTCCCCATCCAGAAGCATATCAACAACAGCTGCACTAGAAGAAAAACAAATCCAATAACATCAGTGTTCAGTGCCTCTTGGATATATTTTTCATAGACAAAGTAATACTGTATAAAGTTAATATATATATTGCGATGTACATGCTTTTACACAGAGTGTAGTAGGAGCTCAAATTTTGTCGCGCAAAACTTTCATCAACGCCCGAATATATATTTTTATTACATAACGAAAGAACAATGCAAATTATGCATGTTGTATATCATTTTAAAGAGTAAATTCTAAGCTATGTTTTAATGCAAAAACCCAAAAATTGTTTGTTTTTTTTTTATCACGTTGCTCCCCTTAACCAAACATTCATTGTTAATCCGTAAGTATTTTAGTTCTTTATTCTTAAGATTTAATTGAATATGCTAAAAATAGTATTATAAACTCCTGCCGCAACGTACCAGTCGAGAGTAATAGAAGTAAATGTGTATGTATATATATATATATATATATATATATATATATATATATATATATATATATATCAAGCGTCTCATTACGGGTGCGATTGAATCAATCCCGTGCAAAAGTATACAGTCATACGAAACAATAAGCTGTAGTCACTTCAAAAATCAGGTAAAATACTTCAATACTGGACCTTACTAATTTACATACCGTATGTTTTTTAATTATACTTTAAAACGTTATAACAATCTTGATAAGTGTGCTCAATTCAATATTAAAAGATGATTCAAATCAATAGAATTTCAACTTATTAATGTACAAAAAATAAAGAAATAATATTTAAACTTCAAATATCAGCAGCGCTGCCTATCTTTTCAAATTCCGATTCTAAACCATTCTCGAAAACAGTTTAGTTCAGTAACATACACTCTCACAGAAGATATATATAATTAGTATAATTAAATAATACTTGAATAAATGAATAATTAAGTGTAGAGGCTTCGCTTCGTAAAAGGAATAATTGTTTCGAAACACGTCAGAAAATAAAACCTTGCCTATTCACTTGGTAAAGTAATATTTAATTATAATTTAATCAGTGAATTCAAGATGATTACAACAAATATATATATATATATATATATATATATATATATATATATATATATATATATATATTAATATTTCTTAGATTTCAATAAAAGTGACTGAATGCCGAAGCAGAAAAGTAGTAGCATATTTTAAAACGCGATCGCAATGCTGCCTACCGGATAAAATTGTAAACCTAAACCTTTTTTTAAAGCAATCACGCACACGAAATATCATGAATATTAAAAAAATAATAATAATTCAATTGCTGGCACGTTTCAAAACAATCGTTTCATCGACGCAGCAGACCCGCAACCGCCGGCGATCGCTTTAGGTTGCTGGACGTATGATTGAGTGTGGGAGAGGTTTGGGTTAAGTAGGTTGTCTACTATGTAATGGTAGAGGATATTAGATTCAAAGTGTGTGTGGTCCTTTAAGATATGTTGTTTTTGTATTGTGTTGTTTGAATATTTAAAATTGTTCTGTAATGGTTAAATTTTTACTGTGGTTAATATGTGGAGACTATTTAAATTAATATTAATGTTTGTGTAGCTGGATTTTGGAATTATGTTTGTTATGTTGATATGGGTTCTTTGAATCTCATGTTAAATGATCTACCTGTTTGGCCCACATAGAAGCTGGGCCAGTCCTTATATGTAATTTTGTATATACTGGATGAATTGTATTTGTCAGTTTATTGTGGAATGGATTGTATGTGTTCTCACAAAGTCTTTGTTGTTTTGTGTGATATTTGCTGAGTTTTCTGAATGTGGAAGCAATTTTGTATGTGTATTTGTTGTGGTAAGTGATAGACTAGCACAATTTTCAGCCTCATTCAGATATTTAATTAATTATTTTCGATAACTTTCCTATATTACTTTATTATTAAAAGTAATTTATGTACAAAAAAAAGTTTTTAAAATAAATTGAACCCTGGAACCGTACACCTAAAGTTTTGTTTTACTAAACATACACCGGGGTACTGGATGCCCCAAAAATTAAAACACGATATTTCATTCAAAAATTTGTATATTGATATTTAACCAAGAATTTTCTTAATCCTACGTTTTCTATGTTACTAACAATACATTTTTTTTCACTAATATTATTAATTAAAAACTGCTAAAAAAATTAAAACACAAAAACTTACATTTTTAAACACAAGTTTGTAACAGTTTGGATTTGTTTTTTTCCTCTAATTTTCATTCTTGCAATTGACACAAACTACTAATGAATGCCTTTACATGTGAACTGCCTACAATCAACACAAAAAATAGTTGTCGTGGGCAGATGCTGCACCTTCCGGCTTTCCGATTCACAGGTTCTGATGGCATTGGCACAGGGACTCCCAATTGTTCAGCAATAGCAGTTCTTATTCCTCTTCGAATTGATTTGTTGTCAAGACGCTGTAACTTCCAAGGTCTCATGATATCTTTTGCTAGCATAAAAAGAAAAATATTTCTAGACATTGGAATTTGCTTTGAAAGATGTACATTGTCTCTGTAGATGATGTTATGAGTTTAAATTGGCGCTATTCAATATTCCGTAAAAAATACATAGTGGCCATCTTCTTGTCTTTCTGCTACATTAGTACTGTCCCGACACCTCCTTTTGTAGAGTTCTAAAAATGGATTATTTCTTTCAATTTGCCATTTTTTTGAAAGCCGAAACCTTCATGCATGTTTGATAGGAGGAGTACAATTTTGTTCCTCTTTGGAGCATATGAGACCATTGTCAGCTTTTTGTCAAACAAGAATAATGATGATTCACCTGGCCTGCTTTTTACCATTTCAGGTGGAATTTGAGGCTTATTCTTACGCAATGTACCAACCATTGTAAGACTGTGTTTTTCAAGCATTTCATTGAAGAGTTGTACTGAAGAAAACCAGTTGTCAACCGTAATATTACGGTTGGTACCATAAATAGTTTCTGACAATTTCTCAACCAAAAGTGTTGCTTGGGGTTTCCCTTCATTGTCCATTTTTTTACCAGTATATGGGATAGCATTGATTAAATAACCATTAGAGTTGCATAACATAACTATTTTTATTCCATATTTTGCCGGTTTGTTGGGTATATACATACGGAATAGACACTTACCCCTGAAGGCCAGAAGTAGTTCATCAATTGTACAGTATAGTCAAGGGGTGTACAATTTTTTGCAGTGCTGTATAAATATATCCTACACATCTCTTATTGCAGCGAAAGGATCCAGCTCCTTCCTAGCAGCTCGACTGCTTTTGTAATCGAATCTTAAATTATTTATAAGGAATTCAAACCTTCGCAGGGGCATTACAGTTCTAGTTAATCGAAGCCCCCTTGTTGCATGCCAAAGAGTTTCACCTGAATTGTTTTTGTTTCTGAGCTCCAAAGTAAATTATAATTGATTGATAAGTCAACAGCTGTCCATCCACCAGTAAAAATTCAATATTTTCTACAGGGGGTGAACATACCGACCCTCCCTGCCCTGTTGTAGTTCTGGCCCCCCCTTGACAAAATTTTAAGTGTGCCCCTGGGCTAACTAAATTTTAATTTTTCAAAATTGACTCTTCATTTAACCGATTAGGCTAACTAAACTAAACAATAATTTTACAAAATTGAATCTTCATGAACGGTCTGTATAAAATGGTAAGTGGTTAAATAATTGAATAAAAAATGTTCAATATGGCTCTATTCTTAACAAATGATACAAATTATTATTGGTTATATAAAGAACATAATGATTATAATTGTGGTCAAGTAAATGTGTTTCACACATTGTTGTGTAAAACAAATGCTAATGCATTAATTAACCAAACTTTTAGGTAACATATATTAGAAATATATTAAAATTGTTCAATGGAAATATAAAAGATATAAGAATATGTAGTGAACCATAGGCTTGTAGTGTATCATAATATAATAGATAGTGTAAATTAATGCCTAGAATAAATTGAAAGTAGATAGCAGATTTTAAATATAGGGAGAATAACTTAAAAATAATAATCTGGTAATAGTAATAATAGTGGAAAAATAAATAATCATTAGTATGAAATGAGATATACATGTTAGAGAGGGGGTATGTTAATTCTAAAACAAAAAGTCCTAAATTTAAATAATTTGCTGTTAGTACACAAAAAGAAATTAATGAATTTAGAAATTAGGCTTAGGCAATGCATAAAATGTTATTTGCTATTTGTGTACAACAAAAAAATGATTAAGTAAGATTATTGTAAACAGATTTTTGCCCATATGTTAAAAAGAAATTTTGTAAATAAAAAAAAAATTAAAATTAAATAGGCTGAACAGTAAATAAAATATTATTTTTAAATTAAGTTTTAATTTCATAAAAAGTAAGTTTCACTGGGTGTCCAATTATAGTCTTCAAGTCAGAAGTGTCTCTCAAAGATTCCATAACCTCCATAAAAACCTAAAAAGGCTTATAGGAGACCAATTGGTTTTTGTTTCAAATTCAGGAGTCGGTTCTCCCGAGAGGTTTATTCCTTGAGCTACAGGTACCGGAACAGAGTTTGAATTTACTTGTTTGAACCATTACCTTCCTGCGGACAAGGAGTGTGTTAACATCATTGTAAAGAGCAGGCATGGAAGAAGATGAGCTGGCTGGTGGTATGATAGTAGAGAAAGAGTTTGAGGCAGAACAGATGAGCGAAAAGAAAGTGTAAAATTGTAAAGAATATGGATTTTACCAAACACATCACCAACTTTCAAATAAATAAACTGCAATATTCGAGAAGGGAATATAGAAAAAAGGCAATAGTAAAAAGTATAACTTGAAGCGAATGTGGTATAACTTCTTATTATAAATAAATAAAACCTCTTAAACCACAAAAGCCTTTGATGTACATTTTGAGTACAAAAGAAATATCTTTTTAAAAGTAATTTCCTCTGAAAATGATTGCCTTGCAATAGAAATGTACATTGGGATTTAAATTAAAAAAATTTATGGCTCAAGAGGTTTAATTTATTTATAATAAAAAGTATACTAGAGCAGAGCTGATCATCTTGTACTGAATGGTTATGAATTGGTTTAAACAAATTCATGAACAAAAACTTCCTTTAACTCGTAGCCCTGACCTTAAAATCAGAGTTCTTCGAACATAGCCCCAACAAACATGTTCAGCCTACGCTAAAAGTAACTGTATTTATACATTATTCACGTTAATTGTTCATGCAGGTGATGGCTAATGTAGGTCTGAAATGTGCTAGTTCAACCCTGGTCATAATATGATCCCACTCGACTTATCAGATCCTGGTACCTGTGGTGCTTTAAGCATGGATAAATCCCCGAACTTTATGTAAAAACAAACCAAAATGTTTAATCTAATAATACATTTAGTAATTATTGTTTATTTATAAAATTAATTTACTATTTTGCAATAGGAGGAATACTACATAATAAATATTTATTCAAACTTGATTTGAAATTTTGCTTTTGTTGATGGTTGGAAAGTTATAGAAATTTTATTTAGTTGCTTACCATAGATATTTTTCAGTAACTTTATACATTGATTTTTTTTAATTGGATTGAAATTAAAATCTAAACATGAAATTCTCTCTGGTTAACCCTCAAGTAGGCGTGCGGGCTACAGGTGTAGCCCAGAGTTTATGTTTAGGCTGCAACGCATCTCCTAAAACTAGTGGAGAAAAGCCTATATCATTAGCTATTGTTTGTCATCTACCCTACTCACTGAGTTGGTGATTGTCACTTAAAGTGTGTGCATTTTGTAATTGTTTATGACTAAAGTTGTTTGGGCTACCCTTGTAGCCTGTGCGACCTCGTGTTATGAGTGAATCAAAGTGTGCCTAGTTATCATGTGCAGGTATTTTGGATGAACCTATGATTGCTTGTCAGATGAAGAGAAAATCCTCGTATCTTACTGCACAAAGATAATAGTTAATTTGAATTAAATTTAATGTCTTTAGGGTTTATTCACATTAGCGGTCTCGGTCAAGGATTATGATGTACAGTTCTCACTACCGGTCACAATCAGTCAAGTTCTATCTGCACGTTGCCACTAAACGTGTACTAAAGTGTTCACTAAAGGTTATTATTTTCATTAAATCCTGTCATGATGGCATTTTCAAAACATAGTTTAATGAAAATTGCATTACTTCTTGATGAAGAAGAAATGAGACAGAGTAAACGAACTAGGCGATTTTGGGTTCACCCGTTGGTTTGAACTCGCCAGGAGGAAGAATATACAACACTCTATTGCCAGTTAGTAAATGATGACGTAAAATTTTATAAGTATTTTAAACAAAACAAAATAATGGATATGACCGACATTAGCGCGGCGGTTGACTGTTCACACTAGGCGGTCTCGATCAAAAAGCTCGTGACTGCCGTGGTCCAGATTGTGCATCGACCGGACCTAACCGTGATCGATAGTGTGTTTGATGCCGTTGGATTACGTACTATCGATGTTGACTTGACCGTGACCGGACCGAACCGAGACCGCTAATGTGAATAGAGCTTTAGAATGCTGGCAGGAAGTTCACTAACATTGTTGACACTAATATTAAAGTTCTGCATTTGCCATATTAGACTTATAAATATCTTTCTAGAAGTATTTGGTGACATTACTTCCTATTGATTTTAATTACAATTTATATTTGTGTACCCAAACATAAATCTCTAGCATTACTCTTTTGCCATCTTATTTTTATAAAAAACAAATTCATACGGACACAAAATATATTATATGAACTCAACTACCTGCTAAATAATTATTAATTTTCTCGATGATTTTTCATTCTATTTCTTTGGCCGAATTTAATTAATTTATGTTACAAATGACTTGATACATTTGCCGTTTCAACTGGCTTATGATAACTTTAATATTAATTTTGAAATTTAAACTCCATTATATACATAAATTTCTCTTATCTTGTTATCACCAATTAAATTTTTATTTTATGGTTTCTGTTCTTTCAAAAATATACTTCAAATTAATTTTTTTTAAATATTTATCTCTTTTACAAAAATCTAGTTATAGTTATATAATAGTTATTAATTTATTATTTTGCTATTTATTGAATTTATGGTTATAAAAAGAGTCATGTACTTACAAATCTTTTCAATTATTAATGATCGATTAGTTAAATTTCACTCAAGCAAATCTGAATTTAATAATTTTTCAAAATTCAATAAATGGTTATATTGATACTCAAATTCTGACTTGCCCCAAAACTATCACTGAGCTGCTTTTCTCCCATGGTCTTGGGTCGAGCAGTCCTCCGGTGTTTCCTGAGAATGGAATCTTGCTGCACTCTCTAGTGATTGGTTTCAGAGCTGCCTTAAAAATTGGTTTTAAATTATTACATTATAAAAATTTTAATTTCAAATCACAGGCTTCAAAAACTTATGATCTCTGATTATAAGCTGGCGGACAATCAATCTCCACTTCCATCTTTGGCTAAATTTGGATTTTGAAGGATTTACATTTTGAAGCTTCCCATGAACTCTTGCCACGCAAGTTCTTTGGTATTTCCCTATCAGGCCTTCCCTCTACCTTGGCCTGTTGGGCTTTAGGTATTTTTTTATTGGTAATCGAAAGTTCAACTTTCAAGTTGGAACTGGCATTCTTATTCACCTTCATATGCTTCCTTCTGAGTCTTGTTTGTTTTTACACTTTTCCTATAACTGTCACTCATGGTTTTAGAACTGAATATTTTTTAGCTGCATGAACCATTGGAACTGGCATTCTTATTCACCTTCATATGCTTCCTTCTGAGTCTTGTTTGTTTTTACACTTTTCCTATAACTGTCACTCATGGTTTTAGAACTGAATATTTTTTAGCGGCATGAACCATTACACATGTTTAAATTGTATTACAAACTTGAATGGTAATTATACAACTTTTTGTTGCCTTGTTACACTTTATCAGCACTACATAGTCCCGCACTTGACACTTTTATTACTCTGGGGTGATTTAGTAACCATTTATTAATTACAATTGTACTTAAAAAATTTGTTGATATATAATACTGTATTTATTTCATTTCAATTATTGTATTATTATATTGTTTACAATGTTCTTTAACTATTTGTTTTATATTTTCAGCTTACTTAGTCTCTGGTGGTTTTTGTATTATATATTTGAATTTATTTAATTTTCTTTAAATAAAAATTAGTTTTGCATAAAACTAAAATTATTCCCTCATACGAAAGATCTTTTCTCTACAAATCAAGCCCATTGTTTTTCTGGATTGCTGTTTGCACAATGCTGATAAACCGCCTTGCAAACCTTTGACTTTGCTCTGGTTTACTATAACACAACATCCAGCTGATTTATATTAAAAATTTAAATAATATTTAGATTTTGTATTCAATGCAAAATCTGCTACTTTGAAACAGATTTGGCCATCTCTGTAGAATGAATAAAATGTGTTCTACTACCAGTAGATGAATTATAAATTAAATTATTACTAAAGATAGTCTAAATAAAGATGATGCATAAAGTTCATGGTACCACTCTTTTGAGAATGTTTATTCATAGTATAAATATTATAGTATGAGATAGAATATGTTTACACTTTAGTTATATACACAAAATGTTTACAAACCCACCAATCACTTACTTGCTCCTTGGGTGGTAACATTACTCATACCTGATTCTGATGAGTGTCAAGAAAACTTTGTGACATTACACACAGTCAGTATATCAAGTGGGCAAGCTAAATAGGTGGATTGTGGTATGTTTTCTTCTACCTTAGCACACAAAAAAACATTTTAAAAAATACTAGTAAAATAATAAACAAATATAAAAAGGTTCAGAGAATTCACTATAGTGAAAAGCGAAGGATACACTTGTACATTGGAAATCTAGCAATTCAAAGTAACAATATATACAATCCACTCGCATTAGTAGCTAAGCTCTTACACTTTACATGTTGTAACACTTTGGATCAGGACTGGTGCATATACTTCTGGTGTTAGGAAGCCATTTATGGGATCCAATCAGTGGCGGACTTCCCATTAGGCACGTGCCTATGGGCACAGCCTCGAGAGGGCGGCAGCAGTTTGTTTTTGTACCGATGAGTTTTAGTGACAATAGTAATAGTACCTAGTTAAATTTGGTGAATGTCATAATGTGACCCTCAGTTAAATCAGTGGCAGATCCAGCAGGCCCCCCCTTGAGAATAAAAAACTTCTTTTTATTTTATTGTTTTTTAATTTAATCGATGGAACCAAAATAAATTTTATAATTTATTTTTATAAAAATAGTCTTTAAATAATATTTTATCTTGGAATTTTTTTTAATAAATTGAAAATATCACCAAAAATGTTTAAAAATTTATACTTGTTTAATGTCCGAATGTGCATGTGTGACGTCATGTGTGTGTATGTATATATGTGTATGTGTATTATTCGCACTTCGAGCAGCGCCCGACGGAAAATTTAAAAATTCCATAGTATATGCCATCGGATGTTTTAGGTATATCCAAATAAGGAGATAACGAAAAACATCCGATGCCATGTACCGTTAAATGCGTAACTCACGGCCTTGAATGGAAGACACGTACTGCCTCCCACGCGACCTCTCCTCCAAATTTTCCACCGAGAAAACGGCCCGACACTCCTGAAAACGCAAGACCACAACAGCACTCTTGCTATGTTTATTAATATTGCATTCGGACAGTAAACTATGGTTGGCACGGTAATCGGTAATTAATTTAAACGTAAAATGCATTATTGCATGAATACCAACATATTTTTTAATCTCAAAGCGCATCACTATTAAAAGTTAATTATTTTTTTACTATGCATTTCTTTGAACAGGCATCAAAACGGATTCGTATGGTGAAAAATTAAAAGCATTATATTACGTTGGGACTTTTCCAATAAATTCGCAAACGCCAGCCGAATTGTGCCTAGGGACAGCACCATGGCAAAGTCCGCCACTGGATCCAATATATCCATAATCAATGCGTTAGGTAGGCCAATAATTATTGCATAAGAGAAAGAATTTCAAGAGAATTTGGTGATTGAAGAATTTATAGCCAGTACAGTCGGGTTTGTGGGTATTAGTAGACAGAAATACAATGTTATTGCGCAATAGTTTGTGGGTTTTATAGAGAAAGAATAAAATAATGCATTGGTAAATATTATAAATGACTATCAGCCAAAAATATTATACATGAATGAGACCGGACCACATTTTGAGCGCTTACCAAGCATGAAATTTCCAATTATAATATTGAAAAGTTTACAGAATAGCTATGAGAAGGTATCAGTTTTGGTTGGGGTAAATATGAAAAGCCTTAAAAAATTATTGAATTTAATGTTAGCAAAGATGCTTCAAGTCAAAAGTTTATTGGTTATTTATGAAGCCAGTAATAATGCTTAGATGATGGCTGCATTGGTAGAAACATGGTTTTTAAAGCTGAACAAAAACATTGGTTGAAGCAAATTTTGCTCTTTATTGGAAACGGCATGCCTCACCAGCAGTCCTTTAAAATAAATGTTTAATACTTTCCTATATACATGACTTAAATTGTATTTATGAATTAAAAGACATAATACGAAATTGAATTACATCTACTAATTGTTTTATATCCTAGAGTGAGCCAAATGACAAATGATAGTGAACTGTTTCAAAAGTGCTGGTTTTTAGATAGAACTGTAAGTCAAACATGCCTGAAAAAATTATATTTGAAGAGAACCAACCTTTCCAAAAACATCCACAGAAAAATTACACCTCTGGGACATTTCAAATATTATAACACAGAAGCAACAAGCATAATGGACTGGAGAGATTGTTTAAGACATGCTGAAGAATTACCAACAACTTCTAAACAAGTAAATGAAAACAGTCAACCAGATGAATGAAATACAAACACAAGGTGGCTTCTATTGTAGCAGGCATAAAACGATTTATTGGAGCAAAGAGCAACATCCCAAACAACAAAATGTTTTGTGTACCGAGTGATGTAGAAGGCAATTCACAGTTTAAACACAAATACAAACAAAAATTATAAATTTCTTCATAAATAAACATTACACTATTGTATATTATGTTCTGCAATTTTCAATATGTTATATAAATAAAATAACTGTGAACTATACTACACTACAAAAACGGAATTCTGTTGGGGTATTCGTTTACTGTAGTAGAAAGTGAATTCTGTAATAGTTAAACAGACAGGGAAAATATATTAAACGACCACACATACTTTGAAGCCAATAGCCTTTTCCAATACATCACACAAGGCGCCGACACCTCACCCACTGTCATACCGTATGTAAACAGTCAAAGCCGCCAGTAGAGGGTTAGCTACGTAAAAGGAATGGTCATTTTGAAACGTGTCAGCAAGTAAGCAATTACGTATTCACTTAGTTAACATTTTCAACACGGCGGCGATATTGGTGATCTCATCCAACTACTGTCTGTTTTTCGTTAACTTCCAGCTCTGACGGCAGTGGAACTCCATGCGGGTTGCATAGCTTGTCCTAGCATCTAATTTCGAGCCCGTTGTTTTCATCTCAATAATTTTATTTTTAACATATACACGTTTATTGGTGACATCAGAAAAGTGTATTAGACTCTAAAATATTGTTTTATTTATCAAGTGACAATTTAAAAAAAAAAAATACAAATGATAAATTACTGTACGACAAATAAGAAAACACAATAAAAAAGACAGAGAAAAAAAGAAAATTTATATACAAAACTAAAGACCCTACTACTAAAATATATTACATACTAAAATAAGCACTCAATGTTCAACTCGGAATGTTTATTTCTGTTTGTACCAAGTGTTTCGGACATCGTAATGTAAACGGAGACATAGATAATACATATGTCACGTCCGAGACGATTTATAGCCGAAATAAGATGACATTTGTTTACTACAATCTTATGTTGGACACATTAGGTATTCGGGCGTCCAAGCATTTTGGAATGACACATATTTACAATAGTTTGTTCCCAACTCGAGTTGGTTCATTCACTCTAATAGGACAGTTATCGTTTATTCTTGCGTTAGTTCAGAAAGCTTAGTTAATTTTTACGATTGCTGTTTTTACCGGATATTTTGCCACGTTAAATGGTTTAAACTAAAAAAACATTAAAATATAAAAGTTAAACCAAATTAAATCTGTTCATAAAACTCCTTGAAACATTGTTAGAGTTGAAGCATCAAAAGTTAAATTGGGATTGTCGGATTTAAAAATGACTCGAGCACAATATTCTCCAAAACTTGTCTGAAGCATTGACGTAAAAATCAAACCTTTATACAAACACGAATTGACAGTAGAGAAGTTTCAATTAGTCTGGGAGTGAGCGTGCCGGTGAGCTCGCCGTATCTAAGAAAATAAGCTAGGAGCGCATCGGCACGCTCTCGGTACCTCGTAAGGGAACCCAGAGTGTGTCGAAACGCTAGACGGGCTGAAAGTGTCAAGTAGTTTATATTCAGTATAATAGTTAGTTTCACATTATAATTAATTACCTAATGAAAATTTCAAATTTGTAGGTTTCTAACATTTTATTACATAATGTGTACTATTTCTAAATTTGGGTAGCTTTTAAACATTTCTCTTTAAGGATGGAATTAAAAAACCTATACTGCAAAGTAAAACGTCACTATTTTGGAACCCAGACTACTCACAAAATTATTTTCTACCATAATTAAAGTTCTTTTTGTTGTTCTTAATGTGCAACAATCCTCAGAATTGGACTCTTCACTGTGTGAAAGCGAAGATTTCAGATAAACAAAATCAGCAGTACTGGAAATCTCTACAATGGTATTAGCAACAATACCAGGAAAACGGTTTCGTCTCATCGAAAACCTAGACCACTGCTCCCTAGGCTGGGAATTTAGTTCAACCTCTTACTTTTATCACTTTATCGTTTAGTTGTGCGATAGAGACTGCAATGATATTTGATCTAGGCCCTGGATCTGTACCCCAGTCTTTCCATATTGTTTTAAAATTAATTATTTTATTTATAGGATTCTTTTCTAAAAATGAAAAGTGTTAGAGGAAACAACTAAATTCTAAAATCTAAATAGCATTTTAACTATTGTAATTTTAGAAAATAATTTCATATTTATTTTTTTTTAATAAAGATTACAAATAATAAATTAGTGACAATTCCGTCGCCATGACCATTTGATACAACAAATTAATTTGTGCTGCTAACTCGAGGATAATTTAATGCTTAATGGATTAAAACTAATTGAACACATTAATCTAACAAAATAATTTCACTTTCTGTCAAGTTTATAATACAGATGAGACAAGTTCATTCTGGAAACCTGCCTGAAAACAGATCTATCCTATAGTGTATGTTGGCTTTTCTATGCTTAAACGTCAGACATTGTTAAGAAAACACAAAAACGAAATACTTCCTATTGTTAATTGTGAAAGTTAAAATGCTTGTCTCAAATAGGAAATTTTAGCAGTTTCGTTTCATAATAAATTCATTCCAGGGATAAAAACATTCCTATCGTTATTTGAGTAACTAAGTGAAAACTATTAACTTATTTACTGATGCGTTTTGAAATAGTCGTTTAATTGACAAAGCAAACCAGCTACATCGAAATGTGCCAGTAAGTTAATAGTTTACTTAATTACTCAAATAATTACTTATAAAAAACAATAATATAGACACATAAAATATTTATTACATATTATGTCAAACAGTTATACTCTGAAAAAGATGAACTTACACACACCCTATACAAACTAGACTAATCTCTCACTATAATAGTACAGCCCACCGAACTTGAAGAAATCATTCAATACATTAAACAAATAAATACACAAACAACAACAGATTAGACACAAAAAACACATATCCTCTATCTCAAAACAATATTATTTTCTGTACCAACCACAGGTTTCACCACTTGAAGATGGCAAAACAAATGTACATGTCAAGAAACAAAATGGGCGACCGTTACTCATTACTTTTGACTTAGTGCAAAAAATTTATAGAAAAGTGAAAGAGAACAGATGCTTTACGATTTTATCATTATCTTGTGTTCCCTAAAGTCTCAAGATGTTTGAAGTACCGAAAGTTATGCTCACACTACTGTCTGTTCAGAATGTGTTTGCGCCAGGGAGTGGTGAACTGTTCACGTGAACATAACGATTTCGGCAACCCTATTGGCTGAGTGACCTCGTGACAAAACTGAAATATCCTGCCGCCCGATTAACAGTTAGTCTGGAAACGTCCATGGTTACATTTGTTCGTCTGTTTATTGTGCCTAACATTTTCTAGTTGTGAGTGACAGTGGAATAATTTAAGATCGTTGTTTGTTATATTTGTGAGTTTGTGGTGTTGTTAAGTTTTTAAGGATTAACTTTTAAGCAATGTCATCCCCTGTCAAAAAAAATAAACGAGGACAAGTAATACACTCCGGGCAAAAACAAGTTATTTTACGCCTTTATAAAAATTTAAAGGATGAAAATCCAGAATGCCGTATCAAAGACATCTTGCAGAAAGTAGCGATATCTGCAGGAATTTCTGCTCGAAGTGTTTTTTCAATCGTTAAAGAAAAAAAAGAAACGGGTACGCTGAAGTCTCCTGCCAAAAGGAAACCAAAAACCAAAACTATTTTTAATAATATGGATGACTTTTTAAAAACTGCTATAAGGAAGAAAGTACACGAGTTATTTTTTAAAAACGAACTTCCGACTTTAAATAAAGTACTACACTTAGTTAATACCGACGAACAGTTAGGCTTACCTAACCTAAGACGAACCACTTTGTTTCACATATTAAAAAAGCTAAATTTCAGGTATGAGAAACGTAACCGTAAAAGTATACTGTTGGACAAAGAAGATATTATTCTATGGAGAAGAGATTACTTAAGAAAAATAAAAGCCTATCGCGAGGAAGGTCGTACGATTTATTATTTGGACGAAACGTGGGTCAATGCAGGCCATACGAAATCAAAGGTTTGGACAGATAAGTCAGTCTGTTCCAGTAAAGATGCTTTTCTGAGGGGTCTGTCGGCGGGTTTAAAATGTCCAACTGGAAAGGGTAAGAGACTTATTGTGACTCATATTGGGTCACAAAAAGGTTTTGTAGAAGATGGACTGTTGATTTTCAAAATCAGATACTGACTACCATTCAGAAATGAATGGTGAAAATTTTAAAGAATGGTTTTCCGCGATAATACAGAAATTGGACAACAACTGCGTTATCGTAATGGACAACTCTCCGTATCATTCTGTACAAGTAGAACGCTTACCTACGACCCATTGGAATAAGCAACAAATTCGAAATTGGTTGACTGACAAAGGGATTTTTTCAGATGAATCCATGTTGAAGGTCGAATTATTAAAACTCGTTTCCTATCATAGGCCAAATTACAAAAAATACGTTATCGATGAAATTGCTAAAGAAACAAATAGAATAGTTTTGAGAACCCCTCCTTATCACTGCGAATTAAACCCAATAGAAATGGTATGGGCTGAGGTTAAAGGTTATGTTGCGTCTAACAATGTGTCTTTTAACATTAAAGAGGTGCACAGACTGTTAACCGAAGGTGTCTCGCGTGTTACACCTGATAAGTGGGAAAAATATGTGAAACATGTGGTGGGCGTTGAAGAGTCGAATATGTGGAAATTAGACAATATAATTGAAGACATCGAGCCATTCGTCATAGCTGTTGACGACAGTTCCTCGTCGTCATCGGAATCGGATTTTGCAGACCCCTTAAACATGAAATAATAACATGGTAAGTTAAAAACTTGTAGCATAAATTATTGAATAGTCTTATTACTTTCATTAGTCTATAATTCTCTTTTTCGAATGATTAAGTGTACCAGTGTAAGACGTAGCCCAATTGCCGATGCATGATTGTGAACCGGACTCATAGCTTACCGTCCCTTGCACGTGTTCGCCTCGTGATAGTGTTTACATCAGACGCAAACACATTCTGAACCGACTTTAGGCTCCAAAAATGCTGACGGAAATTCACAAAAACAAACATTTAGATAGCTCTCTCACATTCCTTTACCATCCCATCACTTATGAAGTTTTCTCTAAATACTTCACAGATCTTATAATGATCGTCAGCTGCTTTCAACATTAAGAAAGTTTGTATTTCACAGTCTGCGGTATTTTGAACACATGTAAAAACCTTCAACAGTGACTAATAAATCCAAAATGGCAGTTGTAGCTTGCCAACAAATATCGGTACATAGCGATGCTCAGATTGGCAACTGTAGCACAACAATGGTGGAAATTCAAAACTGCACTTATTCCAAAAACATGCTGGGTACATGAACAATAAATAACTGTAACTTGTACTATATGGATAGATATATAGCTTCAAATAATAGGTAATCGGGAAAACCTGGGATCTACTGATACTAGCTTACCTTGAATGCGCTGAGGCAATACACACACATACACATGTGGTGTGTGTATATATATTGCTTTTATGTTCTCGAGTAGCAACATCACAGTTAAATAAAGCTTCAACAAAGCGATTCACATGTTTTTAAATTGTAGAATGTTTTTTTTTTTTTTAGAATATATGTGTATCTTACAAAAACAAAACAAGAATTTCAATTCTTTTAATTTTATTTCTTCATTTTATTATTTTTTTGTACAAAATTGTAATTAATGATAATCTTAAACATAAATAGGGATTTCTAATTCTATGCAACTATTACGGATTCGAGTAGACCTATATTTAAGCATACAAATATTTTAAAAAGCGTAGGATATAACTGAAAAGGACAAAAGTGCATTCATTATAAAAATATGCATAACAAAAATTTCTACTAGCACGCAGATTATAAACATTTTAAATAACTAAGCTATGTATAATTGCATATAAAAATATATTTATTTTTTAAAGTTATACCTCTTTACAAATTGAAAAAAAATATTATATAACAGCTGTGTAAACATCAAAACCACTAAAATTATTTTCAAATACATCATCATTCATACAAGTTTTGTATTGAACAAAATTTCCTTGTATCAAGTCATAAAAATTGATAATAATATTAATGTTTGCGTTTGAACAACACATGAAAATAATTTTTAAAACAATATATTAAAATAAAATAATTTTTTTATTCCATAAATTTAAATTTAGTTTTAAACTCAGTTTCAACCTAGCGTATCAGTTATACCAAATTAGTTTTTTTGTTACCAATAATAGCTGTTTAAACATCAAAACCAATAAAATTATTTAAAAATTCTTCATCATTTACATTAGTTTATATTGAACAAATTTCCTTTTATGAAGTCCAAAAATTGATAAAAATCTTACTGTTTAGGATTAAACTGAAAATTATTAATTTAAAAGTTATTTAGAAGTTACAATTGTCCTTTCTACCTATGCTAAACACATTGTCTCTCTTCTGCATTCTTAGCTTTAGTAGCAGATAGTATATGAACCAAATTGGTATTTTGCTTTAAAACGTTAAAAAGTTGATTTTAGGAATAATATTCAAAGAACAATTCTTTGAAGGTTTTTTGAACAATTCTATTATATTCCAGGTTTATCCTGGAATATAATAAAGGAAAAACAACGTAAAATTTTAAAATAATTGTATTTAAATGTAGACTTAATTAATGGGATGACCTCTACAAAATAATTGGAGAAAATCTATATATAATATATATTTGTAGAGCTTATGCTTATTGACTTTTTGGATTATATAGGAGACCGATAGACTTTTGTAATAGTCAGGTCTGAAATTTAAGATTACAGACCTGACTATTACAAAAGTCTGTCGGTAGTATCTCTTATCTAGATAAAAAAAATTATAATAAATAAATATATGTGTGTGTGTACATACATACTACACCGACTAAACATCACAGCTGAAGAGGGGAATATTAGCAGCACTACATTGATCTATGGTGCGGAGGAGCATCTGCAGGCATAAACTAAACCTACACACTATAGTTCTCATTTTATGTATAGCTCAAAATAAAGGAGTTTTCCAGCTTACAATAGACAAGTATTCAATTGTTAACAGTAACTAGAGTTTCAGGAAAATTCCCCATTTCTGTCCTGTTTAAACCTTCTTTTTACATATAGGCTATTTATATATAGTGCACAAAGGTTTAAATATTATTCACATAACGCAAGTTTTAAAAAATTTATAAAAGTAAAATAGTCGACAGAAAAATGAATACATTAATATTACATTATAATGAGCCTATATCTAGCAACTATTGTCTAATAGTCATCTCCAGACATTTTTGATTCTTCCCTAAAACTGTCTCTTTTTAAATCTGAATCAGTATTCCCCCAACGATAATTTTTTTCATTTCACTTTCAACAAGGGCATCAGTATCCCAGTACTGAGCTTTTTTTGTGATGCGATATATTGCTTTTTCCAGTTGGTTTTTGTAATTGCACTGATTTTCTGTAATATCTTAAATGCTACTCACATGGTGATCAATGTCAATTCTTGACACGTTCTACAGATATTTAGTTGGATGCAAGTTAAATGGTCAGGCGAGTCTTAAAACTAATCTGTTGTAGCTAACCAGCTTCTATATATGCCATGACTGGCTTTAGAAATAAACCAACTCTTTTCGAACTAATAGTTCACTTTATCATGTTATGTAGGAAATTTTTTACATGCCGGATTTTAATTTCACTTGATTTTTGAAGCTGCAGTGGGTGGTTTATTGTCTTCAACAACATGACACATGCGTTATCAGTAACAATAAAACATTGAGGAGTTAATTTGGCAACAACTTTTCCTTAACCCATCTCAAAAATTTGTCAAAATTAATCTTTTTATTATAATCCCTATTCTTGTGAATTAATCGTGAAAAATTCCCTTCAAAAAAAACCTTCATGCCATCTTGCATACACATTAATCCATTCTAGCACTATTATTTTTTTTTAAATCCACTAGTTTGACGATCCTACCAGAATTTGCAGACCGTATAAATTTGGATGGATGAATATCTCACTGAGTCAGTATATTTACATTGTTGTCACTTGCACTTATGTCTTGAATAATTTCCTCTCAATACAACTGGTGTTCTCCTTTCCGTCACCACTGCCTTTTTATTTTTACATGTTAAAGAAACATATAATATACTGTCTTTTCCCCACAATCAAAGACGTTATTTAGAGCTGAAACAGTTTTTTTCATTCAGTAAAATTTTTTGGATCATACGAAAGTAAACGCACGCACAAGTCAAAGTCAAGTACCATTACTTTTACTAGTACCCTTCCGCCGCTTCTTTGTTGGAGTACTTAGTTTTTTACATGATAAAATAATTGTCACATGGTTTCTCGTAGAATATTAGTTATAGTTTGCTCAAATTTTATAATAGCAGCAATTGTTTGATTTAGACTTATTTATAGGATAACCCTACTGACAGCTTCTTTTCCTCACAAAAGAAATTATTCATATTTATTATTTTTCTTCTTTCACTATGAATACTTGGTTACTCTTTACTTGCCATTTATTCTTCCTAACTTTCCTTATCAATAACTAAGTGCACAGAAAATAACTAATTACTAACATAAAATAAGGACAACCGAACATTAAGAGAAGAATCTTGTGCAGCTGGGGAACTTTTGAAAAGGTAGTAACAGACAGCTCATTCTTTCCACAGAGCAATTGAGTAGTTCAAATATTTTCCATGCCCATAATTTTTTCGGTACAGTAATATGTAAGCACAACCACACACAATTGGAAATAATGGGTTGACAGGTTAAAAAAATATAATGAACAACTGACAATTCTTTAAAAATATTAATTGAACCATTATAAGGTTAAACTGAAGTGTGTTTCACTCAAGTTTATAATGATAAAATTAATTAGTATTAGATAGTAACATCTTTCTAAAATAACATATAGAAAACATACTTTGTGTTCAGGTACTTTTGTTTTTTTAAAAATTTGTATCATCTGATTAAACAGCAGCTTTTCCATACAGAAAACAAAACCATACATAGATTTCCTCCCCTAATCTAGAACGTCTTATCAGACAAATATATTTTTCTGCAACATCGTTTTACACAATTTTATAATAATATATAAATATACACATTTAATCATTTCATTTTCTCTGATTCAATTTTACAAAAGGAAACTAAATAGTTTTTTTACTCATAAAATAATTATAACCTAGTCTATAGTATTGAAAACAAAACCATACATACATTTTCTCCCCTAACCTAGAATGTCTTATCAAACAAACAAAATCAATCTTTCTGCAACATTGTTTTAAAAAAATTTATAATAATATATATATATACACATTTAATCATTTCATTTTATGTTCTATAGTTTAAAAAAAGGAAACTAAATAGTTTTTTTACTAATAAAATAATTATAACCTAGTCTATAGTATTGAAAAACAAAACACTACATACATTTTCCCCCTAATCTAAAACGTCTTATCAAACAAACAAATTTAATCTTTCTGCAACATTGTTTAAAAAAAATTTATAATAATATATATATATATATATACACATTTAATCATTTCATTTTATGTTCTATAGTTTAAAAAAAGGAAACTAAATAGTTTTTTTACTAATAAAATAATTATAACCTAGTCTATAGTATTGAAAAACAAAACACTACATACATTTTCCCCCTAATCTAAAACGTCTTATCAAACAAACAAATTTAATCTTTCTATAACATTGTTTTACAAAATTTTATATTAATATAATAAATATACATATTTAATCATTTCATTTTATGTGCTTTAGTTTAACAAAAGGAAACTAAATAGTATTTTTACTCAGAAAATAATTAAAACTTAGCCTATACTATTGAAAACAAAACCATACTTATCTCCCCTAACCTAGAACATCTTATCAAACAAATAAATTTGTATGCAACAGATTGGTTTACAAAATTGTATAATAATATATTTCTGTATCAACATATAAATAAATCTCTTTATGCCTTATTATAACAAAATGAAACTAAATAGTTTTTTATTCAGAAAATAATTAAAACTCTGTCTATACTATTGAAAACAAAACCATACATAGATTTTCTGCCCTAACCTAGAACGTCTTATTGAACAAATAAATTAGTATGCAACAGGTAGTTTTATAATATTTTATAATAATATATTTTTTTATCACAACATGTACATAAATCTTGTAATGGTTTAGTTAAACAAAAGGAAAATAAATAGTTTTGTATTCAGAAAATAATTAAACCAGCCTATACTATTCTGTGATGTCCCTTTCCCACTGCCTTTCTACCTTCCTAGCATTGTTACACCTTCATTAAATCTAGCAAAGTATTTACTTACTAACATTTTACTATCAAGATATTTTAGAATACAAACTTTTCTTCTTCATATTAGTTCTTAAGTTCAAATTTTGCAGAAATAAAATTTGACGGGTTTGCGAGTAAAGTATTGTCATGTATTTCTTTAGCGGTGATGTTTCTGTGACAGATTCATTGCTATCTTCATACTATTCTGTGATATACCAACTGCCTTTCTAGCATTGTTATACTGTCATTAAATCCAGCACGTTATTCAAGTAGACGAAAGCTTCTTAGCCTATTAACTACTTAACTTACAAATTATTTTCACATTTCCTTCCCAAAAAAAATCATTTATGATAATTTATGGTTTGTAGCTGATCAGCTACATAATGCATTTTTTACACATCTGCTAACATCTTATAGATACTAATTATTCCTAACACAGTTATTATAACTTTCTTTAAACTATCAATAATGGAAATTTATTAGAACAACTGAAAACTAATTATAGTATAAAATAAACTTTATGTCTCATAAAAAGTGGAGTTATATTGTGCACTTTATGTTCATGTTTTATATATTATTTTTTATGGAATCTTTCAAACCAATTCTTCTTCTGATGGGAACATAATGTAACTCTATCCCTTTTTTCACTGTACCCAAGAAAATCCCTTACAACCAGATACTTTGCATCTCTGCCTTACTTCTGGATACAATAGGAGGTGAATAATTTCATCCTGCCTTACATTGTTTGGAGGTATATCGCATGTTTTTCAATTTTATCGCATGTTGAAACATAACAGTTGATTGTTCTTCCATACTTCATTTAATATTTCGACACCATCTACAGTGACTATACACACCATAAATCTAAGTAGTAGCTTCTCCAAATCAAACTCAGTCAGTATCTCATAGTCTGAAATTCTATATATCCTTACTGTACCTAGGCAATAGATCCTTTTCTTATATAATTGGCTCATGAGAAGCAAAGAGTAATAATTATCACATTTATGGTTTGTTATAAAGTAACACTCTACTGAGTTGAACTAGCTCCTAAATCTTTCTTCCCGGGCATTATTTTTTCTCAAGCATTTTCACATCCAATGAAAATGACTATTTATTAGGAATATACTGTGGTTGAATTTAATAATAAATACACAAAAACCTCTTAACCACAAACTTTCTTTAATTTACCCTAGTGTAAATTAAAGAAAGTTTGTGGTTAAGAGGTTTTTGTGTATTTATTGTCCAATGAAAATGTCAAAATCATAAGCAAAACTTGTACCCATATTTATGAGGTTTGTTTGGTATATATTGTTGCATATATATAAAGTTGCATTTCCAATACATTTTTACTGTAATTCAAGAATAACTAAATGTTTTTCTTTCCAAACAAAATTCCTAATTTTCCTAACATCAGATTTAGTAGGTCTAGCAGGGACAGATGTATCATTAGTTTTACTATTAGAAGAAGCACTTGTACTGGTAAATGGAATATATGCATTATTACTTTGGATGGGTGAAATGTTTCTTGTATCTACTGCTAATGTAACTAAATCACATTGTAAAACTTGTTGAATATTGTAGGTACTTTGTTTATTTTGAATGAATTCAATATCATTTTCACTTTCATCATCATCATCCACTGGAATATATGTATCACCCACTGAATCATGAGATTTCCAGTCCAGATAATCTTCACTGTTTACTGGTATCTCCAACCACTCTAAAAGGTTTTTGTCATCACATGTTTAGGTTTATGTTCTAATAAACCAAATTAGCACTAAATGCTTGATGTAGCTGATAAGCTACAAATAATATATTCTTCACAGGATCATAATTATGTAAAATTTATTAAAAACAAAAATTACACCATAAATACATACCTCGGAGACAGGACAAATTATTTTTTTAAAGATTCAAAATAGCACATTTACACAACAGAACTTGCTGCACTTTTACTGACACCTGTTGCACAGCTTCCCGTGTGTGGATTCACAAAAAATTTGCAATAGCATCATCCTGCCATCGATAAGAACTCTTATATACTACTATATAATAGTCTTATAATGTATATGAAAAGCTACAACATGCATTTAGTTGAAATATTATTTACAGAACAAATTATTAGACAAAATATATATTTAATCACTTAAACAATAGTTTATGATTATCCGAACTTTAAATTTTGTAAATTTGTTAAAACTCACTGAGACAGAACGTTTTCGATCGCTATGTGGCGATCTTCATCAGTGTCTTCTGCTTGGAGATGTCAGGTCAAGCTGTGACGGTTTTAAAGGCAAAATAAGAAAAAACTCAATAATAATAAAGGCACAGTGAGTGAAATTACAGACCTGAAGATAGAAACGAATATTGCAGCTAAATAAATAAATGACAATACAATTCGTAAACTACTAGTTCTATTTCTGTAAACTGCTGTTTAAAATAACAGTGAATACAGTAAAAGAACATGTTAAATATAATGCAATAGAATTCAACTACCATTGATGCAAAATAAAATAACTGAATTTGATTTTCAAGAATAAAATGATAATCTTATAATTTAACGTAAACCTAAAAGTAGAAGTAGATGTTTACCTAACTACTAATATATATATATATATATATATATATATATATATATATATGATTATAATTTTATTTTAAATCAAAATATACACATTATCGAAATAAATTTTAAAACTTTACCTAAACTGGCAGACAAATTATCTAATTTTTAGTTAATACAGAAAATAATTTTCCACAAATTTTTATCAAAATGAAATCATTTACTGAGCCTACCATAACTCCCCATCTTTTTCTTTAGTAGGCACTTCAATAACTCTAGGTTTGTCAATAATACGAGCTGTTCGATTGCCCTTTTCTACAATTCCAATAATCCATGCTTGATAACCTTCTTGTTTCTCTATGTCCTTGCAGTATGCAGCTGCTTGTTCTCTAGGTAGGCATATCAGCAGTCCCCCTATAAACAGTAACTTAATGAAAATAACATCATTTTCACTTACTCTAAGATAGGGAAGGTGTACTGAAATAGCAAGCAAAGAATACAAGTGTGAGTAAAATGTTGATTTGAAAAGTTTCACTTTGGATATAAAAACATCATTCCTATCATTATTAATATTTTGAAATGCCTGTAGGGGGTAGCATTAAAATGAACAATGTGCGCGGTGACCAACTAATCAAGGTGCACAACTTTCAATTAAACAACTTACACGCATTTTAACTAATCAATGTGTCAAATAATCGTGGTCTGTTTCAAGTTATGCGCGTTTCAACTAATCAATGTGCACGAAGACCAACTAAACAATGTCTGTTGCGGGTTATCGTATTGCCGCTCTGCAGGTGTTCACAGCACAACTCCTTTAAATTCATAAATGGTAAGTAACCTTTTATTATTATTATTTCTGTAAATATTTAAAGATTGCGTAGTTATAAAACTAATCTACTAATAAGATGCAAGTAATATTCGAATTTTTAAAACTAATTAATACATATTTAGTAAATCTAAAGTAATCTTAGTCTTTGAAAAGTAGTTTGTAAGAATACTTTTGAATAATTCTTCAAAATACTACTGTTTAAACTTATCGTTATCTAAGTAATTGTAATGTAGCAATTTTTGGTTATAGCATAGCACATGAAAGTGTCTTATTATGTCTCTAAATATTTAAACATCGTATTGAGTAACAGTGTAGTAAGTATTTACAAAACAATAGTAATTTTAGAGTGTTAATTTTTAGAACATTTTTCAAAACTCTACTATATTTAACATCATATTGACGCATAATTAATAAATCAAAAGTAATCTTTCTCTTTGCAAAATAGTTATTTTTATAATCTATATTTTTGTAATATACAAATATTGTCCGTATTCATTTGTCAACTTAAAAACAATATATGAAGTCAAATTCGTTAATTATATTTTAGATGTCATTTAAAATAAATGTATTTGTTAAGAATTTAATTGAGTAAATATTTTGAAAACCTAATTCTGAAAAATAGAAACACTATAATCAAACAGTGTGTCATTAGATAGGTTTCCAAGTACTAAGGTATACATTTATGATAATGTAAGTGTAATATATCAATAACTTTCGACTTGGTTATAGCATAACTTATAAAGTATGTTATTACAATTGTAAATATTTAAACATCGTGTTGAAGGAAAGTGTAATTACAGAACGATAAGTAATATGATACAAGTTATTATTTTTCAAATGTTTCTTAAAACTATTCTACATATAACATTATATTGACTCTTAATTAATAAATAGAAAGTAATCTTTCTCTTTGCAAAATAGTTTTTATGACTCTCTACATTTGTAACATACCAATATTGTTCATATTAATTTTTCAACTTACAAATATAGGAAGTGAAATAATAGGAAATAATTATTAGAAAAATAATTATTGTAATATGTATATATTTATTTTTTTACTAACTATATTGTTGATGTTTATTGGAATATACTTCTTTGTTAAACATTTTATTAGGTAAATATTTGAAGAATTAATTCTCAAAAACAGAAACAATGTAGCCAAATACCGTGTGTCATTAGATTGATATATTGATTCCATTATCATTAATATACTCTATGCCTAAGACAATGTAAAATGTAATTATATGTAAAATTATATGATAATTTTCTATTTAAAAAATCATTTAATTTAGTTAAGGTGATGTAACAGGATAGTAAGTAGGCTTAATTACTTCTTACATTGGCAATATGTTATAATAAAAGAATCGATAAAATTGCATAAAGGTGTAGATTTGTAAAGCAGTTTAATAAAATCTACTACTTTATAAAAAGACTATGATATTCCTTGGGTTACAAATGCCTTGTCCATGTCTTGAAGGTGTTTGAGAAACATCCTATTAAAGTTGTAGGGGACACAGCTGCTTCTCCCTTATCTTACAGGCTGTAAAGTTTATTGTCAACTTTCAGCCATGGAATTTTTTTGTTTTGTAATGTATTTTCAAAGGCATGGTTTATACAGCCTGTCAGTCAACGAAACAAAAGTAAGAGCTGGCTTCAAACAAAAAGGGGTATGAATGTCATCATGTTTGTTTACTTACCACATAAATATTTATCTGTCAGCAGAGGTTTTTCATATTTCCAATACAGTGTTATGTTGAGAAGTGTTTGTTACAGACCATACCAACTTATTTGGGGTACGTTTTATTGGAATTGTGAAATAAGTTTATAATAACGGTTTACATGCGTATAAACTATTACATTTAGTTTCTTTTATCAATTGTATTAACTGTGTTTGCTTTAAATTAGTTGAAAAACAAAACATTGTGTTAAGTTCCTAAAGCATCAAACGGACCAAAAAGGTAATTATAAACTGTTTGCATATTTTTTTAGTTTAATTATTCTATGTAGCAATTAAAATTAACAAGTCTTTCAGTAATACAATAAGCCTCAAACAGTTAAAGTTGTGATAAAATATTGATACTGTTTCCAAATTACAAAAAGGCTTGTTCAAAAACTATGTCTTGTAATTATTGTTTTTCCATAAATGAAATTAAAGTTTTTGCTAAAATCCCATACCCTATATTCTATATAATGATATCGTTCGTTTCATATGAGGGCTATAGCATAGTTCTATCCGCATGTACTTAGCTATTTTCTGTTGAATTTATTTTTAATTTCAAAAGTTTATTTCCATTAAAAAATCTTTATTTCGAGGGAACTAATAAATTACACACAAAAACACATAATTCAAAAATTGACAAGTAAAGGAAATATTATTCCATGTTTGATATTGCTATTTTCTAAATCTCAGATGTCTACTATGAAAAATACTCATTCACAGATATTTAATTTCTAACTGTTGAGTCAACCTGATAATGTGTAAACGTAAAATGACATTATTTAAATAAACATTACCATCACTGATACATTGAAATTAAATTTTTGATCACATATCACTAGTTGTGAGTTCAAATCTTTAATAAGGCAGGCTAAATATTTGTATTGATAATATTAAACATTACAAAAAATTACTGTTTAGTGTTAAGACGTTGCGTATTCAAGATATTTTATGATGTTCATTACAATATTAGTTATTCATTTTAAAAAAACTTCCAAGAGATATTTCTTACGATACACCCGTTCCAAAAACATTGGTTATCATAATCATTCTCAAACCATTCATTTAACCATACAAATAGGTTGTCCATGCTGAAACATCTGTGAGCATCAGTTTTTTTTTTTTTTTTTTTTTTTTTTTTTTTTTTTTTTTTTTTTTTTTTTTTTTTTGCAGTTACTGTGTAGGCATTGAAAGTATTAAAAAAAACGGAGTATTTTCTATTAAAGTGATTTAAAACCATTGCGTTTGAACTCGAAGTGTAAAATATCAGTACTAGTATTTAAATTCCTCTTGTAATATTTCAGTCCAACAATCTCACAAGTAGGGTAAAATTCTAGTTTTATTACCATAATTTCCATATTCATTAAAAATATATTCATAATATAGCCTACTCACTACTTGAAATGAATCTCCTCTAATTCACTAATCACATCCAATTCTCATTAATATAAAGATAAAATGATGCAATAATATTTGTTTTTTCCAAACACTAGTCAATCTTCCATGATTAATAAATAGTATGAATCATTACATATAATCTGTGCATGGCATGTGAAATAGTTGTCTGGTCACTGAACAAATGTAGTAAATATTTGTTGATTCCATCATCATGTGAGCTACTAGTTTTCACCAAACAATTATAAGTATTTATAAACTTGCCTATAGTATAGCCTATATAAGTAGCACTTACTTATATTTGTTGACACATGTCCCGAAACGGCCATCCTCAACAAATATAAGTAAGTGCTACTTTAGGCAAGTTTATAAATACTAAAATTGTTTAGTGAAATGTATTAAATGTTAGGAAAAAAATAAATTATTAAAAGAAATATTACATGAGAAGTAGTTGAAACCAATGTGACAATGTAATACGTCAAAATAAATTCCCTATGAAAATATTAAGAGGTTTAATGAATTAGACAAGTGTTGCAATAGGAATATTTAGATGTCTTGGTTGGTAAACTTGAATGCTTACCTGCAGTTGAACCTACATAAAGTTTGAAGCAAATGTGGAAAATATTTACAGGTTTAATGAATTAGGTAAGTATTGCAATAGGAATTTTTAAATGTCTTGGTAATCTTTAACACTTACCTGCTGTTAAACCTACATATAGTTTGAAGCAAATATTTTTGGTTTGAACCACAGTTCATAAGTGTACCTTACTCAAGTTTCAAAATTTACTACAGCCAGTCACTTTATTGTCAATGTATTACATACTAAAAAAATAATTTAATAATAATCATAAACTATTGTTTAAGTGATTAATTTAATAAGATTTATTTACAAATATATTCATAAATTTTGTCTAGTTGTCATTGTTGACAGCTATGGTAACTGGTAACTATCTACTTTATGTTGTATGTTAATATAGTAATTAGTAATGGATAGGTGATCATGTTCTTAGGGATGAGTGTAAATGAAACTACAGTACATCCATTTTGAAAACTTTTATTAAATTGTCTTTTAAAATTGCTTGGCAGTGGCTAAATAATTACTAATAGTCAACATTTTCTTAATACAAAATTACATGAAATGGATCACTTGTTTACAAAATATATGTTAAATGTAATTGTAGGGATAATACTTAATAATTCGTATTTACACTGTAATAGTTTTGTAACTAACTCAAACCTTTTGGTTCGGACATTAGTGTGAACTTATCATGGAGAGGAAGTACGTCGTGGCGTGATTGTTTCAGGGTTATCTTGAAGTGTTAATTAATCTGTACTTTTCCTTGTGGCCTAAAAATTCACTAAGAAGCGTATCTTGTTGCACAATACAAAGTCAAATACAGTTTTCCGACATACGTGCCATATAAATATGAAGTAAGTACATTTATGTAGTTATAAATTTTTGCTTATATTTCATTTATTATACCTACATTATAATGTATTATAGGTTGTCATTTTACAGAAGCAATTATGTGGTGGTATGTGTCTAGCAGTAACCTTCATTTTGCCTAAAAAAATATTCACATGTGGTTTTGGTCATGATTGGTCATGATTTTTTAAAACCTTGCAAGTACAAGACCGTTAATGTTTCTAACAGTTTATTGAATTTTATGTTCATTTGTGTTTAACCACTGATTTTTGTCAGTTATGTTGCGAGAGTGTTACATATAAATCAAACATATACATATAAATTCAAAAATCAAACTGTAAAAATATTGAAATATTAATATATTTTAATTATTAATATTATAATATAATTTATATTATTTATTAATATTATAATCAAACAAATTATAAATATTTAATAACATATATAATATTGATTTAATTATAATTGATACATTAATATTACAATATCAATTTAATATAAGCAAATTTATTTCTTTTACAATAACACAGTAGGTTATATTAAAGTATACATCCAATATGCAGTTGCCTAATACTCTTGTCCCTTTTTTACATTTTGTCTTATTTTTGTTTTTTTGTCAAAATCTGTGATTAGATAGTGAGAGTACATAAGTGAGTGCTAAAAATCAATGTGATATGAACATGATTTGGATGTTGTGCTTGAATTTTACAATGTGTCGTCTTATGTGATGCTTGGGATTGTTCAAGGATTTATTGAAGCACTAGATGTTCAAAGTAAAATCATCTATATATAAATATATCATCATCATATATTAATATATTTCTAACCTACCAGTTAAGAGTTATTTATGTGATGCTTTATATTTCTTATTTTAATAAACTGAAGTAAGGGTATTAACTAACATTGAGTAGTTTTTTATTCGTAATGAGTTTTTACATAACCATAAAAAGAAAGATAAATAAGCAAACGATTTTGTATTTGAGATAAATGTAATTTTGTTATATTAAATTATCTGCAGATGAACATTAAATAATAGATGTACTTGTGTGTAACAAACATAACTTTAGCCTACTTTTGAAAATGTATATAGATAAAGTGAAATTGTAACGGACATGATAGTTTTTAGCATTATATAACTTGTTTAATGTTTCAGCATAATTGTTTAAGGGCCTCAGAAAGTAAATTAACTTGCCACTT
Source organism: Prosapia bicincta (assembly GCA_036971475.1). Taxonomy (NCBI): domain Eukaryota; kingdom Metazoa; phylum Arthropoda; class Insecta; order Hemiptera; family Cercopidae; genus Prosapia; species Prosapia bicincta. The sequence continues at coordinate 88,510,858 of JBAIZL010000001.1, read as the reverse complement.
ACAAACACAAAAAAAATTGAATTTGTTATTGTTAATTCAATCGGTGTGTGTGTGTGTGTGTGTGTTGGGTTAAGTAATTACTAGAAACAGTAATAAGTTACTATGCTACAAAAATTTATTCTCACATTTTCTCTTGCAAGGGTGTTTTGTATATATGGTATTTATTTTCCTGTTCTATTCTATAGTTTTGTAATTCTATAGGGTGTGTGCAGGATGAAACATGGTGCCGTGGTTGCTAATAGGGTTTTCTTAAAGTTAAATTTTGTGTTAAAATTTTTTATTTTTAGGAGACAATAGCAAATGAATTATATTTACAGGCAATTTGCTAGCTTTTACTTTAAAAAAATGAAGCCAACATGTTAAATTAGTCATGTTTGAGGTATGCAGTGAAGGGGTGGGGGAATTTCTATTTTCCAAAATTCTGAATTTGTTAGACTTGCAAATGTTTCCATAATTTCCTTTTAATTCTTGATGACTTTTTGCATCCCCCATTATAATTTAGTTTTTGTTTCAAAAATCAATTACGTGTAAGTAGGAGATAAATACCATGTTTATTAGTAATTGATAAATTATCAATTTGCTATTAGCAGATTTACTTCTAGTGCTGTAAGAGTATATTTTGGTATTAATTCAATTAACAATATATATAATTATTAGTGGCCTTTTTTACATATCATTATTTTTTTTCTAAAAATCTTAGCTTGATGGGAAACCTATGATTTGGAGTCCTACCTGCATCTCACAGTGTTGCTTTTGATGGAGCGTTTTGTACTAGCTTTAGATGTTAAAAGTAAGATTATTACAGTATAAGAATAGACCTAGATGCAAGACGTGTCCAATACACCCATCAGCAAATAGTTTCAACAGTCAAACAACAAAAATGGTCTTCAAAATACAGGGTCATCATAATTGTACATCGAAAAATGTCATATACCAGCTACAATGTAAACTTTGCTCAGCACAGTACATAGGCCTGACCACGAATGGTCTGAATATCAGAATGAATGGCCACAGAGATGATGTTAAAATTATGAATATGGATAGACCAACAGCTCAACATGCTGCGAGTCACAACATCACACTGCTATACCACAAAAATAATTAAATCACTCCCCCCTGATTGCAATCCCTCAGAACTGAGAAGGTGGGAACTATCATACCAGTGGTATACCAAGTCCAGAGAATCCCCTAACCTCAACATCAGATAAATCCATTTTTTTCTTCCCCCCCCCCCCTAATAGCCTTATCTCTTTTCCCCTGACAGACTTATATAAACTATAATCACTCATATGCTCATGGTAACAATATATATATATATATATATATATATATATATATATATATATATATATATATATATATATATATATATATATATATATATCTTTAATCTGTGCTTCTGTGTCATCTGATTTCTACTCTACACAATCTGTGATTACAACTTATATTTATTTTATTTCATTCTCTCATATTTCTTTTTGTGTTTTCTCTTCGATTGACAAAGACCACTGTGTGGTTGAAATATATCATTGTTTAAGTGCTTTTATGTGTTTCTATTTCAAGACTACAGTGTGGACTCTTACCAAGGTAAGTCTGTCAGTCTCCTAGTCCAAAAAATCTAAATAATCTTTACCAACCAAAACTAACCTATATATATATATATATATATATATATATATATATATATATATATATATATATATATATATATATATATATATATGAAGTTAATATATTACTATGTGAGTAATTTTATCCACCATTAAGTGCAATGATTTTACCTTGAGTGATGAGGCACCTTTCGGTCGTTGACCATTTCGGAATGGTCAACGACCGAAAGGTGCCTCATCACTCAAGGTAAAATCATTGCACTTAATGGTGGATAAAATTACTCACATAGTAATATATTAACTTCATAAAGTCAGTGCAACGGAAAAACAATGGATAATGTTAAATATCAAGAATATATATATATATATATATAACGAAAACAGTTGGGTCAAAAAGAGTTATTAACCACCCTTAGACAAGTGGGCTTAGTAATTGTATTTTAGGATAAGATAAATATGTAATTATTGCTTTTGTAAATGTAGTTAAATTTTGAACTATTGGCTAGGTTTGGTTACAGTAATTAGAGTCTGAAAAAACAAACATTCCATTGAATATAATTTATTTGTAAAATAATTTTAATTGCTTAATGATAGTTAAAGCTAAGGCAGTTTTACAACAATTGTTCTTCAGTAACATGTTATAATAATAAAAGAGATTTATTAATTAGAAGATTGTATTTCAGCAACATTAGATCAATTGGAACAATATTATGTTGTAAGGATTAAATTAAATAATTGTATTATGATGTACAAGAAACAGTAAGATGCATGTAAAGGTTGTATTGTCATATGAAATGGGCAGTTGCAGTCTATATTGCACCATATTAGGTATTATGTTATAGGAGTATGTTTGTATCTAGGTTTAGATTAGTTTGTAATAACAATCCTGATTTCAATCTTAGGCTAGGATCAGTAACTAATTGATTAAATAAATTATCATTTCAATAGGGAAGTAAATAAATAAAACATATTAAAAATTTGAGAGTTAGATACAAAACTTTTTGATAAATTGAAAATTAATCAAAAAATTTGTTCGGGGACATTATAACGAAATTCATTAAGTTAAGAAAACTGTTGGTTAAATATTTGAACTTGTGAGATCGTAGCACACGGTCGCTATCTAGCAAGGGGTAGTCTATTGTCACATCTATCGGCCGAAATAAGTTACTGCACACACCTGCAAATCATAAATAGAAATAATTCGAAAGGGGTTCATTGTAAGTAAACCAGGACAGCCTTGTTCATGGGAGAGAAGCTTTACCTAGACATCCATGGACCAGGGAGATTTATGACTAGGAATCCCTGAGAATACAGAAAAACACATGCACCTGTGGGAATGTTCAACAAATTCCCACGAAGACCAAGGGAAGGTGAGGGAAGTGTCAAAATTTCATAGGCTGGCCACAGTTTGAGCGCCATAACGGAACCAATCAAATTTGAAGAGGGAATGAAACACAAACGGATACGATCCAAGAGGATGTTCAGGAAAGATAGTAAATTTTCAGTACTCGAAAGTGTCAAGTGGTAGGACTCGAGGAGAAGTAATGTTCAGTTTTTAGTAAGAAATATCAAATTCAAACAAGTAACGTGGAAATTTAAAGTAAGGGAGATTAAAGGGTAACAAGCGAGATTAAAATAAGGGAGTGATTAATAAAGTCAGTTAAGGAATAGAAGCATTTCGAGAAATTAAGAAAAGTGAAATTGATAGGAAAGTATTACTAAGTGAATTTGTGTCAAGTGAAGTGAAGCAAGGAACCACGCAAGTAATAAGTAATAATTTATTTTCATTATAAAGCCAACTCTTTAAAACCAAACATTTAAGAACATTTTAACTTTTATAAATTCATTAAAAAGTCATAGTTAACTGAAATATAAAATTTATCAAACCAAGTGCAGTAACTTATACACGCCCTTAGATAGCTAAAGAAAGTAAATTTAGAATTGTTAAAAAAATCAATAGTAAAATAAGAGTCTTGATGCCTATCGGCAAATATTAGAGTTAGTAAAAGAATTATATGAACTACCTGTAAATGCAATATTGATCTCAGGATAAAATAAATCTGTAATTATAAAAGCAAGTAGCTGGATTATTAATTTAATTTCCTAAGAGTAAAAATTATCCTCGAGAGAAGCATAGGTAAAGGTTCGTTATAATATATATATATATATATATATATATATATATATATATATATATATATATATATATATATATATATAAAATCTTTGTTGATTATTTATTCAATGAGTAATCAAATTTGATTTGTATTTGTTTAGTTTAGATGTTCATTTATATCTTTCTTTTAATTTCTTGTTTGTTTGTCCCACATATAATTGATTACAATCTTGACATTTTATATTATATACATATAAATATGTATATATTTATACAAATACACACACATATGTGTGTGTGTATATAATATATATATTTTCACATTGTTCATTATTTTTCCGTTGCACTGACTTTATGAAGTTATTATATATATATATATATAATGTTCGTGTGTGTGTGTTTATGTATATGTATGTATTTATGTATGTGTGTACTTTTTTGAATTTTACTCGTTTAAAATAATTTAATATTTTTAATAAAAAACTAAATATATATACAGTACTTTGGAGAACTTCTAACTAGGTAATATAAAATAACATGCTGATAGGCGACAAGGTCTGGTTTAATTTGCCATTTATTTAATTATGGTAGACGATCAGACCTCACATTCTAAATTTATAGTGTTTTTCATGATCATTTAAATATACCAGTCATTACATGAACCTTCTACAAATAATTGCGATATCTGACCGAATCTGATACAAATTGCTGATTTATCTCGAGAAATCTATAATCCTGCTGCTCTGTGTATACAGGCTAATATTAGAAAAATAAAATTATACTATTGACTGAATTGTTAGGAAGTTATTACTTGACTAATTTGTAATACTGTAAATAAAATATTATAATTTTATTTTAATTGTTAAAAAATGTATGTATTATATATTTAAGTATACCATTATTTTTTGTTTCAGAAATATTGCTGTTTATATTGCGGCATAAAGGATTATTGTTACTCTGGGTTTAAAAGATCTTTTACAGATGAGTTTATTTGTAATTTTTTTTTACAGCTACATTTTTGTTACAAACATTATACAAATATATTTCGGATAACTTATGAACTTGCTGTAACACTTCAAATACTTTATGTGATTAGTTTTAATCAGAGCGATTGCCAAGTTACACTTAAATTTGATTTTGATAATGGATTTCTTAATTTAAGAATCTTAAAAAATGTTTTGCAATTAGGAGATAAGACGATGGTAATTATTGATTAACAAGATGACATTTGGTCATCTTTTAAAAGAATGTGCATTTATATATGACTACATTTTTCTGCATTTTCTAATATTACAATGTTTTCCATTTCCAATACTGAATTAGTACTTCTTAATAGACAGTATTATTCAACTTCTTTAAGTAGAGTAAGTTCGAAACGTGTATACAAAAAAAAAATATTATAATTTTACGAAAGGTAGAAACATTTATTGAAATATATACAAATATTCCTAACGTAAGTGAAGATGACTATACAGTAGAACAAGGATAATTCGAACATATTTAATTCTAATTTGTAACAGTGGTGTGCCTCAGCTTGTGCTTCAAAAGTGATTGTGTTGGGTGGTTGCTATATCTAAATAAATGTTGTGTTCTGCGGTGGCATAACCATTTCGTGAAAAACCATCTGTTATTTATAAGGCAAAAGACCGTCTCTCAAATCTAGAGTATGGGATAGCACCCAATAGTGCAGGCATTCTCACTACGCGGCCCTCGGGACGATTTTTTGCGGCCCTTAGACGGTTAGGTCCTCTCAAAGGACTGGTATTTTAGAGGAAATTGTGGAGAACAGGCTTCCTTCGGGTTCATCTACTAGATGGAATTATAATTCCAGATTAGTTCTTACCGTTCACGAAAATTTGGAAAGCTTAATTTTGTGCTTTGAAAAAATTGAAGAAACCAGTGTTCAAGTTGCCATAATTAATCACGCACAAGGTTTGAGGTTAAAGCTGTTGCAACCACAGTTTATGTTTTGGCTCAATTTTTTCGCTAAAGTTATGCCTCACGTCCAGATTTGGTATGATTTATTTCAAAAAAGAAATATAGATCCCGTTTGGGCAAAAGAAGCCATATCTTTGTTTAAAGGAGAAATAGAAAAATTAAGAAATAGTGTAGATGAAATCCAAGTAGAACAAGCAGCAGAAACCACACCTAAAAGAGCTCGTTTAAATGAAAATCCACGTATGACAAGAAATATAGCAGCTAAAGAAGTATGTGACGCCATCGTCATACAAACAAAAAAGAGGTTTGAATTTACAGAACACCTTATAGCAGCAAACCTGTTTGACAATGCAAATATCGCCACATTTAAAAATAAGTTTCCACAAAAACTATTAGAAACTGCCATAGAGTCATTTTCGTTTATTGAGAAGGACAAATTAAAAACAGAACTTCAAATTATCTATGGAAGGGAAGATTTTAAAAGTGTAAAGAAAGTTACTCACTTATTTGGATTTCTCCTTGAAAACAACTTAGCTGAGTGTATTGGTGAAACTGTAAAATTATTAAAAGTTTTAATTACAATTCCAATGACTACAGCAGAAGCCGAACGCTGCTTTTCCTGCCTAAAAAGGGTAAAAACCTTTTTAAGAAGTACTATGGACGGAGATCGGCTATCATCATTGGCAATGCTGACATTAGAAAAAGAAATGACAAGAAGAATAGCAGACTTCAATGAACGAGTAATTGAAAGATTTGCAACAAAGAAGGAAAGAAGAATGGACTTTTTGTACAAAAATGTGACAACTGCAGGAGTGGGCGATTTGGGAGTATAAACTATATTTGGCTCAGCTACTTGTCTGAATTGTAACTAATGTTTAACTTAACTTGAATTAAACTGTTGTGCCTAAAGCATGTGTCTGGGTTTTATTAATTTGTAGTACCAAAATAGCTTGAGAACAATATCTTAATGTTAAATATTTTAATTTTTTCCGGGGAGGTCCGAGAGCCCCCGTTTTGTTTGAAACATGGAATATTCCCAAACCCCCGGTAATTGTGAACCCCCAGAACGTTTACTCACGAGCCGCCACTGGTATCACTAGTATATTATATTGCGTATTGTATATCATTGTATTTATTTGTGTTTTATTTAGAGGTAATTTGTTTAGAGGAATCCTCCAAAGTATGATTACCTGAATGATTTAGTTTTTTAATTATAACTTTTGAATTAACTACCATAACTGAATGTGTAAGAAATTGAAATAATTATTTAGAATAATATGGCTTCTATATTATATTGTGTATTGTATTTCATTGTTATACTATATTGAGAGTTGCAGTTTTTTTTATTTTTACTTATCTCTTGACAATATAATATGTCTGTCTGTTCTAAATGTTTATAATGATATTTGGTTTGACTAAATATTGAGTTGTTTATTTACCTTCATTTTCCATCAACGTAAGTTTACAGGTGCAGTTGCAGGTATGTATTATTGTTTTATAATATTTATAACTACTAACTCACATTCCGTACAATTACAATTTTACAATAATATTTCACCATTAAAAAATCTTTTATTTTTTAATAAAATACAGTTATACTATGCAACGGTATAATATATTTCTATTACAACAAGATCACTATTTAATAGATCAAGCTCTACCTTCTTAATAAAAAATTTGCAATAAACTACTTTTATGTATTTTGTTTAAAACATTAATTTCGTGTTTATATGTATATTCTTCATCTTAATGGTTGGTTCTGTTTTGTGTCTGGATTTATATAATGATTATTTATATGTATTTGTAAATTTTGTTTATTCTTCATTAAATTTTATATAATTTTTCTGATTTTCACTAATTTTGTGGGTTTAGTCTTGGTTGTTCTGAGTAATTGTAAATATAACAATTTATTAAGGAATTTTGAAATTTCTTTGTTCATGAATTATTACCATTTGAAATTGTTTGCAACCAAACATTCTATTATTATAAGTTGTTGAATTGTTAACTTAACAGTTACATGTAACATTTCGTCTTACGTTAGATGAAGACATTACAAGTGTATTTAATTACTTATATTTTTAAAATGTCTTGGTCGCAAGTAATTTAATATTGTAATAAGTTATTAAGGATTATATAATGAAGTTGCGTCCACTACATTTTTCTGAATTACACTAATTTTGAGGGTTTAGTATCAGTTCTGACTAATTCTAAAGATTACAATTTAATAAGGAATTATGAAATTTGGATGTTTATGTCTTATTAAAATTTCAAATTATTTGTGACCAAACCTTCTATTAATATTAGTTGTTTGTTAACTTAAAAATTTGGAGTTATGTTATTGTTTTGCATAGGATGAAAAAATTATCTTCAGGCATAAGTTAACAATCTATATTAATAGAATGTCTGATCGCAAGTATAATCTGCTATTTAAAATTATAATAATTTATTAAGGAATATTTATTTTAGTTCCATATATTGCATCTCTGTAACATAATTTAAAAATATTGGAATCTTATTTCAGGCTTGATAAGAGCAATTGAGTTTCAGAATCTGTAATTAAATTTAATATCAATTAAAGCATATCAACTGAATTTTTCTTCCGAAACTCTCCATACTGGTGTCCGTATAAACTTTATCTATATTTTTATTTTTTTTTACAAACATTTTCAATTTCTAATCAACTTTTGCTGTATATAACTCGCTTTGATTTCACATGTGAATTTAATTGTTTTGTTTTGTACCTATTCCAATGATTTTTTCTACCTTCACCTTGCTCTAAATTTCCTCCCAAAATAACTTTGACGACTAAATATTGTTTAAATCAAGATATTGCTAATACCAACTGATAATATACAGGAATTGTTTCAACCTACAGTGGTTTGGGTTATAATTTAGAACATTTTCAAAATGTTCCCTACATATGAAAGCAATAATCCCAGTACACAGTTTATTGATTTACAGTTACATTTGACACAATATCTTACAATTGGTGCTTAGTCGAAAGCAAGCGTTATAAATACAGTAGTAAACAAAATTTAACCTACTAATGAGGAATGTATAAAATTTTACTATTTCCAGTTATACATTGTGTTACATATAATTAACTGCTTCAAATGTATTTGATTATTCAGTTTTTTTTTTAAACTTGGTAAAGTCTATGACTTATTTTCACTTGCCATTTTCCCTAATTTATTCTAAGCTACTATACAATAAATTATATACTCCTATAACAATTATTTATTCATTTCATTGTATCTGTTAAAGTGTTTCCATATAAGCTTGATATTATGTCTAGATTATTAGGACTTTCTCTAGTGGCATCTAAAGTTTAGTTCTGTGCACTGATACTAATGATATTTTACCTATAAAGAATAAATTACAGTGCACTAATGATATTTAACCTATAAAGGATAAATTACATTGTTGTAAGGTAAGTATGTAGTTTAATAAATATAGGCCTACAGTGGGAGACAAGGTTGTGACCAAATGTGAATATTTCTGCCCATAAGGACAGTTTTCATTTTAAATTATTAATCCTAACTTATGGTATTCCCCAATATATTTTTCTTCATAATTAGGAGTTTTCATTCATTTCTAAATAACCTAACTTATTGTAGTCCTAATATGTATATATTTTGTCCACACTTTGTGCTGTTGCCTTTTCAAATTCATAATCCTAATCTATGGTATTCCCAATAAATTTTGCTCCATAATTAGGACAGTTTTCATTCATTTCAAAATAACCTAACCGATTGTGTTCCTAATATGAATATTTTTTGTCCACTATTAAGATAGTTGTCATTTGAAATTAATAATCCCAACCTATGGTATTCCCAATATATTTTGTCAATAATTAGGGCAGTTTTCATTCATTTTAAAATAATAACCTAACCTATTGTGTACCTAATATGAATATTTTTTTTGTCCACAATTAGGACAGTTGTCATTTAAAATTAATAAGCCCAACCTATGGTATTTCCAATATATTTTGTCAATAATTAGGGCAGTTTTCATTCATTTCAAAATAATGACTTAAATCTATTATAATCCTAATATGTATATTTTTTGTCCAAAATTAGGACAGTTGCATTTTCAAATTAATAAATCTAACCTATGGTATTCCCAATATATTTTTTCTTTATAATTAGGACAGTTTTCATTTTTTTCAAAATAATAACCTAACCTATTTTGTTCCTAATATGAATATTTTTTGTCCACAATTAGGACTGTTGTACTTTTTTTCAAATTTTTAACTCCAATATATTGTATTCATCATCCTCAAGGGTTTCAAATAAAGTTATAAGTAACTGAAGATATGTCCATTTTGGTCATGTTTATATTGGGTTTTTTGTGTAATTAGATGTAATATTTTAGCTATGAATTATATAACATAGGTGAGTACATTTTTTTATCACCACGAGAGGTGAAACAAGCTGAGAGGTTTGAAAAAATCTGGTTTATCTTAAGAGATGGACTTGTCTTGACAATGATAACACTAATCCAGGGTATATAAATGATTGAGGTTATGGCAAAAGCATCGACGCAGAATAAGTTTATATCGAAAACCTACTAAGTATTTTGAGTACATCGTCGCAAATTTTCTGATTTGATGAGATATTTTACCTGAAAGTTAAATATTTGGAAACCAGCTGAGGTTACATAGTTGAGTATATTTTGCACCACAATGAGGGGTGTAAACAGCTAAGGTCAAAACAAAATCTAGTTTATCTTGAAAGGTGTACTTGTGTCGAAACAATGATAAGGCCAAATCCATTGTATCAAAGGTATATTAATAGAATGTGAATATTTACTAACCAATAATTTGATATAATCTGGCCGTTAAAACCTACGTCTAGATTTGGAATAATTGCTAACCAATTATTTGGTCGATAAGGTTAGCAATGTGTATAATTATTAGCAAATGTTTTTACTACGGGTAATAGTAAGTATACATTTTTTATAACCTCCACCGTGTGTTGATTCACCTTTTTATTGTGAGTTAAGATAGAGAGCAGCGAGAGGGGGGGGGGGGGGGTTAATAAAGTGGTTCTCTTTACTGACAGAATTATAGTTTGTCAAATTAGTTTTCAAGGAACAATAGCATTTAAAATATTATTAAGTTTTTAAAAATAATATTGGGACAATTCTGCGGACTATATACCAACACGTATTTGTATGTCGAACAAATTCATATGTTATTTGTCTTGTTAATTGGTAATAGATGAAAATATGGGATTGTTGCTGTGCTTTTGGTCACCGAATTCGTTACCTTACTGGCAATAACATCTGTACTTTGAAATAACCTTTGCAAAATAAAATGAGGACATGCTATTATTATGCCTTTAATGGTATTTTAGTCATTTTTTATTTCTGATTAGCAATTTGAATGCCCATTTCCCTAATACTAATACACAGCTTCTACTCTGGAATTTCTTGAGTAGAGGTATATCATCATAATTCAAAAATTAAATTATGGTTTTGATATGGATAGAATTGTTAGTTGTTTTCAATTGTAACTTATAGTTTCTTGATGAATTATTGCTCTTATATTGACTAGTTTACCTTACTATAAGGGTCTCAGTTTCTTGATCCACTAATGATTTTGCTTTGACTAGTTTACTTTAATAAAGGGTATCAGTAGGCTGTTGCATCTAAAATAACTTTTTTAAAATAACCACTTGATAAGATACTTTTATGTTTTGTGCTATAACCAGGTCGAAATATATTGCCGTTTCTTGATTAACGATAAATTAAAACCGAAGTACTTTTTAAAAATTAATCAAATGTAGTAATAAAAACTACTTTGCAGAGGCAAAGATTACTTACGATTGACTAATTAGGTGTTATTTATTTTCAAAACTTAGCAGATTACTTGCTTCGTATTATTTATCTTTTTGTAGTTTTTTTGTATCTTATTGTAAAATGTAACTAGCAAATTAACATTTTAAGTTATTAAAAAAATATATTTCAACTATTATTTTTCGAATATTGTATTTATTTGACTCTTTATATATTGTTTATAAGTTGACAAATGAATATGGACATTATTTGTATATTACAAAAATATAGGTTTTAAAAATAACTATTTTGCAAGGAGAAAGATTACTTTCGATGTATTAATTATGCGTCAATATGATGTTAAATATAGAAGGGTTTTGAAAAATATTTGAAAAATGAACACTCTAAAATTATTATCGTTTTGTAAATACTAACTACACTGTTACTCAACACGACGTTTAAATATTTAGAGACACTTTCATGTGCTATGCTATAACCAAAAATGGCTACATTACAATTATTTAAAAAAACAATAAGTTTAAACCGTAGTATTTTGAAGAATTAATCAAAAGTATTATTACAAACTACTTTTCAAAGACTAAGATTACTTCAGATTTACTAATTATGTATTAATTAGTTTTAAAACTACGAATATTACTTGCATCTTAATACTAGATTAGTTTTGTAACTACACACTCTTTAAATATTTACAGAAATAATAATAATAATAATAATAATAATGAAAGGTTACTTACCGTTTACTTGCCCCCATGTAGGCAGTCTTTTTATTACAATTCTTAATATTAGTTCACACTCGCCCTATAAATATCTTGTTCAAATTTTCAATCATTAATAAAATATATTATATTAATTCACTCAAGATTAAATACATTTTTTTAAACTTGTAGTGGATTACATTTGATGGTAATACAATTTTATAACATAATTCATTCATTAAATTTAACTAATAAAATAATATTAGTTTTATTTGGGAGAAAAAGTTTTTACAAAAGGGGCAAGGTATGCAATATAATTATTTCATCCCATTTGGTTTAAAATATGTGATAACACATTATTTAATAAAAACAGCTGATTTCATGTAACAATAGTAGAACAGCTGTTTTTTGCATAGGTATGTTACTTTATTTACATCGATTGTAATTATTTAATACAAATAAACTGAAAAAAAATTTATTATTTTACTCAAGTAGGAATTGGTTTTGAAAATGTTTTGTTTATATTACTTAAGTATTTACACACTGGGAAATATGCTGTGTGTCACTTGCTTATGTTTACTTTTCGTTTAATGAGGACAGCGAGGACAATTTGAGAGATGACCAGAATACTCCCGAAATGGCTGTACTCATTAATAAAAAAAAGTATGAGTACAATATACAAAAAAAAGACTTGCTACTACTACACAGCCAAGTTCAACATATGAGTACATATCTAAACTCTTTTGCGCATCCTATCAGCTTAACTTGAATCTGAATGGAAACGGCTTTCATTCTAATTTATTATCCTTTCTGTTAAATTTCACAAAATATACAGTAAGAGATCTTAACAGAAAAGTTTTGCTATCACATGTTTTGTTCCAGAAAAATGGTGAAGAAAACAGCCATTTCAATTTTTAAAAAATATCGTTAATTCATTTCGTGATAATTTTATATCTAGTTCTGCAATGTATGTACCATTAATTATTTGGTACAAGTGTAGATTGACATACATAGAATCACTGAACTACGTCTTTTTGTTATTGTTAAATGTTTAGCCCGCTTAAACCTTCTTTTGTATTATCGCCCTGCTTCATAAGCTGTGCAACATGACTAAGCGAATAATTTTGCTTCCCAAAATTGTCACCTTTATAGCCTCCTTTAAATACCCCCTGATATGGAGGGTACTTATAGCCGTCTTAATGCATTCTTGGAATGATAGTGACAGAATTGGAGCAGTAAATGGATAGCAATAGTACAAAGACAAGACGGTTTAGTGTGATTCAGTTCACAGAAGTTTACTATTGAAATTTATGGTGATAACAACTTTGAGATTAGACAATTAATTTAACTAAAAAAAAAAACATTTTCTTAGATCATCAGAAATGTGTTCCATAAAACAATATTTCAATGTCTAATACACTGTTTTGATGTCCCCAATAAACCTGTATATGGTAGAAATAAAATTATTAAGATGAAAACAACGGACACGATAGTTTGACAAAAACAGACAGTAGTTTAATGAGATCTACATCGCCGCCGTGCTGAATGTGTTAATGATAGAATTTTCAAAATAATCATGTTTTCTCCACTGGGATATGTTAGGGAATCATTACAAAATAAATATTAACTATCTGTTATGATTACTGGAAGCTGCTGTCCCACCATGTTGTGGAGTGGATAAATATTTTTAAAAAACAATAAATGTTTAAGAGTTTCATAATTATTACACCTGTATTCTACTACTAATGCACGTTCTGTTTTGCACAAAGGTTGCTTCACAATGTCTTCAAAATAGACTCCACATATAGTTGATTCAGCCATTAAAAGTTAATATTATTGAACAAAGTTATTGTTACAGTACAGTCTCACTCATCAGGCACTATATCAAAATTAACTGATGGATTACAGAAACTGCCGGATTACACAATGTAAGTACAAAACAAAAAAATAAAACTCGAGATTTTTTTATTAATCCTTTCCCTCATGGGAATGTATCAAGCAGACACCATCCACGATCCGCCCTTTTTCATTACAAATTTTCCCGACCAGAGAAGTTTCAGATCTTCATCATTTTAATCTATCTCTCAAATGTAACAGAAACCATATTGTGCTAATCAATTTAGAAAAAAACATAATAAAGTAATTAAAATACATAACACTTTATATTTGTCTAAACCATTATTCAAGATTTTGTTTATAGATATTGTAAATAATTTTGCAGAATTTACATTTTTGTAGGCTTTAAAAATATATATATAAATATATTTAATAGGCATACGATTTTAGACATTCAGAGACAGGAATATTCATATTCAATACCTTTATTAATTTTTCAAAAATGTATATAATTTCAAGGAAAATTCTGCAAGATATAAAATAAGGTACAAGTCATGTCAATTTACCTGAAGTTTCAGCTGAATGGCCTTGAAGAAGTTGAAACATGTTTCCACATGCTTTGGCTACTGCCGCCATCTTAGCAATAACTGGAAGATTATGAATTACAAAAGACACTTCGTTCTTTTGATGCTTCGCAAGGTTCTGAGCATGTCCAAGGAGACCAAATCCAGTAACATCAGTGGCACCATGTGCATTATATTTATGCATCAACCTTGCAGCTTAACATTTAAATATTGAAAAAATTTAAATAAATACAATTTCAGACTCTGGTGTCACACAAAGGTGCAGTAATAAAACTAATGTGATGGCTTTTTATAATTCATTCAATTCAAGCTATTATCGCCTATAAAATCTATTATGAAAAAGTTATGGTGTTAATAAGAGACATACAATACCAAACACAACTATAACTGTAAACAAACTTTAATAATAATTATTGCTTTTTTCTGAATTCTAAGAGCAAAAGTATCTTTTTCAATGATATTTAGGCATTTTTCCAGATGTATTTCTTGTTTAAAACAATTTATACATGTACACTGCCTACAATACAAACAGTTGCAACTGTAACATGCCCTGTCATTTCCAGTAGACATTAATACAAAGCCTTTGGTGTTGCAATATCAACATACAGTGACATTAGCAAATTATTTGCTGTTACTAAAGCAGACTTCTCAAACTATAGTCATGATTGAGCCCAATTTTCTGAGACAACTGTATCATTTTAATAGTAGCAGAAACTGTATTATTATAAATGAATAAAAGACTTCAAGGGTTAGTTAGTAATTTTGGAATTATAGTCTGACAAAAGCTTTTTTTCAAGAGGAAGTCCTAAATTGAAAAAATTGTAGGAGAAAGTAGAACCGGCTTAATTGCAACATACAAGATTCAAGGTGGTATGTTTTTCTTTGGAAAAGCCAATGGTAAGTAGTTTATCTTTTAGCTATAACTTTGATATTGTTCTCACGGGCTGAGTAAATCTGGAAGTTGATAACGCACCCAAAATTCTTTGAAAACACCACGGTTAAAAATATGTATCTTGCATCATTAAATGAAAAATTAGACTGTAAAAAAAAACTGAAAACATTTTAAACTATAAAACTTGTGTTACAATACCTATTCTATTCAGTCTAGCCATAGAATCCATTGCACGTTGATATGCTTTCCGAACATCATCTTCAGAAACAACAAGTTTGATACGATTCCAACGATCTGATTGATCCAACCACTGATGTGCATTTACCGCGACTTGTGTGCCTAGAGGCTTAGTAAGAACCAGTACATCTCCAACTACTGCATTATCAGGCCTGCAAAAAATAAATCACATTGTTTCTTCTCTACACAGACCTGCAAAATAAACTCAAATTTCCTTCTACACAATGTACTCTTGAATAATATATATTTGAAAAAAATTAAAGGTGAGCATTTTGATCTAACATTATTAAACAAATTAAAGATTACCGTAGAAACATTATAACTGACAGGTTTTATAAATATAAGCTTGAAACTTTTTTTCTAAAACAACATAAACTATAATTTTATTTGTCCTTTTGTAAATAGATGAGTACATAGTAATTAGATTTGTATCTCATTTAATTATAACTACAAAACACACGGTAGGGAATTTTTCTGAACGATATAACATAAAGTAACAATTTTCTTGGATAACTCGCTACTCCAATGTTAGCATCAATTATTATATATATATATATATATATATATATATATATATATATATATATATTTTAAAACAACACAGGTTATTCAAATACAAGAATATTTATTATTTTATATCCAAAGCTTTTCGTTGGCAAACAGTACCAACGAAAAGCTTTGGATATAAAATAATAAATATTCTTGTATTTGAATAACCTGTGTTGTTTTAAATTATTAAACAAGAAAACGTATTTTATATTTATATATATATATATATATTAGTTTTTTGGACTAGGAGACTGACAGACTTACCTTGGTAAGAGTCCACACTGGAGTCTTGAAATAGAAACACATAAAAGCACTTAAACAATGATTATTTCAACCACACAGTGGTCTTTGTCAATCGAAGTTTGTTTAAGTGCTTTTATGTGTTTCTATTTCAAGACTACAGTGTGGACTCTTACCAAGGTAAGTCTGTCAGTCTCCTAGTCCAAAAAACTATATATATATATATATATATATATATATATATATATATATATATATACATTCTTGATATTTTACGTTATCCATTGTTTTTCCGTTGCACTGACTTTATGAAGTTAATATATTACTATTGTAAGTAATTTTATCCACCAGTGATTTGACAATGGTCAAGTGACCGAAAGGCGCCTCATCACTCAAGGTAAAATCATTGCACTTAATGGTGGATAAAATTACTTACAATAGTAATATATTAACTTCATATATATATATATATATATATAGATTTTTTGGACTAGGAGACTGACAGACTTACCTTGGTAAGAGTCCACTCTGTAGTCTTGAAATAGAAACACATAAAAGTACTTAAACAATGATATATTTCAACCACACAGTGGTCTTTGTCAATCGAAGAGAAAACACAAAAAGAAATATGAGAGAATGAAATAAAATAATTGTAATCACAGATTGTGTAGAGTAGAAATCAGATGTCACAGATGCACAGATTAAAGATATATATATTGTTTCCATGAACATGTGAGTGATTATAGTTTATATAAGTCTGTCAGGGGAAAAGAGATAAAGCTATTTGGAAAGGGGGGAAAAAATGAATGGATTTATCTGATGTTGAGGTTAGGGGATTCTCTGGACTTGGTATACCACTGGTATGATAGTTCCCACCTTCTCAGTTCTGAGGGATTGCAATCAGGGGGGGAGTGATTTAATTATTTTTGTGGTATAGCAGTCATCAAAAGTTGTGATGTTGTGACTCGCAGCATGTTGAGCTGTTGGTCTATCCATATTCATAATTTTAACATCATGTCTGTGGCCATTCATTCTGATATTCAGACCATCCGTGGTCAGGCCTATGTACTGTGCTGAGCAAAGTTTACATTGTAGCTGGTATATGACATTTTTCGATGTAAAATTATGATGACCCTGTATTTTTAAGACCATTTTTGTTGTTTGGCTGTTGAAACTATTTGCTGAGGGGTATATTGAACACGTCTTGCATCTAGGTCTATTACATGGGAAGGAGCCACGAGGAAGTTTGTGTGGTTTCTCTGCATCAGGGTCTGGTAGTTTAGGATGTACTAGGATGTTTTTCAAGTTGGGACGTTGCTTGTACCAAATTTGCGGTGGATCAGTGAAAAGATTTTTGGTGTGGACGGAAGCTTGAAGAATTTTGAAGCCATCTCTCAATATCTTGTTGAGTTTATGTAGACCAGGATGGTAGTCTGTTATTAAAGACAGTTTATTTTGTTCTGTTTGTGGTTTATGGTGAACCGAGGATTGTGCTGAATGAATTTGGTTTTCAATGAGGTTTTTTGGGTATCCTCTTCTCTGGAAGGCTGTTGATATCTTTCTATTAAAATCTTCCAATTCCCTATCATTCGAACAGATTCTCTTACCCCTGATTGCTTGACTGTATGGAATGGATCGTTTTATGTTTATTGGGTGGTTGCTGTCAAAATGGAGATATTGTAGGTGGTTTGTAGGTTTGATGTGAATTCCTGCGTTGATATTTCCATTCTGGAGTGTTACCTCTACATCCAAAAAGGTGATGGCTGATGTAGATTTCTCTCAGGTAAATTGAAGTGTGGAGAATTGTGTCAGGCTGTCTAAGAATGTCTCAAGTGTTGAAGCACCCTGTGTCCAAATTAGGAAGATGTCATCTATATATCTATACCAACATAATGGCTGGTGTGTTTGTGTCTTTAGAAAACTTTAGAAACTTTTTGGTAAGTTTGGTAATTTATATATATATATATATATATATATATATAT
The DNA here is from genome assembly GCA_036971475.1 of Prosapia bicincta. Lineage (NCBI taxonomy): Eukaryota > Metazoa > Arthropoda > Insecta > Hemiptera > Cercopidae > Prosapia > Prosapia bicincta. The sequence continues at coordinate 88,492,379 of JBAIZL010000001.1, read as the reverse complement.
ATATATATATAAATTTTTTTTTCTGTCTTTTTTATAGTGTTTTCTTATTTGTCATACAGTAATTTATCATTTGTATTTCTTTTTTTAAATTGTGACCCAATAAATGAAACAATATTTTAGAGTCTAATACACTGTTCTGATGTCACCAATGAAAATGTTAGAAATAAAATTATTGAGTTGAAAACAACGGGGTCGATAATTAGATGCTACGACAAGCTATGCAACCCGCATGGCGTTCCACTGCCGCCAAGAGCTGGAAGTGAACGAAAAACTGACAGTAGTTTGATGAGGTCACCAATATCGCCGTGTTGAAAGTGTTAAAAAATAGGAGGAAATCACAATATTACTTGACAGTATTACATATAATATCATTCAGTTACAGAATAAATAAAGCCTTGGATCTAACTACATAATTTAAGCTAATAAAATAACCAATGTAATTTTTATAACTAATACAATTTTAATTATTATAACTAGTAAAAAAAGTACTTGATTCGTTAACAAAATCCTTTACAAATAAATTCATCTGACGTTACAAAACCAAGACTTGATCACTTAAATAATTTTTATTATTCTAAAAGGCTTCATTTTTGAGTTAAAAATAGAAAAACACTTTTAAGTGTGCCTTATTTAACAATTAAACTACTAAATAAAATAATGGCTGATGCAAAATTCAGAAATATACAGGAGCCTAATATAGTAGTAGTACAAGTTAATCCCAGGTTTCAATTGTAAATATTACACCATAAACATGCACACTTGATTTTATGGTTATTTATTTATTTTAAATCTAGTGCACAGATCAAAGTAGTTGCTTAATATTGAAGTATTAACTGTAATACCAGACTTTATAATTATTGCCAAGTGTTTTCACCGTGTTAAACCACCATAACTCTAAATAAAATAAAAAATGCAATATCTTACACAATATATTCATTTGGTTGGCAGACAGTAGAAGCAACACCTCCAATTGTACACCAAGGGTTAACAACAGTTTGTCCACCAGTAACTGCAGTTCCTGCTTCCATGGCAGAATCCTAAAATCAAATTTCACACTATCTGTCTTAAACATACCCTAAACATAGTAATAACTATTTTATTTTGTACTGTCTATTAAAAAAAAAACTTCTAGCCAGTTTATTTAAAAGACATTTTTTATTTTACCATAAAAAGCAAAGAAAAGAAGCACTTATTTATATACAGTAGAACTTGGATAATTCGAAGCTGAAAAGACCAATAAAAACAGTCAAGTGGAAACCCCCTTTAGTCAAAATAAGCAATTTTTTTTGTCTTAGATGACCATTCCAACCGTTTTCAGGCATTGTGTCACTGATCTATATTAAACACTATAATTTGTATAAACAACAAACCAAGCCATTGTGAATTTATAAAACTTATAATTATTAACACTCAAGCCATTAGGGATCTAATTATATGTGCACCATGGACACTAGCCGGTGCAAATTAAAATCTCATGTCAATTTAGTTGTATCAATCTACAAAAATATTCTCACTATTAAGGCACTATATATATTATATTTTTAAACAAGTGTTCCACTATTATGGTTCATTTCGTATATAACAAGGACAGATTAATTATAGAAATACATACACTACTGATGACACAAGTAAAATCTATACTGAGCTAATCACTCCAGTGACAAAAAAAAAACAACTGTTGAGGTGATCTATTATGTTTAGACGTCTGACAGAAGGTCAATAGGTCATAAATAGCTGTCTTTATTTATGCTGCAAGTATCTAGAGTTTATAAATATGGCTTATAAAGCACAGACGTCTAATATTGTCCATAAAAATCAGAAAATAAACTCTGTTACCAATAACAACCGCAGAGCAACGATCAATAACTGATTTTTCTGGTACCGCGTACGCACCAAATCGCGTGACCTCGATCTGAAGAGAGAGAATTCTTGGATGGCGGAAGTGCGCCTGGAATTCGAGCCCTTATCTAAACTAATAACTTCGAATTAAAGGTGTTGAGCTTATCCATAATTTGTTCACATTGATAGCATATAAAGCTCAAGGGGCCAAACCAAAACTTCGAATTATTGGTAATTTTGAATTTAACACATTGGACTTATCAAAGTTCTACTGTATTATAAATTCTATGGTTTTAACATATTAAAATGCTATTGAATGCAACCACCTGCATATTCCTGGAATTAGAAACCACCAACAATTAGTTCTTATAATTTTGTACTAGTAGCACAGGTTAGTCACTCTGATATAATTTTCAAATTCCTGCATATGTCTAAATTTTCCTAACTCAAAATAATAAATCTCCCAAACCTTTTATGAAACAGGCACAGAAGATAAGTGACTATAAAGTAAGGTGTTCTTTTCAACGTTTTAATTTTCTAAGAAAATAATAAATTTGAATGAGTTTTATTTACTTTACTTGTTGTAATTATCAATGAATACTAACCGATGTATAACCATCAATGACAATAAAATGTACAAGTATAAATAGAAAATACCTAAATTTTGTTGATACATACAGACTTTATGATAGAATGCTTCTAGCCTCTTACAGTACTCAGAAATATGATCACCAATTAGTCTACATTTTAAAATACGACAATCTTTACTGTCTATGTCTCCTGTCTTTTCTGGAGTATCTGTATATGCATATTTTGCCCTATCATACTTGCTCTAGACAGTAACACCCAAGGTTTACAGATGGTTGTAATTAATTTGAATACATGGAGGAGGTACACTGGGTATCGTATATAACGACATCGCTTAATACGACGTACCAGCTGTAACAATGATTCCTTAATTCTGTAGTACCTGTTCAATGCATTTTACATCGCCTATAACGACATCGGGTAAAACGACAGATCGGTTAAAACAACGCTCATTTCAGGTCCATCCAAAAAAAAAAAAAAAAATCGAGTATAGCGACGGAATATTCTAAAATTCTCTGAACGGTAATCCCTTCGATGTAAACAAAGCTTTTTAAGATTCGTGATACCCATTCCATTTCCGTTCCACTACAAAAATGATCAGTTCGAACTATACGGCTGAAAGTGAAACACATATGTACGTTCGTAAAATGTCAAAAAGAAAATCTGTTTCACTGTAAAAAAAATTTCACATTTGTTGCCGCCTGGAAAATGGTGAAACGAATAAACAGCTTTCTGAAGAACTCGGCGTTAGTCGCACTACAATATCCACCAGCTGGTCCACAAGGGAGACTATTTGAGCCTTAATCGAAAAGGGACATTATAATTCAAGACTAAGAAAAACTGTGACACACGAAGGAATTGAAGTGCCGTTGTTGGAATAGTTTCGGTTCCAGAGAAGCAAGAATATCCCTCTCTCAGGCCAAATTTTACAACAAAAAGCCAAAGAGTTATGGAAAAGAATAAATCCAAACACCTCTGAGGAGATTTCTAAGAGTTTGATCCAGCAATTTTGCCAACGGCACAATATCGTTTTCAAGAAAATTTCCGGTGAGGCAGCTGGTGTTCGTCAAGTGTATGCAGCACATGGTTACAAACAGTTTGGCCGACTCTCCATGAAGGTTACAAAGATGAAGATCTACAAATTAACACCGGATCGAACGTTGCATTTCAAAGGAGAAAAATGTAGTACGGGTGAATTTTTTAAAGATAGACTTACCGTTTTAGTTGCTGCTAATATGATGAGTTCAATTAAAAAGAAGCTTTTTGTCATCAGAAAATTCAAAAATCCTTGTTGCTTCAAAGGGATTGAAAATCTACCAGTGGATTATGAAAACAATAAAAAAGCCTGGATGACATCTAACTCGTTCACACGGTTTCTGAAAGATTGGGACGCACATTTGGCAAAAAAAACATAAAATTTTATTGCTTATAGATAAAATGTCCATCCCACATCCTCACTGAAAGATTTAAATTCATTAAAATAGTGTTTTTGCCCCCAAATACAACCTCTGTCTTACAACCAATGGACCGGGGGTTATAAAAAAAAAAAATAAAAACGAATTTCCGGAAGCAGGTGGTATTGAAATTGTTACAAGTCACAGAAGAAAATCGTATGACCAAAATCTCCGTACTGGATTCTATTTTAATGGTCCAAAAAGCATGGAATGACGTTCCTGCGGAGACAATAAGGAATTGTTATCACCATGCAGGATTCCGAACTGAAAATGAACTGAACATACAGCCTCCGGGACAAAAGTTAACAGAATGGGCACAACAACTCACATTACCGTCACATATTAACCGGGACCGATTCCAGACTATGACATAATCGATAGCGAAATAACCACAGAATATGACATAGCCGACGCAGAATTAATCAGATCTCACAGTGAAGACAAGGCAAAAATCGGCGAAGAAGAAAGTGATGAAGAGGTAGATGACGAATTACCTACTATGGCTGAAGCAGTAAGGTATGTGGAGTTAATAAAAAAATTCATTATTGTTAACGACCTTTGTACAAATCCTATCCAGAAGGGGATCGACGTTATAGAATAAAAACTTTCCAAAACTTTTTATCAAAACATTTTAAAAAACACAAACAACAATAACAGGATGGCCACTGATATCAATTAATGGTTTCCCTGACTATTCCCTGATACAAACCTATTTTCCCTGACTTGCAAAAAATCCAAGATAGCGACGTATTGCAAGGGCTTTGAGTACAGTAATTTCAATTTTTTTTAATCAACTAGATGATAAGCTTTTTCTTAATGGTAATTTAGACTCCAAAAGGAAATAAAATACGGGTTATTTATACTTTTGGTACCAATTAAAACACAAAATCTGAAGATACATGATTAAAATTCAAGTATTGAAAATTTTTAAGAGAAATAAACCTATCCTACTGTAAGGAAAGATCTATCTAAATCAAAGTTAAAAGAAACAAACTTTGCAGCAATAACTCACCAATAATAAGTAGCATGATGATGTTGATATTGAGAGTAACAAACACTATCTATAAATTGTTCACAATAAACTACAAATTAAATGTTTTAAGCTGGCTCTTGGATCCTAGGTGAAAATTCTCTATTAGTCACCCAGAAAACATCAGGTACCGCTGTCCCCTTTCATTGGGGCCAAAAATCGATACTAGTGCATCCTAACCCTTAGCCAATCCTATTGGATTTTTACTTCCACAGTTTTTATAGTTTAATGAAGCCTAAATGCATAAATTCTTTGGATATAAGTATGAATTAATTTATATTAATTAAAAAATTAATTTCATTTAATTAATTTTTAAAAAATGACTGTACTTGAAAAATTAACAACCCCGTTAATTCCCTGCATGAGCCATAATGCGATGGGAAACCCTAGAGTCAATGGAAGTCAAAGTGATTGTTTGTAGAAATAGCCTGGGAGTACCTCCCCCCTCCTTCAGGATCTCGCCAAGGCCCGCAACCCTTAAGTGCCAGCTTAAAAACATTTTACTTGTACCAAACTACTTTTTTAACAATGTCAGTTTTGCCTCGATTTCATCTAAACTTCTTTGGGTTTCTTCTAAAATATCTCTTTTTTTTACCGCTAACCTCTTGATTTCTTTTGAAGCCTCTGCCTGCCTTTTTCGAGATTCTACTTCATTGGTTTTTTCTATGCGTATTCTTTTTAACTCTTTGTGGTAGCGGGATCTTGAATTTTTGGCATATTGCAGCATGGATTTGCTGATTTCTAGATTTTCAAGTCCATCAGCTGATAATACACTGTCAAAAATGACACGTTGAGCTATCAACGACTCGGCAGTCTGGTTTTCTATGATGCATTCTTTATTTATTGAAAACCCCCTTTCCAGGGATGCATTCCCATGAGACAGTGTTAATATCATTTTTAAAAAGTTCATCATGTCATCAGATAAGTCGCTTACTGAATTAGCAACATTAATCAACCAAAGCTCGTCCAATCTGCTTTTTTCTTGTCAAACGACTTCAGTTGTTCAGCTACAAGGAGTGTTGAACAAAGTTCTGTAAACTATCTGTGTATCTTATCCGCTGATGAACCAACAAGCCAGTTATTTTCAACAAGTGTTTCAAGAGCAAACTTCATTCTGCTTTCTCTAAGTTGATCTTCAAAGCAATTTCTGGGTTCAGAACTGAAATACCTTTACTAAAATATACTTTTTAAAGACGACTTTTCTTGAAGTTTGGAACAAATTGCCACTATAGCCTCTACATCGTTTCCTTAGGTGGAGAATTTCCTCATCTGTACATTTGCCAATTTTGTTAAAGGCTTGTTGGGTTCCATACCTTAAATTAATTTCTTGACATCTCTTTAGGTTTTCAGTTTTATTCAAATCAATTTTGATGATACTGTTCGAGTGTTCTGCTAACTTGTCCTTTTTAACAACTTTAGACAATAAACTTTTCAAAGTAATTGATAGAGAGTCGTAAAAGAAGGGTGCAAGTGGCTCGTCGGATTGAAATACTCGGAGGAAAGGTTCCAATTCTTCAACAGTCTTTGCAACATTACTATTTTCAAGCCACCGAAGAGCACAATATTTTTTGGGAATGTGGTTGAATTTGTGTAATAAGTATATATAAGAAGCTCTTCTAGATGGTACATGGTGAAATAAATTGTATAATGCCCTTAAAAATTCAACCACACCCCATCCAGTAGCCTTGATTCCTGCTTTTAAAGGCATTGTTGACAGTGTGTAAGCCACAACTACCTATGTCAAGAAGAATCTTGCAATTATCTTTTTTATTGAGGTATTCTTAATAAAGTCAAAAAAATTTAAGGTTAACATTTGGTCCATCCATTGATATCTGTAAAATTTTCTTGTAGTCAAGTTCTACAATTGCTTTGACAAATGAATCCAATAAATCATCTGCTGTACTATGGCCCAAAAACACTTGAAATACCTAAACTGTACTTTATTATTGCTATCACAAAATCGAACTGATATATCCATTTCTCCTTTCTGTGAAACCTTGTTTAAAAACTCATCAAATCCGATGACTAAATAAGATGAATCATTCAACATTTTGTTTAGATTATGTTTAAAATATGGGGGCGATACCATGAACTAGTAAATATCCTACTTTTGTTCTACCAAGCTGAAACATTTTTGCAATTTCTGAATCTGGAAACATGAGTTTAAAAAGATCTGCATTTCTCTCGCTGCTTCTCATTGATCTGTGTTGCATTACAGTGTCTATAGCCCATATTACTTCTGATTTTAGAGTAGCTTCTGACTGTAAAAATTTGTTCAAACCAGTGTTTTTGGAACACTGAAGAAGCCTTTGATATTTTTAGTTTCACACTTACTGCTGAGAGCTAACTTGTGTTTTTTACCAGATAAGTGGCTAGTAACAGCTGTTCTTCCCATGTTACTCAAGGAAAAAGTTGTTCGGCACAGTGTACAATAAGCTGAGTACTTGTCAGTTTCTACTCTTTGCAGCCACGGAGAGAAGCTACTATTAAGGAGCCATGTGTCATTGAAGGCGGTTTTCTTAAATTTCGACATCTGTAAACACATAACTCTAGATTACATAAAGGTTGCAGTTTCATAAATGATACACTAAACATCGAATAAAAATAACTACATAAATAGTGCTAAATATTGGGAGATGTGATACCGTGAAAGCTGTTTGAAGATGTGTGTGAGAAAGTAAGAACGTAAACTCATTGTAAGATGAAATTGAGTTACTCCTAAGTTTACTCCTTTTAACATTTATATTTCAAATAAAGGAGGTATATAATTTCACTTTTGGAAGTCTATTCTACTGAAAAAGTCACTCTTAGTAAAACTTTTTTAAAGTAAATTTTTCATTTAATTGTGCTGCCTCATGAGTTTAAGAATTATGTTAACCCTATAAGTGCGATAAAAATTTTTCAGTAAGTTGCACTACATTAATGATTTAATTAAAACACTATGAACTATTGAAAATTAATTTTTCGTTATTAGTTTAGTTAGATTAAAAGTTTTAGCTTCTTTAAGTTTTGAGGTACTTATCAAAACTAAATATGCACTTATCAAAACTTGTTATATGCAGTTTACCAAAGAGAAATAAAAAAGTGCTTAAATAATTTGCTGAGATGATACAAAGTGATGTTTTAATATTGTGGTTTTTAATATATTTTTTTACTTGCATAGGCCTACTTGTTTTTAAAAAGTCAAGTTATAATTAGAGGAGTTTTCATACAATTTTGTGAAAGAATAGTTTTTTGTCAATACCATGTTTTCTTGCATTTTTTATTAACTTAAGCTACCAAAACTAAGTCTACAGTAGCCTACAATAATCTTAAAAGTAAAACGCATTATCTAATCATGGAAATATTACACTTTTTTATGTAAAAGTGTAAAAAGTTTCAAAGTGTAACAAACTACTGAATGTATTTTTGTTTGACTTTAATGAGTCAAAATAACAGGAAGTCAATCAAACGGCTGTTTTCTGAATCAGTATGTGAGGTATCTAACCGCAAAATTTCCATTCTCCACTTTTTCCAATTTTAGGAAAATGAAAAAAAGTTTTAAAGAGTAAAAAACAACTGAATGTGTTTTTGTTTGGCTTTACTGAGTTTAAGGAATTATAACCAATGTAGGTAAGCCTACATTGTTGATAAATAAATAAATACAGTATTAGTAGAAATTTTTTTTTAGGTTTGGTTTTTGTTAGCATTTTTTATTGATTTTAATGTGGCCTTTGATTAATTGATCGACTTCCTGTTATAGTTTGCTGCCAGTGTAACTTTAATAAGAAAAAAAAAGTTTAAATTTACAAAAATAATTTCAAGCGGCTTCCCTCATGGGCTTGGAGGCAAGGAGCGCTGTAATTTCTAATTCATAAATAATGTAAATATGTAGGCTTTTAATATTCAAATTTTTCATAATTAAATCAAATTTAATAAATGTAAATTTTTTTCATCTACTGTTTTCAAAAAATTACATTTAATGATGAACTGTTGGCTGAAAATTGTGGTTATTTTTTAAGATTTTAAAGGTATGTTAATTTGAGCCAATTCGGCCTACCATTCTTTTGAAACAATAATTTGTAGTTGGGCCTATCATATATTTAGATAATTTAAAAAACTGTTTAATATGTGTATTGGTGATTTAGTTCTATAAGTCTGAAGCGCGAAGATCATATATTGGTGTTTACCCGCGGGCCGCGCTTAGTCGAGTTCGACAACACTCGGGGTAGATGCCGAACCGACGAGCTATTTGACCCAAGGGGGGAACGGATGGATAAATCCCCCTAAAAATTAAAAAAACAATGAATTACATGGAAAATTAACGTAATTATGATTTGAGTAATAACCCCCGAAATTTTCAAATGATAATATTTCTTACTGAAACGCCTCCCCCCTAATGCCAGAAGGTGAAGAATATATATATATATAGATTTTTTGGACTAGGAGACTGACAGACTTACCTTGGTAAGAGTCCACACTGTAGTCTTGAAATAGAAACACATAAAAGCACTTAAACAATGATATATTTCAACCACACAGTGGTCTTTGTCAATCGAAGAGAAAACACAAAAAGAAATATGAGAGAATGAAATAAAATAAAATGTCATAAGAATGACATAAAAGCACTTATGTGTTTCTATTTCAAGACTACAGAGTGGACTCTTACCAAGGTAAGTCTGTCAGTCCCCTAGTCCAAAAAATCTAAATAATCTTTACCAACCAAAACTAACCTAAATATATATATATATATATATATATATATTAGTAGTCATATTAAAAAAAAATATGGCTAGTGTAATGAGCCAAGCGAGTGAGATTTTGAAATATCGGCTTCGTTTCAAAATTTAATTCTGATTAAGTAGTTAAAACCTTAAACCCTTTAAAGTTTACGCGCTGGACGGCACGGGATCTTCGGATGTTTCGTTTGTCTCGTCCATAACAGCACAAAAAGTAATCACATATTCGCCCCGTCGAAGTAGCTTGGCCGAGCACTGATAGGTGTAATTAAAAGCCTTTGGGTGAATAGACACAGTACAATTGGGAATGTTACGTGTCGCCGGAAAGTTTATTCAAAGTATAAATATTGTTGTGCAAGACAGAATATATTGACACTTGATTTCTAATACAAAATATTTACACTCGAGCATTCATCACTTGTGACACGTTTACATAGCTTTGTGATAAGAGTCAAAACGCTTTCTGTCGATGCAGAAATTATAGTCTCCAAGTCTGAGCGCTAACTACAAGTGAACCAACCGTTCAATCATATGACAAAAACATTCTCAACATGATTTTTGCAAAACACAGATTATAACACAACGAAAAAAGTAACGTTTAATCAATCGTTTTTGTTGACGTTCAAATTTAAAACAATAGTTCGTCAAGACCACTAATTCAATCTTTGTGAAATTTGTATACCATATTATTTGACACATATTATTATGAGTTTTAAAATTTTATCTCATTTAGGCCTACCGCAGATATTATAGTACAGCAACTTTATCTCACGACTCTTTTGTCTGATCAAACTTGTTTTAAAGAATAAAATCGCAAATAAAAATTATTATAAACAGTTTTGTGTAATTTTGGATGCATTACGTTATTGAATATTATTTGATACAGATTTAGTATGCGCTGATGCGAAAACTGTCCGTGAACACACGGGGAATGTACAGTCTATCCTGATGGCTATAGCGGGTATTCATATTATTGTGCACAATAAAAAAAAAAAAATAAGTAACTCACCAGAAAATTATTGCAGCCTAGTATCATTTTAACCTTCCATCGACCAATCATGAGAAATATTCAATAAAAATATTATATTCATGAATGTAAAACTGAGTATAAAATTTAGTGAAAATAAAGAATATTCAACTATAAATATATAAATCTACAAATTATAGAATGGAATAAATATCGGCATTGTACACAAGGCACTTGCAGACAAAACGTCCACAGTCTGATTGCGCCATGTATAATAGATAAATACTTAAATTACCCAGACATCCAGAAAAAAACTAACAAAAATAGGTTGAGCCGTTTCCTATAATTCAGTGTGTAAAATAGTGAGCCGGAAACATACTAGAATCAGTTTTATTTATAAATAATGTTACGTGAGAAGAAAAACACTTTTCATTCAAATTTGATTTAAAAAGTTGGTTCCAGTAGGCCTCTTCAGTTGAGAGTGGCGGACCAGAATGTATACGCCTACTCTTACCTCGGGAGGCCACGAAAATTTACGCTTCAGCGCACATTATCCCTGTATCAAATAAAATATAAGAACTTATCGAATTTAATGTTCCGATTATATCGCAAAAAGGAGCCCTGAGATAAAGTTGTTGTAATAAATCTACAGTAACTGAAACATTAGATAAAATTTGAATATTTAGGCTAGTGAGTCTTATAATATGGTGTAAAAATTTCACAAAATTGGATCAGTGATTTTTTGACGCACTATTGTTTCAAAGTTGAACTTAAACAAAAAACGAATGATGAAACGGTCCTTTTTTGCGTTGTGTTGCAAAAATCACGACATTTTTTCATTTACGTGCTAAAACAAACGCGAAATTAAACACGCTAATTAATGGTGCAAATAGTTTTTTCTAGCTCGAACGGTTCACTGATTGTTAACTCTCAAACTCAGGGGTACATAATTTCTGCGTCTACAGTAGTCAGCTACAGTCGGGTTAGCGTGGGCAATATGAACACTTTATTTTACATTCTCTTTAGTTTAGTCAATTACGGCGACTAATTAAATTTGTATCTTACATACTTTTAATATACATTTATACAAATACTTTAAACAAAACTTAATTTAATGAAAATTAAATGTAATGATACTTTGTCATTTTAACTTACCTTACCTTTGGTGCTAACAGCGATTCAAGACAAAACTGCAAGACGCCGTACGCAGGAAGGTTATCAGATACAAAACCAACGGCACAATTCAAGGTCAGCTGTCACACAGGTCCTAAGCGTCGACCATTCCAAACCTCTCCTCCTCCTCCCCCCTCACATCTGCTATCATTGCTTATCACGAACCGTTGCCACCGCTACAGCACATACTCCACTGGCTTTCGCAACTTCTTGGAAAAATACGTAACGTATCACTCGAATGTGAACTTATCGCAGCACAACCCCAAATCATTATAGCTTTGTGCAATATTACTATTCGAATATCGATCTAATTTTTCCCTGACTCTTATTAAGATTCCCTGACTTTTCCATGACAAACTGAATTCCCTGACTTTTCCCGGTTTTCCAGGTCAGTGGCCACCCTGAATAACTGACTTTTTCACTAGTAAATAAAATAATTTTGTTAAATATGTACGTACATAGTTTAATTTTATTTATGTGACACTTACATGAATTAATAAACCCGTTTTTGATTAAGTTAATTTAAATTTTGTTTATTATTGTCTAAAATCTTCCCCACTCCATCTTTGTAAGTAGGTACTGGATATAACGATGCAGGATATAGCGACCTAATTTTCATCCCCCCTTACAGGTCGTTATAGACGATACACAGTGTATTTAAAATTTAGTAACAGCTGTGTGAAAAGAAGTGTCTTATAATGTGACTGCCAACAGTTATAATGCAATAACAAACAGCTTACGTGTGAAAGGGGACTGTAAGTTATCACACCAGTTTGATAATGTATTTAACATGTCTGACCAGAAAATTTTACATCTGTAAAATTTAAGCTTGATCAGTTTGGGGGTTAAATATATTTATTTATATTTTATATAAAAGTTTAATAAAATTACCTGATATGTTTGAGTACATTTTTCTGCCATTCCTAACTTTTCAATATTCTCTTTTGTTGACGCGTTTCGGATTAACTTTATTTTCAAAACTTCAATAGTACTGGTCGCTCAACTTCTTAGCTTGTCTTAATATACCATTAGCCACGCCCCCACCACGTCCAGATCTCACTTATTATATTTTCCTTTTTTACCTTTAAGCGTCTTACTTTATTATTAAAGGAAGACGCTTAAATATTTAAGAAAATTTAGAAATTCATAAAGCAAAGTTTAAAAAGGAAAATATAAAAAACGAGTAAATGAATACAAAGTCGAACGTTATATTTAAAAGTTTTATATTATTAAGTAGGTGGACGCAAGAAGCAAGCAAGAGTAGGCGCGCATAAACAGAAAGTGAGATCTGGAAGTGGTGGGGGCGTGGCTAACGGTATATTAACCCTTAGCATTAGACTGTCAGGGGAGCCAAGCATATATTGCAGTTTACTCGTATGTCGGGAGTCACCCGACACGATTTTCAAATGCCTATAACTCGTCTGCGGCGAAGCCCACAACATTCAATCTTTTACCATTTGGTGCTACCATCTATTGACAATAATGTGAACTAAGTTAAAAATGTCTAGGAATATGAGTCATCACAAAATCTAGTTTGCCGCTATGTTGTAAGCTGCTAGTAGGTTACAGTTTTGCAGGTTATTTGTTTACTCGTAGTTTGCCGTTGCTTCACGTGCAATTAGTAATTCTGAAATTCCAATCTTTAACTTGATTCTGATTTATTAGAATGTAGTTTAGTTTCATAAACAAAATAATTAAACCAACAGGTATTTGTAAATATAACCAGTTTATTTGTGGTGTAGATTTAGCTGTTCAATATAATGAACCGTGCAGTTTTACGAGACGAACAAATAAATGGTGGAGGAAAATGTTTTTCTGGCTATTAGATGTGGCTGTAGTTAACAGTTTTATTATCTATTATAACAAAAAAAAGGAAATTAGAGAAAATCCTGTTAAACAAAAATAGTTTCGCCAAAACTTGGTGAGGGAACGCATTGGTGATATCAGGAATAACCCGTATAGTAATAAAGATCGCCCATCAACTACTGACAAAGAAGAAAGACTGAATGGGAAATTACATTTAATCTTTTCCAATGATAAAAGTAGTTCTAAGGATTGTGTAGTTTGCAGTAACAGGAAGATAAAAGGAGGTAGAAGGGAAACAGTTTTTCACTGTAAAACATGCAGCAGAAAACCAGGACTTCATCCGGAAGATTGTTTTCAAAGATATCATACTCTGCAAAACTACAAATAAGGTAATAAAATCATGTACATACAGTATTAGTGAATAAAAATAGCTTAGTTGATTAAAATCGTGTAAGAGAAAACAAAGTTTTCTATAAACAATAATGCAACTTGCAGGTTAGGAATTTGTCTCAATTTAATTACAAGTGGGGAAGCAAAGCATGTTAAAAAAATCCAAGCGCTAAGGGTTAAGATGAGTAAAAAGTTGGGCAACCAGTACTATTGAAGTTTTGAAAATGGAGTTAATACGAAACGCGTCAAAAAAAAAATATTGAAAAGTTAGGAATGGCAGAAAAACGTACTTAAACATATAGAAATATTTCTAACAGAAATGAAGATGAGTATATTAATTAGGGATGGGCCGATTCCGATTCTCGATTCCAGAAATCGTCGATTCTAGGTGGTATCGAGGAATCGTCGATACTCGATTCTTCATCATAAAAGTGTCGATTCCGATTCCTATTTTGTTAACTATTAAAATATGTGTGTGGAGTAATTTATTAGAAAAATAATTAATTACCAACTATATCTTACTTATGTATTGGTTGATTTGAATGAATTATATGATTAAAGTAAACGAAAATATAACGAAAATATTATTATTTATGAAGCAACAGCAATCAAGATCGTAACCATTTCTGGTCGTTTGACATCGCTCCTCTCTCTCTCTCACTAGAGCGGGTTCGATACTCTCTCTCTCTCTCTCCCCCGCGTGTCTTACCGCCACTGATTTATAGATGTCAGAACAAAACACAAAAAAGTACAGTAAAAACTCGATTAACCGTGGCCATGATGGTTGAGCGAATAGACGGATAACAGAAAGATTGTATTATTCCTCCGTAACTTAACCTCAATAAATTATATTATAGACGGTATTCGGTTCAGGCTACTGGCCGTCGCGTCAATTCGATGACAGTTAACAGAAACTGACGGAAAACCACATAATATATCAAATATGAAAAAGCAATTAAACAACATTCATTTTGCCCAAATTTATCAACAAAAAAGATCTATACTTGAAGAAACTTTATCCTCAGACACAGGACCTACAAGTGATAGTCGGTTAAAAATCAACTGGGATTGAGGAATAAATACAAAATAGGCCTGAATCAGTTGCACTTGTTCCAGACACCTGCAGAAAAATCGTCCCACCAGATGTGGAGAAGGTATGCCCCACTAATCCAGAATGTTGAGGAAGAAGGTACCCCAGGGGAATTGACAGTAGAAGAAGAAGTAAACAATTATCTGGGGGAACCATTAGCCAGTCCAGATTGTGATGTTGGGAAGTATTTGGCAGTACAAAGTGCCAAATACCCTCATTTAAATGCAATGGCAATACAATACCTGTCTGCCCACTCGCGACAGTGTTTTCTGAAAAACCTTTCTCAACTTCAGGAGTTATATATGACAAGCAATGAAACTAGCTTGACCCACAACGTGTTCAAATGCTTGTGTTTTTTAACAGAAATGTACATTACCTGCCAGACTTTTAAATATTAAAAACTATCCTATTTGTATTAATTTTTTACTTTTTATGTTGTTTGTTTGTTTTTAATTTTTGTTTTGTTTGGGAGACAATGTAAATAGGCTTAGGTATTTTTTCAAAACATCATAAAATAAATAAAGTTCACATTTTTAACTTTAAAATAAGTCATTACTTTTATCTGATATGTTTTTAGGCTTTTAAAAATTCCTATTGATAAATCAAGGTTGAAGGTTTTGTGTAGCCTATTACATTAAAACAGAACTTTTAAAAGGTTTTGCCATATGACCAAGATGTTAACTAAATTAATTATTAGAGAACTAGAATGTAAGCTAATATAACTTGAAAGAATCGAGAATCGAGAATCGAGTAAAGAATCGAGAATCGAATGGAAAATTTTAGAATCGGAATCGGAATTGAAAATTTTAGGAATCGGCCCATCCCTAATATTAATAATTTCAAATTACGTGATGTTTAATTAATTTGCCCTGCTTCAGTTTCATAATCACATTGTACTTATAAACAAAAACAAATGGAATGGTTGCAGAAGGCTAAATCATTTATAAAGGAAGACTCAAAGCCTCAAAGATTAAAAACCTAAATCCTAGGCAATTAATAGCTCTTAGGGAATTACGTGAAGCAAAAACACAACTTCTGAGTGACTACTAATACTTCAGTATGCAGTGTCAGCAGAAGAATTTTAAGAAAGACCTTATTTTCGGAATGATGGGCGACTCAATTTAGTAAATAACATGAAACTGAATTTTATAAATATTAAGTATAAATTTAGAACACAAATCTATTTAGATAATAATTTAAATTTACCGATAAAGAGCGGTATGACATTAGTCTTTATAACACGTCTTTTTGTTTATGGCAACAATCCTTTCAAACAAATGTTATTGTGTTAAGCAGAGATCCAACTGAATAAAATCAGATGTACTAGGATTTGTACAATAGTATTAGCTTTCTCACATGATTAAAAATAAAATGTCGAGAGGCAACAAAAACAGTTTGAAAAACTCTTTTGCAACATGCTGCATTCTAGATGCTATTAAAAATTGACTCATTGTTGCCACAATCAATACATAAACATTATTAATTGTATCATATTTATTAAACATGAAAGTTAAAGTTTACAAAAATGATTTTAAAAACAATGAAATTCTAAATATTGAAAACTATTAAAAATTTTAAATAATGTAATTTTCTTTGTTATGTTTGTAGTAAGAGTTGTGTTAACATAGAGATATGGCCCAGAATAAACATAGTACACTGGTACCATTTTTGTTATTGTTTAGAGTTTATGTAGGTATACTTACTGATGATGATAGCCATTGAAAAACGTGAGAAAATAGGCGATTCATTACAGGTTTTGTGTTCATAATTTAATTATTACCTTTATAACACACTAAAGTGTAATTTTGACATGAATTTAATACCAGTAAAAATATAGATACAATATCTAGGTTTTTGGTGGTAAATATTTTAAAATATTAGCATACCCTTTATTGTAACAAATATTTATTACTTAAAGTTTGCAATTAATAACTAAAAAAATTAGTATTTTTTATAGTAAATACATTTTTTAAATGTATATTTTATTTACAGTTGTCACACAAAATTCAATTGAGATCAAATTTTATATAATACAAATTTTTTAAAGACAGTTTTTTTAAATATCTTTTGAACAATTTACTTTGACAACAAAAAACAGTAGAATCTATGACTTCTGCAGTCTCCAACATGAAGACATACATATTTTTTATTAATAAAAATCTTAAAATATATTATCAGTTTAGATTGAAAGTACTATGTGCAAGATAGTCCTATGCGCAAATAAACATATGTCCATTCTTGGAACAAAACCTTTTGCTACGTCAATTATTTTCATCATGTTTACTTTACTTCTGAGTAATTTTTATTGAGCCACAGCTCTCCACTTCCCCTTTATTCAACCACTTCTCGTTTATTCAACAGAATTCTCTTGTGTTGCGTAACGTTGGGAGTTTCCTGCCAGTTGAGATACAAACATAGTGATGTTTCAAACTTATAGTGTTGCAGAGCAGCAGAAGAATTGCCTGCAGCTTTCGATGATATTGAGGAAGAGGAAGCAGTATGTGGTGTCTATTGCAGTTATCATACCACATGACGTTGATGAAAATACCGACGAAGAAGATATCAATGATAGTCAAATTGTCATAAACAACAGTGGTGATAGCGGTCCTTTGGATATCACTGGTTCCTTTCAAGTTCACCTTTCCGTGAGTACAGACACAAGTAATCGAAAAATTAAAAAACCAATAGCGAAGACACAAAAATTATGTTTAGATAGGAAAAATTCTTATTAACCACATTAAAAATGTTCATGAAAGAAAACCAGTGAGATTCAATTTCAAAAATTGGTGCACTGCTTCTGTTGGCGGTTATGTATACAGTTTTGAGCCATATGGGCGGAAAAGTGGAGAAACAAACAATGGCTATGGTTTAGGAGAGAAGGTTGTTTATAATTTGTTGAGAATAGTGTAAAAGAGAATCATGTATTTTTTAAATATTTTTTTAGTACATACAGTTTAATTATTAAACTGACAAAGATGAATCACCTGGTAGCAAGAACATTAAGGGAAAATAGGTTGCACAATATTCCGCTCACATCAGTGAAAAAATTTCTAAAAGCTCAGAAAGGAAGTTATGAATTTGCTTATAACAAAATGAGAATATTTTTGTTGTTCCATGGCGGAATAATTCAGTTGTTACAGTCATAACAAATTACGAGTCAATTAAACCGACATTAAATGTAAAATGCTACAATCGAAAAGAAAGAAAACAGGACTTTGTAAAGTAGCCGAATGTTATGAATTATTATAGGCAAAAATTGAAGGACTTGCCTGACAAGTGGAGCAAAAACCTGCTATTAGGTCACTGCAATAAAAATACTTTACCAAATGGTGTAAGAAGACAAAACTGACCACATCGTAAACAGAAATAAAAAAATGCGAGGCAGAGATGTAAAGTGTGCTACAATCAAACAGTCTACATATGCAAGAAATGTCAAGTGTTTTTACATGTTGAATGTTTTGAAAAATTTCACAATTAAGTTTGAAAGTAAATTGTAAGAAGTAAAACTATGTAGAATATTGTGTTTCAATAAATCATTTCATGTGATAATTGTAGTGTTTTCAGCACACATCATTTCCCAATGTTGCGTTAACGCAACACCGCGAGATGCAGGGAATTCCCAACGTTGCATGAATGCAACAGATCATTACTCAAAGGCTAAAACCATCAGATTCATGTTCAGGTTTCCTTTAATTGATTCTATAGTAGAAATGTAGATTAAATAAGGAAGAATTGTGTAAAATATGGACCTTTTCCAATTGGGAAGAAATAAGTTTTCAGATATGACATGTTTACAAGTCTTCCTGGTTAAGCACCAGGATACTTTTTTTTAACAGCAAGCATATTATGGGAATAAGCAAAACATAATTGTAGTTTTGTTGTATTGTATAGTCTCTATAATTCGAAGTAGATGGGATCGAGACCCTTCGATTTATCAGAAACTAGGATTTCACACAGAAAAAAAAATGGAAGAGTTATAACATGTTCCCTACCGAGCGGTGCATATATGCACAATCTGGTTTCTCTCGACAAACTGGCAGTAAAAATTCGATCTTTCCACACCGCTTAATGTGGGTCCGACTATCACACCGACTATTACAGATGGAATTTCATTTCAAAAATGGAATGTTGTTGTAATAAGTTATTGTACTAAAAGTATGTTTGTTGCATGTATACATTTGTTTTTGCTGTTTTTTGGGATGGCGCATATATGAGTCTGTTAGTCTCAAAAAGACCGAGCGTCCCACGTGAGAGCCACTACAAAGGCTTATATAAACAAACACCCAACTAACTTGTCTTGACTACTCATGCTAAGCAGAATGCTTATATAGGCTAATATATCGAAAAAATACAGACAATATAAATATCATTGTAACAGAGACAAAAACTGATCATTCAAAACGAAATCTGCCCAAGTGACAGGAAGGAATACCCTTGTACTATCTATAAAAATGGAGTAAGTTTATAGAACTTTATATGAACATTTCTTGGAACCTTGACTCATTTCCTTTGGATACAGTATTGATATTTCTTGGAAGCCTGACTCATAATTTTCTTTCAAATAGATAAAATAGACTCAAATAGAAATAAGCTCAAATTTAACGGAAGCTTGAAATATCGAGACTCGGAATTTTAAGACTGTACTGTATATCGTTTACACACAAAAAACAAAAACACAAAATATATTTTTAAAATATTACTAAAATAATAAGCAAAGAATAAAAGGCTCACAGGTAACAGAAAAACACAATAGTAGAAACCAACCAACAACAATCAACGGAAATGTAGCAAACAGATAGACAATAAATACAAACCACTCCTATTAGAAGCCAAGCTCGTACTGAAGAGGTCTGCCATTGTATCAATATGCAAAACTACAGCACACAATTTGTTAATAGGAATACAAGACTACTTCATGTCCCATAACCAAAACGTACTGATGCGTCGTTACTCCTTTAGGTCAAACTATTAAATTATATATAATCACGTTACTACTCCTTTCTAGGTAAATCAAATTCTCTTTTAAGGGTTAAAAACTATAATGATGATAACATTTATACTTTTTTCAAACCTACAAATCGTATAGAATAAAATAAATATTAAAAATTAATGAGAAAATGACATTGAGTGAAACAATATTTTTTAAATTAAAATACGCAAATTTGTATGCAAGAGCCTTTACAGAACAAAAAATTGGTATTTTAAATATGTCATAAAACAACACTAAGAAGGGAAACAATTCCAAGGATCAACATTTGTATACAGGGCTTTCAATTAATAAATACCACAAAAATGCAGTTAGGAATAAGAGTCACACTTCCCTTTGTACACAATGACAAGCTGAATTGTATACCATGTTGGAATTGACAGCATACTGGCGTATTGTTGTGTTTCCAAGAGGCAACACTTACTTTGTAGGCATGAACAATTGTATCATTACCTATATGCATGATCTGAACTCTGTCAATAACACCATGTGCCAGTTCTTCTGAATGGCAATTTAAAAGTAATAACACATTGTTTTGGGTTATATGATGTTCTACAAAAATAACCTTGAACTCTTCATAAAATGTTACAAAAATACACATTTGACTATCACTTATTCCTTGAGATTAGCATCATGCTTTGAACAAGATCGATACAATAAACATTATGATTCAATACTGATTATATACAACTATTCCGGTTACTTTTAGTTTACGTGGTATGTTTACAACTATATTCAGTAGGAACAAAAATTTAAAGTCTGTTTAGGAACAAAAATTTAAAGTCTGTTCGATTATTTTTTTATCAAAAAGGTCTTAATACTGACATAATGAAATCAAAGTTATAGTATATGTTTAGTGATGTTCTAACTAAATACAGAAAAGTCAAACCTTGAATCCTCTCATTATAAGTGGAATAACAACATCTCTTTCCTTTTCTGTCATTTTGGTTGATACTCCTAGCAACATGAGCATGTTATCACATTCTGTCACTCCCATTGCATAGAGGTCACTAATAACATTTGCACAAGCAATTTTACCTGTTAAAAATAAATGCAGTTAGACAATTCCTTTAGCATTATTAAAGAAAAATACATAGCACATTATATAGCTAATTACAAACATAGTTACAGTAAAATGTCTCTAATTCAGACGAATTACATAGATTTCCTTTCTATAGAAATAAATTCAGTTCTTTTATAATGTCTAGAACACTTACCTAACTTTAATGTCTAAATACTTCAAATAGATAACCCATCAAAGAGTAGTTACATTCTTGTTTTTCTTAAGGCTATATTTTTTGCCACAATTCTTAACAATAACCTTTCTTAAATGAAAGCTGACATCAAACTGAACAAACTGAGTTCTACTAGGATTATCTGTAATGGCACTAAGACAATACCAAGAGTTCTCATGTTGAGAACAACTACAACCAGATTACTATGCTGCTTTCAAATACCGCTCCCTAAATGGGGTTGGGTGGGGCTCATTGGTGCGGGGCTGGATGAAATGAACAACGTTCCAACTAAACAACATTGAAAAACGAGGTTTAAGTAACCAACACACACTAGTTTCAAACGAACAACATTTACATCAGGTCCAACTAATTAACAGTCTCAACGTGCAACACACGGATTTGTATCGCCTTGCCACTCTGCAGGCGCTCACAGTCCGATTTGAAACGTGTTACATGTTCTATTTACAACTACAGTTTATATTGTATATTTAGTAATCCTTCAAAGCAATAAAATGTATCTTTTTCAATCCTTTATTTATATCGTAACTGGTAATACAACAGACTGGTTTGAAAGGTTTTTCACATAATGTTCTAGATTTAAGAACGTACTGACCATTAAATAACAAACGAAGAAAGTTCTCGTTCTTTTTTTCACTCAATTCTACTATTACTTATACTTGTAAAATATAAATATTGTCAATACCTATATATTAATTAAAAAATAACATATAATTACTTAAATAGACCTAATATTAGAGGAGAAGTTATAGAAATGTCTTTTCTAATTATATAAAAGATAATCTCGTAATTAAATTTTAATATTGCCCCTTGTTAGGCATTTATTCAAGTAAACCTGTTTATTTCACTAATTTCCCTTAATATATTATATAATTATAATTATATTTGTAAAACATAATTATTGTCAATAACTAATTATCAATTTAAAAACAATATATAAAAACTTAAATAGAACTAATATTAGAAAAAGTTATAGAAATTTATTTTTCAATAATATAAAAGTTAATTTACAAATTAAATTTTAATATTGTTCTTTGTTAGGCATTTATTTAAGTAGAAATTTAAAAAACCTAATTTCTATAAACTAAAATGTATCTTTTGCTCAATCCCTTACTTCTTTAGTAACTGGTAATGCAACTGGTTTAAAAGGTTTTTTACAATTTATTTTAGATTTAACAACGTACTAACAATAAGATACAAGCGAAAAAGTCCTCTTTGATTTTATAGAATCACAAACTATTAGTAAATAAGTAATCTCAGTTTCTATCAAGACATAATACAATATTATTGTAACTAGTGACACTCTTACTGAAACAAAATACAAGGTAGAACTGTGTGAGTGGCTCAAATAACTTAATTAACAAAAAAATCTCGTGTGCTAATTTAGTAAGGAAAAAAAGGCAATTTTCTATACACTAAAATGTATCTTTTCTTCAATCCTTTACCTCTTTAGTAGCTGGTAATGCAACTGGTTTTAAAGTTTGTTTACATATGCAAAAGGCATTTGAAAAAAAAAACAAATTTTATAACACTAATGTCAGGACTTATGATTAGAAAAAGAAATACAATTCTCTTACAGAATAAAGAGCCACTTGTTTAAACAATATGCTATATTTGTCTTTGCATTAATTTGTTTCCAACTCTCAAAATAAAATCTTAAGAGTACCCAAACATATGATTCTAATGCTATAACCGTCCTAAAAACATTGAGACGTCGTTATTTAAATTCTAGACGTAACCGTTACTAACCACATGCCGTATCTGTAAATCCATAAGAATATGAAATAATGGTAAATACTCTAGCCATCAATCCTAACATTTTAATTTTTAGATCTTATTTCGTTTAACTGTAGATAAAAGTGTAAACGAAATGGCCAAACCTCTTCACAAATTTACTTCATAATCTTTTTAACCGAGATAGCCCATTTTAAAATGTACTTAACACTTCTCATGTCGTCAAGACCTTTACAAATATATTTTTTTCTGGTTTAGGTTAGGCTAAACAGAACAAATTTTGTTCAAATAGCACCAAGGTTATAGTCATGCCTAATGGGTAAACATAAGTTTACCTCATCTGCTTTATCCTCAATAATGGTCCACCTTAATAATATCCAATTATAATGGTAGCAAAACTCCCAATCATTGGTAAAGAAATTGATCCGGTAATATCCATATTTCAATATCCAATACCTTATTTGGACACCCTTAAGGAACAATACCCCAGGGTCTTACTTTTAAAAATTTTGTAAAAATAACCTCTACATATTTTTAAATAAATAAAACCTCTAAACCTGTAACATTTATTTAAACCTTATGTACATTTCGATTGCCCAGCAATCATCTTCAGAGGTATTTAAAAAATACAACTAACTTTAAACAACATAATACAACTAATATATAGGCATAAACCCGCAACTACTTCGCCACGCCCCTTATTTAAAAAACTAGTACGACCAATCACGTTGCAGTAAAATCCCCCTCTACAACTTGGTCCGGTCTTCCCCCTCTCGTGGTGAAGAGTTACCGTTACAACTATTTTAATTTTACTAAAAAACAATAATATTACTTATTAACAAAGTTATAACTATCTCCTAATTAATGAATATAACTGAGATTTAGGGATAGGCCCTTTATCACAATTTAATAAATTATTTTCATCATATTTGTGAATGTACAAACTTTCAAAACTATTCAAAAGACCTTTTGAATTAACAGTTTTCAATAATTTTAGATCATTTAATTCTAAAGTGTGATTAGTGTTTAGAATATGTTCTGCAACACTAGATTTTTCAGGTCTTTGAAATTTTATATGGCTAATATGTTCATTAAATCTGGTTAATATTTTCCTTTTCGTTTGGCCAATATAAATTTTACTACATGAATTACAATTTATTTTATAAATCCCAGATTTATCTATCATCTTAATTTTATCTTTTGGGTTACCTAATACATTTTTTAAGTTATTTCTTGATGTATTATGTTTTACAAATAATAATAAAATTGAATTTGATATACATAGGAAACACACAAATGATGATAGATATATCCCGGTAGATTCTAACCATTGCAAATCCCATAAATTAGCAGCTTTTAACACTATGGTTAATAGATTAATTACTATTCCTTTGCATAAAAATAGATTTAAATGTGAGTTGGCCAGAATTAAAGAGATCGCTAAATTCAATGGTTATGATCCTAAAATAATAGATAATATATTGAGGAAACAAAAATTTAAAAAGTTTAGAAACGATTCTACTACCTTAATATCACAAAAAGAAAATGTTAAAAATCAATTCATTAGCCTACCATTTGATATGGATTTAACAAAAGGTCTAGATAAAGTTTTTAAACAGGTAAATTTAAAAGTAGCTTACAAAAGCTTAAATAGCTTAAAAAATGTATTAGGTAACCCAAAAGATAAAATTAATGGGTAAACATAAGTTTACCTCATCTGCTTTATCCTCAATAATGGTCCACCTTAATAATATCCAATTATAATGGTAGCAAATCTCCCAATCATTGGTAAAGAAATTGATCCGGTGTAATCTCTATATTTCAATATTTAATACCAATATCTACTACCTTATTTGGACACCCTTAAGGAACAATACACCAGGGTCATTACTTCTGAAAATTTTGTAAAAATAATCTCTACATATTTGTTTCAACCCTTTGTAATTTTCAAAGTAAAAACATATGCGCTGGAAGGAAACGTATAACACTCTATTCAATGTACTTCACAATTAAAAAAAAAAAAACACTCAACAAGATATGACATTGTTAAGGTTAGGTTTGATAGGTTGGACCTAGACAGTTCTACCGAAAAATGCCACCGCCCTGGCCTGTATACTTTACTGCTACTGGCTATTTACCTTTCTTGGACACAATAAATAATTGGATAATACTGCCTACCTTCTAACAACCTGACACCAGTTTAATTTTTACCATTTACCTGGGATACAAATATTTTTTATACAACCTCAATAGCCATCTTTGGAATAAATTTGGGCCACCTTATTAAAATGTCAGAGTTCCCACTACAGAAACACCACCTCCCATAAACAATTATCACAACTTTTATGGATGGATATTATAATAATTTAAATGCATTTACTCCCAAACTTGGATATTGTATCTATACACCTTGGTTGGATTGCCTAAATTAACTTCATTTTGAAAAACAAACATTAATTTTCAACACTTTATAACCCAAATCAGTTAAAATGCACATTGGACGTAACCTTAGATAAAAGTATAAAATTGTTTATCGCAAGAATTTTAGATAAAAGTATAAAATTGTTTATCGCAAGACCATATATGCAAGAATTTTTTCAACAGGGAAAGTTATTTTTCTATTAAATTGAAGTTAGATAAAAAAATTAATTGCAGAGTGATGTTGCGCAATGGCTAAATCTATGCCTTCAGTTTTTGTTTTTCATGTATTTTATACTTACACCGAACATAATGGGCTACAAAATTTAATAATTTATTTGATTTTGTAGTAAAAAGGTATTTTCTACACTTTAAAACAATTCACTTTGAATGAATGTTATACCATTGACATAGTCATCTTGGGGGGGGGGGACACTTGTTTATGGCAATCCCGACCTTATACAAGTTAATCACTTAAACAATAGTTTACGACTATTACTATTGATTAATAAGATTCACCAAACGTAATGGACTGTAAAATTCAAGAACTCAACTTATACAAGTGTTAAAGAATTAACATAACCTTTAAACCATCCACTCAACAATTGACAAAATTACAACTTTGTGGATGAACTTACAAATCAATATGTGAATGTTCTTGAAAAGCATCATGTTGTATCCTCAAATATATAGACTTTGTATCCATACTTACTAGTAAAAAAAAAAAAAAACAACAACTGTTCATGGCGATCCCGACCTTATACAAGTGTTAAAGAATTAACATAACCTTTAAACCATCCACTTAAAAACCCCAACAATTGACAAAATTACAACTTTGTGGATGCGCTTACAAATCATTATGTGAATGTTCTTGAAAAGCATCATGTTGTATCCTCAAATATATAGACTTCCCCCTCGTGGACACTCACCTTGACGCGGTGAGGGGGCTTAAACTTGGAATTCCATTAGCTTAAGCAAACCCAAGTGAACTAAGAGGTGTCCACAGAAGCTGCATAAGACCACTGCAGCCCCCTAATACATACACAAATATGGCAGAATGAATCAGAGAGTAAAACATTCCGGAGTATTAGTCCCCCAATCGGATCTCCGGGTGGGGACTGCTTTCTGTTATAATAAGCAAAGAAATAATCATCCTGATCGTCTTAAAGTAAACATCTGGAATATCAAGGACGAGCACATTGAATGTGTAAGAGAATTATATGGAATAGATGGAAATATTATTATGAGAAATCGATGAGTGGGAAAAAACAAAAGAATTGAATTATGGTGTCATAGCAGAAAGCAGGCAGTAGAAATGCATATCCAAATGAAGAAAAAGTCAAAAGATGAGAAGATGAAACAACATATATTATTGGGTACAAACTTTAATGAACGTGAGAGAAAAACAAAAGACCTGCATAATTCACACATTAAATATCAATCTCAGAAATTTTTGCACTGGAATGCCCGCTCCTTGATGAATAAAATAGAAGAGTTGAAACAAGAATTGGATTTGAGTTATGCTAAGGTTATATGTGTTCAAGAGGCATGGTTGCCTGTAGACGAAAAGCGGCACTCTCGTTTCAAGAATTTTAATATTTTTAACAATTCACGAGCAAATGGCAGAGGTGGTGGTGTCATAACTTTGATACATAAATCTATAGTTGTTAGAAGTCATCAATCTATCACCACCACAAATATGGAAGCACTTAGCTGTGACATAACTATTAACCAAGATATTAATATAAGAGTAGTCAACGTATATATTCCTAATCAATTAGTAACTGATGAGGAACTTCAAAAATTACTGATTTCAGATAAATGTCTCCTTATCATGGGTGATTTTAATGCTAGACATGGCTCTTGGAATAAAGGAAATGACAACAGGAATGGCCTAATAGTTTACGAATGGATTGTGAACTCCAATTTGGTACTTGTACACAAAAACAAGGAACCAACATACCAGTCACCAAGTACAGGATCATTGAGTACATTGGACCTTACCCTGTCTTCTCCAGATCTGTTAGACATAATCAGTAATTGGTATGTGGGTAAAGATCTAATTAGTGACCACTTCCCAGTATATTTTAATATCAACAGTAAAGAGGGAAATGTTAATGCACATAGAATTATTACTACGCAACATAAAATAAAGGATGCAAATTGGCCCCTATTTAGACAGCTTACTAATAACACAGTAAACTGCACAGAAAGTAGTACAGAAAACATTGTACAGAAAGTAATGATTGCTGCCTCGGAAAGTATCCCAAGCATTAAGGTAAATAAAAATAAACAAAAGCCTAGTAACATTTGGTGGAATAAGAGAATATCCCTCCTTAGATTAGAAAGACAAAAAGCCAGAAAAATGTGGAAGAAATTTAGAACACCCGAAAATAGAAGCAAATACAACCAGGCATCGGCTAAATGTAAGAGAGCTATAAAAGAGGCTAAAAGGACCTCTTGGCATGACTTCATAGGTAGCATCAACTCAAACACACCTTGCTCAGCTGCATGGAAGAGATTTAAAGCAATTCAGGGAAAACCTGATAATAAAATCTATCAGATCACAAATCCGGATGGGATCATAACTACTAATGATAATGACATTGCTAATGTATTCAACAAATTATATGTCAAAAAGTCAGGTATTGAGGAAAATTGGCCGACTCATCTGAAGAATGAGAAAAAGAGCTTTCTTACAACTTTGAATGAAGCAATTTCCCAAAGAGATATCTGTGATAAACCTTATACAGAAACTGAAATGAAGGCTGCAGTAGCACAATTGAAGTCATCTACGCCAGGAGAAGATAACATTCATAATTTAATGTTACAGCATTGTTCTGAATCATTTATGGAAGAAATAAGATGCAATTTTACACAAATCTGGGAGACAGGTAACATACCACAAAAATGGAAACAGGCTATAATTATTCCACTTGTAAAACCAGGAAAATCTCCTGAACTTGCTTCTTCTTACAGGCCTATAGCCTTGACATCATGTCTCGGTAAACTTTTGGAGAGACTGGTTCATAACCAATTAACTTGGAGGCTTGAAAATTATAATCTGCTGGGTTCATGTCTTTTCGGGTTCAGACCTAAACGAAGCACCTGTGATGCTTTACTAAACTTTGCAGAAAGTATATATACCGGATTCTCAAACAAAATGTGTACATCAGCGGTGTTTATCGATTTCGAAGCAGCCTTTGATAAGGTCTCACGCATATCTATTATTTCGCAGTGTATGGAAATCGGTTTAAAAGGGAGGATATTGAAATACATTGTAGACTTCCTTAAGGATAGGAAAATTAAAACTAAGATCAATGATACCTACTCTGAAGAAGAATATACTCTAAACGGAATAATGCAGGGGTCAGTCATTAGTCCTACTCTTTTTAACATAATGATGCAAAATTTAGGGAATATAGACCTTCCAGGCATCGGCATGGCTATTTTTGCAGATGATGTCACTATCTGGGCCACTGATAAAGACCCAACTGCTTCTACTCATCAATTGGAAAAGGCACTTAACAAAATCTCTGAGTGGTCTGAAAAATGGGGACTAACCATTTCAATATCAAAAACTGAAGTATGCTTCTTCTCCAGGCGATACTTGCACACAAACTATAAACCAGTTATTCTTCAAGCATGAATGCTGAATTGATGGCCTTAAATGCTGCTTTGGTTTTTAGCAATACTATGGATGCACAGAACATCTGCATTCTCACCGATTCCAGGTCAGCCCTTCAAGCCCCTTAAGTACAGCACACTACAGACTACCATTTTCGAACATCTGAAATAACTAAATTGTTAAAAAAACTTAGAACAGAAAAATATTGTATTTCAATGGATCCCCAGTCATTGTGGTGTTCCTGGGAATGAGGAAGCTGACAGATCTGCCAAGGCGTCTTGCAACTTGTTTCCATCTCCTGAAAGTTGTTACTCCTTAACTAATTGCAAAGAGGCAGTTGATAAAGAATCTCACATCTGTTGGAGAAAGAAATGGAGAGAATGCAATACTGGGCGCGAATATTATTCATTACAAAAACAACCTAATGATCCAAAGATCTTCAAGTCATTATCACGTTCAGTGGCATTTTTTGCGGCACGAGCTCGTATGGGACACATTGTCACCAATACATATTTGAAAAGGTTTCATATTACTAACGATTCTATCTGTGGAGTGTGCAAGCAAGAAGAGGAAACATTAGAGCACATACTTTTGAAGTGTCCTGTAACAGCAGCAACAAGGAGTCCCTTGATAAAACATCTAGGACGGGAATGTACCCTGGACAGAATCTTGAAAGAAAGTTGTTTCTGGCCATTGGCAGAGTGTGTGTATAGGAGACATCGAGCCATCGAGGCCAACCTTGGAAGCTCGTAATAAGAAGTAAGAAGTAAGTAAATTTATAGACTTTGTATCCATACTTACAAGAGTAACTTACTTGCAGTTGCTACTGGAAAAAAACAAAAGTTTTAAATAACCTAAGCATTCAAATTTGTGCAAATCCCTTTTACATTAAATTAAACTTTTAATGTTGTGAAATGTTTGCTTTATAAAAGGTTGCTTTGAGGTAATTTCAAATGTGCCTTGAAATTGATTGTTCAGTCTGAATTTACATTTAAGATGTCCATGTTATAAACATTATATATTACGACAAATTGCATATTTTACTTATAGGTTATAACAATTTGTGGATAAAGCTCTGCAAGATATTACACAAAATTCAACTATAACTCAATGAAATATTTATTGTCGTTATTACTCTAATTTGTAGGTAAATTATACTGTCGCAAATATTGTGTTGTAAATAATAACCAAACATACATTAAATTACAAGCATTATCTGTTAATTTTTATTATGCACGAATAATATTTTAATATATTATAGTCAATATAGTTGGATTATGCAAAAATTTTCACTACTGCAATAATATACATACATACATAACTTATAATACACAAATGTGTAATTAGAAAGAGCACAGTGGAAGGATCAGGACTCAAAACTTTTATTTTTATAAAATTTTAAAAAATTGTGTTTTTTATATGATGTGAGTAAATACTTTTAATATTTAAAAAGAAAGATACATACCTGTACAATATTTCCTTGAAACTTGAACAACAGTTTATAAAATATCAACAGTCATAAACTATTGTTCAAGTGATTAATACTATTCACCGGACGTAATGTACAACAAAATTCAAGATTTCCTTCAGCACTTGTAAATATTTACAATTGCTTAGTGAAAACTAGTACCTAACGTGAAGATGAAATCAACAAATATGAAGATTTCCTTGTTAACTTACCATTATGGAAAATCTAACAGTCTGTTGAACAGTACCCAGCAATCGGCTGATTATACTGTTTTGTAAATAATCATGTAAACGCTTCAACATATGCATGACAGGTTAAACAATAATTCTCTTAAATCATAAATGATATTTATACTTAAGACGGACAGGTTACTAGGCTGTTGAACAGTACCCAGCAATCACCTGATTCTACTGTTTTGTAAATAATCATGTAAACGCTTCAACGTATGCATGACAGGATAAACAATAATTCTCTTACATCATAAATGATATTTATACTTAAGACGAACAGATCACTAGGCTGTTGAACAGTACCCAGTAATCAGCTGATTCTACTGTTTTGTAACATTTACAGATAAAAACTCCGTACAAGGAAAGAAATCGTACAAAGTTAAATGTAAAATTAAATAATTATGTGTTACCTCATGGTAAAAGGTCAATTCTGAAAGGAAACCAGTATTGCATTACCAAGTTTCCGTTAAAATAAACGGTGAATATATTACTAAGGCTTTCAGAACCATATTGCCAGTTTTCAAGACTTTTCAAATACTTTTGAAAATATCAAACAATGTTTTCCTTTTCTGTTTTATTTCAATGGTAATTGTGTGAACAAAATGCAACAAAAATTATTCCAATCGGTTGACTAAATTTTGAGTTTTTGCAAGATTAATGCGCACGGCAAATGATATTTATCAAATAAAAAATAGTTCAAAAAAAATTTTGAACTTTTAATTAAGTAAATTTGTTAAAACTTACTGAGACAGAACGTTTTCGATCGCTATGTGTTGATCTTCACCAGTGTGTCAGTAATTATTTAAAATGAAATAAATAATTTGGATATAAATTAATAAGTGATTCTTGTATTTGAAATAATTTTAATTTATTATATATATACATATATATATATATATATATATATATATATATATATATATATATATATATTCCTGATGGTGTTGGTACTGTTTGCCAACTAAAAGCTTTGGATATAAATTAATAAATATTCTTGTATTTGAATAACCAATGTTTTTTTACATAAAATATTTATTTCTTTTAAGGTTTTTAGATTATCACCACTACATACTGACATGTTGTATAACAGATCTGTAATTACAACTTGTTATTTATCAAAGTTTTAATTTAAGCATCAAACACTTTAAATTATGAGCGGTTTTGAAGTTTAATTCTCTTTAAATTTTGTTTTTAACGGTTTCAACGTTGAGCAATATTATGAGTCACATTAAAAACAAATATAGGGATATGTATTTACAAAATAATTTATTAATAAATCTACAGCTTTATGCAGTTTTAACGTTTCCTCAAAAGAAAGTAAAAACTATTGTCAATTTCAGGAATATATATTTATTATCGTTAATCAACTGTAATTAGATTGTAAACTGAAATTCTATATAATTACGTTTATTTGAATAAATTCCTAAGAAGGGACAATATTAATTAGAGTATTTACTTTTATATAATTGGAAAATAAATTTCTATTACGTTTTATAATATTAGGTATATTTCAGTAATTATATGTATTGTTTTTAATGTGATAGTTATTGGCAATATTTAGATTTTACAAATATGGGTAATAATGGAAATGATTGAAAAAACAGATTACTTTTTTTTATTTGTTAATTAAGTGTCGTTATAAAATCAAAGAGGACTTTTTTCGCTTGTTATTTTATTGTTAGTACGTTGTTAAATTTAAAATATTACGTAAAAAACCTCTCAAACTTGTTGCATTACTAGTTACTAAAGAAGTAAGGGTTTGAGAAAAGATACATTTTAGTTAATAGAAATTACGTTTTTCTTAATATTTACTTGAATAAATGCCCAACAAAGAACAATATTAAAATTTAATTAGTAAATTAACTTTTATATAATTGGAAAATAAATTTCTATAACTTTTCTAATATTAGGTCTATTTAAGTAATTATATATTGTTTTTAAATTGATAAATAGGTATTGACAATATTTATATTTTACAAGTATAGGTGATAATAGAATTATATAAATATGTTTATTTGAATAAATTCCTAACAAAGAACAATATTAAATAGGAAATTCATTTTTATATTATTGAAAAATAAATTTCTATGACTTTTTCTAATGTTAGGTATATTTAAGTAATTATATATTGTTTTTAAATTGATAGTTAGTTATTGACAATATTTATATTTTACACATATGGGTAATAATGGAAATGAGTGAAAAAACAATGAGTACGTTTTTTATTTGTTAATTAAGTGTCCGCACGTTTCTAAATCTAAAATAATTCGTAAAAAACTTTTAAACCAGTTAATAAATGAAGGGATGGAAAGAAAATACATTTTATGTTCTAAAATCTCAGATTGTTTATGTTTACTTAAATGAACAACTAAAAAGGACAATATTAAAATTTAATTACGAAATTATCTTTTATATCATTAGAAAATACATTTCTATAACTTCTCCTCTAATATTAGGTCTATTTAAGTAATTATATATTCTTTTTTAATTAATATATAGGTATTGACAATATTTATATTTTACAAGTATAAGTAAAAATAAAATTGAGTGAAAAAAAGAACGAGAACTTTCTTCGTTTGTTATTTAATGGTAATTACGTTCTTAAATCTAGAACAAGTCGGATTTGAAACCGGACTGTGAGCGCCTGCAGAGTGGCAAGGCGATACAAATGCATGTGTTGCACGTTGAGACTGTTGATTAGTTGGACCTGATGTAAATGTTGTTCGTTTGAAACTCGTGTGTGTTGGTTAGTTAAACCTCGTGTAAGCTCATTTTTCAATGTTGTTTAGTTGGAACGTTGATCATTTGCTATACACCCATTGGTGCCATAACATGAGCAAACAGTAGCTAATTATTTATTCTGTCTTAACAGTAGTGTGATTCCAAGTAGACCAAGTAGTTTACATTAAAAATAATTTAAGTTGAAATTGTGTAGTGAAATAAAATTCATTATTAGAGAATTAGTGATTACTGTATCCCAACAGTACAGTACATTAAGTTCAAAACGAGTAGTACAATATATTAATGCTTCACCCAAAAGTGATATTAGCAAGGTATACTAGGTTCAAAAGGAAAGTATAATTTATTACGGGTTCACCCAAAAATAATGTCAACAGTAGAGTTATATTAAGTTCAAACAGAAAATACAATTTATTAGTGGTTCACCCAAAAGTTATGTCAACAGTAAGGTATATTAGATTTTAAAAAAAAATAGTACAATATAATAATGCTTCGCCCAAAAGTTATGTCAAAAGTAAGCCATATAAAGTTCAAAAAGAGTAGTACAAAAAATATATTAATGCTTCATCCAGAAATTTTTTTTTTCATGGCGAAAAACCAATTGTGGTTAAAAAAAGGTAGACAAATACGGCAATATTTTTGATAACATCAATAAATAAAACAAAATACACAAAACAAACATAACAGTAATAACACTCAGAGTATCCTACAGTGTCCAGGAACCCAACAGAATGTTACCTCCACATCCCCCACCCCCAATTGAAGCCTGTGTACAGCATACAAAAAGTCCCCAACTAAATGGGTTTAACAGAGAAAACATCCTGAAGAGCATTTTTAGAGTCAGAACACAAAAGGTAGTGTGAAGATCGAGATCGAATAACAGTTAATGCTTTTAAGATAGCAAATAGTTCTCCCGTGAAAACACTGCAAGCTGAGGGCAATCTGTGCATGTAGGTACATCCAGACGCATAAAACGACACCCAAAGCCATTTTCCAGTTTAGATCCATCAGTAAAAATAATTTCAATGTGTTGATGAGATTTATAAATGGATAAAAATTCCTGGTGGTAGAGCACATCAGGAGTATCGTGTTTTATATGACTGAACAATGAGAAATCAAAGTGCGGCATTTTTATTATCCACAGAAGGAGATAGCACATTTGTCGTTCAAACATAGTGGGGAGTTGCAACTCAAAGTCATCCAATATTTTCAACTTTCGTATGCCGAATAGAACGGTTGAACGTTGACGTATATTGTAAACTTGATTTAGAATGTTATTAAAGACTATTTCAAATGCTGGGTGGTTGGGTTGGCTGCGAAGACCAGAAATGTAAGATATTTGTAGCATCTGACGCCATCTAGAAAGGGCAGGTTCCCCAGCTTCGACAAGAAGACTAGGGATTGGGCTAGTTCTAAGTGCACCAGTAGCAAGAAGTCCAGAGTGGTGGACGGCATCGAGAGTTTTCAGAACTGCAAGTTGTGCGGATAAATAGACTTGACAGCCATAAGCTATGCGTGATCTAACGACTGCGAGATAAAACCGAAGCATACTAGTTCTGTCTGCTCCCCAATTCGTACCACTAAGGACTCTTTAACATATCCAATTTCTTGCTGCATCTCACTTTCAAATCACAAACATGTGGGACCCATGAGAGTCTTTTATCAAATAAAAGACCCAAAAATTTAACACTATCCGTGGTTTGAAGCTGAATCTCATCAAGATAAGGGATTGGCTCCTGTTGTTGCCTACGACAACTAAATGCTACACATTGGGGTCTTCGAAGCAGAGAATTTGAAACCTGTAGTTCTTGACTACTTCTCTAATCTGCTTATTGCTATCTGCAAAGATCTTTCCGCAGTTGCCAAACTGTGAGCAGGCACATAAATACAAAAGTCTACAAAAAGCGAAGAGTATATTGTACCGGATATTGTACATTACTAGTGATACTATTTATTGCAACGGCACATAGCATGACACTCAGTACGCTGCTCTATGGTACACCATTCTCCTGTTTATAACTGTTTGAATATGTGCCTCCAAGACGAACGCTGACAGATGTTTGATAGAAAGTTAGCGATGAATGCTGGAATATTTCCTTGTACACCCCATGATTTCAAAGTGTTCAGAATTCCTCTTTTCCATGTCATATCATATGCCTTCTCAAGGTCGAAGAAAAAGGATTGAATAGCAGATTCTAACAAAACCAATTGGTCAACTGATGATCATCCTTTTCTGAAACCACATTGTTCATTGCAAAGAAGATCGTTGGCTTCTAGGTACCAAACAAGACGGCGGTTGACCATCTTCTCCAGTAGTTTGCACAAAACGCTTGTAAGAGATATAGGCCTGTAACTACTGTGGTTGGTTTTGTCTTTACCCGGTTTTAAAAGAGGAATGACTGTCGTTTCTAACCATGCATCAGGGAAAAAATCGCTTCTCGAATAAACGATTGAGTATTTGAAGGAGGTTAAGTTTCGCCGATGATGGTAGATGTTTTAGCATGGAGTATAAAATGGAATCAGAACCTGGTGCAGAATTCCTCGTTGACGAGACAGCTAACTCCAATTCCCCTATAGAGAAAGGAGTGTTGAAAGGAGATTCCCCAGACAACCCAACGGAATGCAAGTACCACAAAAACTAATCTTAGTTTCCTCCACACTGTGGAGGATGGAGTTGTTCGTCTAATTGTGCTAATGCACTGTTCCCAAGAGTTCTTTCTACTCAGCCTAAATATCCTCCATGCTTTTGCACGGAGTATTTTATATTCCTGAAGGTTTCCATTTGTTGGGTGTCGCTTAAATCTCCTAAGAGCTCTTCGTCGAAGATGGAGGATTTCTGTGCAATCATCGTTCCACCTCGGAAGAGGTGGACAGCGTGCGTACGCAGATGATTTAGGAATGGTCTTTTCAGCGGCATTCAAAATAGTGTTAGTAAAATTGTAAACAATTGTATCAATGGGTGTCAGATAATCCGTGTCAAGTGATACAAGGTAATTCGACTAGGCGTCCCAGTTGGCTTTTCGTAAAATCCAATGGGAATGTGGAGCATAATAGGTTCAGGAATCACATAAATTAATCTAAATTTGCACATGGTCGCTTCCATACATGCTATTAAGCACTAACCATGTGCATCTAGTAGCTAAATGAGGGCTGCATATCAATAGGTCAACAGCAGTCCATCCACCAATAGATGCTGCCAAATGAGTAGGCGAACCGTCATTTAGCAGACATAAATCCAGTTCCATTCTTATACTCTCCACAATTTGTCCACGAGAATTGCAACTCGGGGAGCCCCAAGACAAATGGTGGGCATTAAAACCCCCTACTAATGAGAACGGAGTTGTTAACTGGTTTATTAAATCTACTAAGTCTCTATGTCGCATTGTGTCGTTTGGTGGCAAATAGACACAACACATAGTGAACATATATGGAACAGCTGTTTGAACAGCTACTGCTTGTAAAGGGGTAGTTCATATACACTGCATCAATACAGTAACGGGCAAATATGGCAACGCCACCTCTTGCTCGATCTTCTGTAATGAAGTCGGCTCGAAAAACTGAATACTCCCATACATGAAAGTTTTGCGATTCATGGTGATGTGTCTCTTGTAGACAGACTAACATTGGGTACACATCTCGCACAAGTACCTTTATATCTTCTTTGTGACTCCTAACGCGTTTACGTTCAACTGTATCACAGACGTGCTAAGCAATGACATTTGTTAGCTTAGCAAAGAATTTATTTAACACCCATTGGAGCTTTCTCCTTTCTTGCTTGGGACCTTTTTAGACGTCCCAGGTTTACGTTTTTCAGATTCCATATTCACCCGTTCAGGGATGGAATCTGAGGAAGTTTTGGATTTAGGAGGAGTGGTTTCACATTCTCTCCTTTGTTAACATTATTTTTAATACCCGGTAACAACGGTGGCGATGTAGTCTGACGTAACACTGGTCTACGTGGTTTAGTTTTTTCCAACGTCTTCTGCACAGGTTTATTACCCGTTGACAATGTCTTCTGCACAGAAACACAAGGTTCACTAGTCAATGATTTATTTCATGCTCCAATCCTGCAGGTTGTACCAAATTCAAAGTAGGACTATTTGTGACTAATGACCACAAAAGGCAAGAAACTTGTTCTGTTAGAACTTCAATTTTCTTTGACAGCCCCCCAAAGTTGGTACAAGACGATTTGGAAGCGGTCAGAGTAGCGGCATAAGTCTTACTGTCTGCCTTTGGCTGAATAGATCTATACAGTTTTTTGGCCTCTGGAAAAGACAGCTTGTCTTTTGCCATGATGCCTAGGATAGCTTTCTTTTCCTTAAAAGTAGGGCAATTGTAAGATTGCGCTGGGTGGTCACCACCACAGTTGGCGTACTTTGGAGAATTAACACATTCCTTATCATCCAGTTTTCCAAAGGTGACAATATTGCTACTTTTTCGGCTTTGTCCATTTTCATGATAGGGACAACGTCCGTAACTGACTGACACAACAGTTCGGACTTAATTTCATCAATTAGAATGTACATTAAATCCCTATATGAGATGACCCCCTTTGAGTAATTCAAGGATCTGTGGGGAGCCACAGATACCATGACCTGGTCAAAGAAAGAGGTCATTTTTGATAGAGAACGGGTTTGTCTCTTATTGGAATTCGCTACTATTCCGTTTCTAAGTTTCTTAATAGAGGCTACTGGACCTCCAGCACAGGCAGTAATAGCCTTGTTAATCAGGAAAGGAGAAACTTTAGAAAGATCTTTCCCTTCTTCGGCACTAAAAACAACTAAATACTTTGCTGATGGAAATGCTTGTAGACGTTGCCACCAACTTCTAACTCAAATCTTTATTATTACGTCGTCAGGAGAATCCTGGCGTGTCCTCTTCAAACGAGTCACATTTGACGGGGTTTTTGAAACCATAAATATTTTAAACCATCCATCGTGTCAAGCGTTACGGGCGAGACTATAGGAATGGGTACACCCTTGGATCACATTAAGATCATTTCCAACCCTCAGAACTCTGTGAGGTATATAGCTTTTCTCCTTAGCTCAACTGGATAGGCATCAGTCGAGAACTGGTAATACTGTGCACAGGCTCCGACACCTGTGCACCGCGGACACTCCCTGATCAAGGACCAGAAACCGCGCTTGCAGAGCAAGCTCACATCAGCATCCTGGACCAGAGTTTGTCAAGCCTTTTCAGAACTCCCAACGAGCAACGGTTCTGACCAGTCAAAATTACCTACAGAGAAGATGTGAGTGTTAACCCTAGAGGACTCGCGCGGGGTAGTTATTCTCCCAGTGAGTTATCAACAAAGATTATAAAATAGTTGCAAATCCTGATATTCTTCCACCCCTTACATACCTTCTAATTGACTCACCCTGTATATATTTCTGTCCCTACATCAGGTAGTTTGACAGATTTTGTTTACTTATAACGGTTTGAAGTTATTGTTGCAACAGCTGGGAAAGTTTTAACCCTGCCCGATTCCTCACGTTACAATATTGGTCCCTCTAAAGGAAGTCTATTTCTATTTGTATTTTGAGAGGTTTTTTGCGAAGTTCATTTTTATTCGTATTTTGCTAGGTTTTTAAAGAGAAGTCTGTTTGTATTTGTATTTTATGAAGTTTTTATAAGTGAAGTCTATTTCTATTTGTATTTTACGAAGTTTTTATAAGTGAAGATTATTTCAAATTGTACTTTGCAACTTTTTTATCACATAAATTTATTTTCGTTTTTTTTTGCAAGATTGCTGTGAGTGAATTTTACTATGTTTCGTATTTTGTGAGGAATTTATCAATGAAGTTCGTTTTAATTTATAAATTTAATAATCTATTTTAAATTATCTACGTATATATTTTGTCATGGCGATAATGAGAACACAAATTTTATATTTGTAACTTTTCAAGAGAGAGAGACGAAAATGATACTTCTTTTGAAGGAATTAGAGCATTTTTTGGGGTATTGTATATTTGTGGAGCAATTATGTCTTCATACAAAAATTCTAAAGGTATATGTACAACAGACAGAACTGGTTTGCATATAGTAAACGTGTACAGTGTCAAGACACAGATTCTATTTTCTCTTGCAAGTATTACGTTTTGATATAAATTGTGTTTGTAAACTATTCTTGTTTATAAAATATTTTGTTTTCATGATTATTGTAACAAAAAACATTTATTTACAATATAGGCTGTAGCTTTATATTTGGCAATATTACAAACAAACATTTTAATTACAGGTGTGATTTTGGCCCTAAGAACTTAGACAAAACACAATAAATGCTGTACTAATTGTGGGAAAAGTGTTTGTAAAGACCATTTGGTTGAAGTATGTGAATAATTTTTTGACATATAAAGAAGGAAATAATATTGCATAAGTTTGTTCATATCTTGTATAATATATCAAAATATGTTTAAATAACGTTTTAATTTATACCATTAAATATTTTATTGATATTGACCTGAAAACTAGTTGGGGTAAAAAAATTACCCCGCGCGAGCTCTGGTGTAACGGGTATTAGCGCAGTCCTCTAGAATTAATATGTGAAGATAGTGTTGTGAGTGTGGTGTTTGTAGAACTTATGTAACAGTGAAGCAAGTGTTGTTAGTATTGTGTATGTTTGGCTGGGGTACCGCGAGGGACGCCAAACCCCTCTTAGTAGGTGCGGCTAGTCCGCACCTCCTCTGCGGGGCTCAGAAATTATTTTAACAGTAAGGTATATTAAGTTCAAAAGGAAATTACAATTTATTAATGGTTCATCCCAAAATTATGTCAACCGTAAGGTATATTAGGTTCGAAAGGAAAGTATAATTTATTAATGGTTCACTCAGACATTTAAGTCAATAGTAAGGAATATTAAGTTCAAAGGAAAGTACAATTTATTAATGGTTTGCCAAAAAATTAAGTCAACCGAAAGGTGTATTAGGTACAAAAAGAGTAGTAGAGTAAAACTTCGTATAACCGTTATTGCAGTAATATCACAATAATATTGTAATAACAGAGTGCTTTAACACTATAGCTACCAATTGACTTGACACCGATGGCCATGCTGAACCGAATACAGTCGGGCCATTAGGCCATTGTTGTCTAGTAACATTTCATGTTTATTTGTACTACTGAGCGGGTGTTGCTACTTTTGGGAAAATGAATGCACAGTATTAAAAAAAAGCTTCACACTACTTTCAGATATAATTACAATGGTTGGTGTTTGATAGATAAACACTTTGATAGATAAACACTGACAGCATTAAAACCATGATGTTATTCTAGGAGGTTTTTTGTCAGGAATTACAGCCCAACCCCCTAATGTGTTTAAATTTTAGTGAAGTTGAGTTGATTGTTCCACCCGAAAAAATGGTTCAATAAAAGAAGTTTACCTTTATATACTTAAATAATAAAATTATTAATTTATAATGGCGTATTATATTGATTTTCACTATTGTCTTTAAAATTTCACAAAACCTAAAAAATAAGTCAGAAATACTGTCATAAATAAGTTGTTAAATATTTCGTTGTAAAATAGTCTTTAAAGACATACTTGTTTGAAATACAGACTTTGATACACTTAGATAAAAGCATCCTTACTATGAAGCAAAATTCTTTTAAGAAATAAATTATTTAGTTTTAAAACTTTTACTTGTTATGAATTTGGGATGGTATTTATCAGATCTGAAGCATTGCTTGTCAGATAGAGAATACTCCATTTTATATAGAAAACATTTATAAACTCACAAATCAACGACACGAGACATGTTTACATGTCCTAGTGATAACCACGGAAACACTTTTCTTCCCAGTCAGCTTACATGTGGGTAACCGGAACATAAAATTCTGGTTTTGTTTACAAAACACAAAAAATATTAAGACAGTGTTGCACAGATAAGAAAAAATAATTAAATCAAAAACAAAGTTGGATCAATTGGCCGGAGTTTATTTACGTATAGTTTACCCAAACGTTATGTCAACAGTAAGGTATATTAGGTTCAAAAGGAAAGTACAATTTATTAATGGTTCACCCAGAACTATGTCAACAGTAAGGTATACTGCGTTTAAAAAGACGAGCGGTAAAGTATATTTATGCTTTACCCAAACGTTAAATCAATAGTAAGGTATACTAGGTACAAAAAGGGTGTACAATATACTAATGCTTTACCCAAAAGTTATGTCAACAGTAAGGTATATTAGGTACAAAAAGAGGATACAATATATTAATGCTTCACCTAAAAATTGTCAAGAGTAAGGTATATTAGGTTCAAAAGAAAAGTACAATATATTAATCCTTCACCCAAAAGTTATGTCAATAGTAAGGTATATTAGGTTCCATAGGAAAGTACAAGTTATTAAACTAAATAACCGTCATTAATTTAATAATTGCTAATCACTATATTAATTGAATTTAATAAAGATATAGAGCTAGGCAACGAGATTCTCATATAGCCACTGGACATATAATTTCCAACTAAAAGTGTCAAATTATATTAATCT
This sequence comes from Prosapia bicincta, assembly GCA_036971475.1. Taxonomy (NCBI): domain Eukaryota; kingdom Metazoa; phylum Arthropoda; class Insecta; order Hemiptera; family Cercopidae; genus Prosapia; species Prosapia bicincta. The sequence continues at coordinate 88,450,383 of JBAIZL010000001.1, read as the reverse complement.
CTACAAACCAATACTAAGATAATACAATAGGAAATGTACGTATAATTTAGTTACATGCTTGTATGTACAGTACTTTAACCCACTGCAGTTTATGTGCTAGGTCAGCTAGTCATGACAATTTATTAGTAGTAGGTATAAAGACCAGCCCAGATAATCATAAATGTTGTCATTATTTCACTGATGTTTGCTTCAAGAAAAATTATTTTCTTATTTTGTGCATGAGATAAATGTTACACATAATATTAGACGTCTGTGCTTTGTAATAAACTCATGATAAAAGATATTTATAAAGTTACAGCATATATACAGAAAGATATTGATGGCCCATCGGCCTTTGATCAGACATCTAAACATAATAGGACCCTTCAGCGGTTTTCATAGGAAGTGCGGTAAGAAGCTCAGTATAGTTTTACTTGGTCTCAGTGAGTAGCTGAACGATATAGACAAACACAACTGATCAAGTTGGGTAATACACCAATCTGTAGAAAACTAGTGTTTGAACACAACTGGAGCAATCAAAGACCCGACTGCTGGAGCCAGAGAACTGGAAAGCGCCTTGTGGAATAAGACGCCTAATTTATTTTCATATTACGTACAGATATTCAAGTTTCCGGATATACAAGGTTTAACAACATGTATATTTTATATTATTAATATATAATATTTATAAATATATATATATATTCATTATATAGCCGGAACCTTGGATATCTGTACGTAATATGAAATACACACACATATATATATATATATATATATATATATATATATTCTAAATATTTAAAATTATCCATTGTTTTTCCGTTGCACTGACTTTATGAAGCTAATAAATCACTAATTTTGAGTAATTTTATCCTCCATTAAGTGCAATAATTTTACCTTGAGTGATGAGGTACCTTTCGGTCGTTGACCATTGTCGAATCACTGATTGTTCTCTGCTGTGGATGCTACGTCCGTGAAGCCGGTGTTTGTAGAAGTTACGCGCACTATTTCTTGATCTGTGTGTATGAGGTTTCTGTATAGTATGTCTTCTGTATATGTTGTTTGTAAATTCATTAGGTTGTTGTGTATATTTTTATAAATGTGGTATTTTTCTAGTGAGTTTAGTTCTATTGGGTTGTTATTTATTTCCAGTATGGTTAGGTTATTTTCGTAATTTGTAATTTCGTGTTTATGGGAAATTAGGTGTGCTGCAACATTTGATACTTTAGAATTTTTATTTTTGAATGCTCTATAATGTTCTTCAAATCTTATTTTAAAATAAGATTTGAAGAACATTATAGAGCATTCAAAAATAAAAATTCTAAAGTATCAAATGTTGCAGCACACCTAATTTCCCATAAACACGAAATTACAAATTACGAAAATAACCTAACCATACTGGAAATAAATAACAACCCAATAGAACTAAACTCACTAGAAAAATACCACATTTATAAAAATATACACAACAACCTAATGAATTTACAAACAACATATACAGAAGACATACTATACAGAAACCTCATACACACAGATCAAGAAATAGTGCGCGTAACTTCTACAAACACCGGCTTCACGGACGTAGCATCCACAGCAGAGAACAATCAGTGATTCGACAATGGTCAACGACCGAAAGGTACCTCATCACTCAAGGTAAAATTATTGCACTTAATGGAGGATAAAATTACTCAAAATTAGTGATTTATTAGCTTCATATATATATATATATATATATATATACACACACATACTTGTACGTAATATACATCTTCCATAGGTGGTCTGGGTTCATCAGATGATTGAGCTAAGCAGATTTGATCCTCAACAAACTGTATGATTACCATCCAGGCCTACAGAAGCTGAACAAAATATTAAAGGATGGCTTCAAGATTCTTCAAGCTTTCACCCACACCAAAGTTCTTTCCTCAAATCCACCACATATTTGGTTCAGACCTTTTAATTTGAAAAATATTTTAGTACATCCAAAATTACCGGATACAAGTACTGAAAAACCGCCTAAACTTCCTCATGGCTCCTTTCCGTGCAATAGGCCTAGATGTAAGACACATCCAATACTTATCCCAAATAGTTTCCATAGCCTAGCAACCAATGTGGACTTCAAAATTCAGGGTCATCATACTTGTACATCCAAAAATGTAATATACCTGTTGCAATGTAAATTTTGCCTGGCACAGTACATAGGCCTTACCACGAATGGTCTGAGCATCAGAATCAATGGCCACAACCATGAACATAGACAGGCCAACCGCTCAATACGCTGCTAGTCACATCATATCTTTTAATGATTGTTATACCATCAAAATAATTAAGGCCCTCCCCCCTGAATGCAACCTTTCATAATTGAGAAGATGGGAGTTATTATACCAGTGGTACACCAAATCTAGAAAGCCTCCCAACCTCAACATTAAATAAAACTCCTTTTACCTTCCCCCAACTTCTATCATTTTTAACAACTCCATTTATATTCCTTGTGACAAGACTATTAATATCTAGTTTCAAATAATCAATATCTATACAAATCACATATAGCACTATATCATAAACTATAAATCTGTGACATTTGGATATTTATACACATCTGTAGGTCACTTAAGTCTTTTCTCTTTTTTGATTGACAAAGATCATTTTTGATCGAAATATTTCAATAGTGTGATAAGTTTATATATATGTCTATTTATTTATTTCCAAGAGATTGCAGTTTTTTACTATTGTCATTACTCAAGTCTGCTAGGTAAGCTCTACTAGAACTACCCTAAAAGTTTATAACCTTTTTCCTACGGTTAACTCTATTTCTTTGTGTATTTGTAATTTGTCCACCTGTCCTATCCCTTTATTATGTACCTTCCTAAGCTGTACTTAAAACAGTTGAAAAACTTTGCATTCAAACTGTCAAAAATCAACACACACATACTGTTTTTGGAAGCATGTATAAACTTATGCCTCACCCCAAAAGGATTAACTGCTGATTCACTTCTTTCTTGTATGCCTCACTATATGAAACCTTTCATATCTTCAATCTACAGAAATAATTCCTTTAAGATTACTTACAGTGTATTACAGTACTCCTAACCTCAACAGCTAAATTTATTACATCGAATTTTCTACATCTACATCAACAACTGGAAGACACTCTCTATAAAGCCTGCATACTACAAGATAATCTTGCAAAAAGTAAACTACAGAAGCTTTCAAAACTCTGTATCCAACAAATAAATCTTTTTGGTCAGATTCAGAAATGTGATAATCAATTTTTACCGATTAACAAACCACCTCTTATTTCCGACAAACCTAGCCTCAGCACTATTTTCAACATACCTGTACCCAGTGGACAGCTCCCTAACTCAGGGTGTCTAGTAAAATAGCTTGAAGAAATTCCCTGAGTTTTCCCTGACTTTTCCTCTTTTAGATGTCTATAGAAAGCCCAGTTTACATTGGGCCCATCCATTGATATCTGAAGGATCTTGGATAAATCCAGACTTTGAACACCTTTAAAGAACGAATTTAGTAACTCTTTTGCTTTTGTGTCTGTAAGGAACACAGAACCAAAATATCGAGCTTTCACTTCATCCGTCTCTGCATCCCAATACCTAACACTCAAATCCATTTGGGCTCTTTGTGATATTTTGTTTAAACTTTCATCAAAGCCAATTAAATAGTTAAAATTTGAATTTAATGATGTCAGTAACAGGTCTTTAAAATAATTTGATAAACCGAATACAACACTATAGGAAATTTTATCTTTCCGCAATCTCATGTTCTGTGCAATGGTGCTATCAGGGATAATCCTTGGAAAGAGGCACACACTACCTTCTGCATTGCGTAAAGAAGTGTTGCATTACTAAATTCACGCACCATATAATCTCTGCTTCGGTCACTTCATCTTTCAGTTTATATTTAACCTAAGGAAGGAGGGGAGGTAATGACGACATCTGCATGACGCGATTGCCCGCTACGGCAATGAAAACCGGAACCTTCCATGTTGAAATAAACAGTGTAAAAATAATCACCGTCAAATAAAACACATACTATCACGAGTCTAGACAAATAGCTGGCTACGAATGTTTACACAGCATTCTGTGTGGTCAGAAACAGACTGAGTTTACCTGTTATCCCCACCTGTCCATATGATAACAGAACCACTGCCCTAAGGCCACGGTCCAGGCTAAAACTTTCCAGCTGTACCAACTCGACACATTTAATATTTATTGATATAAGTCCTGAAGTCATAGCAATGTGCTTATCAAATAAATAATGGGCACCTAAATAAAGAAGTGTTATTTCCTGACTGCCCTGCCCCTAAACCAGCCCGCTGGCTTACAATACCAAATATTCGAGAGCAATGGCCACTAGTTTTGTTTCTAATCAAAATAAATATTTTCCCGATTTTTTAAAATTTTCCCTGACTTTTCCCGAATCTTAAAATTCCCTGACTTTTCCAGGTTTTCCCTGTCACTAGACACCCTGTATATTGCCAACCAAACCAATGTGGTTTAAGAATACTGTTAATGATAATAACCAAAACAACAAAAATAGTCTATACATAAAAGATAACATTCCATGAAGTACAATTTCAGTTTACAATATTTCTGACCACATACTTACAGAACATGAATTACAAGTGCTTTCAAAAGGCTTATCCTTCACACCATCTATAGAAATAGAAGAGTTCAAGTTGGGTAAGGATGTCTTTAGCTTAGTCAGAAAACTGAGAATACAAAACTATATAGCACAGACACGAAATTTAAAAAGGATACTATCAACTGATCATCCTATTGAACTCTAGATCAACTTCATAATGCAAAACATCACGGATAAATCTTCCATAAACGGCCTCAAAAACAAACATAATCTTAACAAACTTGATAGAGCAGCAATATATTCTCTAAAAAACAATAACAACATCATGATTCTTCCAGTAGATAAAGGTTCAACCATGGTTGTCATGAACAGAGAAGACTACATAAGGCAAACAAGTTACTGTCTGACAGCACAACTTATAAGATCCTCACGTATAACCCAACATCAGATTACTACAATTCTCTCTTGGAATGGCTCAAATATACAGCTCCTAGACATCAAATTTCAGAAGGATCTATAAAATTACTGTGCAACGAAAGCCTCTCAACTTCTTAATTTAACATACTACCAAAGATCCATAAAAATATCGTACCTTCACCTGGTGGGCCAATAATCGCTGGTTGTAATTCAGTCACAGAAAGAATCTCAGCTTTTCTGGATTTTAACCTGGAAAATCTTCCATCATAATTCAGGATACGAATCATTTCATAGACCGGCTGTCTCAAATACCCGTACCTCTACCTCCTGAAACAATTTTGGTCACCATAGATGTTACCTCTCTTTATATGAACATCCATCATACACATGGTCTATCAGCTCTCAAATATTTCCTCAACAAACGCTCAGACAACTTTTACCTCACTACACCTTTCCTTGTTCACCTCACCAAATTCATTCTTGAAAATAATAATTTTCAATTTGAGGGAAAGAATTACTTGCAAATAAAAGGAACGGCAATGGGTACTAGGATGGCCCCGTCGTACGCAAACCTGTACATAGGTAATATCGAAGCAGAATTCCTAAAAATTCTATTAGCTCAATCATCTGATGAACCCAGACCACCTATGGAAGACAACAGACTGTCATTAGTTACAAATTACCATCCAGGTCTACAGAAGATGAACAAAATATTAAAGGATGGCTTCAAGATTCTTCAAGCTTCCACCCACACCTAAGATCTTTTCTCATATCCACCACATATTTGGTTCAGACAACCTTTCAATTTGAAAAATATTTTAGTACATCCAAAATTACCGGATCCAAGTACTGAAAACCTGCCTAAACTTCCTCATGGCTCCTTTCCGTGCAATAGACCTATATGCAAGACATGTCCAATACACATCCCAACAAATAGTTTTCATAGGGGCTGCATCAAATGACCAACGGTCCAACTAAACAACATTGAAAAACGAGCTTACGCGAGGTTTAACTAACCAACACACACTAGTTTCAAACGAACAACATTTACGACGTGCAACACACGGATTTGTATCGCCTTGCCACTCTGCAGGCGCTCACAGTCCGATTTGAAACGTGTTACATGTTCTATTTACGACTACAGTTTATATTGTATATTTAGTAATCCTTCAAAGCAATAAAATGTATCTTTGTCAATCCTTTATTTATATCGTAACTGGTAATACAACAGACTGGTTTGAAAGGTTTTTCACATAATGTTCTAGACTTAAGAACGTACTGACCATTAAATAACAAACGAAGAAAGTTCTCGTTCTTTTTTTCACTCAATTCTACTATTACTTATACTTGTAAAATATAAATATTGTCAATACCTATATATTAATTAAAAAAGAACCTATAATTACTTAAATAGACCTAATATTAGAGGAGAAGTTATAGAAATGTCTTTTCTAATTATATAAAAGATAATTTCGTAATTAAATTTTAATATTGTCCTTTGTTAGGCATTTATTCAAGTAAACATGTTTATTTCACTAATTTCCCTTAATACCTATATTTGTAAAATATAATTATTGTCAATAACTAATTATCAATTTTAAAACAATATATAATTACTTAAATAGACCTAATATTAGAAAAAGTTATAGATATTTATTTTCCAATAATATAAAAGTTAATTTACAAATTAAATTTTAATATTGGTCTTTGTTAGGCGTTTATTAAAGTAAAAATTTAAAAAACCTAATTTCTATAAACTAAAATGTATCTTTTGCCCAATCCATTACTTCTTTAGTAACTGGTAATGCAACTGGTTTAAAAGGTTTTTTTACAAATTATTTTAGATTTAACAACGTACTAACAATAAAATACCAGGGAAAAGTCCTCTTTGATTTTATAGAATCACAAACTATTAGTAAATAAGTAATCTCAGTTTCTACCAAGACATAATATAATATTATTGTAACTAGTGACACTCTTACTGAAACAAAATACAAGGTAGAAGCTGTGTGAGTAGCTCAAATAACTTAATTAACAAAAAAATCTCGTGTGCTAATTTAGTATGGAAAAAACGCAATTTCTATAAACTAAAATGTATCTTTTCTTTAATACTTTACCTCTTTAGTAGCTGGTAATGCAACTGGTATTAAAGTTTGTTTACAAATTTTTTCACATTTTATAACGTAGGCTACTAACAATAAAATAACAAGCAAAATGAGTCCTCTTTGATTTTATAAAATCACAAACTAATTTCAAATAAGTAATCTCAGTTTCTACAAAGACCATAATATAATATTATTGTAAATAGTGACACTCTTACTAGAACAAAATTCAAGGTTGAAGCTGTGTGAGTGACTAAAATAACTTAATTAACAAGAAAATCTCGTGTGCTCATTTTGTATGCAAAAGTCATTTAAAAAACAAAAACAAATTTTAAAACACGATCATTCGGTTATTGTGATCGTTTCATTGAAAAACAAACACGGACATATATTAATACATTGTAATTAGGTCGCTTATTGTAATCATCTGTTCGTTTATTATTATCATTTAATTTGCCATGCAAAATCATATGCGTCAACGTATACTAGCATAGACCAAGTAAAAATGTCTACAAAGTAGTGTAAACAGCACGTGCAACACAATGACGCCCAATTCATAGAATGTTTATTTTTAGAATGACAGAAATACTTAATAACGGTTTCAGCACTTAGCACAGTTCTCAGAATGTATCCCTTCATCTATGTTTACGCAAACACCCTAACCTTGCTGAGTCGACTTTAGTTGTTTGTTAACATTAGTTGATGTTACTACTGAACCATTTACAGTACTTTCCTACTGTATTTATTAACAGTGAATTTTTATGAACGTTTATTACAGTATTTCAGTGTGATTTTACATAACTTAATTTTTAAAGATCTTTTTCGTTTGTTTTGTAGAGTTTAGTGTCACTTGAAGTTTCAAAGGACAGTATAGCAAGATGTCCGAATCTCAAAAGAAACGACGCGATTCAAGTCTTAAACAAAAACTTGATATTCTACATAGGTACAGTAAATTACTAAAAATGAGTCAAAGAAACGCTGCTTCTCAACTTGGCGTTTCTCAACCTGTCCTATGTAAAATATTGAACAACAAAGAAAAAATCTTGTCATTATCAAAGTGTAATGCAAATGTTGACAACAAAAGACATCGTTCTGGGAAGGATCCACAAGTTGAATCAGCTTTGAAATTGTGGTTTAAAAATGTTCGCGAAAAAGATGCTCAAGTTGACGGTCCACTAATGCGTCTAAAAGCTGAGGATCTTGCCAAAAAAATAGGAAAACAGGATTTTAAAGCCACAGATGGATGGTTCAATCGATGGAAGAAAAGGGAAAACATTGTTTACAAGAAAACGTGTGGTGAAAAAAGAAATGCTGATTTTGTTGGAGCTGAGGACTGGTTACAATACGAATGGCCAAAGATTTTGGCCGAGTATTCTCCTAGCTGCATATACAATGCAGATGAAACAGGACTTTATTATCGTGCTTTACCCGAACATACTTACTTATTTAAAAATGAAAGTGCTAACGGCTGTAAAATATGTAAACAAAGAATAAAATCTTATGTAAAAAAGATGTAAAAATCCACGGTGTTTTCAAGGTATCAAAAAGCTACCGGTTGAATATCATTCAAACTCCAATGCTTGGATGACATCAAAAATTTTTAATGAATGGCTGACTAAATGGGATACCAGCCTCAAACGCAACATTGTCCTTCTACTAGACAACTGCACTGCACATAATGACATAAGCACTACCCTAAAACACATCAAAGTGATTTACCTTCCGGCCAATACTACATCAATTATTCAGCCATGTGACCAAGGCATAATTAAAAATCTCAAAAGTTTTTATCGACGAGAGATGCGTGCTAGAATTATAGAAAATATGGATGAATTTCAAACCCTTACCTCAAATGAATTGGCTAAAAAAACTTCTTTACTCGATGCTATTCATCTGATAGCAAAATCTTGGAATGAAGTTTCTGAAAAAACTGTGAAAAATTGCTTTAGAAAAGGTGGGTTTTTTGTTGAAGAAAATCAAGAGCAGGCTACATCTGAGGGAGACTCTGAAGAGAACTTGAAGCCTTTCGATTTGTCCTTTAAAGAATATACTGAGTGGATGGAAGTTGGCGATAGTATTGAAACAGCAGCGGAAATGACTTAAGACGATATTTGTAAGGTAGTTGCTTCAACATCAAAAAGTTACTGAAGAAGAAGAAGGCACCGATGATGACGAAAATGATAAATGTGTACCGCAAAGATCTAAGCAGGAAGTTCACCAAGCTCTTGAGATTCTAAGGCAGTTTGTTCAACAAAAAGCAGAATATTTCAACAAACATTATGAATATGAACAATTTATAAACAATATTTTCCGAGAAGACTACAGTCACATATAGAGGAATTCTTCGAGAAAAAGTAAATGTAAATTTGAAGTGTAAATAAGTTTGAAGTCTTTTATAATGAAGTTTTATGTGTTAAAATGTTTTGATCAAGTGTTTTACGTAGTTCTATATTTTTTTTTCAATTATGCTAGATTCAGTGTTTTAAAAAAATCTACAGTGGAATAACATAAACTGACATGAAATATGCCCACTAATTTTAACAAGTAGAAAACTAAGTTACAGAAATTCTACTACTGTACATAAAACTGTCAAGAATAGCATCAAAATTTGGTAAGTACAGTTTAATAATAGTGTTACAGAATTAGAATTACTTAATGTAGTGATAGGCTTACATATCATTCAGAACAAACAGTTGTGGCCATAATACAGTGAGTTCAATGCAGTACGGCTGTAGACTACTTCATAATTAAGCGTTCGGTTATTGTTATCAAATATGCTTATGACAAATATGATCACAATAAGCGGCACCGACTTTATTTGTCTTTGCATTAATTTGTTTCCAATTCTCAAAATAAAATCTTAAGAGTACCCAAACATATGATTCTAATGCTATACCCGTCCTAAAAACATTGAGACGTCGTTATTTAAATTCTAGACGTAACCGTTACTAACCACATGCCGTATCTGTAAATCCATAAGAATACGGAAAAAATGGTAAATACTCTGGCCATCAATCCTAACATTTTAATTTTTAGAACTTATTTCCTTTAACTGTAGATAAAAGTGTAAATGAAATGGCCAAACCACTTCGCAAATTTACTTCATAATCTCTTTAACCGGGATAGCCCATTTTAAAATGTACTTAACAATTCTCATGTCGTCAAGACCTTTGCAAATATATTTTATTCTGGTTTAGGTTAGGCTAAACAGAACAAATTTTGTTCAAATCGCACCAAGGTTATAGACATGCTTAATGGGTAAACATAAGTTTACCTCATCTGCTTTATCCTCAATAATGGTCCACCTTAATAATATCCAATTATAATGGTAGCAAATCTCCCAATCATTGGTAAAGAAATTGATCCGGTGTAATCTCTATATTTCAATATTTAATACCAATATCTACTACCTTATTTGGACACCCTTAAGGAACAATACACCAGGGTCATTACTTCTGAAAATTTTGTAAAAATAATCTCTACATATTTGTTTCAACCCTTTGTAATTTTCAAAGTAAAAACATATGCGCTGGAAGGAAACGTATAACACTCTATTCAATGTACTTCACAATTAAAAAAAAAAAAACACTCAACAAGATATGACATTGTTAAGGTTAGGTTTGATAGGTTGGACCTAGACAGTTCTACCGAAAAATGCCACCGCCCTGGCCTGTATACTTTACTGCTACTGGCTATTTACCTTTCTTGGACAAAATAAATAATTGGATAATACTGCCTACCTTCTAACAACCTGGCACCAGTTTAATTTTTACCATTTACCTGGGATACAAATATTTTTTATACAACCTCAATAGCCATCTTTGGAATAAATTTGGGCCACCTTATTAAAATTTAATGTCAGAGTTCCCACTACAGAAACACCACCTCCCATAAACAATTATCACAACTTTTATGGATGGATATTATAATAATTTAAATGCATTTACTCCCAAACTTGGATATTGTATCTATACACCTTGGTTGGATTGCCTAAATTAACTTCATTTTGAAAAACAAACATTAATTTTCAACACTTTATAACCCAAATCAGTTAAAATGCACATTGGACGTAACCTTAGATAAAAGTATAAAATTGTTTATCCCAAGAATTTTAGATAAAAGTATAAAATTGTTTATCGCAAGACCATATATGCAAGAATTTTTTCAACAGGGAAAGTTATTTTTCTATTAAATTGAAGTTAGATGAAAAAATTAATTGCAGAGTGATGTTGCGCAATGGCTAAATCTATGCCTTCAGTTTTTGTTTTTCATGTATTTTATACGTACCGAACATAATGGGCTACAAAATTTAATAATTTATTTGATTTTGTAGTAAAAAGGTATTTTCTACACTTTAAAACAATTCACTTTGAATGAATGTTATACCATTGACATAGTCATCTTGGGGGGGGGGGGGACACTTGTTTATGGCAATCCCGACCTTATACAAGTTAATCACTTAAACAATAGTTTACGACTATTACTATTGATTAATAAGATTCACCAAACGTAATGGACTGTAAAATTCAAGAACTCAACTTATACAAGTGTTAAAGAATTAACATAACCTTTAAACCATCCACTCAACAATTGACAAAATTACAACTTTGTGGATGAACTTACAAATCAATATATGAATGTTCTTGAAAAGCATCATGTTGTATCCTCAAATATATAGACTTTGTATCCATACTTACTAGTAAAAAAAAAAAAAAAACAACTGTTCATGGCGATCCCGACCTTATACAAGTGTTAAAGAATTAACATAACCTTTAAACCATCCACTTAAAAAAAACCAACAATTGACAAAATTACAACTTTGTGGATGCACTTAAAAATCAATATGTGAATGTTCTTGAAAAGCATCATGTTGTATCCTCAAATATATAGACTTCCCCCTCGTGGACACTCACCTTGACGCGGTGAGGGGGCTTAAACTTGGAATTCCATTAGCTTAAGCAAACCCAAGTGAACTAAGAGGTGTCCACAGAAGCTGCATAAGACCACTGCAGCCCCCTAATACATACACAAATATGGCAGAATGAATCAGAGAGTAAATCAGAGAGTATTCTTGGACACAATAAATAATTGGATAATACTGCCTACCTTCTAACAACCTGACACCAGTTTAATTTTTACCACTTACCTGGGATACAAATATTTTTTATACAACCTCAATAGCCATCTTTGGAATAAATTTGGGTCACCTTATTAAAATTCAATGTCAGAGTTCCCACTACAGAAACACCCCCTCCCATAATAAATTATCACAACTTGTATGGATGGATCTTATAATAATTTAAATGATCTTGAAATGCATTTACTCCCAAACTTAGATGTTATATTTATACACCTTGGATGGATTGCCTAAATTAACTTCATTTTGAAAAAAAAAAACATTAATTTTCAACACTTCATAACCCAAATCAGTTAAAATGCATATTGGACGTAACCTTAGAAAAAAATTTGAATTGTTTATTGCAAGAATTTTAGATAAAAGTATAAAATTGTTTATCGCAAGACCATATATGCAAGAATGTTTTCAATCAACAGGGAAAGTTATTTTTCTATTAAATTGAAGTTAGATGAAAAAATTAATTGCAGAGTGATGTTGCACAATGGCTAAATCTATGCCTTCAGTTTGTTTTGTTTTTCATGTATTTTAGACTTATACCGAACATAGTGGGCTACAAAATTTAATAATTTATTTGATTTTGTGGTAAAAAGTACACTTTAAAACAATTCACTTTGAATGAATGCTATACCATTGACATAGTCATCTTGGGGAAAAAACACTTGTTTATGGCAATCACGACCTTATACAAGTTAATCGTTTAAACAATAGTTTACGACTATTACTATTGATTAATAAGATTCACCAAACGTAATGGACTATAAAATTCAAGAACTCAACTTATACAAGTGTTAAAGAATTAACATAACCTTTAAACCATCCACTTAAAAAGCCCCAACAATTAACAAAATTACAACTTTGTGGATGCACTTACAACTCAATATGTGAATGTTCTTGAAAAGCATCATGTTGTATCCTCAAAAATATAGACTTTGTATCCATACTTACAAGAGTAACTTACCTACAGTTGCTACTAAAAAAAAACAAAAATTTTAAATAATTTAAATGTAAGCAAATGCCTTTTACATTAAATTCCACTGTAAATGTTGTGAAATGTTTGCTTTATAAAAGGTTGCTTTGAGGTAATTTCAAATGTGCCTTGAAATTCATTGTTCAGTCTGAATTTACATTTAAGATATCCAGGTTACAAACATTATATATTAAGACAAATTGTATATTTTACTTATATGTTATAACAATTTGTGGATAAAGCTCTACAAGATATTACACAAAATTCAACTATAACTCAATGAAATATGTATTGTCGTTATTACTTTAATTTGTAGGTAAGTTATACTGTCGCAAATATTGTATTGTAGATAATAACCTAACATATATTTAATTACAAGCATTTTCTGTTAATTTTTATTTTGCACAAATAATATTTTAATTTAATATAGTCAATATAGTTCGATTATGCAAAAATTTTCAGTACTGCAATAATATATATCTTATAATACACAAATATGTAATTACAACGAGCACAGTGGAAGGGTCAGGACTCAAAACTTTTATTTTTATAAAATTTTCAAAAATTGTGTTTTTTATATGATGTAAGTAAATACTTTTAAATATTTAAAAAGAAAGATACATACCTGTTATGCATGACAGGTTAATCAATAATTCTCTTAAATCATAAATGATATTTATTTTTAGACGAACAGGTCACTAGGCTATTGAACAGTACCCAGCAATCGGCTGATTCTACTGTTTTGTAAATAATCATGTAAACGCTTCAACGTATGCATGACAGATTAAACAATAACTCTCTTAAATCATAAATGATATTTATTCTTAAGACGAACAGGTCACTAGGCTGTTGAACAGTACCCAGCCATCGGCTGATTCTACTGTTTTGTAAATAATCATGTAAACGCTTCAGCATGACAGGTTAAACAATAATTCTCATAAATCATAAATGATATTTATTCTTAAGACGAACAGGTCACTAGGCTGTTGAACAGTACCCAGCAATCGGCTGATTCTACTGTTTTGTAAATAATCATGTAAACGCTTCAACGTATGCATGACAGGTTAAACAGCAATTCTCTTAAATCATAAATGATATATATTCTTAAGACGAACAGGTAACTAGGCTGTTGAACAGTACCCAGCAATCGCCTGATTCTACTGTTTTGTAAGTAATCATGTAAACGCTTTAACGTATGCATGACAGGTTAAACAATAATTTTCTTAAATCATAAATGATATTTATTCTTCACACGAACAGGTCACTAGGCTGTTGAACAGTACCCAGCAATTGGCTGATTTTACTGTTTTGTAAATAATCATGAAAACGCTTCAACGTATGCATGACAGGTTAAACAATAATTCTCTTAAATCATACATGATATTTATTCTTAAGACGAACAGGTCACTAGGCTGTTGAACAGTACTCAGCAATCCGCTGATTCTACTGTTTTATAAATAATCATGTAAAAGCTTCAACGTATGCATGACAGGTTAAACAATAATTTTCTTAAATCATAAATGATATTTATTCTTAACACGAACAGGTCACTAGGCTGTTGAACAGTACCCAGCAATCGCCTGATTCTACTGTTTTGTAAATAATCATGTAAACGCTTTAACGTATGCATGACAGTTAAACAATAATTTTCTTAAATCATAAATGATATTTATTCTTAACACGAACAGGTCACTAGGCTGTTGAACAGTACCCAGCAATCGGCTGATTTTACTGTTTTGTAAATATTCATGAAAACGCTTCAACGTATGCATGACAGGTTAAACATTAATTCTCTTAAATCATAAATGATATTTATTCTTAAGACGAACAGGTCACTAGGCTGTTGAACAGTACCCAGCAATCGGCTGATTCAACTGTTTTGTAAATAATCATGTAAACGCTTTAATGTATGCATGACAGGTTAAACAATAATTCTCTTAAATCATAAATGATATTTATTCTTAAGACGAACAGGTCACTAGGCTGTTGAACAGTACCCAGCAATCGGCTGATTCTACTGTTTTGTAAATAATCATGTAAACGCTTCAACGTATGCATGACAGGTTAAACAATAATTCTCTTAAATCATATATGATATTTATTCCTAAGACGAAAAGGTCACTAGGCTGTTAAACAGTACCCAGCAATTGGCTGATTCTACTGTTTTGTAAATAATCATGTAAACGCTTCAGCATGACAGGTTAAACAATAATTCTCTTAAATCATAAATGATACTTATTCTTAAGACGAACAGGTCACTAGGGTGTAGAACAGTACTCAGCAATCCGCTGATTCTACTGTTTTATAAATAATCATGTAAAAGCTTCAACGTTTGCATGACAGGTTAAACAATAATTCTCTTAAATCATAAATGATATTTATTCTTAAGACGAACAGGTCATTAGGCTGTTGAACAGTACCCAGCGATCATCTGACTCTACTGTTTTGTAAATACACATGTAAGCGCTTGAACGGGGACAGGTGAAACAATAATTCTCTTAAATCATAAATGATATTTATTCTTAACACGAACAGGTCACTAGGCTGTTGAACAGTACCCAGCAATCGGCTGATTCTACTGTTTTGTAAATAATCATGTAAACGCTTCAACATATGCATGACAGGTTAAACATTAATTCTCTTAAATCATATATGATATTTATACCTAAGACGAAAAGGTCACTAGGCTGTTGAACAGTACCCAGCGATCGGCTGATTCTACTGTTTTGTAAATAATCATGTAAACGCTTCAGCATGACATGTTAAACAATAATTCTCTTAAATCATAAATGATATTTATTCTTAAGACGAACAGGTCACTAGGCTGTTGAACAGTACCCAGCAATCGGCTGATTCTACTGTTTTGTAAATAATCATGTAAACGCTTCAACGTATGCATGACAGGTTAAACAATAATTCTCTTAAATCATAAATGATATTTATTCTTAAGACGAACAGATCACTAGGCTGTTGAACATTACCCAGCGATCATCTGATTCTACTGTTTTGTAAATAATCATGTAAGCGCTTTAACGGGGACAGGTGAAACAATAATTCTCTTCAATCATAAATGATATTTATTCTTAACACGAACAGTTCACTAGGCTGTTGAACAGTACCCAGCAATCGGCTGATTCTACTGTTTTGTAACTAAACATGTAAACGCTTCAACGTATGCATGACAGGTTAAACAATAATTCTCTTAAATCATAAGTGATATTCATTCTTAAGACGAACAGGTCACTAGGCTTTTGGACAGTACCCAGCGATCGGCTGATTCTACTGTTTTGTAAATAATCATTATCAGTTACTAAAGAAGTAAGGGATTGAGCAAAAGATACATTTTAGTTTATAGAAATTAAGTTTTTTAAATTTTTACTTAAATAAATGCCTAACAAAGAACACTATTAAAATTTAATTTGTAAATTAACTTTTATATTATTGGAAAATAAATTTCTATAACTTTTTCTAATAATAGTTCTATTAGTTATTAATTATATATTGTTTTTTAAATTGATAATTAGTTATTGACAATAATTATGTTTTACAAATATAGGTATTAAGGGAAATTAGTGAAATAAACATGTTTACTTTTTTTTTCTCCTAATAGCCTTATCTCTTTTCCCCAGACAGACTTATATAAACTATAATCACTCATATGCTCATGGAAACAATATATATATATATATATATATATATATATATATATATATATATATATATATATATATATATCTTTAATCTGTGCATCTGTGTTATCTGATTTCTACTCTACACAATCTGTGATTACAACTTATATTTATTTTATTGCATTCTCTTACATTTCTTTTTGTGTTTTTATCAAGGTTTTTGACTTTTACCAAGGTAAGTCTGTCAGTCTCCTAGTCCAAATAATCTAAATAATCTTTACCAACCAAAACTAACCTAAATATATATATATATTTATTTTATAGATATTTATTTTATTTCATTCTCTCATATTTTTTGTGTTTTCTCTTCGATTGATAAAGACCACTGTGTGGTTGAAATATATCATTGTTAAAGTGCTTTTATGTGTTTCTATTTCAAGACTACAGTGTGGACTCTTACCAAGGTAAGTCTGTCAGTCTCCTAGTCCAAAAAATCTATATATATATATATATATATATATATATATATATATATATATATATATATATATATATGCTGATACGTATTCCTTCACGGATGGAAAAATATGATGAATGTTTAATGATAATGGCATCCAAACAGCTTCTACCTCAGCCTGTGACCCAAAATCAAAAGATTTCCTACACCTAGAAGATGTGTGTCAGAGAACTTAACAGATACTGACCTTAAATCTACCTTGACACATTCAGCACGGTGGCGATATTGGAGATCTCATCTCTTGGAGACAACTACTGTCTGTTCTTTTGTAAACTTCCACATATGATGGCAGTGGAGTTATTGAAATGCTATAGGGTTGCACAGCTTGTCATTGCATCTAATTATCATGTCCGTTGCTTTCATCTCAATAATTTTATTTCTACCATATGCTGGTTTATTTAGGGCATCAAAACGGTGTATAGACATTAAAATATTGTTTTATTTATCTGGTCACAATTAAAAAAAAAAAATACAAAAGGTAAAATACTGTATGACAAATAATAAAACTCAATAGAAAAGACAGAGAAAAAAGATAATTTAAGACAGAGAAAAAAGATAACTAAGACAGAGAAAAAAGATAATTTACATACAAATCTGAAGTACCTACTACTAAAATATATTAAATACTAAAATTAAACACTTAACGTTAAATTCGGAATGTTTGTTTCTGTTTATGTGATGCATTTCACAAAGCGATAGAGATCGATAATGGTAACACAGACTTAGATAATGCATATGTCTCGTTGATGAAAAGCATGGACGAGGTGCCAATGCTTAAGTCGATTAGTAGGGGCTTCAGCCAGATTTCTTTCGGGTACGGCGACGAGTGGAGCTCCAATTAAAAAGTGTCCTGGGGTCAGAGCAGTGAGATCGGAAGGATCGTTAGATAAAGGTGTGAGTGGTCGAGAGTTGAGGATTGACTCGACCTGAGTTGTCAGAGTTATGAATTCGGAGAGAGTTAGAACGTGTTCACCTATGACGCGACGCAAGTGATGTTTAGCGCTTTTAATTGCGCTTTCCCATAGCTCTCCTTGATGAGGTGCAGCAGGAGGATTGAAGTGAAAATTAACTCCACGTTGAAATGAAAATTCACAAACGAGATTTTGTCCTGAGGTCCTGATTAGAGATCGCAGAGCATTGTCAGCTCCCAAAAAGTTTGTTCCACATTCGGAATAGATGTGTTGACAAAGACCTCGTCTAGACACAAATCGAGTCAATGCTGCGATGAACGCGTCCGTCGAGAGATCAGTGACCACTTCAATGTGAACAGCTTTGGTGACAAGGCAAACAAAGACACAGATGTATGCCTTGATGGTTCGAATAGAGCGTAGATTATGTACTTTCAGAATGAAAGGACCACCATAATCAATGCCTGTGTTGAGAAATGGGCGAGTAGGGGTCAGTCGAGGTTGAGGTAAGTTTCCCATAAGAGGATTTTTATTTTTAGGTCGGTGCTTAAAGCACACAATACACTTGAAGACGCGTGCACGGATTACATTCCGAACACACAATATCCACACCTCTTGTGCGAGAAGTGATTGGGTGAGTTGAACTCCAGAATGAAGGTACTTCCGATGATATAGGTCAATCAAGGAGTCAACCACAGGGTGTTTCTTAGGCAAAATCACCGGATGTTGTGTCTCATAACGAATCTGTGCTGCTTCGAGTCGTCCACCAACTCGCAGGACGCCATCACTATCAAGAAATGGTGTTAATCGTCGAAGCCTAGAAGATATCCTGTTAGGAGGGGTGTGTCCTAATGCCTTTAAATCTTCGATTAAGGAGGATGCCTGAAGTAATTTGAATATTCGGATTCTGGCTGAGTTCAACTCCCCCGTAGTGAGAGGTCCAACAGTTCTTCCTAAGTGACGAGAGTTGTGTATGAAACGCAACAAGTACGCCATTACACGCTGCAGTCGACTAAAGCTAGAATATTTCCGCAGCAAGTCCCATTCTGAGTGAACAGTGGAGAGAAGAGATATAGGTGAAATAGGTTTATATTCCCCTGTGTCAATGAGTTTTGCGGTATCCTGAAGAAACGTGGGTGTCTCTAGGTGTTCGTATGGAAGATCCTGTAATAGTTGATAAGCGTTAGTAGTCCATTTCCGCAATTCGAATCCACCTCGAAGTAAAAGAGAAATGAGCTGAGTTTTCAAATGAGAGGCCTCATCAATAGAATCACCACCCGCAATAATGTCGTCGACAAACGTTTGTGTGCGGAGTACTTCGGCAGCCTGAGGGAATGAAGCACCTTCATCGGAGGCGAGCTGATGAAGAGTTCTTATCGCCAGGTAAGGTGTACAACTAAGTCCATAGGTTACTGTGGTCAATTGATAAGTGGAAATAGGTTGATCGACATGGTCCCTCCATAGGATCAGCTGATAAGGTTGATCATCAGGGTGGACTTTGATCTGACGATACATCTGACGTATATCGCAAGTAGAAACCACATTATGATAGCGAAACATGAGTAACAGATCACAAATGTTGGTCTGCATTTTCTGTCTTGTCCACAGGGTGTCGTTGAGAGAGAAACCGTTGGATGTTTTTGCACTGGCATCAAAGACTGTTCGAAGGCGAGTAGTGGTGCTGGATTCCTTTAGAACCCCATGATGAGGTAAAAAGTAGTCAGGTGAACTGAGCTGAGTGTTTTGGGCAAGTATCATGTGTCCAGAAGTCAAATAGTCAGACATGAATTCTGCATAAAGTTGCTTGAAGCGAGGCTTAGAGTTGAACTTTTGTTCGAGAGATTTTAATCGTACTTCCGCGTTCCCGCGAGAAGTTCCGAGAAGAGGTTTATCTTCTTTGAAAGGAAGACGGACACAGTAACGACCTGAACTGTCGCGTGTATGAGTAGGGACATAATGAGCTTCACATGCTTGATCATGTGGTGAGAGTTTTGAGGTGAAGGGCACTTCTTCATGTTGCCAGAATTTTTGTAGAGAATTGTGCAGTTCCAAGTCATTCACCGTGAGTAATGTGGTGGACATACTAGCATTAGATTCCTTTTCGCAGGTAGGCAGACATGGAGCTTCTCCCATAACCATGAATCCAAAGTGAGTGCCTATCAGGCACGGCATATTAGAGCCGAGAGAATGCGTGGTTGGAGTCAATATTAAAGGAAAAAGAGCGCCGCCCAGAAGAATATCAATGCGACTTGGCAAATGAAAAGTAGGGTCGGCAAGCGTATAAGATTGTACCTTATTTAGTACTTTAACGTCAATGTGAGTACGAGGTAAATCGACGCAAATTTTGTCGAGAATGAAACAATTATGTTTGGCAGCTATTACTGTGCCATCGAGAGTGTGCACGCCTAAAGAGGTCATGCCCCTTGAGCGAGTAAGAGTTTGAGAAAGTCCAAAAATGTTGTGATTACTTGTCGTTCGAGTTACACACATTAGTTGAGCTACTTGCTCTGAAATAAATGAGGATTGGCTTCCTGAGTCCACCAGAGCCCGGAAAACATAAGTCGTCCCGGTAGGAGAGGAGAGTTTTACTAAAAGTGTGCCCAGGAGCACAGTTGTACTTTGAGAGGCAGGATTAGTCGCCTGAGAAGTCATACTAATAGGTGACTGAACAACTTCTGTTACACCTTGGTCCTGGGAAAGAGAGAGGACTTTAATGGTGTATGCTGAGGCAGGTGATCGTTGTCGAAATGGAGAAGAGTGTGATGTTTCCTTTTACATTGAAAAGCAGTCGATTTGGATTTACAAAACTTCACACTGTGAGCGCCCAAACATGAAATACATCTACTATACGACTTCTCGATCTTCAAACGCTCTGTCGGAGATTTGGCCTTAAACTTAAGGCAGGAATAGATTTTATGGTCTGTTCCTTTACACAGAAAACATAAAGGATGCTTTGTCTCAGACGCTGTGTCATTGACAGAGTTACAAGTCACCAGCGAAGTCCCCTTTCGGTTAACCTGAGTCTTATACATTAACTGTTTTCCCTTCGAAATTTGAGGCGAGTTTGAAGGTAATGAGTTAGGGTTGAGAGTTGAAGAGGAATGTAGTGTCGCGTGTTCAAGTTCACTACATTTTTGTGAGAAGAAGTTGATAATTTCCGCAGGTGTTGCCAGGGTCGACGTTTTATCCCGTGATTGTTCAAGCTTCTTCAGTATAGTAGAATCCAGCTTGCGTAAAATCATCGCTGACAATAAGAAATTGTTACTCGTGATATCAATTTGTAGCCCCTTCAAGGCTTGGGTGTTCTCTGTGTAACTTGTAACAAAGTTACGCATTTGGTTAGAAGTGTAATTGATATTCGGCAAGTCGAGAATTCTATTGAGATGAATTGACATTAATCGTCTTGGAGAATGATATCTCTCCATAAGAAGGTCATACGCGACTTGATAATTAACTTCCGAAATAGGTAAAGAGTTAATTAATTTTAATGGTTCACCTGAGAGTACACTGAGCAAATACTGTAGTTTGGTGACAGCATTGAGAGATGTATTTTTATGTATGGTAGAGTCAAAGAGATTTTTGAAAGAAATCCATTCAAATGGATCACCCGTGAAATGTTTGAGTTCCAATTTTGGAAGTCGCAGTGGGATTTGTGACGAGAGTGAAGAGCTAGCTTCGGTTTTTTGCCTAGCAGCTTGTTTCGCTTCTATTGAAGCGACAGTGTAAGTTATGCGAGAAACAAGATCATTAACCACAGCCGAAGTTGAGAAATTGGGAATAAAATCGTTATCTTTTTCCAACAAGAGTTCATTGAATAAGTCCAATGTGTCTAAAAATTCTTGTTTAATGCTAGCGACAGAGGGAGCTCGGATCATTAATTCCTGCATGATCGCTTTATCAGAAATCTTTTGCGTGAGATCATAAATAGATTGGATCTGGGAAAATAGAGCTTCCTTCTTAGCAGTGATTACCCTTAGTGATTTGGCCATTTTTTAGAATTGAATTATATCTACAATAACAATAAGGCTCTTTAAATACACTAACAAAATATGCTATACTAATAGCAAGAGCGATAGAGAAACCATAAACTAGTTTCTCACAAAGAAATGTAAATATTGAATGTTTGAACTTATGAACGGACGTAAACAGTTGAAGTAAACAAATGTCTCTTATACAAGGTTACAATAACAAGATATCTTCCAATAATTGCAATCAAAAAAACGTTCAATACAAATTATGAAAAATGTAAATATTTTAAAAAGAAATAATTACAATTACATTAGACAGCATGTAACTGAATGATCTGCTTCAAAACAATAAGCTTTAATAAATATAAATTTGCAATTTACAAGCAGTGAAATCATAGGTGACTTCTTTTACCATACTAAATAGCAGAAAATATTTATAAATATAAGAGCCTATTAACATAGTATAAGTGAGAAACATAAACTTTGAATCATACGAATTGTTTACAAATAGACAAGCGTAGTTAATTATAAAGATATGCTTTCAGAGAGGGTTTGTTATAATCTACTGTATTTGAACAGCTGATAGATAAGAAATTGAGTGAGGTAAGCCTTGTAACAAGTACAAGATATTGCGTGCGGTTGGAAATATGTACGTCACACTTGTGGACATGTTTTAACATAGGACCTTTTCAAAAGATCCGGGCCGTAGGACCAAAAATGTTAAATATTTTGCCATGTAACGGCAACATTGATTTCCGGAGGACCTTAAATAATTAAATGAATGAAGTTGACGTTTTGTACATACCTCACTGGGCGAAGTACCACCACTTGTCGGACAGTTATTCTGGTGCACCCTTTCCCGCACTTATCAATTACCTGTTGAACTTAAAGAAATCACTTATATTCAAAATGTCACTATTAATGTTAAGAGTACCTTCGCCACACGACAGGAGAAACAAAGAGAGAGAAATGGTCTAAACCGAGCCTCGTTTAGAACACACAAAAACTACGTCACGTCGAGAGTGACGGGAGAGATGTCGTTTAACCGACGATTCGAAAGGAACTGGGCCGTACCGAACCTTGTAAGAGACAAAGGTTGGCCGATAAGGAGTCCCTCTCTGAAGCATTTACACTGTCTTTTAAATTATCTTTAATTTAAAGAAAAGTACGTAACATACCGGGGGCCTTGAATCCTCCTAGGATTTAAAGAAGAATACAATAAAAGCTACCCTAGCATGAGAGAAAAGAAAACAATAATTATCAATAAACAAACTGAGAGTTCTTCACATAAAAACAAATATACACTAAATAAAATAAAAATTCCTTTTCTATAAACATGAGAAAAATAATAAGTTCATTCTGCACTAATGGGCAGGGGGAAAACCTTATGAGAAGGTCGAGTTATAAGTCCTTGCTGTGTCTTGAGTTGAACAACTCGCACCACACCAACTGTGCCAGGGAACACTTGTGTCACTCTTGCCAATGGCCAAGAGAGAGGCGGAGTAGGTTGATGCACTAGCACTAGGTCGCCCACACGAAGGTTGTCTGTCGTTTCCCCGTCCATTTGGTCCGCTGCTGTAGAGTGTGAAGATATTCCAGCTGCCACCTTTTCCACACTCGTTGATGAAAATCATGGACGAGGTGCCAATGCTAAGTCGATTAGTAGGGACTTCAGCCAGATTTCTTTCGGGTACGGCGAGGAGTGGAGCTCCAATTAAAAAGTGTCCTGGGGTCAGAGCAGTGAGATCGGAAGGATCGTTAGATAAAGACGTGAGTGGTCGAGAGTTGAGGATTGACTCGACTTGAGTTGTCAGAGTCATGAATTCGGAGAGAGTTAGAACGTGTTCACCTATGACGCGACGCAAATGATGTTAGCGCTTTTAATTGCGCTTTCCCATAGCCCTCCTTGAAGAGGTGCAGCAGGAGGATTGAAGTGAAAATTAACTCCACGTTGAAATGAAAATTCACAAACGAGATTTTGTCCTGAGGTCCTGATTAGAGATCGCAGAGCATTGTCAGCTCCCACAAAGTTTGTTCCGCAGTCGGAATAGATGTGTTGACAAAGACCTCGTCTAGACACAAATCGAGTCAATGCTGCGATGAACGCGTCCGTCGAGAGATCAGTGACCACTTCAATGTGAACAGCTTTGGTGACAAGGCAAACAAAGACACAGATGTATGCCTTGATGGTTCGAATTGAGCGTAGATTATGTACTTTCAGAGTGAAAAGACCACCATAATCAATGCCTGTGTTGAGAAATGGGCGAGTAGGGGTCAGTCGAGGTTGAGGTAAGTTTCCCATAAGAGGATTTTTATTTTTAGGTCGGTGCTTAAAGCACACAATACACTTGAAGACGCGTGCACGGATTACATTCCGAGCACACAATATCCACACCTCTTGTGCGAGAAGTGATTGGGTGAGTTGAACTCCAGAATGAAGGTACTTCCGATGATATAGGTCAATCAAGGAGTCAACCACAGGGTGTTTCTTAGGCAAAATCACCGGATGTTGTGTCTCATAACGAATCTGTGCTGCTTCGAGTCGTCCACCAATTCGCAGGACGCCATCGCTATCGAGAAATGGTGTTAATCGTCGAAGCCTAGAAGATACCCTGTTAGGAGGGGTGTGTCCTAATGCCTTTAAATTTTCGATGAAGGAGGATGCCTGAAGTAATTTGAATATTCGGATTCTGGCTGAATTCAACTCCCCCGTAGTGAGAGGTCCAACAGTTCTTCCTAAGTGACGAGAGTTGTGTATGAAACGCAACAAGTACGCCATTACACGCTGCAGTCGACTAAAGCTAGAATATTTCCGCAGCAAGTCCCATTCTGAGTGAACAGTGGAGAGAAGAGATATAGGTGAAATAGGTTTATATTCCCCTGTGTCAATGAGTTTTGCGGTATCCTGAAGAAACGTGGGTGTCTCTAGGTGTTCGTATGGAAGATCCTGTAATAGTTGATAAGCGTTGGTAGTCCATTTCCGCAATTCGAAACCACCTCGAAGTAAAAGAGAAATGAGCTGAGTTTTCAAATGAGAGGCCTCATCAATGGAATCACCACCCGCAATAATGTCATCGACAAACGTTTGTGTGCGGAGTACTTCGGCAGCCTGAGGGAATTAAGCACCTTTATCGGAGGCGAGCTGATGAAGAGTTCTTATCGCCAGGTAAGGTGAACAACTAAGTCCATAGGTTACTGTGGTCAATTGATAAGTGGAAATAGGTTGATCGACATGGTCCCTCCATAGGATCAGCTGATAAGGTTGATCATCAGGGTGGACTTTGATCTGACGATACATCTGACGTATATCGCAAGTAAAAACCACATTATAATAGTGAAACATGAGTAACAGATCACAAATGTTGGTCTGCATTTTCTGTCCTGTCCACAGGGTGTCGTTGAGAGAGAAACCGTTGGATGTTTTTGCACTGGCATCAAAGACTGTGAGGTAAAAAGTAGTGAGGTGAACTGAGCTGAGTGTTTTGGGCAAGTATCATGTGTCCAGAAGTCAAATAGTCAGACATGAATTCTGCATAAAGTTGCTTGAAGCGAGGCTTAGAGTTGAACTTTTGTTCGAGAGATTTTAATCGTACTTCCGCGTTCCCGCGAGAAGTTCCGAGAAGAGGTTTATCTTCTTTAAAAGGAAGTCGGACACAGTAACGACCTGAACTGTCGCGTGTATGAGTAGCGACATAATGAGCTTCACATGCTTGATCATGTGGTGAGAGTTTTGAGGTGAAGGGCACTTCTTCATGTTGCCAGAATTTTTGTAGAGAATTGTGCAGTACCAAGTCATTCACCGTGAGTAATGTGGTGGACATACTAGCATTAGATTCCCTTTCGCAGGTAGGCAGACATGGAGCTTCTCCCATAACCATGAATCCAAAGTGTGTGCCTATCAGGTACGGCATATTAGAGCCGAGAGAATGCGTGGTTGGAGTCAATATTAAAGGAAAAAGAGCGCCGCCCAGAAGAATATCAATGCGACTTGGCAAATGAAAAGTAGGGTCGGCAAGCGTATAAGATTGTACCTTATTTAGTACTTTGACGTCAATGTGAGTACGAGGTAAATCGACGCAAATTTTGTCGAGAATGAGAAAATTATGTTTGGCAGCTATTACTGTGCCATCGAGAGTGTGCACGCCTAAAGAGGTCATGCCCCTTGAGCGAGTAAGAGTTTGAGAAAGTCCAACAATGTTGTGATTACTTCTCGTTCGAGTTAAACACATTAGTTGAGCTACTTGCTCTGAAATAAATAAATGATTGGCTTCCTGAGTCCACCAGAGCCCGGAAAACATAAGTCGTCCCGGTAGGAGAGGAGAGTTTTACTAAAAGTGTGCCCAGGAGCACAGTTGTACTTTGAGAGGCAGGATTAGTCGCCTGAGAAGTCATACTAATAGGTGACTGAACAACTTCTGTTACAACTTGGTCCTGGGAAAGAGAGGACTTTAATGGTGTATGCTGAGGCAGGTGATCGTTGTCGAAATGGAGAAGAGTGTGATGTTTTCTTTTACATTGAAAACAAGTCGATTTGGATTTACAAAACTTCACACTGTGAGCGCCCAAACATGAAATACATCTACTATACGACTTCACGATCTTCAAACGCTCTGTCGGAGATTTGGCCTTAAACTTAAGGCAGGAATAGATTTTATGGTCTGTTCCTTTACAGAAAACATAAAGGATGCTTTGTCTCAGACGCTGTGTCATTGACAGAGTTACAAGTCACCAGCGAAGTCCCCTTTCGGTTAACCTGAGTCTTATACATTAACTGTTTTCCCTTCGAAATTTGAGGCGAGTTTGAAGGTAATGAGTTAGGGTTGAGAGTTGAAGAGGAATGTAGTGTCGCGTGTTCAAGTTCACTACATTTTTGTGAGAGAAAGTTGATAATTTCCGCAGGTGTTGCAAGGGTCGACGTGTTATCCCGTGATTGTTCAAGCTTCTTCAGTATAGTAGAATCCAGCTTGCGTAAAATCATCGCTGACAATAAGGGATTGTTACTCGTGATATCAATTTGTAGCCCCTTCAAGGCTTGGGTGTTCTCTGTGTAACTTGTAACAAAGTTACGCATTTGGTTAGAAGTGTAATTGATATTCGGCAAGTCGAGAATTCTATTGAGATGAATTGACATTAATCGTCTTGGAGAATGATATCTCTCCATAAGAAGGTCATACGCGACTTGATAATTAACTTCCGAAATAGGTAAAGAGTTAATTAATTTTAATGGTTCACCTGAGAGTACACTGAGCAAATACTGTAGTTTGGTGACAGCATTGAGATATGTATTTTTATGTATGGTAGAGTCAAAGAGATTTTTGAAAGAAATCCATTCAAATGGATCACCCGTGCATACAATATCCACACCTCTTGTGCGAGAAGTGATTGGGTGAGTTGAACTTCAGAATGAAGGTACTTCCGATGATATAGGTCAATCAAGGAGTCAACCACAGGGTGTTTCTTAGGCAAAATCACCGGATGTTGTGTCTCATAACGAATCTGTGCTGCTTCGAGTCGTCCACCAACTCGCAGGATGCCATCGCTATCGAGAAATGGTGTTAATCGTCGAAGCCTAGAAGATACCCTGTTAGGAGGGGTGTGTCCTTATGCCTTTAAATCTTCGATGAAGGAGGATGCCTGAAGTAATTTGAATATTCGGATTCTGGCTGAGTTCAACTCCCCCGTAGTGAGAGGTCCAACAGTTCTTCCTAAGTGACGAGAGTTGTGTATGAAACGCAACAAGTACGCCATTACACGCTGCAGTCGACTAAAGCTAGAATATTTCCGCAGCAAGTCCCATTCTGAGTGAACAGTGGAGAGAAGAGATATAGGTGAAATAGGTTTATATTCCCCTGTGTCAATGAGTTTTGCGGTATCCTGAAGAAACGTGGGTGTCTCTAGGTGTTCGTATGGAAGATCCTGTAATAGTTGATAAGCGTTAGTAGTCCATTTCCGCAATTCGAAGCCACCTCGAAGTAAAAGAGAAATGAGCTGAGTTTTCAAATGAGAGGCCTCATCAATGGAATCACCACCCGCAATAATGTCATCGACAAACGTTTGTGTGCGGAGTACTTCGGCAGCCTGAGGGAATTAAGCACCTTCATCGGAGGCGAACTGATGAAGAGTTCTTATCGCCAGGTAAGGTGAACAAGTCCATAGGTTACTGTGGTCAATTGATAAAATGGAAATAGGTTGATCGACATGGTCCCTCCATAGGATAAGCTGATAAGGTTGATCATCAGGGTGGACTTTGATCTGACGATACATCTGACGTATATCGCAAATAGAAACCACATTATGATAGCGAAACATGAGTAACAGATCACAAATGTTGGTCTGCATTTTCTGTCTTGTCCACAGGGTGTCGTTGAGAGAGAAACCGTTGGATGTTTTTGCACTGGCATCAAAGACTGTTCGAAGGCGAGTAGTGGTGTTGGATTCCTTTTGAACCCCATGATGAGGTAAAAAGTAGTGAGGTGAACTGAGCTGAGTGTTTTGGGCAAGTATCATGTGTCCAGAAGTCAAATAGTCAGACATGAATTCTGCATAAAGTTGCTTGAAGCGAGGCTTAGAGTTGAACTTTTGTTCGAGAGATTTTAATCGTACTTCCGCGTTCCCGCGAGAAGTTCCGAGAAGAGGTTTATCTTCTTTAAAAGGAAGTCGGACACAGTAACGACCTGAACTGTCGCGTGTATGAGTAGCGACATAATGAGCTTCACATGCTTGATCATGTGGTGAGAGTTTTGAGGTGAAGGGCACTTCTTCATGTTGCCAGAATTTTTGTAGAGAATTGTGCAGTACCAAGTCATTCACCGTGAGTAATGTGGTGGACATACTAGCATTAGATTCCCTTTCGCAGGTAGGCAGACATGGAGCTTCTCCCATAACCATGAATCCAAAGTGTGTGCCTATCAGGTACGGCATATTAGAGCCGAGAGAATGCGTGGTTGGAGTCAATATTAAAGGAAAAAGAGCGCCGCCCAGAAGAATATCAATGCGACTTGGCAAATGAAAAGTAGGGTCGGCAAGCGTATAAGATTGTACCTTATTTAGTACTTTGACGTCAATGTGAGTACGAGGTAAATCGACGCAAATTTTGTCGAGAATGAGAAAATTATGTTTGGCAGCTATTACTGTGCCATCGAGAGTGTGCACGCCTAAAGAGGTCATGCCCCTTGAGCGAGTAAGAGTTTGAGAAAGTCCAACAATGTTGTGATTACTTCTCGTTCGAGTTAAACACATTAGTTGAGCTACTTGCTCTGAAATAAATGAGGATTGGCTTCCTGAGTCCACCAGAGCCCGGAAAACATAAGTCGTCCCGGTAGGAGAGGAGAGTTTTACTAAAAGTGTGCCCAGGAGCACAGTTGTACTTTGAGAGGCAGGATTAGTCGCCTGAGAAGTCATACTAATAGGTGACTGAACAACTTCTGTTACACCTTGGTCCTGGGAAAGAGAGGACTTTAATGGTGTATGATGAGGCAGGTGATCGTTGTCGAAATGGAGAAGAGTGTGATGTTTCCTTTTACATTGAAAACGAGTCGATTTGGATTTACAAAACTTCACACTGTGAGCGCCCAAACATGAAATACATCTACTATACGACTTCACGATCTTCAAACGCTCTGTCGGAGATTTGGCCTTAAACTTAAGGCAGGAATAGATTTTATGGTCTGTTCCTTTACACAGAAAACATAAAGGATGCTTTGTCTCAGACGCTGTGTCATTGACAGAGTTACAAGTCACCAGCGAAGTCCCCTTTCGGTTAACCTGAGTCTTATACATTAACTGTTTTCCCTTCGAAATTTGAGGCGAGTTTGAAGGTAATGAGTTAGAATTGAGAGTTGAAGAGGAATGTAGTGTCGCATGTTCAAGTTCACTACATTTTTGTGAGAGGAAGTTGATAATTTCCGCAGGTGTTGCCAGGGTCGACGTGTTATCCCGTGATTGTTCAAGCTTCTTCAGTATAGTAGAATCCAGCTTGCGTAAAATCATCGCTGACAATAAGGGATTGTTACTCGTGATATCAATTTGTAGCCCCTTCAAGGCTTGGGTGTTCTCTGTGTAACTTGTAACAAAGTTACGCATTTGGTTAGAAGTGTAATTGATATTCGGCAAGTCGAGAATTCTATTGAGATGAATTGACATTAATCGTCTTGGAGAATGATATGTCTCCATAAGAAGGTCATACGCGACTTGATAATTAACTTCCGAAATAGGTAAAGAGTTAATTAATTTTAATGGTTCACCTGAGAGTACACTGAGCAAATACTGTGGTTTGGTGACAGCATTGAGAGATGTATTTTTATGTATGGTAGAGTCAAAGAGATTTTTGAAAGAAATCCATTCAAATGGATCACCCGTGCACACAATATCCACACCTCTTGTGCGAGAAGTGATTGGGTGAGTTGAACTTCAGAATGAAGGTACTTCCGATGATATAGGTCAATCAAGGAGTCAACCACAGGGTGTTTCTTAGGCAAAATCACCGGATGTTGTGTCTCATAACGAATCTGTGCTGCTTCGAGTCGTCCACCAACTCGCAGGATGCCATCGCTATCGAGAAATGGTGTTAATCGTCGAAGCCTAGAAGATACCCTGTTAGGAGGGGTGTGTCCTAATGCCTTTAAATCTTCGATGAAGGAGGATGCCTGAAGTAATTTGAATATTCGGATTCTGGCTGAGTTCAACTCCCCCGTAGTGAGAGGTCCAACAGTTCTTCCTAAGTGACGAGAGTTGTGTATGAAACGCAACAAGTACGCCATTACACGCTGCAGTCGACTAAAGCTAGAATATTTCCGCAGCAAGTCCCATTCTGAGTGAACAGTGGAGAGAAGAGATATAGGTGAAATAGGTTTATATTCCCCTGTGTCAATGAGTTTTGCGGTATCCTGAAGAAACGTGGGTGTCTCTAGGTGTTCGTATGGAAGATCCTGTAATAGTTGATAAGCGTTAGTAGTCCATTTCCGCAATTCGAAGCCACCTCGAAGTAAAAGAGAAATGAGCTGAGTTTTCAAATGAGAGGCCTCATCAATGGAATCACCACCCGCAATAATGTCATCGACAAACGTTTGTGTGCGGAGTACTTCGGCAGCCTGAGGGAATTAAGCACCTTCATCGGAGGCGAGCTGATGAAGAGTTCTTATCGCCAGGTAAGGTGAACAACTAAGTCCATAGGTTACTGTGGTCAATTGATAAGTGGAAATAGGTTGATCGACATGGTCCCTCCATAGGATCAGCTGATAAGGTTGATCATCAGGGTGGACTTTGATCTGACGATACATCTGACGTATATCGCAAGTAAAAACCACATTATGATAGCGAAACATGAGTAACAGATCACAAATGTTGGTCTGCATTTTCTGTCCACAGGGGGACAGCCTGTCCTGTCCACAGGGTGTCGTTGAGAGAGAAACCGTTGGATGTTTTGCACTGGCATCAAAGACTGTGAGGTAAAAAGTAGTGAGGTGAACTGAGCTGAGTGTTTTGGGCAAGTATCATGTGTCCAGAAGTCAAATAGTCAGACATGAATTCTGCATAAAGTTGCTTGAAGCGAGGCTTACAGTTGAACTTTTGTTCGAGAGATTTTAATCGTACTTCCGCGTTCCCGGAATTCCCGGTACAATTTAAAGAAAAGTACATAACAGGAGGATTGAAGAAATAATGATAATATCAAAGTTTTATTACCACATCACTTTTATTATTAATCAATCTTCCAAGTCATATCGAATTGCACACCCTGAAGTACACTTCGGTGATCATGTCTTTATAATCTTTAGGATACTCTACAATGACACAACTAGAACTCAAAATTAGTTTGTATATGATTATTTCTCACTTACTGTTAATTTATTTCATTGTCAATTATATCAGTTTCACATTACCTCTGTGCTTACAGAATTTACTTACAGTACAATCTACATTCATCTAAAACTACAGTACCAAAACAATAATTTTTTAAAATATATTTGAACAGCTTTTTTGAAAAAAAAAATTAATACAAAGAAACTATCATATCAAATGTTTTTTGCTGATGTAATTGATTTTATAAACATTTTCTGAGGCTAAAATTATTTCTCCCAGAAACTGTATGAAAAAAATCTGATTTTGTTCTTAAACAAACAGTAAATAGACAAATTTACTAAATATTGAAAATAATTTTTTTTTTCCAAATTTCTTTTACGTGAAGTTAATTAGTTTAGATATAATAAACATAGTAGTTTTGATAAGGAATAATTGAAAAAAATATGGTTAGTTTTATAAAAAATAAGTTGACTACACCATAGTTACAGGAGGTTTATTCAGTACCACTTACCCATCATATAAGGGTCATCTACTAATGGATAGAAAAAATCTGTAGTTTGAACCAATGTAAGACCACCATGGCGAAGAGGTGTTACAGAAGAATCCATTCCAATACCTAAAAATACAAGCAATTATTCTTTTCTGCTATTTACAAATTCAGTCTAATTAGGAATGTAAAATTTTATTGATGTTCTGAATACACTTTAACCTGATTAAAGATGTCAATGGCAGTTGTGTTAACTTAATAGTTTCAACACAATAACTGACATTTATGAGTGACAATTAGTCTAGCGGCTGGGGGTTGCTGCTAGTTTCAAGCCATTTTTGCTTAAACAGAAAATTTCAATTCTAATATCTACTAGCACATCCTTGTAAAAATTCCCATTCACACACACACACACACACACACACACACACACACACATCCTTAACGCCTGTGCCATGCCTCTTGCATTATCCGGCCGATTACATGTAGTGGCAAGGTCACCTTTCTCCCTACCAGCCGACCTACAATACCAACACAGTAAGTTCCGGTCCATAAACTTGACATGCTAGGGATGTTAACTTTACAATATTTGAGTTTAGTTATAATTATTGTTAAAATATTTAACAAAAACTAATAAAACTTCACCTCTCTCCTACCAGCCAACTAATACCTCCACAGAAAAGTTCCGGTTCATCAACTAGACGTGTTCAGGACGTTGACTATATAATATTTGAGTTTAGAGTTATAATATTTTACAAAAACTAATAAGACTACTACTACTATCACTTAACTAATGAATATAATAGAGAATTCGGTTAGGCCCTTTGTCACAATGTAACAAGTTATACCTTAATCATATTAAGACCTTCTAATAACACTATTAATAATCAAACTTTTAAAACTATTCAACACATCTTTTATTTGACAATTTCAAATAACTTTAGGTAGTTTATTTCTAATTTATGTTTAGTTTTAAGATGTGACCAGCAATGCTTGATTGTCCGGTCTTTGAAACTTCTTGTGACTAATATGTTCTTTAAATCTAGTTGAAATTATTTGTTTTGTTTGAACAACGTAAATTTCATCAATAAATTGCAGTTTACTTTATAAATCCCTGATTTATCTAACATTTGTGTCTTGTATATTGGATTACCTAAAAAATTCTTTAGGCTCTTATGTTACTTTTAAGTTTACTTCTTTAAAAATCTTTTCTAAACCTGTTGTTAAATCCTTTTAAAATGTATGCTAATATAAATTAATTCATTTTCAGTTTCTTTTTTTGGTGTTAAAGTGGTGGAATTTTTCCTGAACTTCTACAAAATTTGTATTCTAACTAGGGATGGGCCGATTCCGACTCACGATTCCAGGAATCGTCGATTCTAGGTGGTATCGAGGAATCGTCGATACTCGATTCTTCATCATAAAAGTGTCGATTCCGATTCCTATTTTGTTAACTATTAAAATATGTGTGTGGAGTAATTTATTGGAAAAATAATTAATTACCAACTATGTCTTATTTATGTATTAGTTGTTTTGAATGAATTAAATGATAAAAGTAAAGGAAAATATTATTTATGAAGCAACAGCAATCAAGATCGTAACCATTTCTGGTCGTTTGACATCGCTTGTCTCTCTCTCTCAATAGAGTGGGTTCAATATACACTCTCTCTCTCTCTTTCTTTCTCACACACTAGAGCGGGTTCGATACTCTCTCTCTCTCTCCCCCACGTGTCTTACTGCCACTGATTTATAGATGTCAGAACAAAACACAAAACAGTACAGTAAAAACTCGATTAACCGTGGGCATGACGGTTGAGCGAATAGACGGATAACAAAAACACTGTATTATTCCTCCGAAACTTAACCTCAATAAATTATATTATAGACAGATATCACTTTCACAGTAATGTAATATATTTCGGAGCGAAAAGAAAATAAACACAGCAAATGAAATTATTTATTACATGATAAACAGATCCGCACAGTAGCTACAAATGTAGCAAAATAAGGTACAGTAATATAAACTTACAGGTGAAATAGTTCGTGTAGTTTAACAAACAAAGCGATCGCGTCACTGAACTTTAATACTTTAGCTGCCGGACACAATATCGGCGTTTTCATAGAGAATTGCCAAAATATTTTAAGCTCATTTTTAAATAATGTGTTCTTATACTTTGTTCCCCTATCATATCTAGGTATGAATATACGTTTCTTATCATATTATTTATAAAAATACGTGTCGGACCAACTGGCCCAACATAGTTTTTTCCTACCGTAAATGAAACGTAAAATATACTCCGTCGGACCAATTGACCCGACATTGTTTTTGATTTAATTAAATTTTATTATCTGTGGAACACTGTTTTGATATGTTTTGTGTTAGCAAGAAACAACAAAACCATAATTTCATGTCCCGGTTACCCAAATAATAAACTGACTGGTGATAAAAGTGTTTTGGCGCCTATCACTAAGACACATAAACGTGTCACATGTGATTGATTTGTGAGTTTATAAACATTTTGTGAATAGAACTAAAGTGTAATATATTCTCTCTCTGATAAGTAATGCTACAGGTTCAGTAAATACTATCCAAGATTCATATTAAGTAAAAGTTTTAACACCAAATAATTTACTTGTTAAGGAATTTACGTTATAATTTTCTTCCTAGTAAGGATGAGTTTATCTAAATGTATTAATGTTTGTACTTAACTTTCACAAAGTCCGTTTTTAAGGATTATTTTACAATTAAATATTGTTTAGTCAATATTTCCGACTTACTTTTAAGGTTTTGTGAAATTTTGAAAACAGTAGTGAAAATCATTACAATACGTTATAACAAATATGTGTCGGCCCGTAACTACGGACAAAAAGCTCTTAGAATAACATCATGTTTTTAATCCCGTCGGCGTTTATCTATCAAACAAAAACCATCGTAATTACATCTGTAAGTTGTGTGAAGCTTGTGGTTAAAAACTGTGGCTTAACTTTTCCAAAAGTAGCAACACCAGCTGAGTAGTACTAATAAACATAAAGCGTTAAGAGGCCCGACGGTATTCGGTTCAGGGTACCGTCGCGTTAATTCGATGATGGTTAACAG
Organism: Prosapia bicincta; assembly: GCA_036971475.1. Classification (NCBI taxonomy): domain Eukaryota; kingdom Metazoa; phylum Arthropoda; class Insecta; order Hemiptera; family Cercopidae; genus Prosapia; species Prosapia bicincta. Next base: position 88,414,775 of record JBAIZL010000001.1, on the reverse strand, counting down.
AAACTGACGGTGGAAAACCACATAATATATCAAATATGAAAAAGCACTTAACATTCATTTTGCCCAAATTTATCAACAAAAAAGATCTATACTTGAAGAAACTTTATCCTCAGACACAGGACCTACAAGTGATAGTCGGTTAAAAATCAACTGGGATTGAGTAATAAATACAAAATAGGCCTGAATCAGTTGCACTTGTTCCAGACACCTGCAGAAAAAAGGTCCCACCAGATGTGGAGAAGGTATGCCTTACTAATCCAGAATGTTGAGGAAGAAGGTACCCCAGGGGAATTGACAGTAGAAGAAGAAGTTAACAATTATCTGGGGGAACCATTAGCCAGTTCAGATTGTGATGTTGGGAAGTATTGGGCAGTACAAAGTGCCAAATACCCTCATTTAAATGCAATGGCAATAAAATACCTGTCTGCCCACTCGCGACAGTGTTTTCTGAAAAACCTTTCTCGACTTCAGGAGTTATATATTCTATGACAAGCGATGAGACTAGCTTGACCCTCAACGTGTTCAAATGCTTGTGTTTTTGAACAGAAATGTACATTACCTGCCAGACTTTTAAATATTAAAAACTATCCTATTTGTATTAATTTTTTACTTTTTATGTTGTTCATTTGTTTTTAAGTTTTGTTTTGTTTTGAGAGACAATGTAAATAGGCTTAGGTATTTTTTCAAACATCATAAAATAGTGTGAAGTTCATATTTTTAACTTTAAAATAAGTCATTACTTTTATCTGATATGTTTTTATGCTTTTATAAATTCCTATTGATAAATCAAGGTTGAAGGTTTTGTGTAGCCTATTACATTAAAACAGAACTTTTAAAAGGTTTTGCCATATGACCAAGATGCTAAATAAATTAATTATTAGAGAACTAGCATGTAAGCTAATATAACTTGAAAGAATCGAGAATCGACTAAAGAATCGAGAATCGAACGGAAAATTTTAGAATCGGAATCGAAAATTTTAGGAATCGGCCCACCCCTGATTTCAACTATATTATCAATGATTTTAGGATTATATCCATTAAATTTGGCTATTTCTTTAATTCGTATAAGTTTAATGTCAAAAAGATTGGTGACAACATTTTATAGTTGATGTTCACAATTTAACGGAAGAACATCAAGGACATACAAGAAGCAAGAGGAAACGAACAGTTGTACACTAAGAATGAAAAAACTACTTTCTTTTTGCAAACTTGCACTTGTTTTTGATCCATCTTGTAGGAGAAACAACTGAGTAAAGCCAGTCCCCCAACATGGAAAATAACTATTAAAAAGATAGGATTGAAATAACGTGCACTGAAACTCCGATAGGTATCAAAAAGATTGGATTGAAAACTATCTTGGCGTCCTGATTACTTTCAAGCTCATGTGCACCCTTAGTGAACTTATATCAGTTTATGTCAGTTCAACATACGATGATTATATTATAAGTTTCCAAATTGATCATAATTTTCTATTAATAAACTAAAACTAGTTGACTATTTTCACAACAAACAAAAATTGCAGAATTATCACCAACAAGAATTTTATAATCATTATTATGTAAGAACTTTCCCCTCCCCCCTTGTATGTAATAACAAGAATTTGTTCAGCATTTTGTGACCATAATTCTTTTTAGTAAATAAAAGTAAATGATTGATAAGTAAATTTTTTGCAATAATTATATTCTAAAAAGTATGCAAATTAACTTTCAGAGTAACGTTTAAATAGAAAATTATTGCAACAGAACTCTATATGTTAAATAGAACTCAAAATCTATACTTAAATGCTTAGTTATAAACGGGAAAATAGTAAAAAAAAATTAGCACACTTTATTTAATTGTAAAGATCGCGAGCGTGCCGGTGCGCTTGCCGTCCGTGGCTGTGGAATGATTGAAATGCTATGCGAGTTGCATGGCTTGCCTTTGCATCTAACGATCGTGCTCCTTGTTTTTATCTCAATAATTTTATTTCTACCATATACAGGTTTATTGGGGACATCAAAACAGTATTAGACATCAAAATATTGTTTTATTTATCGAGTCACAATTAAAATAAATACAAATGATGAAATACTGTATCACAAATAATAAAACTCAATAAAAAAGATAATTTACATACAAATCCTAAGTACTTAGACTAAAATAACCACTCAACGTTAAACTCGGAATGTTTGTGCCATGTGTTTCACAAAGCGATAAGAGATCGATAATGTAAACACCGACATAGATAATGCATATGTCACGCTATAGACTATTTATAGCCGAGATAAGTTGACATTTGTTTACTACAGTGTTATGATGACACATTAGGTTTTCGGGAGTCCAAGCATTTTGTAAACGATTCATATTTACAGTAGTATGTTCCCATCTCCAGTAGGTCCATTCACTCTAATAGGACAGTTATCGTTTATTCTTCCGTTAGTTCAGAAAGCTTAGTTTATTTTTAACATCGTTATCGTTGTTCTTATCTGATATTTTGCCGCGGTAAGTGGTTAAAAACTAAAAAAACATTAAAATATAAAACTTAAACCAAATTAAACTGTTCGTAAAACTCCCTGAAGCATTGTTTCAGTTGAAGCATCAAAAAGTTAACTTGGGATGGTCGGATTTAAAACAACTCGGGAACAATGTTCTCCAAACCCTTCTGAAGCACTGACGTAAATATCAAACCTTTATACAAAGACATTAGAGAAGTTGTAATTAGACTGGGAGTGAGCGTGCCGGTGAGCTCGCCGTCTCAGAAGGAAAGCGGGGAGCGCACCGGCACGCTCTCAGTACCTCGCAAGGGAAGTCAGAGCGTGCCGGTACGCTAGCCGTGCTGAACGTGTTATTTTCAATCTCACTTATTTATGACTCGTTAGGTGGGGAGAAACTTTGCTTTAATGTGTTTACATACAAACGGCAAGTCTGAAGGATACGAAGGAGCTTTATCTATCAAAAGTAGAGATTTTGATGGCAGTCCATGTTTTTCATTAAATTTCGTTACTGAAGAAACTAATTCATTTCTCAATCGCTCCTTGAAAATATTATCAGTCATCCACGTTTTACATTGATTTATGTAATGAAGGAGAGCATTCAAGTTGTGGCTTTTGTGGCATGGCAGATTTTCCAATCATTAATGACAGCTTATTCGTTCCCGGGGCGTTACAGCAGGCTAAAACAGTGAGCGTTTTAAAGCCTGGCGCAGAAGAGTCCTCTTTAGAAGCAACACTTTTACCAAGAAGGGCTTTTAAAATTCAATCCCGTCTCGTCCGCATTATACACTTGCTAGGGTGAGTAATTTTCTTACCATAAAGAGTAAAAGGAAACCATACTATCAATATCAATATAGCCTCAAGACATGCTCAGGAACATTCCATACTAATTGTAGCTGTTTTTTTACTAATTAACTTGTACCTAACTAAGCACTTTACATACCTTTTAGAATTATTAAACTGTTCCACACATATTATTTGTTTTGCGATAGTAAGTCGCAAAATGACTCACAATAACGAAACGGACACAAACCCTATTCCTTGCACAAAGCAGAAAATATTGCATCGAACAGTACACACGAATTATTCCTTATACTCCCTCTAGATTAATGAGACTTAGCGCCAAATACCTAGTGTAGTCAACCTTTTAAACAGTAAAATATTACCATTTATATTTTATTTTGTCGACAAGTAGCCAGTAATTTATTTAGTCAAAAATGTTAATTTATTAAATACATGATGTAATTAATGAACAATAGCAAATCAATTTAAAAGTTAAAAATTTTTTTCAAATAATGCAATTCAACAGTGTTACTTTTAAGCACGTAACAAAATTAAATGATTTATAAAAAAAAAGTTAATTACTTCAATGTAATAATACTTCATACTGTTGAAATATGGTAGTTTACTAAATGCACGATGTAATTAATGTACAATACCAGCTGGAAAGGAAACTATACTGACTTTCATCTGTAATTTGTATTACACAACTGCCTTGAAAATTTAAAACTTATACTGATTTTTTTTTATAATGCAGTGGAACATTGTTGCTTTAACGAATGGAACAAAATTAAATGATTTATAAAAAAAAGTCAATTACATCAATGTAATAATACTTGAATACTGTAAAGGTTACTAGATCTGAACCAATACTTGCAAATATTGAAAATTAATGTGAAAATCTCACAGAGTAACATCTAAAGCACACGAGGCTGAAATTATTGTTCCTTAATGAATGACTGTTCCTTATCAAAACGAACTACTGAATCCGTTCCATATCAAAGCGAACTATTTAATGTTTGAACTGTTCCTTATGAAGACGAACTACTAAATCATTTCCGTATTGAAGTAAACTATTTAATGTCTAGACTAGGGATGGGCCGATTCCGATTCTCGATTCCAGGAATCGTCGATTCTAGGTAGTATCGAATCGTCGATACTCGATTGTTCATCATAAAAGTGTCGATTCCAATTCCTATTTTGTTAACTATTAAAATGTGTGTGTGGAGTAATTTATTGGAAAAATAATTAATTACCAACTATGTCTTATTTATGTATTAGTTGATTTGAATGAATTAAATGATAAAAGTAAACGAAAATATTATTATTTATGAAGCAACAGCAATCAAGATCGTAACCATTTCTGGTCGTTTGACATCGCTCGTCTCTCTCACTAGAGCGGGTTCGATATTCCCCCCCTCTCTCTCTCTCTCTCTCTCTCTCTCTCTCTCCCACGTGTCTTACTGCCACTGATTTATAGATGTCACAACAAAACACAAAAAAAGTACAGTAAAAACTCGATTAACCGTGGCCATAATGGTTGAGCGAATAGACGGATAACAGAAACACTGTATTATTCCTCCGAAACGTAACCTCAATAAATTATATTATAAACAGATATCACTCTCACAGTGATGTAATATATTTGGGAGCGAAAAGAAAATAAACACGATTGTAATAACAAATGAAACTATTTATTACATGATAAACAGATCCGCGCAGTAGCTACAAACTTAGCAAAATAATGTACAGTAGTCTAATATAAACTTACAGGTGAAATAGTTCGTGTAGTTTAACAAACAAAGCGATCGCGTCACTGAACTTTAATACTTTAGCTGCCGGCCACAATATCGGCGTTTTCATAGAGAATTGCCAAAATATTTTAAGCTCATTTTTAAATAATGTGTTCTTATACTTTGTTCCCCTATCATATCTAAGTATGAATATACGTTTCTTATCATAATATTTATAAAAATACGTGTCGGACCAACTGGACCAACATAGTTTTTTCCTACCGTAAATGAAACGTAAATAAACTCCGTCGGACCAATTGACCCAACTTTTTTTTATTTAATTAAATCGTATTATCTGTGCAACACGGTTTTGATATTTTTTGTGTTTTGTGTCAGCAAGAAACAACAAAACCATAATTTCATGTCCCGGTTACCCAAATAATAAACTGACTGGTGATAAAAGTTTTTGCGCCTGTCACTAAGACACGTAAACGTGTCACATGTGATTGATTTGTGAGTTTATAAATATTTTGAATATAGAACTAAAGTGAAATATATTCTCTCTCTCTGATAAGTAATGCTACAGGTCCAGTAAATATTATCCAAGATTCATATTAAGTAAAAGTTTTAACACCAAATAATTTACTTGTTAAGGAATTTACGTTATAATTTACTTCCTAGTAAGGATGAATTTATCCAAGTGTATCGATGTTTGTACTTACCTTTCACAAAGTCCGTTTTTAAACATTATTTTACAACTAAATATTTAGTCAATATTTCCGACTTACTTTTAAGGTTTTGTGAAATTTTGAAAACAGAAGTGAAAATCATTACAATACGTTATAACAAATACGTGTGTCGGCCCGTAACTATGGACAAAAAGCTCTTAGAATAACATCATGTTTTTAATCGCTTGTTGTTAAATACCGTGCTTTAATTTATGCTTTGGGTTTGAAATTTTTAAGGTACTTGTGTAATACGATTTTTTTTTTTTTTTTTCCAGGCGAAAAACCTATCAAGGTTATCATCGCCTAACTAAAGTTATTTTAAAATAAAACTAACCAACTAAACAAAATAAAATAAAATAAAAGTTTAATACAAATTGTAACTAAAACTAAAGACACTAAAATTATACATAGTTTAAATATTATTAAATAGATTCAGGTGGCGTAAGAAAGCGAGGACACGGTCGATAGCCGTGACATCGTCTCTTAAAACCACCTTTAAACTACCTCGAAGATCGTAACGTATATACAAATTTGTTAACTCATTACAATCAAGCAGTATATGCTTGATTGTAATATTATTTCTACAAAACTGACATAGTGGTGGATCCTCATGTCGCATCAACCATCCATGCGTTAACAAAGAGTGGCCGATGCGAAGTCGAGTAACCACCACTTCCTCCCTACGATTCGAACGAACAGATGTCCTCCATGGTCGGACGGTATTTTTGATGTCCCTCAGCTTGTTTCTATTTACATTTTGCCATTCTTCGTTCCAAACAGAGAATAGTGTAGATTTAACTTTGCATACAAAATCTGATGCCATCACACGTTGTGTCGATGGCAACATACCTGTAGCTAATTTTGCACCTTCATCTGCTTTAGTGTTTCCGAATATTCCACAGTGACCAGGCACCCAGAGAAATGACACCTCGACACCTCGTAATTGGAGCCTGTGTATAGAGCACAAGATGTCTCCAACTAAAGGGTTCTTAGTGTACATTTACTGAATAGCCTGGAGAGCACTTTTGGAATCACAACATACAAGGTATTTAGATTTTGCAGACGGAATTGATCTTAAAGCTTGGAAAATTGCATAAAGTTCTGCAGTAAAAACGCTACAGGCTGAGGGCAATCCGTAAGTGAAAGTTTGTCCTTCCATATAAAATGCACAACCTATCCCATTGTCCAGTTTTGAACCGTCTGTGAATATAGTCACAGTGTGTTGGTGAGTTTGTTGAATCTGCAAAAACTCCTGACGATAAATAGCGTCAGGAGTATTGTGTTTTAGGTACATGGACAATGAGAAGTCACATTTTGGCTTTTGTATTGTCCATGGAGGGGTGTAGCATGATGTTCGTTCGAATATAGGTGGATGTTCTAAATTTAGATTCCTAAAAATGCGCAACGTTCTTATTCCGAAGGGAGCAGTTGAACGTTGACGCACATTGTAACGATCCTCGAGGTGGTTGTCAAAAACTGCTTTGAATGCCGGATGTTTAGGTTTACTTCGAAGACCAGTGTAATATGAAATTTGTAGCATTTGACGTCGCATAGAGAGAGATGGTTCTCCAGCTTCAACTAGAAGGCTGGAGATTGGGCTTGATCTAAAAGCACCAGTAGAAAGTCTAAGGCCAGCGTGATGTATTGAATCCAGGAGTTTCAGAACCGTAGGTCGAGCAGATGAATAGGCTATACAGCCGTAATCTATGCGCGATCTTACAACGGCGCGATAGAAACGGAGCATACATTGTGTAATACGAATTACAGATAAAAGTCCATCTAAATCCTTTCCAGCTGCTATTGTGCATTAATTACATCGTGCATGTAATAAATTACCTTATTTTAACAGTATGAAATAATTGACTTTTTTTCATAAATCATTAAATTTTGTTCCTTGCTTATAAGTAACAATGTTCTACTAAATTATAAAAAAACTCAGTATTTAAGTTTTAAATTAATTTGCTATTGTTCATCAATTGCATCGTGTATTTAATAAATTGACATATTTTTGACTAAAAATATTACTGGCTACTTGTTAACATAAAATTAAAATGGTAATATTTTACTGTTTAAAAGGGTGGCTACACTAGGTATTTGGCGCTAAGTCTCGTTAATCTAGATATTGATATCAATATCTATTGATGTATTTAAATTATGCCAAAACGTAATGTTACACAGTAATATTACGTTTTAGCAGCTACCTACAATACTTTAGTAAATTGATCAAAACCACCAATTAGGAAGATATCCATAACAATTTATTTTATTAGCCTAGGAAAGGTATTGTTTTCAATTTCAAAATAAAGTAAAAAATTCCATACGTAGGCATAAGTTGTGAGAGGGCGCAGAGTGATACAAATGTTTCGTGACGTCACGCATACTCTACATACATAACCTTACTTGTGGCTCCAAGAAAAAAAAACATTTTCACTCATTGTTATGCTTTAGGCATAACTATTATGAATTAGTAACTCGCAAAATGACCACACTTGCTGTTTAATCCCAAAAAATTACGTATTTAATGAAGGAAAAACATCATTGTTAATTAGCTCGTCGCAGCATCACATACTTATGAAGTATCCAGTCAAGATAGGTTTGATTGGTTCTAATTTTACCATTTAACCATTTAGGTAATGTATGAATTTAAAACCAAAACTATCCTGACTAGACACTTGATAGGTATATTTTCATATAGGTATACATACAGTAGTGTATAAAATTACAACGAAATCTGTCCTAACTGGAGACTATAGGTATGTATGCAAAACCATAAAAATTAAGCCAAAACGTTGTTTCACAAATATATACACACTTAAGGTATGAACAGAGATAGCATGTCATCACTGTATTACCCCGCGGACGTTGCACCACCTGCTACTCCACAATGTATTTTTTACCCAACATGAAATTGATGAAAAATAACTTTTTAAGAAAAAAATATTGTGCATATCGTCCTACTTTGTGGTTTTAAAAAATTTTCAATTCATATCTCAGGTGGCCGCTATTACTCACAATTACCGTATTTTTTAAATAATACAGTGCAGCATTGTTACGTTTAAGCATGGATAAAAAAAAACGTTTTTTTTTTAAAAAAAGTCTATTACTTCAATGTTTAAATACTTCCTACTGTTGGAATAATTTATTCAAAATTTGTTATTTATTGGCAGTTATCCGCAAGTTTATTACATTTTGAGGCATTTTGCAAAATACTACATCAAAAAAGTTCCAAAAGGTAGAATTTGTAACTTTTTAGGTGTGCCGTTAATAAGTGTGCAGTCAGAATAAATTTGGTTGTAATTTTATACATTACCTATTGGTTAAATGTATAAAATTACAACCAAATCTATCTTGACTGGATACTTCTTAGGTATATTTCAATAAAGATATATACCTCTTGTGGCAATAACAAGAATAATAGTTATCAATATAGCTTTGATATGTTTTTGATTCAATTTATACACATTAATTCCATAAAAAAATTTTCCACCCTTACCGCATTTCAAGGTCACTGGAAACCTTAACGAAATCAATGTTTTGCCTTGATTTTTTAAATTTGAAACTATCGTCGAAAAGTATTTACATTATTATTTACATTTTTTTATTTCCACGGAAGGTTAATTTTTTTAACAAAATTTAGTTGGCACTATGTTTTTGGGCGAGCAGTAACAACAGCGCACTGTACTACGCCCAGGCATATCCCAGGAAGTATCCGGTCAGGACAGATTTGGTTGTAATTTTATACAACATTACCATATAATATAATAAAATATACACAAATCAAAATGTGCCCTATCCGAATACGAGTGAAACCCACTCGCCTTTGAATGAACTTCGATGAAACTCGATTGAATTTAGAGTGTACGCTATGATCTACTGTTATGTTCAAGCAGCCGAATCTCCATACACCTAAGCGATGCCCTTAAATTCCTCATGGTTCTAAAAAGCATCGTCCAGCAAAAAATTTTAAAAAGCATCGTTCAGCTTTAAAAATTTTAAATTTAAATTTTAAAATTTTATTTGTCGCCAGATTCTGTCTTACCACTGGCCATGATTATCTCCAAGCACACGTTTATCGCATTGGTTTGGCTGAAAATAACATCTGCCCCCTATGTATCACAACATGAATGGATGGCGATCACCTGCAGAACTGCCCTGAACTCGACCTTCTACCTGACGATACGAAACTGGGAGGCTTGGCGTCGAATGGTCCAACACCTACAGACGGTAATTTATTTACTAAATAAATTAATGTTGTATAACATAACAACCAAATTTATCCAGACTGGATGCTATATCGGTTTTTGTAAGTATAAATTTTGTAACGTTTTAGTGCCCATTGAGGGGAGTGAAACGTAGTACTAATAATACTTTGCTAAAGTTTAGTTTTTTTATCAAAATTTGTTATTTTTTTGTATTACATTAATTAATAATGCACAAAATATGTGTATAGAAATTTATTGATTACAGTACATTTTTTTTTTTAATGTTTCGTGTCTTCTGCATTTGTTTATCAGGTCGTTTTCATGTTACGGTATCGTGTAGACGTACTAGCAGAAGCATTGATGTCTGTTGGGATAGCTTAACAGATTAATTCCGCGGCAGATTAATTGCCACAACCTAAAAGAGGAAGACGAATCGGCCCTTCTCAGGGCCAGCAATAACGACCCCTCTATCATACATAAATCGCGTTTTAATATTATATTTTGGAAAACGACCCCTCTATCATACATAAATCGCGTTTTAATATTATATTTTGGAACGCAGACTGAGTCTCATAAAATTCAGCGAGCTGAAGCAGGAGCCGCCACCGACACTGGTCAACTTTACCAGGTTGACAACTACACGATTCATACATTGCAAAGAAGCAGACAAGTGGCATCGGGAATGATTGTTGGGATTATGAAAGACCTACCATCTAAATTCAAAATCATACATGAAATGGACGAAGACGACAAAATGGAAGCAATACAAGTTGATTGCTGGATTGACAACACAATCATTTTCGAGTTGTATGAGCCTACAACCCACCGAACAACGTTTTTAATAACGATAGACTGGATCAGACAATCGACAACGATACAATTATTATTGGCGATATCAACGCATCGTCTGTCAGATGGGGGTGCTCGCAAACAACAACGATGGGAAGAGTCATTGAAGATTTCATCGACAGCGTGCCTCTCACTCTCCTGACGACCGATCATACCTTCCTTTCCTTTACTGGCCACCTCGGCAAACCGGACCTGATCTTGCCGCATGCAAGTATCGCCGACCGCTGCCAACACCAACTGCTGGAGGACCCCTCCGGGTGTGGACACAAAATCATTCTACTAAAAACCAGACCAAAGGAAAACGTAAAGCCCAGGAAAAGACTAACGAGGTGGAACTTCAATAAGGCAAATTGGACTGCCTTAGCTGAAGACACTGACGAAAGACTGAAGTATATATTTCCGACAGGAAACCCGAACAGCACAATGAAGAAAATCACAAAAGCTATACTAGAGATCGCCGAACTCCATATCCCCAGAAGCCTAGTAAAAAAAGTACTCACCATTCTGGAGTGAGGAACTTACAAAGCTCAAGAAAGAAAGAGACGCTGCCAGACACACGGCAGAACACAGCAACAACCTGGGTGATTGCATGAAACTTAGGAAGGCACAGGCGAAACTGCAACGAGAGTAAAAAGCAAAAATAGTAAATTCAGAAATTTCATCGAGGGAATCGACTTCAGGAAGGACGGAACTGAAGCACACAAATTCATCTCCAGGCTGAATAACGAAAATAAGAGCTTCAAAGCCCACCCGATCAAACATGGACAAGAAATCATTGTCAACAGGGAGGACATTGCCAACCTTTTCTGTAAATTGTTCTCCTCACGACCAGACTGCCAGCCCTTTAAGAACCACCGAAAAATAGCAACCCCACTGAACGGGAAAGACATAAACCTTTTCCAGGCGGATTTTAACTTGTCGGAATTAAGGCTAGCTATAAGTGAAATCAGGTGTGGAAGAAACTGTGGAATTGATGATGTCTATCCCGAATTCATTGTACATCTGGGCAGCACAAAAAACCATACTCATTGCTGTGAATGAGAGCTATCGCTTACACGCTGCTTAATTTCTCGGGATCCTTTCCCTTCTTAAACACGGGTACCACTACTGCCTTCTTCCACGTGTCTGAGATACCGATGCACTGCTTAGGGGGCAGATGTCATTCTTAGCCAAACCAATGCGATAAACGTGTGCTTGGAGATAATCATGGCCAGTGGTAAGACGGAATCTGGCAACAGCTTCAGCTCTCTCCAGGTGCGATGGAATTGGTCCCACCGTTGCAAGGCACTCCCATTTTTTGTGCTTTCTGAGACTTGTAAGTTCATTCTGGTATGCTGGTTGATCGAAGAGGTAATGAGGGGTTCTGAGATGATTGTAGTGTTAGGGGGATAGTGGGTTGGTTAGCTTCTGCTCCACGCTTCCATAGCATCGGCCCTTTCGTTGCCACGGATTCCCACATGGCTTGGAACCCATTGGAGTCGCAGTACCAAGCCGATGGTGATGAGCTCAGACAGCTTGACACTGCACTGGATAGTGCGCAAGCAGTCAATGGTGTTGTTGCTGCTAAAAGCCGATACTGCAGCTTGTGAATCTACAAGGAAGACAGCTCAGCTCTGCTTGCAGGCAGGTTGATGGTGAGTAGATGATTTGCGGCTTCGTAAATGGCACATACTTCCCCATCATAATTGCTTACAGGTCATCAAAGTTATGTTAGCGTGGTGCGCAGAGACGGATTTGGTAGAGATACGATGGTGGGGAGAAATAGTAGTGCGGCAGTAGAGGGGAATTTTACAGCTGACTCGCTGGAATGCACAACATAGCAAATAGTACCGCTATCGCTTTAGTTTATGTGACAGTGTTTATGCGTTTAGTGTATCGACCAAAACAGTATTTTTCAATACTAAATATGCCTCAACCGAAGACAACAAGTCTTCTGCAAAGGAGTGGCGCTCAGACGCCAAAGTAAATGCATTACTATTAATGTATTTAACAACATATCTTCTGAAAATCCCAACATGTCTTGCTCGGTAATTCAAGACCGCGTATCAAACCTTTGTGGAATATCAGTTCATAGATTAAGGAAATTATTAACGAAAGGAAAATGACTAGCAGAAAACGAAACATTCAATACACCAGGTAAAATTCGTCCAAGAAAAATTTAAAGTCAACATCGATGATTTAAAAAAATGTGCATTACGAAAGATAGTTTTTAATTTTCATACGACTCATCACGCGCTCCCAACATTGAAGAATGTGCTAAGAGTTTTAAAGCTTGAATATCCGGAATTAGAATTTAATTTGACTCATGAAACTACGCAAAATTTTAAGATCCATGAGATTTAAATGGAAAAAACTGAAAATAAAATAAGGGTTATGATCGAAAAACATGACATACGCTTTAAAAGAGTATGCAATTTAAATAAAATTCGACAGTATAGAGCGGAAAGTAGGCCAATAATATTTTCAGATGATTCTTATATTCACTCGACGGATACCACCAATTTAGCATGGAATGATGAATCTGTTAACGGCTACAAAAGAAATATTTTAAAGGGAAACAGGAGGTTCATGTATTAAAAATAGAAAATGAATATTACGAGACATGGATATGCAGATAGAAAGTATAATAATTACAAATGACACTGACAGTAGCAGTGATGGAAAATCTGAGTGACAGTGAAGAGTCTGACGCAGATGACCTTGTGCCATTATAAATAAAATTGAGTTACAAGTAATGTATTAAAACGATGTAGCCAATACTGTAACCAAAATATATTTAGTGAATTTTCTGGTTTCTCCGTACCGTAGGTTTTATATGGTCTACGCCTACGGGAGCCTCTTTTCCTAAAAGATCGACATCCAACATGGTGGAAGGATTGACGTATCCTTGGGGGATTTTCACTCATGTCCACCGACCACAGATAATAAAATGGTCGACCGTAATAGCTTAGTAAGTATCCCTTCTTTACGTCAGCTGGAGTAGAACGTGCCAAAGCACGCATGTGCAAACGGTAAGCATCTAACGTGAGTCATCCCTTCTACAGCCGGCCGTACTCCCCACTCTTCCTACGTGCGCGAACTACGTTTACAAAACTTTGACAGCCTGTATGTTCCTCCCGACAGCTAGTGAGTTACTAAATAAGCGACAGTACCAAGCGGCGCCTGCACCTCCAGTATGAGGAATAAATGAACCGTCAGTATAAATATGCATCCATTCGCTAGACGGGTACAAAGTGTAAATTGTTTCTAGAGCGCATGATTTCGGCTCTGCAGGGGAGGTGGAACCTTTACTCGCATCATGGTTAAGGAGTTGCATGCTTTTTCTAGAGTGCTGGTGCGACCGCTGTAAAGTGTTGAAGCGGAGATCGGTTGTCAATGGAAATATATTTATCAATTAGTGCTTCAGCATGAGTAATAGGTGAAGTTTGAGTCTTCAGTCATTGCGTGGCAGGTTTGTACTTGTTCCAGTAGTATGAGTCAACTCTCTTTGCTCTCATTCAGAACTTGACTATGTTGTCCCTGCGAACTGCTAAAGACTCTATACCCGTTTGTAACTGCATGGCTACTATGGGTGTCCATTTAGCACCACCACATAAAATCCTCAAGGCATTGTTTTGTGCAACGCCAGACTTGGCTAGACTCGTTTTACTAGCTACGGAGACCACTTCACTGCCGTACTCTATGACAGGGCAGATGTATGTCTTGTAAGGAGTTGATAGGACATCTTGCGTAGACTTACCCACTTTGTAGCTGTAAGTCGTTTCAAAAGGTTCGACCGTGTGTTCCCCTTTTCGGTGGTTGAATTAATATGCTTGCTCCAGGACAATTTGGAATCCAGCGTTATCCCTAGATATTTCGCTGTAGAGACCTGTTAAATTAGTAGACCGTTATAGTATAAGTTTATTTGGAGCTCTAGTTGATATGGTGAAAAGCTGACTGACTGTCTTCTACATGTTGATCTCCCTTTTGTTCAGGAATGCCCATTCTTTAAATAGAATCATTGCTGTATTAAGACCTTCTTCAAGTGCTTTAATGTTGCTTCCAGTGGCCCACATCATGACATCGTCAGGAAAGAATAAGCTTGCCATACCTGGTGTGTAGTGTTATACAACATTACTAAGTACATATATTAAAATATTCTTTGAGTTTCTGCATTGGCCTGTAACATTTTTGCTGATACACTTTACACCTTACACGTGTTGATTTGTTGTGTATATTTAATTATATTATATGGTAATGTATAAAATTACAACCAAATCTGTCCTGACCGGATACTTCCTGGGATATGCCTGGTCGTAGTACAGTGCGCTGTTGTTACTGCTCACCCAAAAACATAGTGCCAACTAAATTTTGTTAAAAAAATTAACCTTCCGTGGAAATAAAAAAATGTAAATAATAATGTAAATACTTTTCGACGATAGTTTCAAATTTAAAAAATCAAGGCAAAACATTGATTTCGTTAAGGTTTCCAGTGACCTTGAAATGCGGTAAGGGTGGAAAATTTTTTTTTTTGAATTAATGTGTATAAATTGAATCAAAAACATGTCAAAGCTATATTGATAACTATTATTCTTGTTATTGCCACAAGAGGTATATATCTTTATTGAAATATACCTAAGAAGTATCCAGTCAAGATAGATTTGGTTGTAATTTTATACATTTAACCAATAGGTAATGTATAAAATTACAACCAAATTTATTCTGATTGCACACTTATTAACGGCACACCTAAAAAGTTACAAATTCTACCTTTTGGAACTTTTTTGATGTAGTATTTTGCAAAATGCCTCAAAATGTAATAAACTTGCGGACAACTGCCAATAAATAACAAATTTTGAATAAATTATTCCAACAGTAGGAAGTATTTATACATTGAAGTAATACTTTTTTTAAAAAAAAAAACATTTTTTTTTTATCCATGCTTAAAAGTAACAATGCTGCACTGTATTATTTAAAAAATACGGTAATTGTGAGTTATAGCGGCCACCTGAGATATGAATTGAAAATTTTTAAAACCACAAAGTAGGACGATATGCACAATATTTTTTTCTTAAAAAGTTAATTTTTCATCTATTTCAAGTTGGGTAAAAAATACATTGTAGAGTAGCAGGTGGTGCAACGTCCGCAGGATAATACAGTGATGACATGCTATCTCTGTTCATACCTTACATGTGTATATATTTGAGAAACAACGTTTTGGCTTAATTTTTATGGTTTTGCATATATACCTATAGTCTCCAGTTAGGACAGATTTCATTGTAATTTTATACACTACTGTATGTATACCTATATGAAAATATACCTATCAAGTGCCTAGTCAGGATAGATTTGGTTTTAAATTCATACATTACCTAAATGGTTAAATGGTAAAATTAGAACCAATCAAATCTATCTTGACTGGATACTTCATAAGTATGTAATGCTGCGAAGAGCTAGTTAACAATGTTTTTCCTTCATTAAATTGGTAATTTTTTGGGATTAAACAGCAAGTGTGGTCATTTTGCGAGTTACTAATTCATAATAGTTATGCCAAAAGCATAACAATGAGTGAAAATGTTTTTTCCTTGGAGCCACAAGTAAGGTATGTATGTAGAGTTAGCGTGACGTCACGAAACATTTGTATCACTCTGCGCCCTCTCACAACTTATGCCTACGTATGGAATTTTTTACTTTATTTTAAATTGAAAACAATACCTTTCCTAGGCTAATAAAATAAATTCTTGTGGATATCTTCCTAATTGGTGGTTTTGATCAATTTACTAAAGTATTGTAGGTAGCTGTTAAAACGTAATATTACTGTGTAACATTACGTTTTGGCATAATTTCAATATATCAATAGATATTGATTACAATATCTAGATTAACGAGACTTAGCGCCAAATACCTAGTGTAGCCACCCTTTTAAACAGTAAAATATTACCATTTTTATTTTATTTTGTTCACAAGTAGCCAGTAATATTTTTAGTCAAAAATATGTCAATTTATTAAATACACGCTGTAATTGATGAACAATAGCAAATTAATTTAAAACTTAAATACTGAGTTTTTTTTATAATTTAGTAGAACATTGTTACTTATAAGCAAGGAACAAAATTTAATTATTTATGAAAAAAAAGTCAATTACTTCATACTGTTAAAATAAGGTAATTTATTACATGCACGATGTAATTAATGCACAAATGCAGCTGGAAAGGATTTAGATGGACTTTTATCTGTAATTCGTATTACACAAGTACCTTAAAAATTTCAAACCTATATACTACGTATTTTTAAAATAAATAATGCAGTGCACAGTGTTACTTTTAAGCACGGAATAAAATTACATGATTTATAAAAAAGAAGTTAATTACTTCAATGTAATAATACTTCATAGTGTTAAAATAAAGTTATTTGTTACATGCATGATGTAATTAATGCACAACAGCAGCTGGCTTCCTGATTAGTCTAGACATTAAATAGTTTACTTCAATACGGAACTCATTTAGTAGTTCGTCTTCATAAGGAACAGTCCAAACATTAAATAGTTCACTTTGATATGGAACTGTTTCAGTAGTTCGTTTTGATAAGGAACAGTCCATTCATTAAGGAACAATAATTTCAGCCGCTGGTGCTTTAGATGTTACTCTGCGAGATTTTCACATTAATTTTCAATATATGCAAGTATTGGTTCAGATCTAGTAACCTTTACAGTATTCAAGTATTATTACATTGATGTAATTGACTTTTTTTTTATAAATCATTTAATTTTGTTCCATTCGTCAAAGCAACAATGTTCCACTGTATTATAAAAAAAAATCAGTTTAAGTTTTAAATTTTCAAGGCAGTTGTGTAATACAAATTACAGATGAAAGTCAGTATAGTTTCCTTTCCAGCTGGTATTGTACATTAATTACATCGTGCATTTAGTAAACTACCATATTTCAACAGTATGAAGTATTATTACATTGAAGTAATTAACTTTTTTTTATAAACAATTTAATTTTGTTAGGTGCTTAAAAGTAACACTTGCATTGCATTATTTGAAAAAATAATCAGTTTTAAATTTTAAATTAATTTGCTGTCATTAATTACATCATGTATTTAATAAATTAACATATTTTTGACTAAATAAATTACTGGCTACTTGTCGACAAAATAAAATATAAATGGTAATATTTTACTGTTTAAAAGGTTGACTACACTAGGTATTTGGTGCTAAGTCTCATTTATCCAGAGGGAGTACAAGGAATAATTCGTGTGTACTGTTCGATGCAATATTTTCTGCTTTGTGCAAGGAATAGGGTTTGTGTCTGTTTCGTTATTCTGAGTCATTTTGCGACTTACTATCGCAAAACAAATAATATGTGTGGAACAGTTTAATAATTCTAAAAGGTATGTAAAGTGCTTAGTTGGGTACAAGTTAATTAGTAAAAAAACAGCTACAATTAGTATGGAATGTTCCTGAGCATGTCTTGAGGCTATATTGATATTGACAGTATGGTTTTCTTTTAATTTTGTCAGAGGTACAAATTCATTAAAATTGTGTTAAAACTTAATGCTACATAGTATGCAAGCGTAAAGGTATTACATAACGTCACTACATTTGTGACGTCAGTGTATCCCTCCGCGAGGCAGACAGCCTATTCACAACTGCTACGGTAAAAATATAGACGTAATGACGATGTTGAAAATTTTTGTTATTATATTACTCGTTTTAATGTGTAGAACACGAATATCAACTTGTTTTCCACGGAAAATACGGAAAGTTACTTTTGTTCACATTTTAAATGTTAGGTTATAATGGCATGTGTAGCGTAAACGAGTCTTATTGATATTCTTAATTTTTTTTTTTTTTTTTAATTACTCATTTCAATGTATAGAACACTAATATAAACTTTTTTCTGAGGAAAATACAAAAAGTTAATTTTTCTGCACAATTTTAATGTTAGTCTGTAATGGCATGTATAACGTGAACCGGCCTTGAACGGTTCTGTTAAAACGTTCACGTTTTACTTGAACGGTTTTCCAATAATTAAAAAAGACAGAAATTGAATAATTAATTTTTCTATGATTAATTTTGCACAACAACCTTAAAAATTCAAAACATTAACAATGAGTACTTCTTTTATAACACAGTTCAATTTTGTAATTTTTTAACATGGAAGTAAAGTTAAAATTAAATACGAATATTCACACAACTAATATTTTTCACACTATGATACTTATATACTTATAATTGTACATATAATTACGTCAATAATTAAAAATAGATGGACTTTTATCTTCAGTTAGTATTACACAACTACCTTCAAAATTGAAAACATAAACAGCGAGTATTGAAAACATAATAAGTTGAAATAAGTTGATAAAGGAATAGTAATACTTTATATTGTTCAAAAATGTTGTCAAACGATGTTATTACAGCACAATAGCAGCTGAAGAGAAGTTACAAATATACAGACATGTAACTTCAATTAGTATTACACAACTACTATTAAGATTAGAACCTTAATACGGAATACCTCTATTACAATACAATAAAACACTGTAACTTTTAACCATGGTTTAAAATAAATGATTTATAAAAAAAACTTTAGAAATAATATTTTATATTGTTGAAAAAAGTAGAATTATTACATAAAAACTAGCGATATATCAAAAATGAATGTGAAATTCTTACTTCGATTTTAATGTATGTATTTAGTAATGTTGTATAAAATTATAACCAAGAGTTAAATATGTAGATTTTAAGTATTAAAATAATTTTACTATGACATACTGCAGTGCCTTGTAGCTACTGCGCGGCCTGTTCACTCTATATATGCTATTATAGACTAACTTTTTTGAATTTTTTGCGGAAAAACGTTAATTTTCGTGTTCTAAACATTAAAATGAGTAATTGAAGAAAAAAGGTAAAAAATGCTGAAGCTCGGGCACCTACGATATTTTGAGAAATTGTTAAATACTACCAAATAGGACGATATCCACAAGAATTTTTTTTTATTGACCTAGGAAAGTTACTTTTTTACAATTTAAAGTAGGGTAAAAAATTCAGCACTGATGTAGAAGTTGTGAATGGGCGCGGAGTAATACAAATGCTTCCGATGTCACAGATGTATTTCGTGTTTTAGCAATCTAAACTTTATGTAACAAAAACAAGTCTTTAAGCTATATTGATAACTATTATTTTTGTTACTGCCAAAGAAGGTGAATTATATATATTTGTATTGAAATATACCTATAAAGTATCCAGTCAGGATAGATTTGGTTCTAATTGTATAAATGTAACCATTTAGGTAATGTATAAAATTAAAACCAAATCTAACCTGACTGAACACGTTTTAGGTATATTTTAATATAGGTATACAGTTAATGTATAAATTTAAAACCAAATCTATCCTAACTGGAGACTTTATAAGTATATTTAAATATATGTATAAAAATTAAGCCAAAACGTTTCTCAAATATCTACACACGCAAGGTTGCGTGATGTACCGCGGCTGATGCTTACAACCTTATGCACAGCATTGAGACACAACGAAACATTTGTATCACTCCGCGCCCATTCACAACTTCTACATCCACGCTGAATTTTTTACCCTACTTTAAATTTTAAAAAAGTAACTTTCAGAGTTCAATTAAAAAAATTCTTGTTAAACAATTTCCCAAAATATCGTAGGTGGCCGAGCTTCAGCATTTTAACCAAAATAAGTAATTTAAAGACAAAACAAAAAAAAAAATTGGTAATTGTTTAGATTCCTAAACGGGGCCAATATTTTCATTCAGAAACATGTAAAAAGACTATTTTCATTGAAATTATTATTTTTTTGCCTAGAAACATTATTTTTACTTAAATTAAAGTTGGGTAAAATTTTCAGCACAGATGTAGAAGTTGTGAATGGGCGCGGAGTGATACAAATGTTTCGTTACATAAAAAAATCAACATTAATTAACCCTCCACCACACACAAAGATTTATTAAAATCCCACAAAACTACTTACCAGGAGCAAACAATCACTTACAGACAATATTTCACATACGAAATTCACTTACACACACTATTTCACACACAAAACAGAAATTATTGCACTTAAATTCTACACACTTAATTACAGACAACCTGCAGATATAGGATTTTGCCACTAAATTAAGAACATGTAGCCAACATAGAAATAAAGTAATTAAACATAGAAGTAAAGTTTGGAATATGCATGCAAGTAATATTTTTCACACTATGGTATTTATAAATGTACATATAACTAAACTAATGTACATATAACTACGCAAATAATTAAAAATAGACAGACTCGTATCTTCAGCTAGTATTACACTGTTACCTTCAAAATTTAAAACATAAACGGCGAGTATTGAAAATATAATACTTCATTTTGTTGTAAAACATCAAAATGTTGACAAACTATCTTATTAAAGCATATAATAGCATCTGAAGAGAAGTTACAAATATACAGACTTGTAACTTCAATTAGTATTACACAACTACCATTGAGATTGACATACCAAAATATTGAATATTTACTGTAACAGAGGTAAACTGTAGTTAATTTTTGATATATCGCTAGTATTTATATATTATTTTTACTTTTTCTACATTATGAAGTATTATCCTTATGACTTTTGTTATAATCATTTATTTTATACCGTGGTTAAAGGTTACAGTGTTTTATTGTATTATGGTAGAGGTTTTCCGTAATAAGGTTTCCAATCTCAATGGTAGTTGTGTAATACTATTAGAAGTTATAAGTGTGTATATTTGTAACTTCTATTCAGCTGTAATAAGATCGATTGTCAACATTTTGACGTTTTACAACAAAATGAAGTATATTTTCAATACTCGCAGTTTATGTTTTAAATTTTGAAGGTAGTTGTGTAATACTAGCTGAAGATAGGCGTCTGTCTATTTTTAATTATTTGCGTAGTTATATGTACATTTATAAATACCATAGTGCGAAAAATATTACTTGCATGCATATTCCAAACTTTACTTCTATGTTGGCTACATGTTCTTATTTTAGCGGCAAAATCCTATATCTGCAGGTTGTCTGTAATTAGGTGTGTGTAGAATGTAAGTGCAATAATTTCTGTTTTGTGCGTGAAATAGTGTCTGTAAGCACCTGGTAAGTAGTTTTGCAGGATTTTAATAAATCTTTGTGTGTGGTGGAGGGTTAGCTAATGTTGATTTTTGCTATTTCTGCCACCTACGATATTTTGGAATATTGTTTAAAACCACAAAAAAATACGATATCCTTGAGAAATAATTAGTCAAAGCATAAAAATTAGTGCAAAATGTTTTCTTCTCGGAGCCCCAAGATAGCTATAAATGTAGTTCGCGTGACGTCAGACGTTTGTATCACTCCACGCCTATTAACAACTTGCGCTTCCGCCAAAAATAATTTCCTCTACTTTAAACTTTAAAAAAATGACTTTCCTCAACAAAATTTTTTTTTTTTTTATGGATATCGTACCTTTTCGTGCTTTTGAACAATAATCCAGAATATCATATGGGGCCGATCTAGTAAAAAAATTACCTATTTTTTATACATATATTTAAATAAACTTAAAAGTGTTCAGTTAGGATAGATTTGGTTTTAAATTTATACATTACTGTATACCTATATTAAAATATACCTAAAAAGTGTCCAGTCGGGTTAGATTTGGTTTTAATTTTATACATTAACTAAATTGTTACATTTACACAATTAGAACCAAATTTATCCTAACTGGATACTTCATATTTTATACTTTTACTTTGTTAAATTCATTAAAATTAAGCCAAAACGTAATGCTACACATTATCCAATTGTAACTGTTAGTACATTTGTGATGTCGTGTATCCCTCCGCGAGGCAGGCAGCCTACTCACAAATTTCTACATCTGCGCTGAAAATGTTACCCAACTTTAATATAAGAAAAAATAACGTTTCTAGGCACACAAAAAAATAATTTCAATGAAAATAGCCTTTTTACATGTTTCGGAATGTTTCATGCAAATATAGGCCCGGTTTAGGCATGTAAACAATTACCAAAAAGTTAAACCAATGTCATTAAGACTATATTTTTACAAGTTTAATATACAGGCCTTACTATAAAGTAACTAGTTTCCATAAATTTGGTAGTAATTTCAAACAATACTAGATACTTATATTAAAATATACCACCAGTAGTGTTTATCAGGATATTTGGTTGTAATTTTATACATTACCAAATTACGCGTCTTCTTTCGCAGATAAATACTTCATCACAT
The DNA here is from genome assembly GCA_036971475.1 of Prosapia bicincta. NCBI lineage: Eukaryota > Metazoa > Arthropoda > Insecta > Hemiptera > Cercopidae > Prosapia > Prosapia bicincta. Next base: position 88,391,772 of record JBAIZL010000001.1, on the reverse strand, counting down.
GTTCTCTATTCTAGCCTTAAATGTGTACATTTGGATAAACATAAAATTACAACAAAAAATCTATACCGACTGGATACTTCATAAGTATATAAAATTAACCTTCATTATGGCAATATCAAATGATAATTGCCATTAAAATATATGTATACGTATTACGGCGTGCCGTTGATACCAGAACTTTGTACTTGTTACGTATAATACTTCATAAGTATATAAAATTAACCTTCATCATGGCAATAACAAATAATAATTGCCATTAAAATATATGTATACGTATTACGTCGTGCCGCTGATATCAGAACGTTGTACTTGTTATAACTCCGCAATGAATTTTTTACCCAACTTTAATTTCATAAAAATAAATTTTATTTATTTCCCTGAGAGAGTTTTCAATATTTTTTTCATATACCTGATGACTTTCTGCGTCAGCCGGTATAATTTTTTTTGCTAAAATCGTACAATGAACACGGGAAATAAATACCAAATATTTTAATGTTGGTGACAAAGGTATAAATGTTCAAATCATACTCAGAAAGTTTCACAAATTTAAAATTCTGAAGGTGTGCAAAATAGGTACCGTAAGTGCTTGAAACATAATAAAACGTGCTATAGTACTAGCCAGTTAACAACTTACCTATTCGAGGAATTGCCATGTGCATGAAATGAGCATGTTCATGATCTTGTGTATTGTTCTCGTCTTGCTGTAGTCCCTCCAAGAGTTTCGCTAGAACCTCTTGAGGGACCTTACACCCTCATCCTTTTAAATCAGCAAAACGAGACAATCTAAAACTTCCGTCTAAATCATGTGCCATAGGATCAAAAGGCCTCCTTAATGCCAAGGCATTTTGATTTCCTCCCAACTCTAGTTGGGCTACCGACAACGCATCTTGAGTAACAGACGTTGCCTGTAGCTCGGCCATCGCTGGTTGGTAATTTGCAATGTTGGCGAAAATGTTTGCAGTTATAACAAACTCTCTAATGTAAAAAACAAACGGCACTTCAGGCCAAAATATCGCTGATACTACAAAACGTTTATCAAAATGGTGGCTTTGTCGGCTTTAAGACGCCCTTATGTTGCATTCTTTTAGACGCCAATTTCTTTCAAATCTGATTGGTCTAACTTCAAAGCCTCGGATTGGTGAAACGCAGGGAGCGAGGATGTTTCTACGTATATAAAATAAACAATGTACCAACATCTTGCAAGGAAATTTAAAGGTCGTTGTATTTATACATAGTTTATAATAATAAAACATTGTGGTAAACCGCTCCAGAAGAAGTAACTGTTATGTACAATAATTTTTTTTTCTTTGGTGTATACTTCTTGAATAAATATATATTGCTAAATATACGCTGAATATTATGTAACACATACTGAATATATTATATATGAATAAAAATATCACACTCAAAACATTCAGTATATTATTTTCTCTATTACTTAAAATAAATTTGTTTTCCGTTTTAATATAAAACTGATTTGTGTAAGCCTGTACACAATAGTTAGTTTTTAAAATACATTCTTTATAAATTTTTTACATAAAAACAATGTTTCATATGAATATATGATGAATCGAATACAATATTCATTTTCAATGCTAAATGTTATATTTTTTATATATGTAATTACCACGTATACATAAATTTATATTAACTACCATACATCCGAAAGCCTTTTTAATAAAAATAAGCAAAGTTGTTGTTAAACCTACTTTATTACTATATTTGTAAAGTGAATGTAAACGATGTTGATGTAACATTGTATATCCTCGCTCCCTGCGTTTCACCAATCCGAGGCTTTGAAATTGGCCCAATCAGATTCGAAAGAAATTAGCGTCTAAAAGCCGTCAAAGCCATGATAAATATTTTCTGCATATTGACTATTGAGAAAGGCAACAGCTATAGAGATGTATGTAATTGTGTTAATTTTTATTTCTCTAATCATTAAAATTACTATGCTAAATCTTACCACTATGAGTGAGTACGCCATTTTGATTGTCGTGCGTAGCAGTTGTAACAGCAGTTTTTTTTTTGCCGAAAGTGCCTTTCCTATTTACATTGAAGAGTGTGTATTAGAAGAGGGGAACCGATTCATTTAGAAGAACGGTTCAGAATTGGACGGTTCATTAAAATGAAGCACTTAATTTGACCGGTGCATCGGTTCATTTGTTGTAGCCATAAACCTATTGTAGTAAAGCCGTAGGCCAATGCAATGCACTAGCATTTGACCCTATTGCAAAATAAATATGTATATTATAAGTAACAGTATACATTATTGCATTATAATTATTGTGATGTATAGCTTATATTTAGCTGCTGTTATTTCAACCAATTTAAGTACATACTATTGTTTGAGCTTAGCTTGTAAGGTTATGTTAATAACATCATCGTACCAATATAGATACAACGGTACAAACTGGCCATTCTGTTGAAAATATGATAGCAATACTTGACCGAACGGCGCTCAACTAACATTTTCAAAAAATGTCATTTAAGAAAACATTATAAATAAGAAACAGATGAATAAAACGTAAATATTGACAGAATTTGGCTTTATAAACATAACCTCACTTATTGTATTATTTAGCAACATAATATTATAATAAATAGTTCTGAAATAAATATTACATATACCTACATTAAAATATAGATACAAACCGTCTACTTAGGATAGATAAAGTTCTTAATAAAATATAGCATAAACTTCCTGCATTAAACAGTCCACTGAATTTTTTACTATTGACAAGTCAATGTTACTTAATTTTTGATTCCATCTTCACGTGAGCTACTAGTTTTCACTAAAAAAACACTTGTAAATATTTTACTATTAACTCATAGTAGCACTTACTTATATTTGTTGAGGGCGGCCGTTTCGGGAGATCTGTCCCATTGTCAACTCTAATTGTAACTCGTGTCTGAGATAGTTAAGAGTTGCTGTCTGAGTTGACAAAGGGACACATCCCCTGAAACAGTCGTCCCGAACAAATATAAGTGCTACTATAGGCAAGTTGTAAAATATTTATAAGTGTTTTTAGTCAAAATTACTCATAGGTCCCATTGGGACATGAACATCAATAAACATTTTCACTTTACATAATCTCTTTTGTGAAACTTTAGATGCTTGTTTATTGTTTAGAATAGACATTCCTTTGCTTGAATAAACATTCATTTAATGAAATTAGATAATATTAATATAACACTTTTTAAATTAAAAAAAAAAATGTTTCGCAATATCTAACTATAACGAACTCAATAATGAAAACAGTAAACATTTCTTTATAAAACATCAATTTTTAATACAAATTTCAAAGGTTTTTTGCAAAAGTTTTTGACTATACAAATATTAAATACATACATGTCTAAAAAACCAGCGACAAGTTGTAAAGTCAGTTTCTTGCTATCTGTACTACTTTTCAATTGCTATCATGTTCAGTTGATGTTAAACTTGTAAAATATTCAGTCTTTGAATTGTTTTCCAATAATTAGTAACTGATTATGCTAGGCAGTTTAAAATACATTTTGTGTTTATTTCGTTACTGTTAATTTATAACATGTGTAATATTAATTTATATTCTTGTAATTAATGAGTATGTATGTGATTACACACACTCACAAATTTTAATTTATAAATGATTATAAAATAATGTCGGTGTTATGATGGTTATAATATTAATTATCATTTTATATTAAATAATGAATCTATATGATCAAATTTCTCAAGTTCCATCTGTAGAGTATCTTAGTAACACTATCAAAATCTATTTTGTGTTGAAACAATACAACTTTAATGCTTTCTGTTATGTTGCGGTGTTGTCAGATCGAACGCTGTGACAGTCAACCCGTCACTGCCAGCCGCTAATACCGTCAAGAGTAGCTTGTTGGTAAAATCATTCATTACATTACTCATTTTTTTTGACATTTACTTCCCAAAAAAAAATCATTTTGTTTATTCTGAATTTCTAATCCTTTATTAGAACTGCTTCATTGAAAAACTGTGTTCTCGTATAATAAGGTGTGAAGTACCTCTCATAAATACCACTTAATTATTAACACGAGTTAATTCAGAAATTGAAAAAAGTGTTTGATTAATGATATATAACATGCAACAGTTATTTACTTACCATCATATATAATAAAATATTATTCATGCATATAGGTTAGAACTTTGCAGCAATTTCACAAATAAGTAATACGATGAATGTTTCACTTTCATTTAATCTAATTCATTTACACACAAAAATACACATTAAATATCTAAATAAAGTGTGTAATTTATTATATTTGTAATAAACTATAATTGTCAATAAGAGCTCATGAACTGATTAATGAAAATAAGAGTCAATGACCAAAATACAAGGACGTCCAAACGTATGCATTTATTGTACGTCTGGCTTAATATTGTAAACAAATGTCAGCTAATCAAGGTTATAAATAGACTAGGACGTGACATAATCATTATATATGTCTGTGTTTACATTACCGATCAGTATTGCTTTGTAAAACACAAGAACAAAACATTCCCAGTTAACTCGGTATAGTAAATTAAATAACAAACGCATTTTCCGAGTCAAATCCGGTAGTAAGTCAAGTGGTTAAAACATTAAAATCAAACTATAGTTACAATAGTGTTTTAGTTATTATAACGGTATATTTTGTTTTTGGGGATGTATAGGAGGTCGTCCTCTTTTATTCACACTACCGTTTTCAGACATTATAAAAGTCTATAAGGATTGAGACAGTAAAGTCTTGAAAAAGACTGTTGAAGGGAAGCAAAACTCAATTGCAAAACGAAACACGCTTTCCCACTAGTAAATCACTCCGCTACAGCCAAAATGAAACCGAGCGACGAACGGAAGTTTAAAGTCGACTTGGTAACAAGGCTCGCACATGCAGCAAGATTAGGATATGTCATTTGCCTAGACTGCCGTAGTCCCTACTGCCTCTGGCCGATTTCACCTATGTAGAATCCTATTCTGTTTTAAATCAAGCCATAATCACATATCAAAATTACTTCACCTACAATAAAACATTCTACAACCAAAAAGATGGCCTACCTAAGGGCTCTCTTATAGCTAGCATCTTAGGAGAAATATTCATACACCATATTGAACAATCACAATGACCACATTTTACACAACAATAAATACTTAGATAACATAATTTACTGGTACAGATACATCGACGACATCATAACATTATATAAAGGTAACACACAGAGCACACATATTTTTAAAACACCTTAATTCCATACACCCAAAACTAACATACACCATCAAAACAGAACAATAAAACTCTCTCAACTTCCTAGACCTTATAATTAAATGAACAGACAAACAAACACATAAATTCAACATATACTGAAAACCCACTATTACCAATATGACCATTCACAGCTCCTCAAACCACCCACACCAACATAAACTAGCTGCTTACAACACCATGATATATTGCCTGCTTAAAACACAGTTAGACAAAGAAGAACACTACCAGGAGTTAAACACCATAAAATATATAGCACAAACTAATGGATACAACCCAACAATGATTGATAAATTATACAACTGCCTAAAAAATAAATCTAACAACCCAAATACAAACACACAACAGGACAATCCCATAAAATACTTATCAATACCATACAGATCATCTAAAATCCATAATTTAACCAACACACTACGAAAATACAACTACAAAATAACTTACTTCACACAAAACACTCTCAATAAACAATTTAAACCCAACAACAAAATCGATAACATTTACAAGGCCACTGGACTTTACAAACTAACATGCAGTCCGTGCCCCAGTTTTTACATAGGCCAGATAGGGAGGTCCTTCTACACATGAAGAACATATAGAAGCACTAACAAACAATAACTACCAATCAAACTTCGCCGATCATTTCAACTCCACAAAACATGACTACATAGACAAAACATCTAACCTACAAATTTTTCATAAACAACACAGGAATAACGAACGCCACACAACCGAACAATTCGAAATATACAGGCACTTCAAACTACACCCTACACACATACTCAATACACAATTAGATTACAACTCACTCTCACTTTTTGACATCATAACTCCTAATACACACAAAATACACCCACACCACCATAATATCCCACCCTAACCTACGTAAACCTTGAGATCAATTACGGTCTGAGTTTACAATAGGACACATCTCCCGAAACGGCCGTCCTCAACAAATATAAGTAAGTGCTACTATAGGCAAGTTTATAAACATTTAAAAGTGTTTAGTGATAACTAGTAGCTCATGTGAAGATGGAATCAACAAATATATTACTATATCTAGAATTGCTGCCTAAATTTAAAAAATTACACCAAATGTTATCTAACGTGAGAATATCTTGTTAATATTTAAAAGAAGTAGCTACATTGCATATGAAATTATTAAACCATTTAACATATTACTATACCTAGAATTGCTGTCTAAATTTTAAAAATTACAAATTATACCAAATTTCTTCTAATGTGAGAATTTATTTTAGAAAAAATGTATTATTTGTTATCACTTATTTTTGTGAAAGTTACTTCCAAATAGTAACACTTTAATGACTTGATTGAAAATAGGCTGAAAATAATTTCTCATTTGTCGAAATAATAAACTAAAGTAAAATATTTGCCGAATTGAGACTGTACGAATTCGGTTTGTATGTTAGCGGGACAAACCACAAGAGAGGACTGACTCGCTGACTAACTGAACCATAGGTTCACTCCTTTCTTCGGTACTTGCAGTTTAATTGAAGTGCTTCAGAACCGAAAGAACCGGTAAAAGAAAGTTCTTTCTCATAGAACCGTGGTTCACTGAGTAAGAACCGGTAAAAGACAGTTCTTTCTCATAGAACCGTGGTTCACTGAGTCTTAGTGAAGGCATATTAACTGATCCCAGAAGGCGAAGCCGTGTAAGACAAATACTGCCTTTTGATTGGTCGTGTAGCTCCTCCCATTCCACCAACAACAAACTGTTAACTAATTTTAAAAATATTTAACTAAGTGAATATGTAATTGCTTACTTGCTGACGCGTTTCAAAACATTCATTCCTTTTATGAAGCTAACCCTCTACTGGCGGCATCGTAAAGGCTCTAACGGGAATGGATTTATGACTGTGGAATGGGGTAGGTTGTTTAAGAGTTTTATGTCATATAATAGAAAAGGCTGTTGGCTTCAAAGTGTGTGTGATCATTTAATATGTTTTCTTTATCTGTTGCGTAGTGTTTGTAGATGTCATATTTTTCTAAGCTTGTTAGTTTTTTACTTTGTTTTAATGCGTGTAGAACATTTAAATTAGTGGGTATGTCGATGTGTGTGTGTTGGGTGTTTTTAGGTGTTTTGCATAGCTGGATTTAGGGTTTTCTTTTTTTTGGGGGTAATGTGTTTTTCGAAGCGTCTATAGAATGACCTGCCGGTTTGGCCGATGTAATAGTTGGGACAATCGTTACAAGTTAATTTGTAAATACTTGAGAGTTTGTGTGTCAGTTGCTTTTTGAAAATGTTGTATGTCCTGTCTTAAAGTGTTTGTTGTTTTGTAGGATATTTGGTAAAAGAGTTTTTTTGAATGTTGAGGCTATTTTGTATTTGTTTTTGCTGTGGTAGGTGAGGGGTATGTATTTGTTGTTTTTTGTGTGGTTTGTCTGCGTGGCTGTTTGGTGGTGTTTCTCTTTAAATTTTCTGAGTATGTTGTCTATGAGCATGTGTTGGTAGCCGTTTTGTTGATCGATGTATTTTATGGTATTAAGTTCTTCGTTGTAGTCTTTCTGTAGCATTGGTATATTGATTAGGCAGTGTAACATATGAATAAATGCAGCGTGTTTGTGTTGTGTGGGGTAATTAGATGTATTATGTATAACAATATCGATAGTTGTTGGTTTTTTGTATATTTTGAAATTATGTCTGGTGTTGAGTTTGGTGATGGTAAGGCCTAGAAAGTTTATTTTATTGTTTTCTTCTAATTCGAGGGTAAATGTGAGGCTTTGATGTATAATATTAATGTAATTGTTTGATTTGCCGTTGTATAATATTAAAATGTCATCTACATATCTATGGTAATAAATTATTTTATGTGTGTGATTATTGTTCTGTAGAATGTATTGTTGTTCGATATGGTTTAGGAATATTTCTGCTAGGATGCCTGAGATGGGGGAACCCATAGGGAGGCCATCGGCCATCTTTCTGTATGTAGAATTTATGTTGGTATGTGAAGTAGTTTTGTGATGTGATGAGTTTAGTGAGTGTGATTATTTCATGCGTGAGTTTATGTGGAGTGTTGTTTGATTTGAGTATATTTTGTAGTATGTGGGGTTTTTGTTGTATTGGCACATTAATGTAAAGGTTTTTTATGTCAAATGAGGCAATGGAGGAGTTGTGTGGTATGTGGATGTCTTGAATTTTGTGTATGAGGTCAATGTTATTGTGTATGGATGTGTGATTGTGAAAGTTTATGTTGTCTCTGATAAGTTTGTCTAAGTATTTGACTAGCTTATGTGATGGTGCATGTGTGTGATTGATTAGTGGACGGATGGGTGTGTTTTCTTTGTGGATTGTAGGTAAAGCATTTAATGTGGGGGCTTGGGGTTTAATTTGTTTGTAATATTTCTTTTGTTCACTTTTCATGATTTCGGTACATTTATTTAGAAGATTTTTAATTTCTGTTTGAAATTTAGGTGTAGGGGTCAACCTGTCAACATTGTGAATCGTGACATTGTGTTCAATGTTCCGTATTTTATATGTTTACTGTGCACCGTGTACATGAAATATCTGTAAATTATTTCTTCTACCTACCTCGCCATTAGTTACAATAACAACAACAAGTGTTCTGTGTTTGATGTATAATTTTATATCGTGTGCTGTGTATTATAAACTTATTATCTTGAACTATTTTATGATTTCTAGTTTTTTCCTCGTAAATAATTATGGATTGCCTACCGGCAAATTATCACTATAGAAAAATAGAGGAAGGAATTCTTCGGATATTTGATTTAAATACTAAGGAATTGGCTATGGTGAGTATTACAATGCTTTTTTAATTATGCTAGTTTACTTAATAATAGTTTAGTTCCTTAGTAATATTATATTATTGACATACCTATATTTATTTATAAATTGGAACCTGTATAGATTTACCTTAGCTTGTTTGTCATCCGTTTCGTATCACTATTTGTGTTTACATGTTTAAATTGTTATAAGTAACAGGCTTCATTGCAATTCGAATTTCTTACGAGAACTTATGGGCTTAGTTGGCTCAATATTCTATACATATTATATAGTTATTATTAGTTCTTTATTCCTACCCATACATTTTTATTTAGCTAATGCATAGTACCTATTAGTGAGGTGACTGATTAAACATCAACGGTGATTAATGGTTGATGTGCAAACAAATTATTCAGAATATAGTATGGTTTAAACTACAACGTAACAAATACAACATAGGTCTAGTTTATCTTTCTATTTATTGTATGTACTAATAATGTTTTGTTTTTTTTAGAAGTGGGTTGAAGAATATTCTAATTTAACCAAGACAACTTGGAGGATTGAATCCACCTACCCTCATGTTGGTCGCTACAATGTATTTAGAGTGGATCTGAGGTGTGCATATAATACGGACAAAAGAGCGAAGGGTTTAAGGCCATCCAAAAATACAAACTGTTTGGCAAAAATATACGTTACGATTAAACGGTAAGAATTTGATAAGTTTTAATATTAGGTACCTAGTTATAGTCAAAACTCAATTCTTAAAATTGAGCTCTTAAATTGAATTTTCTACTTAATAGTCGAACTTCTATAGCTACTTAATACAGTGGAACTTCTATTGCTCGAATTTTCCATAAGTCGAATGGATTTGATATTGATCTGTTATAACGTGATAAATATCAGATTTGTTCTTTAACGATACATAACAATTAATTGTGCAACCTCCGAAGACTGTAACTTACGAATTCATATTGATAACGAATATTGTTTTCTGATGGAAAGGTTTGTTCATTTAAGTAGCTTACCGACGGTACAATTTCTTAACTGGATATCTTCTACTTTACTTGAGTCTTTAAATAAAAATTGCTTACAATCGTTTTCAAAAATTTTGAATAAGCCCATTACCAACTACATGCAACCTAATGAAGTTATTACACATAAATAAAAAAGTAAATAAATTTATGAAAGGCGAAAGTCTTTGGGATAAACTTAGGTGCGTATGATTTATAAATTCCACAAACCACAACACTATCTATCTTTGTTTTCGTGATACACACTTTTTATTTTCGTTTAATAACTACATAAAGTCGATATGGTTGAATAAATTTTTTTACATATTCAGTCGTTTTGGTTTTCAACATTTTTAACAAGTTTTTTAGCATTCCCTACTTAAAGATTCAAACCAAGTACAAGATAACCAGTACCGTTGGAAAGCTAATTAAATGCACATATAAAACAATTATATTATGTATGTATATAATATATTTTAACATAATACTAGGTTAATTAATGCAGAAGCATAAAAGTATATTAAAAAAATAATAATAATAAATAATTATCTTGTAATAAGAAATAATTTCAAATAGAAATATGAATTTTGTGTTGCAATACAAGTAAAGTATTTAAGAAAGGTGCTAAAAGCCCTTGTTTAAGTCAAGTAAGCGTGGCCTAACGAAAGAACTGTTGCAGTTAGACTTAAGTTGACTCTCATTACTTGGAACACACGCAGATGGGTGCGAATTCAAAGAAAATTGCATTTCTAACAGAAATATTTAAATTCTCAACGGTTACTAGTAATTTCCTTATTTGTCAATATGTGAAAGGATGTAAAATGATTGACCAAGAAAATTAGAAGTGGGGTGTTTGATTTTGAACCAGAGAAATTGCTAGAGGTAGGGAAAACAGTCATACACAGGGCTTGGCGAGGGATGGACACAAAGTCTGAAATTGGAAAGTTTTAATTAGGCGGGTTTAAGTTTAAAGTAAAGTTAAAGGAGGGAATTATTCTTATTTTATTTAAATCAAGATAATAATTCTTGTTGATTAATTGAACAAGGAAAAGGAGGGTTTGTAAAATGAAAATTTGTATTAAAAGAGTGATCCGCAAATAAAGGGAAATTGTTCTGATTAAAGTTATAGTGAATGTTTTTGTGGATCAAGGTATTGTGTTTTTCAAAGAGCATTTTAACAAGTGTCAGTGTAGTGAGAAAGGGTTCATCTGAAGGAATTGGAATGAACTTAAGTATTGCACGCTCTGTTTTTATAATTAATACATCTTCTAAATTTCTGGTCAATACGTTATGATTTAAATTTCTTATAAAATTTTCTTCACTTACACTTTTTAAAAAATGTTTTAACTTGCCTATAGTAGCACTTACTTTGCTTGTTGAGGACGGCCGTTTCGGGAGATGTGTCCCTTTGTCAACTCAGACCGTAACTGATCGCAGTTACGTAACGATCAGTTACGGTCTGAGTTGACAAAGGGACACATCTCCCAAAACGGCCGTCCTCAACAAGCAAAGTAAGTGCTACTATAGGCAAGTTAAAACATTTTTTAAAAAGTGTAAGTGATTACTAGTAGCTCACGCGAAGATGGAATCAACAAATGTTAATATTGCAAACCGAGCATCAACCATCCATCAACCTCAGTTACGGTCTGAGTTGACAAAGGGACACATCTCCCAAAACGGCCGTCCTCAACAAGCAAAGTAAGTGCTACTATAGGCAAGTTAAAACATTTTTTAAAAAGTGTAAGTGATTACTAGTAGCTCACGCGAAGATGGAATCAACAAATGTTAAATTTTCTTCATTGTAATAAGATTAATAATAAGCAGTTTTCTAAAGCAGTAACCTAACACGCCCTGAGAATAAATATTATAAAAGTAAGAGTCTCAAAACAAAGCTGAAATAAAATAATTTCAATTTTAATATAATGCAAATTTGTAAATTTAAATATTGTAGTAAGGTAAAACATTGCTGGATTTATGTCACTAGTAAATGAAATATTGTAAAGTAAAGTTGTTAATATCACTATTTTGCATTTAAATAAAAGTATTAAAAAAAGAGACATTTGCAATTACTTTATATTACCTTGAGTAATATTGGCCCCCAAAACCCTAGATTTTAGTGCTAATTAAATAGCATAAATGCTCAGGTTGAGTTAGTAGAATTGTTGTTGAGTAATAGTGTTGTATGTTATAATATAGTTTCACAATGGGGGCAGTTAATTAAAAGGTAACTTATCAAACATAAATTATCACATAATATCTTTTAAGTTATAAAATTTTTATTTTTATGTTAAAATATAGTAAATGTTTTTTATTATGACATACCTTATAGAAAGTAGGTTTTGAACTGTGCACAAATTACTTCTGATAACTTGATTTCCATTTTTTTAAAAAAATTTTTCATTGAGGTTTACCTAACAAGATACCTAACAAAATGACCTTGTATTATGTGCTTACTGATTCATAATTTCTTAGTTGATTTTGGTATACCCCTTCCTTCTTGCACTCTTCTATGATTCAAGTTTTGTAATATATGTGTATGTGTTTTTTTTTTAGGTTCGTGAAGAATTCTCGAAGTAAGGTTAAAGATCCTTTGCTGCCCAAATGGCCTTGTTTTATCACCTTTAAATCTTCACATAATCATCAAATTAATAGTGCTGAAGCTTTGAAGTCCAGGGACATGTCCAAAGAAACGGAGGAGAAATTGGTAAAGTTCTTCAGAGAGGGCCATAATGTTGCTTCTGCGCTAAATTTTCTGAAGTCTGATTTACTTTTAAAGTATGGATGTAATTATTTCAAAGTTTCTGCCAATGAACACCATGTTCCTTCGTATTCGGTAGCTCAAAAACTTTTTGAGGAGTTTAAAAAAAAATATTCGCCTACGGAACAATTTCAAAACTTGAATGAAGATATAGAGATTTTGGATGCCATGGTACTGCGAATAAAAAACTGTTTGAAAAGTGCGCCACAGCTATACGTACCTGCCTTTAAAAAAATGACCGAGAATATTAAGAGGTTTGCTAGCACAGAAAATGGCCTTATTTCTAGTATGCAGAACTTTGGGAAATATTGTAGTATGGTACCCAAAAATAAAGTTGAATCTAAGCGAAGGAGTCATTCAAATATGATAGGCGTACAACCTACTTCAATTGGAAGGCGCAAGAAGTTGTTGGCGGCAAAGAAAAAACAGGCAGCTGGTCAAGTTCCCGGTGCTATAAAACGTTTAGACATCCTGAAGGAGCACGACTACGCCACCTTTAGTGAGGTACCAAGAACGCGTGTCCATTGTCTACAACAGTCTGTGCTTCATAATAAGAACCATAAATAATAATACTAACAAAAAAAATTGGGATGTATTTTTATTAATATTTTATTTTATATGCATACAAAAAGTTAACTTCGACATCATTCTTGTTTTGTCTTACTTATTAGTATTTTTTTAAAAAATTTACTGTGAATATTATTTGGTAGAAGTTACTTTTAAAGAAAACAGTTCATTTTTTTAGGCATTTAATTTAAATGATATACATATTAGACAAGAAGGTTTTGTGGCAAATTTTGTATAAATAATAAAAGAACAAGTTCTATTTTTGTGGAACACATAATATGTTTTAAAAAAATAGTAGACAAGTAAAAAATCATTGTTTTGTGATCTGGATATTTTCGTTGATTGCATTTCCACAAATTTTAATACTATATGTTATATTATCTATGAATATTATTAGGTATATCTACTATGTATTACTAAATTGAATTTACATTAGGTATTTATTTAATGAATAAAAGTACCTATTTATTTTAATAATACTCAAAGTTTGACTACTTTACCCTTACCGTTTTGTGGTTTTTACGGAAATAAACGAAATTCAGGTCTGTCAGTTACTACCACATCAACGTCATTCAATTTTTGGCACTCCAGGTTTTTGGTTGAATGAAAATACAAAACCACCTATTTTTTATCTTTAATAAATCTGGAGGATTTTTAAAAAAGTTTTAGCTACCTATATATATTATATATATATATATATATATATATATATATATATATATATATATATACACTTCAATTTACCTGGGAGAAATCTACATCAGTCATCACCTTTTTGGATGTAGAAGTAACACTCCAGAATGGAAATATCAACACAGGAATTCATATCAAACCGACAAACCACCTACAATATCTCCATTTCGACAGCAACCACCCAATAAACGTAAAACAGTCCATTCCATACAGTCAAGCAATCAGGGGTAAGAGAATCTGTTCAAATGATAGGGAATTGGAAGATTTTAATAGGAAGATATCAACAGCCTTCCAGAGAAGAGGATACCTAAAAAGACTCATTGAAAACCAAATTCATTCAGCACAATCCTCGCTTCACCCCAAACCACAAACAGAACAAAATAAACTGTCTTTAATAACAGACTACCACCATCATGGTCTACATAAATTCAACAAGATATTGAGAGATGGCTTCAAAATTCCACACCAAAAATCTTTTCACCGATCCACCTCAAATGTGGTACAAGCAACCTCCCAACTTGAAAAACATTCTAGTACATCCTAAACTACCAGACCCTGATGCAGAAAAACCACACAAACTTCCTCATGGCTCCTTCCCATGTAATAGACCTAGATGCAAGACGTGTCCAATATACCCCTCAGCAAATAGTTTCAACAACCAAACAACAAAAATTGTCTTCAAAATACAGGGTCATCATAATTGTACATCGAAAAATGTCGTACACCAGCTACAATGTGAATTTTGCTCAGCACAGTACATAGGCCTGACCACGGATGGTCTGAATATCAGAATGAATGGCCACAGACGATATTAAAATTATGAATATGGATAGGCCAACAGCTCGACATGTTACAAGTCACAACATCACAACTTTTGATGACTGCTATACCACAAAAATAATTAAATCACTCCCCCCTGATTGCAATCCGTCAGAACTGAGAAGATGGGAACTATCATACCAGTGGTATATCAAGTCCAGAGAATTCCCTAACCTCAACATCAGATAAATCCATTCATTTTTTTTCCTAATAGCCTCATCAGACGTCTCCAATCTCTTTTCTCCTGACAGACTTATATAAACTATAATCACTCATATGCTCATGGAAACATATATATCTTTAATCTGTGACATCTGATTTCTACTCTACACAATCTGTGATTACAACTTATATTTATTTTATTTCATTCTCTCATATTTCTTTTTGTGTTTTCTCTTTGATTGACAAAGACCACTGTGTGGTTGAAATATTTCATTGGTTAAGTGCTTTTATGTGTTTCTATTTCAAGACTACAGACTGGACTCTTACTAAGGTAAGCCTGTCAGTCTCCAAGTCCAAAAAACCAAATAATCTTTACTAACCTCAATAAATATATATATAGAGAGAGAGAAAGAGAGAGACTATATATATATATATATATATATATATATATATATATATATATATCACTTTCACTATATGTACTTAAACAAGAATCTTGCTTTATATTTATGCGAGTTAACTTTCAAAGATTGGTAGTACCTCCATCATCAAGCATCACTGACCGGGGATTCAACCCCCGGTCAGTGATGCCCGATGATGGAGATACTAACAATCTTTAAAAGTTAACTCGCATAAATACTAAGTAAGATTCTTGTTTAAGTACATATAGTAAAAGTGATAAGTGAATACAAGAAAAACAGTGTTGCGAAACCTATATATATATATATATATATATATATATATATATATATATATATATATATATATGAATATATATTTTATTTTATTTTTTTGTAATGGGGTGAAGTCAAGTTTTATTATTTTAAAGAAAAGTGGTAATTTTGGTATTTGTTAATGTAAAACATATATGTTTCACATTATATTATAATATGTCATAGGTACCTGCATATATTATAGGTGTGGCAGTTATTGTTTAATTACTTAGTTCAATTTCCGAGTAAAGTAGGTAAGTACTTATTTGATTTGAAGAATTTAATTACCAAAGTAATTTATAAAATACCTACCTTGTCAGCTAATATTAATAATTCTACCAAATGATTTATTTGAAATCATAAACATTTGATGTTTACGTACAAGTACATATTATAATATTTTGGCGTCAATTAAACGCTCCAATTTTTAACTACAATAATATTCTTGAATTTTGTAGTCCATTACGTTCGGTGATTCTCTATTAATCACGTAAACTATTGTTAAAGTGATTAATACAATAATATAGTCTTTGTGACGTTGGTTTCTTTTTAAAAAATTTTTTGATTACTTGTTTTAATACTTAGAATACGAATATCAACTTTTTTCTGCGGAAAATACGGAAAGTTACTTTTTTCACATTTTAAATGTTAGTCTGTAATGGCATGTAGCGTGAACCAGGCGCGCAGTAGCTACAGCGCACTGCACTACGTCTAGATTTTGTCAAGACCTGGTTTTATACATTACTATATACCTATATTAAAATATACCTACGAAGTATCCAGTCAGGATAGATTTGGTTATAATTTTATTCAACATTACTATCTACCTATATTAAAATATTCCTAAAAAGTATCTAGTCAGGATAATTTTTTGTTGTATTTTGGTAAATATTTAGACATATCCAAATTTATCCTGACTGGACACTACATAGGTATATTTTCATGTAGGTAAATAGTAATTTTGTTTACAATTATACCCAGAAGTTGAAGATTTAGATCTTAGTTGTTGGTGGAGTAGGAGAATGTATTTGCCTTAAAGGGCTTCGCCTTCTGGGATCAGTTAATATACTTACGGAAGTGCTTCAGAAAAAAACTGGGGAAAGCCAAATCTTTTTAAAAGAACCATGTTCACTGAGTCTTTCAAATGAACTGTTCAAGAACCGTGCGCCCATCTCTAGTATGTATGAGTATTTCTGCCAAGATGCTAGTTATGTTGGAACCCGTAGGTAGGCCTATGTTTTGGAGGATGTTGATAATTTCTAGAATGGGGATGTTAGTATATAGATTTGATATATCGAAAGAGAATAAGGTGGGATATTAACGTGTTTTATTTTGTCTATTAGATCAGGCTATTTTTATGCTACAATGATTTTAATTTATAAATTATAAAAACATACTCATAGACACAAATACACCACATACACACACTGACGAATTCATCCACCTTACAAAATTAATCACATCTCAAAATTACTTCACCTACAATAACACATTCTACAACCAAAAAGATGGCCTACCTATGGGTTCCCCTACAGCTAGCCTCTTAGCAGAAATGTTCATACACCATATTGAACAAAACCACATTTTACACAACAATAAATACTCATATAACATAATTTACTGGTACAGATACGCCGACAATATCATAACATTATACAAAGGTAACACACGCAGAGTACACATATTTTTAAAACACTTTAATTCCATACACTCAAAACTAACATACACCATCAAAACAGAACAACAAAACTCTCAACTTCCTAGACCTTACAATTAAACGTACAGACAAACATATAGCAAAAACCCACTAGTATTAATACGACCATTCACATCTCAAACCACCCCACACCGACATAAACTAGCCACTTAAAACACCATGATATATTGCCTGCTTAAAACTCCGTTAGGAACACTACCAGGAGTTAAACACCATAAAACATTTAGCACAAACTAACGGATACAACACAACAATGATTGATTACTATTTATTAGGAATATACTGTGGTTGAATTTTAAAATAAATACATAAAAACCTCTAAACCACAAACTTTCATTATTTTACCCTTATATACATTTCAGTTACCAAGTAACCATCCTCAGAGGGATAACATACAAAGACTGAGTCTATCAGTCTGTATATTATCCCTCTGAGGATGGTTACTTGGTAACTGAAATGTACATAAGGGCAAAATAAAGAAGGTTTGTGATTAAGGGGTTATTGCGTATTTATTAATGATTGACTAATTATACAACCGCTTAAAAAATAAACCTAATAACAAAATTCAAACACAACACGACAATCCCATAAAATACTTATCAATACCATACTGGTCATCCAAAACCCACAATCTAACCAACACACTACAGAAATACAACTACAAAATAACCTACTCCACACACAACACTTTCAATAAACAATTTAAACACAACAACAAAATCAACACCATTTAGGCCTACAACGCCACTGGAGTTTACAAACTAACTTGCAGTTCGTGCCCCAGTTTTTACATAGGCCAGACAGGGAGTTCCTTCTACACACGTTACCAAAAACATATAAAAGCACTAACAAACAATAACTACCAATCAAACTTCGCCGATCAACTCAACTCCACAAAACATGACTACATAGACATAACATCTAACCTAAAAATTCTTCACACACACAGAATAACCCTATAAACAACACAGAAATAACCAACGCTACACAACCGAATAATACGAAATATACAGACACTTCAAGCTACACCCTACACACATACTCAATTCACAATTACATTACAACTCACACACACTTTTTGACATCATAATTCCTAATACTCACAAAATACACCCACACCACCATAATATCACACCCCACCCTAATACCTTAACCCACGAAAACCTTGAGATCAGTTACGGTTGTGAGTTGACAATGGGACACATCTCCCGAAACGACCGTCCTCAACAAATACGAATATAAGTAAGTGCTACTATAGGCAAGTTTGTAAATATTTACAAGTGTTTACTGAAAACTAGTAGGTCATAGATGGAATCTACAAATCTATAAATATTTTATGTTTATAAGTCAAGACGTTTGCATTGGAATATTTGTCGTAAAGCTTTAAGAGCTAACTGGAAGATATTTCCTAAGGTATAATAACTGTTTCAAAAACATGGTCAGAATACTCAAACTAAATTTCAATACTGTTCACTAAACCTTAAATCTGTGCGTTTTATTTGCCGCGTAGGTAGTTTCAGTAATAATCCGGTGCAACGAAATTTATTTATTGGAAGCAATTCTAAAACCATTATAATGTAAATTAATTATTATGTGATTGAAGTAGAATTCGAGATATCACACTACATTACTCTTTTGCTTTTCTAGTTCTACAAGTGCATAATTTTGCTAACATTAGTATTATTACAATATTCTGAACTCTTGAGAAATGTACTTTTAGCATAATTAACTTCACCAAGTCGTATGAAATCATCTATTTTCATTAACAAGTCATATCTAACTAACAGTAATATAAATGTATAAAATGATGTAATTACTTTTCCAATTTATAAATAATTGTTAATTTTCATTCAGTTACCAAAAGTATCACTGTCACAGATAATCTGTGCATGTCTTATGATACAGCTCTGTTTAAGGAAATAAGTGATGTTCACTTGTGACTGGTTAATCTTTTAGAAGTCACAAATATTTCACAAATAGTTTTGAAATAATATGTTATATTACATTTAACCAACTGTATATACATTCAGAATTAAAATATTTATTAAATGTAATACTATTTTAGGCAGTTTTCTTAAAGTTCCTTTAGTAGTTTAGCAAGTAAAATACATACAAACACTGTACGGCCATAAGTCACCCAACTTAAATTTGGTAAACTAATACTGCCTACCAAGGTGTCCTTGCTAGAGCTTCATGATCTTCTAAAGATAGTCTAAAACACCTAATATACAATTTAAAGCAAATAGATGTGCTTCTACTTTGTACCTATACTTACAACTTTTCATAAAGCCACTCTCTAGACTGTAATTGTGTGAAAAATAAGAAAGAAATGTTTGATAATATTAATAAATATTTATATGAGTAGATACGCTTTTCCGACCTTCCTGACAAATGGGTAACGGTTTCCTCGATTGCCGGAAAAGCGTTTTTTCTACGTTACAGTATTGATGATGTGAGTTATTACGATAACGTAATATTGAGGGTAGGGTAATGGTTTCCTGGAAAAGCGTTTTAATGACGCCACTGTTAGTTCTCTAATAGTCTTGAAAGTAGGTCAAGGTCATACGAAAATGTTTTAAAAAAAAGTAGCAAGCAAAACTGCTTGACAAAATTTTTTTTTTCATTTACTAACTTTTTTTTATTTATTATTTTTTTTCTATAATTTAATTTACTAAATACAACATTTTATATATATACAATAAAATGATCCAATTACAGAGTTATTTATTACATATATCAATAAAAATAATATTTTTGCTTAAGACTAATAGTTTTACTGGTGCAAAGTCAGTTCGGTTAATCCCCATCCGGACGGTCCGTTGGGCATAATGAAAAAATCTGCAGACACCACTTCCAAATCAGTATTATCCAACAGGTATATTGGGAATTTCAAGTTATCGCCGTCTTTGTAAGGGTAATCTCCGAGAGCTGCGACAACTGCATCGCCGTAAGTGGTGTCGACTTTTTTTTAGAGACTTTATGGAATACATTTTCCCTTCCATCAATTTCGAGCATTTTTTGTTGGAAGTCCCTTGGCTTTCGACTTTGAGTTGAATTGTTCCATAATGTTCTGCAATAACTTAGCATGGTTCTGACTGTTCATGATTATAAAAAGATGGTTGGCTATATCGTGTGGGCACCTGAAAAGCAAATGAAGTGTTTCATCGTTTCTACAGTGTTTATATACACTTCTTGAACGCCCCACCACTTTTACCTATTTTCAGTTATGCAAACCAGTATTTGTAGAGAATGGCTTTGACAATTAGGTCAAGAACATTCGGAATTGTTTTTTAAAAAACTCGCAAGCAGAACTGCTTGCGAAAATTATTGTTATTTTTGCTGTTTCTTTTAATAATAACATTTAATTTTATTGTATAAATACATCACATTACATATACATTTAATGACAATTACAGTGTTATTTGTTACATATCAAATTATAAATATTTTGTTTAAGACTACTGATGCAAAGACAGCTCGGTTGATCCACATCCAAACGGCCCGTTGGATACAATGTAAAATTCACCGGCTGAGACATGACCAAGTCCATGTTTGCCAACAAAGTAACGAAGCGTCTAGGTAGGAATATCTGAAACTTTTAGTCATCGCCTTCGTTGTACGGAAACCCTCCAAGCGTTGCGACTACAGCATCACCGTAAAAGGTGTCTACATTTTTCAAGCAGTGGACTGAATACTTCTTGTCTTCTTTCATTTCTGAATATTTCTTTGAATATTCTGAATATTTACAAAAAGGACTGTGTGTTTGTTTCCTGGTTCATGATAGCAAAGGAGAGGTAACGTTTAGCTCGGGCTAGCTTGTAAAAGAGAATGATATTTTGCCGCAACTGCAGTGTGTTTATATAGATAGTTTCCCTCTCTCCATTAAATTTGATGTTATAGTCTTAAAAACGTTGCTATTTTCATTGCGCGTAGAAGCGCGCAATTCTTTTCCTTGTGCTGAGAGTTAATAACGCACTTTTAAATGTTATGTATATTCTTTATTAATTTACAATTCTTCGGGGAACCGATGTCTATGACTTCGGTAGGTGTAAAACTACAAATTCATTTAGATTTTTCGTTACCTGTGGTGAATATCAAGTCGAACTGTCTAAGTAGTGAAACAACACCTTACGAAGCTCCCCGTAATCCATGAACCCTTCCTCCAAAGTTATATGGTGATAATTTTTGGTTAACCAATCATTTGTTCTCTTGTATTTATTACTCAACGTAGAGTATTCGCAAGGAGGTTTAAATGGGAACGTATAGATAGCGATCGTCTCAAGATCTAGCAATACAAGTTCCTTTACAATAAATGCTGTACACTCACCTTTAAAACATTGCATTTCCAACACGCAAGCGGATTTTCCCATTATTTACTTTTCCTAGTCTATACTCTTCAAAACTTCTGGATATAGACTACGAAAAAGTGAGATATTTACTCGTCATTTATACTTCACTTTCATCTTTTGACTTATGTTCGACACCACTCACCTCGCGATCATCGTCTCCCGACTCTATCGGTGTAATGCTATTGCGACCTTCCTCTTTTTCATTGACTTTCGTTTGACGATCCATCAAAAGCAACAAGTGCCTGTTGAATTGTACCTCTTGGGGTAATCGGTTGTATATGCTGTAATCGATAAAACCATACTCTAGTGAATCTTCGATTGCACCTTCAGAACACGCTACCACATAGTCTCTTATCGTTTCCTCCGCCAACGTCAGCTGTTCCAAGTACTTTTCGACCGCAGGAACCACACCAGTCAGTGCATAAAAATACGTAGGCGTTAGCATGACCTTTTCCCCATGCTACACATCTCTGATACGAACGTAGTGTTTTCCGTATATCTTTACAGTGTGTACTTCGATACCTGTTTCGGGTAATATCAATCGCATCTTCTTTCCTCTTTCTCTACAAGCCAGGAATGTTTCGAAAACGTTCAAGTAACTTACAAAACGTTTTGAAAGAATCCACTGTAAACAATATGTATCTGTTAAAATGGTCGATGAGTACTCCGGGTGACAGAGACAGACTAATATACACCCACAGTAACGCTCTTTCCCATGCACGTATTAAGAGGGTATATTGTACGTAAATAAGCTCCGATAAAAATGTCGCTCAAATCATCAAGTTTGTCTTCTCTATCATTTTTTATTCCAGCCATATGTTTTCCGTTATCACCAGGCGAGACATTCACATCGTCTATGTCTTTAAAATCTGCATGTCCACATTATTTTCCATCGAGTAATCGGAAACAGTGTCATCGTTTCCTTCTTTCAACTCAATACCGTCTTCGAAAGCAGTCACTGTATTACTTTGAGAGTTTATTTCAGCCATATGTAATGTTCCAGAGCGGTCCTGACTTGTTGATATCAAAACTTTAAATGAAAATAATTCCGTCCAATTTCCTTTTTATACATCGCTCTTCTCTACTTCTCAAAATAAACAAACTCTACGTCACTTATCGCGCTTCCTGTGAGAGGCGTATAAGTAAAATAAAAAAACAGTAAGTGGCCGTGTTTTCTGGAATATTATCTTCAGTCTCAATTTCTAACCTTATATCGACTGTTGAACTCTTCACAGATTCGTTCTGCTTCGAACAGTCTATCACCACTATTGGTGAATATTCTAAATACGTATCCGGCGAAAACAAAGGCAAGTTCTTGCGTCCGTAATAAGATGATTGAAACTTTGCGTACATCTCGTACAACATTGAATAACGAATTTTGAAAAATCCGAGTTAGAGTTATCGTAAGGGAAAAACGGCGAGTTTAGGAACAGTTTTACGTTCTTAAGTTTGCAATGATCGAAAATACTGGAGTATCTAATTACGACGTTCTTCCTGTTAGTCTGAAACGCAAATATTACAAATCTTAGTTTCTCCATTTTGTTTGATGTTTTTATCGTCCACGAATGTCTCTGAGTTTGAGGCAGTACAGGGTATTCGTGCAACTCCCAACTCCGGAAAGGTACTACGATCTCGTGGTCATCGTTTAATTCCCTCAACAGTGTAACCCTGTGTTCATCTGACAACCTCACGTGCGGCACACGCCATACACTTTTTTCCAAAACGCATTTCCAATCTAATGTGGCCTCAGTTACACCGTTAGTTTATATTATGCAATCGATGTCAGAAGAAGATCTAATCAGGATCAACTCTTGACGTAAGTTCATTATTATCATACGGTAGTCCTCTGCAAACCCTAACAGTAAGTGTAGAGGAATGCAAAAGTCAAAATTCTCTTTTGAATTAGGTTTTACATTGATATCGGTGGACTACAACGAACTGGACATTCTTAAGATATTGTGTTCTTGAGGCGAAATAGATACTATATCTTTTAGAGTGCTGGTTAATCCCACGCGATTCACAGAATCAACTGTAACACCGGAAATTTCATATCTAATCTCCTCGAACAGATACGATATCGCGTTATTCACAAACGGGACTTCAGTTCCCACTGTCCCATCTTTTTTCGTCACCTTTAATTCGATGTACAGGTAGCTTTCCGAAGGTAGAGTGTACACGTCTTGTGATTGAATAGGAATACGGATTTCATCGTTATTTCCTAATCTGGATGAAGCGTAAGGATTGTGGCTGTGATACTCCTTTTCCTAAATCGTTTCGTCGAACACCGGACCGTGACCTATGTCTAATATATCCATCTTTAAGAACAATTATTCCTATTTCTTCCAAAAACTTTTTGTTCTCTCTAGTTACTCTTTCTATCTTTTCGTAAGAACTGAATACCTTTCCGCAAACAGTACTATTATTAAAGTCTAAGCCCATACTCATACGCGTTTTATATGCAACCGGACGCTTATAGTTTCTCCTCTAAAATCAACCGGATCACCGTTTTGATCAAGCACTCTCACTACGACTTCTGAAATCAAACTGACCTTTAATCAGATTTTGTGGTAATTCTCTTATTATATATCCCGGGGGCACTGATGGAAAAAAATGTACAATATGATCCCTCTTTCCGTTTTCGTAAGAAACATCAATGATGTTACATGTAATCTCGATATTGTTGACCTTTATAATATTCACCTTTTCATCACCTACATGTGGTTCCTTGTCATTGTTCGGAACGAGATTTTTTTAAACCCCAACAGTGCTCCTATTGAATGCTCTAGATCGAAATGAATGTTGAAATTCGAACTATTTCGCAAGGAAGGAAGATGTTATTTGCCGTAAGCGAAAAGTTGCTGTAACCTAAGAACCTCTGTAACACTCTGTTTACTTCGTCTATTTCATAGCACCCAGTCGGTAATTCAATCTCGAACATCTTTTTGTTTTTCACGTCATTAGCTTTGCTGTAGTGAAATGTATTGTTTATACCTTTTGTAACGTTTGGTATGGAATTGTATGTAATGAATTCCAATAGGGCTGCTTCCCACTGGCTCCCTTCATGTAACCTTAAAGGCGGAAACAGCACGCTCCTCAATATGGATTTTTCCCGGTAACAGAAACCGTGTACGAAGACATGTTAATTAAGCAACACTGACTTTATTAGCTAGGAATTCTTAACGTAAATGCCCGAAATTGAAGAGTCTTCAGGTTGTCTTCCTTCGTAATTGTACAGAACTGTCTTTGCTGATCGCTGATAGTGTAGAAATTCCGACGGTGGTTGCAGGTTACCGAAACTATCAAAGTAAAACACCATGCTGCCTAGTTTTTGTAACACCCAATGCGTGCCAGACCCATCACTGCTGTCTAAATTTACTATAGCTGATTCCTTTACACGAGGTTTTACAGGAAGGTTGTCTCATAAAAACGCCTTTGAAATGCGGTATAGAAAGACAGTGCGCGTAACGTTCTAGATCCTCATTCGGTAATACTAGTTTCTTGCTATCGTTTAATACACATTTCTGTACGGTTGCAGGTACAAGCCCCGCCCGTTTTTTGAACCATTTTTCACCCGTTTCCTCTTGTACGCGCCGTTTGTCCTTCGTCCTATTCCTCTGACAACCCCTCTTGTTCGTCTTCTTCTTCTTAACCGTCCACCCCCGATTGCGCTTTTCACCTTCATCTCTCCAGCCACAGCTAAAACTACAGTTTGTTCACCAAAGCTAGCGTCACTAGACTTTGCCCTTTGCCAAGCTTTTTCTGCTAAAACACTATCTTCTACAGATCGTGATGCTGAATCCGAATATAGAGAATAAGCTACGTCGTGATCCTTACAGGCTTCGTCTAACTTATTTATACCTCGATCTCCTCGTGCCATATGTTTTTCCAACTTTGTACCTGGTCCACAAAATCTATATCCTCCTGGTATGTGCAATTCCACGGATGAAGCGTCGATAGCTCTATTGACTACGGCGCTAACTGGAATAGCGGCGACCGCCTTCTTCGCAAGTCCTAAAATTTATGATGATAAACCACTTCCTTCTCCTAAAAACGTCTTTCCGTAACTAAAAGTTTTACCGTTAAACATATCTAATATATTTTTATATGTAGTATTTACCTTAACAGATATTTCATATTTAATACTCGTTTTTTGTGAAAATGTACATGTTTATATATTCTGACAGTCATTGCAATATAGTTTAATAAAGAAGGAGTTATTGAACTCACATTCAAAAAACACTACAAATTTTGTCTTCTTTATTTATTTATTAATATTTTATTTTTTATTTATTTATTTTTTTTTTTTAATTGTAACTATGTTCTAATTGTTATTCGTTTTATAACAATAAATAATAACACTTTTATCACAATAACTATTTATTTATCACAAATTCAATTTACATTTTATTAAACTTGACTAAATATTAAATAGATGTAGCAGCTCTTCTCTCATAAATTTTTCTCCGCATTACCATCAGCGACTGGGTTTTCTTCTTCCGGAGGATAAGATATGAGCGACGTTCCAAGAACGTCGGCAGTATCCTTTCCATAGTTCGTAGCGCTGACTGCAACTCTCATTCGGAATCCTTGGTCCAATAGCTTCTGTACCTTAGTTGAGAAAACGTTAACGGCATCTTTTTGATCGATGCCCAGCGGATAATACTCTATATATCTAGCTGTCAAAGCCATCTTGTAATTTCTTAACGGATGTTTCCACTTTGAGAAGTAAATTTGAAATAAGTATTAATTTGACTTTCGTTCTATATGTACCTTTTTTTATTAGGCTTTTACAATGGAGGCGTCGCTTATCCCTGTTTCCTCTTCTTTGCGGGGTGTATTCTGCTATCAATCCTCAAAGAAAGACGTCGTTCCACAAAATCCCTACCCTTTACTAATAATACATCTAGTATGTTCGATCCATGGAAATTCTTCTGCTTCCCAATTCTTTAAACCACCACCACAGTAAAAGCAAACAGTGCAATCAGGTTCAGCTTCAAAGAAAAAACCGGCTTCTGCAAATTGCCAAGCATAAGGGCGGGAGTATACAAATCTGGAGTTGTTAAACGAGTCCAGCCTGCTTCCAGTTGTACTGAATCTCCGGTGAGCAACCATATCTCCTATATTATAAACTGAAATAGTGTTTTAAATAAAAACTATCTATTTTCAGACTAGGTGAAACTCTCCACTTCCTTCGTGCGTGTGTACTCTGCATCTTGAGTTATCGTATCCATTTATATTATCCGTTGTCTCCCCGCCACTGCTCAGTTTTCGATTTTCTCCTAGCGAAAAGTCGTTATTATACGTTTCCTTAGGTTCTGCTATAGCTTTCGGTTGTGTGACTGAATCCTGTTCCGGTCTTCTGTTTTGGACTCGTTTCTCTTTCGGAATAGATTTCAACTTTGTACCCCCTAAGATGTACTTCCAGTTTAAATAAGTACGTCCGTCTACACCCTGTAAAACTATTCTTCTTCCATCTCCAGTATGCATGTAATGGAAGAGTGATGAAGACGCGAACCTTTCTAGAGTTTCTATGTTCACAGCATCCAACTGTTCCATTGGGTTACCGACTCCGCTCAAACGTCTGTTGTAGAACCCGAAATGATCGGTCGAAAAAAAAGTGTTACTGACCTGACGTAATCCAATGTAACAGCGTCGTTTGACGACACAGGCATACCAACATTTTCGATAATTTTGTTTTGCATATCGTAATTTCCGTTTCTAGAGAGTTTAAAGCCTATGCAGGAAGGTCCTATAGGACCGCGTTCACCAAGTAGCGCTCTAACAGGGTCTTTACTCTTGGAGATTTGATGACGACCAAACTTGTCCGCGCTCATGTAAATGAAGCTATGCGTTATATTTCTTCGTTTTATTTCTATCAACAAAGCTACCTCGTTATCTAGCCCCGTGTGTCCTGCAGATATTGATTCGTATATCAAACGAAGACGATCAATCAGCTCGTTTGCGTTATTATAATAGACAACGTTGGTTTCGTGGGTGTCTTTCAAATTCGCACCGGCTCCTGATTTGGTTTTCTCTTCTCTCGGAGGAAATAGATGTGCTATAACTCTTCTATATCACTCTTTTATGAAGCTGTTCCTGTACACGGGTGCGTTATATCTGTATCCCTTTCTCCCTTTCTATGCGCGTTGGTTAGTTGACAAATACGTTTATAATTTTCAAGATCGCGCTTGATATATTTTTCCGGAACATAGTTGAAGATTAACTCGAATAGTCCACGCGTCCGTTGAAACGTTTTAATCTTTAGCAGTATGTTATCGTTGTTTGTGATTTCGAGTTTCGTGTCGCCTGTATACAATATCCCGTCGTTAGCCAACCTTGCACCGAAAGTGTGATATTGTTTTTTTTTGCTTGTGTTAGACATCTTTAACAAATACTTTTTACCCATGGGTCCTTTCCTCGATATATTAGCACTCAATTTGCTTACGTTCTCGGTGACTCGTGATAAGACGATGACTTTTCTTCTTCCTCCGTTGCATAGTCTTTGGATGCGGCTACAGTGTCCGTAAACTCTCTATCCGTCTCTTGATCAATAGGTAATATATCTTCTGCATCTCCATCTATCCATGCGTTCTCATCGAGTTTATCAGAAATTTTCTTCAACGGTTCCACTATAGGTCTGAACGTGGTCTCCAAGTAGTTCTCCCTTTCGCTTATACCCAACTTCAAAGCTTCATTTTCCCTTCTGATTGAATCGCTCAACTCTTTTATTTCGCTAACCAGTTTTCTTTGTTTCTCCATGTTGTTACAGATCGCTAGTTATCGAGTCAATCAACTTACTCCTAATGTTAACTTTATAAAGCGATCGGTTAGTTTATTACAACGTATCTGTCGAATCCTAGTCTGTATCGACCTTCATCGATGTTACGTTCCTCATCGATGACTAAGAATCCGAAGTTATCATTCCAAGCAGTAGAGCATATATGTTTAAATCTGTTGTACTCCATATCGGTTCCTACGTGATCGTTGTATACATGTCTAGTGTTTGTCTCATCCTTTTTAAAGATGATAATTTAATTAGCGTTATCTCGTAAAAGCTGCTTAGGGATTTTGCTATAGGTCTGCCCTATGTAAATACAATCTATCATATTATGACGACCCATGTACGTGGTAATGTGATTACATCGGTTGCCTCAGCGACTTGGAAAATACGTATACGTTACTGAAGTGTAATCCGTTCGCTTGCATAAGCATGGTAAAGGCTACGTTTGTCTTTCCGAAGTTTGATGGACCCGTGACTATGCATCTGACAGTGTCTGGTAGTAATGCACCGTGTTTACCTTCGCAGGTGATAGTTTTATCATTTGTGAGTAGGTCTATATTTTTAATAATAGGTTTGTCCTTTTGTTCCAATATTTCCATGTCTTTCTGGCTTACAGACTCATGTTATACTGCACATTCGTTCCTAAATTAGATCATTCTTATTTACCCAAGAATCCTCGCTACGGTCAAAACATAGCCACCGTACGAGAACTTTGTCTCCCTTTCGGCGCAGTAATTTGTCTACTAAATATACGTTTCCAACGTTAGACAGCAACAGCTCGTGTCCTCCGTTCTTGTCCTGCGTAAGCTTTCTTTTGTTTTCCAGTGTTTTTCCGAAAATAGAGTTGTTCATTAGTTTTAAAAAATCTTTTTAGAAAGCAGACGTCGCGGCGGATCTCATAGCAGTGTTCAATTCGATATACGGTTTTAACCAGTACGATTGTTTGAAAAGTATTGCTCTATGAATTTTGGTTATGCGAAATCCCAGATTAATAGCTTGCTGCGCTGTCCAATAATACGCAACGTAATGCGTTTTTCATCCCAATGTCATCAGCAGCTTTTGCTGTTTAGAACCAGGCGGTATCTCGTTTTCAGGTAAAAGCGTTTTAGGTGATCATCGTAGTGATGATCATGTAGCGTTTCCGGATATTCACAGTCATACTCAAGAATATAACCAACAAAACCATAACGAGAAATCTGCTGAATTGGCTCTATCGAAGAGGGATCTACCCATGCGAACACTCCGTAAGACAAGGGAATCGACATAGCCCATCCGTAAAGGTTGTTCGCATCGAAGTAACCGAGATAGGTAGACTCTTTGTTGCTATCGTAATCTGGCAGATACCGGTTGTTTGCTTTAACATGTTTTTAACACACTGCGTCAGTCCACCTCTCACACCGGCTTCAACCATCAGCAACATATCAACATCCATCATCAATTCCAATGTGCAGCCTATTTCTCTCAACATAGCCTGCCATGCCAGTTCTGGTGATGTATACGTATGAAGAGGATCAAGATCGTATGGACGAATGCATGTGTTCCTAAACTCTTCCATAATATCACAAAGTAGGGTCACATCTAGCTGCACGGAAAAATCGCTGTACTCTCCGAGAGTGTTGAACCTCATACTGGTCCAAACGTCACACGCGTGTTCGTAATTTTCCTGACTTATTCCGCACTCGATCAGTTTGCTGTAAAAACAATCTCTTTGAGGTAGTAAAGTTTCATTGAACCCATCCGCATGGTCTATGTAGGGAAAGACACCTTTTCTTAAAACTAGTTCAAGCTTATCGGCCGTAACCAACTTTTTTGTTTCCCGTAGGTCTTTCTCCGACAGATTCTCAACGAGCTACAACAAGCTAGATGGTAAAAACCGGAAAAAGTCAATGAATCTCAATGTCATCGAACCTAACCTTTTGGAAAAGCTGTTAAACTTTTCTTTCGATGTCGCCAAAACACCTATTTGTCCTTCCCACAAGTTCAGTTCATAAATTACAAAAATGAGAATCGTATCCGCTCAAATTGTGCATGACCACTGGTATGAATGATGGAAGTTTATACTTAATGTTGCAGGAGTTACATGCTGCTCCTCTATATAAACCGGTAAGGTGATCATGATCATGAAATTTAACGTTTTCCTTAGTAAAGGCTTTTTTACATATGTAACAATCAACAGCTGAATCATGCGCTAATACTTCTACACTTGACATAACTTTCATAGGAATAACATTTGAATACAATTTCACTAATTTCTCGGTAACATGTTTGAGGTTAAGTAGAAAATTCTTAACAGCACGAGTCTTTTGAAGTTCTTGATCCAAACGTGTGAGATGTCTTCATCACGTATAAGCAACAAGTCGGTATGATCTACATCTTCTCTCTCACCTACTCTCATGGGGTAAACATTATGACTCTCGTCAAGACCAAAAACGTTTACAGATACACCTATATTTTGTTCTTCAAATCATCTACAGAAACAGGATTCCTTCAAAGGTATATTTATCCTTCACTTCTTCGTATTTATAGTCCGCTCTCAGGATAGGTTCTTTTTTAACATGTTTCGCAAGCATAGCGTATCTGAAGCATTCGTTGTCATTGTTCCGGACGTTTTTTTAAGAGTTGGTATCTGCTATCTTCTTGGGTAGAGGTATGTAACTGCTGCCGCGATCGCCATACCCATGTTTGTGTATTCTTACGATCATATTAATTGTTTTACTCAATGTCCATCCTGAGCCACGGCCTTCGTGTTCTGTTATTTTCAAAATAATCTCCTGCATGCATTCCTTGACAATATCGTTCAAGTCAGAAGCTAATGTGATATTACTGTTCCTAGTTACGAACGCTCTCTTAGATAATTCACTCTCCATATTTACAACCGAATTTTATGAAGTTCAAACGCTTCAGCGGTCACTGCTAGAAGTCGACTGCAGTTCGACTCTAGCTGTGAGAATGATGAGAACTAACAGTAATTATGATTCTTGCTGTTATCTAACTATCTACCTTTCCTTTAACCTATCCTAAAATTCCCATCCTTCCTCCAGCGTGTTGGCAGCAAAGTAGGCATGTGCCTGCTTTGCTGCCATCACGCTGATGTAATGGTTTGACCTTGACCTGGTTTTCAATGTGTAATACCTCTTCAGAATACTACATTCAGACTAAAAAACTATTAGGATAATGCTGTTTAGGCTCTCTCTATTCTAAAACTTAAAAAACGCAAAGATTTTTCATAGGTTCTTGGAAAATTTATAATATTTTTTGAAAACCATAACGGACTTATTCAAGGTTACAGAATTCGAACTGGATGGCATCATGTTTGAAATCCCCCACTTTGGCATTGAGCCTAATTCCACATCGCTATAAATCTTGTACTTGAAGCTTGTTATAAAATTATAAAAGATAATTTGATTGTAATAAAGACGTTTTACAAAAGATGGATATATTGGGGAATTACAGATCAACATTTGCTTCAAATATAAAATGAGCTTTAGAGATATATAGTATATTAGATGTATGTTTTGAGTTATAACCACTTTGTATATCGCTAAGTATTTGCGATACATTTCCTTTTTTCCGCGAGACTATAAACAAAGAGCGTCCTTCGTTTCTGATGTTCGTAATTCCATTGCTGTAATATGTCTGAGGAAATATTTTATTTATTACATATCTATACTTTATAGAATTAGGTGGTCTGTTTATCGCATTGCTCTGTAAATACCCTTTTCTGTGAGCATTCGTTCTAACCAAAATATCTTTATAAGCTATCAAATCGTCTTTACTGTAAACATAGTCATCAGGTAGCCTTTTGAAAACCAACTCGTACAAACCATTTGTCGGTCTGTAAGTAACGTCGTTCAATCTAAAAGAACCATCATCTTCGAAAAACAGCTGGGCATTACCAAGAAACATTTGGTTTCCCTCCAACCTTGGACCGTAAATCTTGTCTATGCTTTGTTTCCCTCGTCCTGCGTCTTTGAGGAACTTCATTATATAAGTTTGTGTTAACGGGTTAGGAAAAGCGTCTACCACCAAATCGCTAGCCTCTTCTATATCTCCTACAGTGGACATGATTTCAGATACACTAGGTTCTAATTGGTCCGAAGTTTCAGCTATAACACTTAACTCTGAAAACTCAGGAAACATGGAATCTGCTGGTTTATTTTGACATAGTTCTGCGGCAGGAGATACATCCTTAACACCATGATGTATAGGAGATGAAAATGCCTTCGGTGAGAATAGTAGATCAAGTACGCTTTTAGGTATAACTGATTCAGGTGCCTGTTTGGAAATATGTGCACCTTTTAAATCAGGTAACATTTTATCTAAAGATGATTTAATAATATTTTTAAACGGTTATGCTAGAAACAACGAACGTGTTCTCATTACATTTTCCATTTCAGCTTTCCGCTTTTTGAAAATTCCATGTTTAAGATTAATCTGTTTTATTAAGTTTTTCATATCTCTTAATAGATTTTTTGTAGACATGTCTCTGTTTTAGAAAATGTATTCGATACTGACTGACGTTTTGTTTTTCATCCGAACTATATAACTTAAAACACGATAAAATAGGACATATCCAAATATTTTACAACTTGTCTATACTATCTACACTCACGTCTCTTTTATTTGTCATAAAATTTATTTGAGCACTCTAGATGGGGAAGCTAAGGTTTGAAAAAGCTTTGCTTAAAGTCGCGTACGAATTTTATGATCTATTTTTATAAGATTAAAAAATCACGACTGTTGAGTCAATATACAAATATATTTAATAAATGACAAAATGATTCTTTGAACACACTCGTTGCTTGTTTTTCTTTTGTTTAAGAAAAAATTGAAATGTTTTATACAAAATCTGCAGTTTTTTTCAAAACTAACTGTTTTACCTAATATTATTTTAGTCTATGATATTCAATCAAAAACAAGTATTATCTCTAACCAAACGTTATTTTTTCTCTTCATGTTTTTATATTTTTAAAGAGCGGAGTTAGATATTTGTGTAAATATTTAACGAATCTCTAAACTTATTTTTCAAAAGGTTTAGTAAAAAGTAAATATTGCGAATTAATATTTACATTTAATATTCCTCGACTTGAAGATTATCTAGTAGGTAAAACAGTATGCCGAAGCTATAGGCAATAATTTTACACAAAGTTCTGTTAAGCATTTTTTAGCATTTAATTATTTGCTAGAATTATGTTACATGTCTTATTAGGATGTGTATATCTCTTTTATTCAAAGTTTAATATTAACCATTTATGATTTTTATATAGAAGTTATATGTTAGATTGTACTGACTCAATTTGTTTTTCAGGTCAAGGTTGTTCATGTATTTCAGGAAGTAACCCATATGAACCTAATCTATAATAGATTAGATTCATATGGGTTATTTCGAGGGCCTAAGGCGTTAAAATGAATATCAATAATATGTACATTTGTTGGTTTCATCTTCGCGTGAGCTACTAGTAATCACTTACACTTTTAAAAAAATGTTTTAACTTGCCTATAGTAGCACTTACTTTGCTTGTTGAAGACGGCCGTTTCGGGAGATGTGTCCCTTTGTCAACTCAGACCGTAACTGATCCAATATGTATTTTGGCGTAATTGGGTGTGATTTTATGTTTTAGACACTGTATGTTGAAAGAGATGTGAAGGGAAAGTTTTGTTACCTTGAGATGTACGTTACGGTATCGATGGATGGTTGATGCTCGGATTGCAATATTAACATTTGTTGATTCCATCTTCGCGTGAGCTACTAGTAATCACTTACACTTTTTAAAAAATGTTTTAACTTGCCTATAGTAGCACTTACTTTGCTTGTTGAGGACGGCCGTTTCGGGAGATGTGTCCCTTTGTCAACTCAGACCGTAACTGATCCAATATGTATTTTGGCGTAATTGGGTGTGATTTTATGTTTTAGACACTGTATGTTGAAAGAGATGTGAAGGGAAAGTTTTGTTACCTTGAGATGTACGTTACGGTATCGATGGATGGTTGATGCTCGGATTGCAATATTAACATTGGTTGATTCCATCTTCGCGTGAGCTACTAGTAATCACTTACACTTTTTAAAAAATGTTTTAACTTGCCTATAGTAGCACTTACTTTGCTTATTGAGGACGGCCGTTTCGGGAGATGTGTCCCGAACTAACTTGATCAGTTACGGTCTGAGTTGACAAAGGGACACATCTCCCGAAACGGCCGTCCTCAACAAGCAAAGTAAGTGCTACTATAGGCAAGTTAAAACATTTTTTAAAAAGTGTAAGCAATAATATGTGTTTACTGAGGGATTCTAAACATGCCTTCAAAAGTCACACATACTATGAACTCCATTTCGTACACCCATATAAGGCTCTTTAATAGGTTTGATGGTAGAGAAGTCACACGTCTGGCCATTTCTACCATATCCGAACTATAACGAATATTGTCGTTTTCAAGTAAATCAACTGTTACTTGAACAGTTGAATATATAACCGGAAAGATTCTACGCTGTTAGAAATGCTTCTCAACTGTGAAAGAATCCGAACTATTCCTTCGAAGTAGAGATAAGCAAAAGTATTGGGCTCCATTGTGAGACAATTGTGGAGTAATAAAAGCAAATGATTGTACCGTGTATATATATATATATATATATATATATATATATATATATATATATATATATACACTAAGTTACGCTACAAACAATGATAATTATCCCTTAAAGCAGTGGTGGCTCCTGCCCAATTACATTGGCGGGGCTCATGACAAGGGGTCTCCCCAGATTTACGAGGTGCGGAGACAATTTTGAAATTTGATACCCATTTAACTCGTTTTATATTCTAAGCACCTACAACTTTTATTAAGTTATACTTATTGATTAATATATTAACATTGCTATAACTAATAGACGTATTACGGTGTGATTTACGAAATGTTGTAAGGTTGGGTAGTTAAGTGATCGCCTATTGGTTGCTAAAGCGTCGAGTGCTCAACGAGTAGTGTGAATCATGTTTTATTTTTAAGAGTATATTAGGCCACTGTGTATGCGCATCAAAGGATCTATAAATGGAAACAATACTTATCTAGTACATAAATATTATTCTTTAAAATGAGTTTAAAATAGTAGTTTCATAAACGCATATTATTATTAAATATAAAATTTGATTTGTTTACTTTGATTCAAACGCACCAACATTTATTTGTGAGAACATACAAATAAGCATACAATGCTGCTTTCTAATCAGCAGCACTGACTAGTCATTTCTCAGCGCATGCGCAAGACGACGGGACTCCATCCCAGGCCACCCATAACACGCGCATTGAGTGACGTCATCGCACGGTTTTGGCTGTTTCAGCTTATTCCATGCACACTCAATACACTAGTCTGGGGCTCTCTGCTGTGAGCCCCGCGCGGAGCTTGCGGCTAATTTTGTGCGTCAACTGCTAAATATTTTATGCTTTTAACATTACTTAAATAATTCTAAGGTCTTCTTAACCTATTTTAAGATAAATGAATATTAATTAAAAATTAATTTTTGTAAATGGGAGGGCTGCGCCCCAGAGACCTTTTGGACAAACCGCCATTGCCTTAAAGGTCACTTGTTCACCTGTAGAAGTTGTCTGCAGACAGCCTTGAGACGTGTCAGACACACGACCGCTTTTCAACCTGGTTCATTTGAATATTTTTTAAAAACTTGATTCAGTCTTTCTAAATCATTTCTAGTATAAGTTATAGTGTGTGCCCAAGCGCTTGTGTGTTCGCACGCGCGTGCGCGTGCGTGTGTGTCTGTGTGTGTGAGTGAGCGTTTGTGTGCGCATATCTAGTTTATAGTTTAAACAAAGGAAATCAATTTATCATAGCGTATACAGATTTTTAAAAGTTACAGATGTGTAACTAATTAAATAAATAAATTTTGAAAACATATTGGAATGGGTGAGTAAACCATACTGAACTTTATATATACATACATACATATATATATATATATATATATATATATATATATATATATATATATAGAATATCAAATGTGTTTTCCTGTTAGAATATTTTTAAGATCAAATAATACACACAAATACAGGAATATTTAATTTATTGAACAATAAACTCAAAGCTTTTCGTTGGTTTACATTACCAACATCTTTACATAACCAACGAAAAGCTTTGAGTTTATTGTTCAATAAATTAAATATTCCTGTATTTGTGTGTATTATTTGATCTTAAAATATATATATATATATATATATATATATATATATATATATATATAATTCCTGAAAATTATATTTGTATTTTAATTTTATGGTTCTTATAAATGTAGCTGTATTAAATTAATAGTATATATTCTAAAATTTCTGATTACTTTAATTCAAACAACAACGTTTTTGAAAGATTTTTTTCTAAAAATAAAATACTTATACAATTTCATATTTAGTTATTAGGTTCTGTGAAATATAAAAATACTTTCTTAATTTCATTACTTTAATAAATTAACTTATACCTGTTGACATAATTTTTTAATAAAAAAAAACAAAAAATTATTATAAAACATCAATCACACAAATTGACTTCGAATTCAGAGTTCTTAACATAATCCATATTCATTAGGTTGTATATCTCATTACATAATTATAACATTTTTAGAAACTCGTTTAACAGGTAGATATTAGAGCATCATAATTCATTGAATGAAAACTACTTTCAACATTTATTTAAACAAAAGCATTGGTTTGGTAGGTAATCAATTATAATTACTTTCATTATATCTAAAAATTGTATTTGTCTGTTTTCATTTTATTAATTATGTTGTGCAACAGCTGTTTTAGTACGAGGTAATATTTTCTCATTTATAGTACATTATTAAATAAAAATGTTATTGTTAAATATTCTTAGTACTTAATAAATATATTATTATATGTTTCAGTAAATATAATTAATTAAGTATAACGTTAATGAGTTGTATATTTTTAGTCTTATTTTTTAAATAAAAATTATCTTTTCTAACCGTATGACACTTTTAATAGATAATTGAAATTTAATATGTCAAACTTAATTTTTGTTCGGTTTATATTAATTACATTATTTTATTATTAGCGAGATTCTATTGAAACCTCTACTATATACACTCTTAAAATGAAGTATTCACTGTCCTCCAGTTACACTGAGTACCAAATTTGTAATTATTGTACAAATATGACGTGGACTGGCTGGTTGTAAATATCTTGGTTAGTGTGGCATATAACAATTTTATTTATCAAAAAAATAGGCGTTGATGTTCTTAGAAATTTCCGAATTTATTATTTACATATAAAAAGCATAATATATTACGTAAAACGAAAATTGTAACAAAATGTATCATCACTACACTTATTAACGATTTTATTTCACTCTATTGATAAGAGGAACTACAATTTTTGTTAAAGACAATATCCTTTTCGAATTCTCATCGCATCAACTAAGCTTTTAAATATAGTGTATATACATCAATTAATTAAATAGGCAATAGCTGATATTTTCAGATTGAATAATACTGTATACCTTTTTAAACAGGTGAATACATCTGTTTCATTTACTTTTTTTTACACGTATGTTATTTAATACATATTGTCATTTAAACTATTTATGATTAAATAGTAATTTATGCTGTTGTATAAAACCTAAAAATGTAATATTAAGGCTTGATTTATAAAAAGATAATAATTTCATAATATAGATATAAAAAAGAAAATAATAAAAATATATTATAATATATTTTTTGACACGTAAATGAAACATGGATAACAAAAACATATAGGCTTTAAATATATATTTATTTTGGTTTTCATAGTCTGTATAACCTATGAGTTTTAATAACTATTATTACAATTAAAGTCGGCAGTATTCCGTAGTGGCATTTGCTTAGATCAGAAACGCCTTCAAACATTACAGTCTGTCTCGACAGGTACCGCTGCAGGACAAGTCAAGTATTAGCTTACAACTTGATTTCAGGAGACTTTATAATTTTTACAATGTTCACTGTCACAACGTTTTACAAGCTTTAATTTTAGTCACGTAATTATTATCTTGAGGAAAAGTCACGAACGGCTGTATGAAGGAGGTGACAGGTGATTTCACATCAAACTGGCAGTGATATAGTTTGTGCAAGTAAGATTGTGATGTTTTAAATTGAAAATGTAAATTAGACGATTTGTTGATTGTGTATAAAATTACAAACATTTATTTAAAAAATAACTATATATATAAATTAATGAAATAAATAAATAAATATATATATTTATATATATATATATATATATATATATATATATATATATATATATAAGTTACGTGTTCTAATAAGCTTGAAAGGTTTTTAAAAATGATTTTAATTTTACAAACCTTTATTTAATAAAGATTCAATTTGGAAAACTGTTACATTAAATTTGCTTAATAAAAATACATTACAATTGATATGAACTCAATTGGAGTGGAGAGGTCTGTTCGATACAGAGGCCACTTACACACTGCCTTAAAACTGTTCTCACCACTTGCACAATACAAAAGCTGCGTAAGCAGGAATTATCTTAGTACGCATTTTATTTAGTAAAGTTCACATAACTCCTACATCCCTAAATAAAACTTCGGGGGGCGAAGTTTCGGAAGTTGTTGAAGTCCTCTTTATTGGGAAAGGTCGCCAGGCGAAGGTTGATTTCTGGGATCCAGTTAATTAGGTTGTCTGCGATTTCCAATGCAGTATACTCATAATTGTAGGCGTTATGGTTTTTGATGATGGGCATTTAACAGTCTAATTTGTTATAGATCAACTGAGCAAAAGTATTTTTAATTGATTTTACTATTACATTTACTGTCTAAACATAAAATTACAGAATTAGACACTAACATGTGTCTTACTTTTGGTATAATTGTTACATAAACTGTTTCATATTTCGTGGGTATAGAATGCATTTTATACAATTTAAAATGAGTCCTTTCTAAAATAGGTAAGTTTATAACATTTACAATTGTTATCAGAATCTAGTTTACAAAAAAACTTTAATCGGGTTTTCTAATTCAACAAAGTCATTTACATTACAATTTACAATAATTAATTCATTCTTCAATTCTACAAAATTTTCGTCGATTACATTAACAGTTTTATATAATTTTTCCATAATACTACTACTAAAGGAGTATTGTGATTAATTTGGTAATTAATTTTTAATTTGCTCTTTTCAATATCTTTAATTATCTCTTCATAATTTTTACCATCATATGCATTCAAATTGTCTGTTATAGATTTGATAAGG
The DNA here is from genome assembly GCA_036971475.1 of Prosapia bicincta. Classification (NCBI taxonomy): domain Eukaryota; kingdom Metazoa; phylum Arthropoda; class Insecta; order Hemiptera; family Cercopidae; genus Prosapia; species Prosapia bicincta. Next base: position 88,351,943 of record JBAIZL010000001.1, on the reverse strand, counting down.
GATCCTAGTCCATTTCTAAGACCTCTTTTTATGCTTTTGTTACTGTTATCTTTTAAGAGTATGTTTTCTAATTTCACTTCAATTACATTTTTCTGTGGTTAACATATTTAAAATAATTAACAATATCTCTTATTTTATTATCATTGTCGGTTACATATTCTTTACTTAACAAGCTACCGTTACAAATGTTGCAATTAACTTCAAAATTTTGTAACACATAATAATAATAGAAACAATGTCGTTTAAATGATTAATAAAGTTCTTACATAGAATTAGTGGACAAAGGTATGGTAGGAATTTTAATTTGGCTGTGGCAAGGATGGACAGGGGGATTTTGATCATTAATTACATTTTTATCTTCCTAGGCGTTTTAATTTTTTACAAATGTATTTTTTTTGTGTTATGATGTCTAGGCTTTATTTTACCGGTTTTTCTCTCTTTATTTACTGAAGATATTCCTTCTTTGCTATATTTATTTTTTGTCTTGCCCTGTTTTTGAACTGATTTTACATAAACTTCAGGTGGTATTTCTGGAAAAGATTCTTTGTTTATATAGTCGGCGCCGCTTATTGTGATCACGGTTAATGTTATCATTCGGTTATTGTTATCGTTTCATTGAAAAACAAACACTGACGTATATTAATACATTGTAATTAGGCCGCTTATTGTAATCATCTGTTCGCTTATTATTATCATTTAATTTGCCATTCAAAATCATATGCGTCAACGTATACTAGCATAGACCAAGTAAAAATGTCTACAAAGTAGTGTAAACAGCACGTGCAACACACAATGACGCCCAATTCATAGAATGTTTATTTTTAGAATGACAGAAATACTTTATAACTGTTTCAACACTTAGCACAGTTCTCAGAATGTCTCCCTTACTCTTTGTTTACGCAAACATCCTAACCTCGCTGAGTCGACCTTAGTTGTTTGTTAACATTAGTTGATGTTACTACTGAACCATTTACAGTACAGTCCTACTGTATTTTTAACAGTGAATTTTATGAACGTTTATTACAGTATTTCAGTGTGATTTTACATAACTTAATTTTTAAAGATCTTTTTCGTTTGTTTTGTAGAGTTTAGTGTCACTTGAAGTTTCAAAGGACAGTATAGCAAGATGTCCGAATCTCAAAAGAAACGACGCGATTCAAGTCTTAAACAAAAACTTGATATTCTACATAGGTACAGTAAATTACTAAAAATGAGTCAAAGAAACGCTGCTTCTCAACTTGGCGTTTCTCAACCTGTCCTATGTAAAATATTGAACAACAAAGAAAAAATCTTGTCATTATCAAAGTGTAATGCAAATGTTGACAACAAAAGACATCGTTCTGGGAAGGATCCACAAGTTGAATCAGCTTTGAAATTGTGGTTTAAAAATGTTCGCGAAAAAGATGCTCAAGTTGACGGTCCACTAATGCGTCTAAAAGCTGAGGATCTTGCCAAAAAAATAGGAAAACAGGATTTTAAAGCCACAGATGGATGGTTCAATCGATGGAAGAAAAGGGAAAACATTGTTTACAAGAAAACGTGTGGTGAAAAAAGAAATGCTGATTTTGTTGGAGCTGAGGACTGGTTACAATACGAATGGCCAAAGATTTTGGCCGAGTATTCTCCTAGCTGCATATACAATGCAGATGAAACAGGACTTTATTATCGTGCTTTACCCGAACATACTTACTTATTTAAAAATGAAATTGCTGACGGCCGTAAAATATGTAAACAAAGAATAACTGTTTTGTGTTGTGTTAACATGGTTGGTCATAAAGAAAAACTCTTAATTATCGGTAAATCTAAAAATCCACGTTGTTTTCAAGGTATCAAAAAGCTACCGGTTGAATATCATTCAAACTCCAATGCTTGGATGACATCAGAAATTTTTAATGAATGGCTGACTAAATGAGATACCAGCCTCAAACGCAACATTGTCCTTCTACTAGACAACTGCACTAAACATAATGACATAAGCACTACGCTAAAACACATCAAAGTGATTTACCTTCCGGCCAATACTACATCAATTATTCAACCATGTGACCAAGGCATAATTAAAAATCTCAAAAGTTTTTATCGACGAGAGATGCGTGCTAGAATTATAGAAAATATGGATGAATTTCAAACCCTTACCACAAATGAATTGGCTAAAAAAAACTTCTTTACTCGATGCTATTCATCTGATAGCAAAATCTTGGAATGAAGTTTCTGAAAAAACTGTAAAAAATTGCTTTAGAAAAGGTGGTTTTTTTGTTGAAGAAAATCAAGAGCAAGCTACATCTGAAGAAGACTCTGAAGAGAACTTGAAGCCTTACGATTTGTCCTTAAAAGAATATACTGAGTGGATGGAAGTTGACGATAGTATTGAAACAGCAGCGGAAATGACTGAAGACGATATTTGTGAGGTAGTTGCTTCAACATCAAAAGTTACTGAAGAAGAAGAAGGCACCGATGATGACGAAAATGATAAATGCGTACCGCAAAGATTTAAGCAGGAAGTTCACCAAGCTCTTGAGATTCTAAGGCAGTTTGTTCAACAAAAAGCAGAAAATTTCAACAAACATTATGAATATGAACAATTTATAAACAATATTTTACTAGAAGACTACAGACAGTCACATATAGAGGAATTCTTCGAGAAAAAGTAAATGTAAGTTTGAAGTGTAAATAAGATTGAAATGTTTTATAATGAAGTTTTATGTGTTAAAATGTTTTGATCAAGTGTTTTACGTAGTTCTATATATTTTTTTCGATTATGCTAGATTCAGTGTTTAAAAAAAAATCTACAGTGGAATAAAATAAACTGACATGAAATATGCCCACTAATTTTAACAAGTAGAAAACTAAATTACAGAAATTCTACTACTGTATATAAAACTGTCCGGAATAGCATCAAAATTTGGTAAGTACAGTTTAAATATAGTGTTACAGAATTAGAATTACTTAATGTAATGATAGGCTTACATATCGTTCAGAACAAACAGTTGTGGCAATAATACAGTGAGTTCAATGCAGTACGGCTGTAGACTACATCGTGATTAAGCGTTCGGTTATTGTTATCAAATATGCTTCTGACAAATATGATCACAATAAGCGGCGCCGACTGTATTTCTTTTTTCTAAAACTTTTTCCCTAATTTTTTTATTAGCATTTCTAATGTTTTCATACAGTACTTTTGTTTTCTCTCTATGGCCTAAAACGTAGTCGTTTGCAAACTGGTTCTCTAAATCCATATCTAGTAGTGTGTTTGAGTTTATGTGACCAAATAAAACTTCACATGGCGTTAATTTAATAACTGAATGTATGCTGTTATAGCATATTTCACTTTCTTAATTATATTGTCCCCTTTGAACTCGATTTGATTATTTAAAAGTCTTATGTGTTCTACTATAGTGGAATGAAATCTTTCACATAATCCATTTGATTGGGGGTTATGTGTACTTATAAAATGTATTTTAATTTTATGCAGATCTAATATTTCTTTTACAACTCTATTGTTAAATTCCGTTCTATTGTCTGAAATAATAACTGTTGGTAAGCAGTAATGTTGGAAGTAATCTAGTAGCTTATCAGCAATTTCTGTTGCTTGTACACTTCCCACATGGTACATCTCAGCATAACGTGAGAACTTATCTACTACGCTGATAAGCGGTTCTTATCAAGTGATATTGTATCAACATGAATCACTTTCAAAGGTTTCCCAGGTGTTGCGTGAGATTCAATTCTAGCTTTAAAGGGATTCTGTCATATTTAATTTTTTGGCATACTTCACATTGGTATATGAAATTTTAAATGTGTCCTTTTATATTAGGCCAATAATATCTTTGCTTTGCTCATATGTCACATATCCCACGGTGATTACCTTTGCTAACATGATAAGTATTTATTATTTCCAGCATTTCCTCCTCCGAAGTTAAATGTAACAGTTTGTTGTTACACTTAAATAAATTTAGTTCAGATTGTTTAAAATTTTACTATGCATGATGCAAATTTCTCATAAAAGTCGTCTTCGAAATATAGATTATATTTTACTTTAGGTACCGAATATGATTTTCCGAAGTTAACTATGTCATTATTTAAATTATTTTCTGATATTACAACTATTAAACGAATTTTTGATATTCCAAATAACTTTATTATTTTTACCTTTTTTGGTTCATATTTTACTAGAGATAAAAATATTTGGTTTTTTCCAAAGTTTACAGGCTCGTTGGAAATTGGTTTTTCTATCTGAGTGTTTCCTTCAAAATTGGAGTGAATTGTCTTGCCACTTTCTTCATCAATGTCTTCTTGATTGGCGGCGTCTTCTACGTCAAGGTTCATTATCATAGACTGTTTATCATCCAATTCCGGGAAGTAACGTTGTAATAAATCAGCTGAAGATAATTCCAAGTCCGCTTCTACAGTGTGTTGAGTGTTTGTTGACACTTTATCAGTGACTTTTAATTGTATTCTTGATAGAGCATCCGCGTTTTGGTTTAATTTACCTTATTTATATTTTATTTCGTAACCATATTCTTCTAGTTTTAACCTCCACCTTAAAAGTTTGGAATTTGGCTCCTTAACAGAAAATAACCATTGTAAAACCTTATGATCCGAATAAATTTTAAATTTTCTTCCAAATAAATAAGGCCTGAAAAGTTTTGTTGCTCATACGATCGCTTAATGCTCTTTTTTAATTGCAGAGTAGTTAGTTTCGCTGCCACACAAAGTTCTACTGGCATACGCTATAGGAAGGTCTTTTCCGTTTTTGTTTTGACTTAAAATGGCTCCTACTGCATAGTTTCTTGCGTCTGTTGTTAGAATGAATTCTTTTTCGAAGTCTGGGTATTGCAAAAGTGGTTCGTTGGTTGAAATATTTTTACATGATTCAAAACAGTCCATAAAATCGGGATTATTGATATCAATTTTTGCATTTTTCTTTAATCAATTATTAAAAGGTTTTGTGATTTTTCGAAGTTTTTAATGAATTTTTGGTAATAACCTAATAGTCCTAAAAATCCTTTAATTTGTTTGGTAGTCTTTGGTATTGGATAGTGCTTGATTGTTATTATTTTTTCGGGGTTGGGTTTTACTCCATTCGGCGTAACTACGTGTCCTAAGCAGACGACTTATTTTTTCAAAAATTCCGTTTTGTCCAGCTGTACTTTATAGTTGGCTTTGCGTAATCTGTCAAACACTTCTCTAAGTCTTTCCATATGCTCCTGAAGGCTAATTGAATAAAGTGTGTCATCCAAATAAACTATACACGTTGTATTTTGAATTCCTCTCAGAATATTATTTATAATTCTTTAAAATGTAGGGGCTATTTTTCAGGCCAAAGGGTATTCTTAAAAACTCATAGTGTCCTGTTTCCGTTGAAAATGCTGTTTTTTCTATGCTACTGTCGTCCATCTCTACTTTGTGAAATCCTGAGGCTAGATGTAAAGTTGTGAAATACTGGGATCGTCCTAATTTGTCTAAAATGACCGTTATGTTCGGAAAGGGAAATTTATCGTCAATTGTTTTTTTTATTTAATCCTCTAAAATCCATCACTAATCGAAATTTTCTTTTACCAGAAGCGTTTTGTTTTTTGAGTACAATCCAGACCGGAGAGTTCCATGGAGAATTAGAAGGTCTAATGATTCCCTGTTTAAGCATGTCTTCAGTTTGATTATTAATTTCGTTTTTGTAAATATCTGAATATCTATATTTTCTAGAGTATACGGAAGTTTCGTCTGTAGTCCTAATAAAATGTTTTATTTGATTGGTGAAAGTCAAATCATTTCCATCAATATGAAATATATCTGCATATTCTTCTATTAAATTTGTTTTTTCTTCCAAATTCATGTGTTCTATTCCAAATTTTGATGAATCTAAATTTTTTCCTCTTGATTTTCTTTGTTTATAACCTAACATATTAAAATTATTGTTTGCTTGAATTGCATTAGGTTCAAGAATATTGTAATCTTTTAAAGGTTTCAATTCTAATGATGCATGTATTGTTATTTTTGTATTTTCTTATGTGTTGTTTACAATAGGGCAATAGGCTTCACCCTTATGCACTGAAATTATGCACTGTGGAATTTCTAATCCATTTAAGTGTTTATATGATAAGAGTCCTTCCCCATTATTAATATTTTGTATTTAACTGTTTGGCTAGCTTCATATGTTTGGCTTGTGTAACATAACTCGATTGTTTCTGTTTTACTGACGTGCTGTCTGTATTAATTTATTATTAAGTATTAATTTATTGTTTATAAAGTCTAAACTTATTCCTCAACCCTTTATATTATCCAGACCCAGTAATAAGTCGAAACTCTGATTAAAATCAAATAAGTAAAATGTAATTGCTTTTTTTGAGAACAGAGGTATTTTGCAGCAAAAATTTTCTTTTGAAGAGCCGTGTGCAGTGGTTACTTCAAACGACTCTTTTCTTACACATGTTTTAAAATTTTTCCAACCTAGTGATTTTCGTATAAACGATCAAGTACTACCTGTATCAATTAATATTTTACATTTAGTGTTTGTGTCATATATGAAAGGTAATTCGTTATTTTCGCCTTGTAAATTCATTATTGAAAATTGGTTCCGAGGCTTGTACATCCTAAAAAATGATCTTGATCGGTTTGAATGGTCTCTTCATTTTCTTCATAGTCTTCCGTTAAATTTTGGGGTTCAGCGATATACTCGTCTTTTTCAGGATTTTCTTCAGAAGTAAATGTTTCTTGTCCGTTAGTTTGGTACATTGAGTATTCGTCATTTTCGGCTCCTTGTCCGGTCATTTGATAAAGATTCGTTTGTCCAGAAGGCCTGTCAGTCTGTCTAGTGGATATGCTCATAGGGGTAGGTTGATAACTCGCATTCCGTTGCGGAATGGGTTTGTGGTAGGTTAGGGATGCGGTGTTGTCAGATCGTAATTTCACCAATTCCGCGCCGTGCATCGTACAAAACTTAATAAAAACTTTCACTTAAATCAAGGTTTAAAGTACTTAGAGTGGGAATTAAATTTTGAAACTTGGCAGGTATAAGCAGCATGATTCCCTCATTCAGAATATTAAACCATAAAGGTAATATTTTGTTTGAAAGAACGTTAAAAAGTTAGATTTAATAAGAGTTGTACTTTAACAAACATAAAAAATTAGTAAGCGACAATTTTTCGTATTTGTTGATTAAAACCTTTTTGAAACCGTAAAAGTTTGAGATAATTAGTTAGATTTTATTATTCATTTTATTTCATGTTGGTAGGACCTTTGGTTAGCTGCTAGTAAAGTGAAAAGTTTTTAAACGCTGCGCGTCACATTTTCGCCGAGTACTGGAGGCCTATAATCGTACGTAGATTGCGGCTTTTCTTCCTGTATGCATATATTTTTAAGTATTTCTTCATAAAAATAATTTAAACTTATGTAAATAATTACATTTTTACATACAAATTAAAATGTATTTAACTAGATAATTTGAAGGTTCTCTATTATTATTAAAAATAGAACATTTTATCTTTTGTATTAATGTGAGAGAGTTTGTGTCAGCTACCTGGTACCATTTGTGTGTAGTAACTTACCATGTAACTTCCTATAATTTTGTGATAGCAATATTACATGAAAAAAAATAACTACTGGGTCAATAAAGAATAATAGTATATAAACATTTTACCGTTTCAAGTTAAAAACGGGCTTCATGTGGTGAAATTAATATGTACTTTTACTTACCATAGTTTGGTGAATGTAATAGGTTTCAATATTCTGAAAAACGTATTTCTCTCTGTTCATAATCGGGTGATAAGGGTAGAACTCCACACAAGTTAAAATCACTGTCATTATTATTTTCACTCACTTCATCACTATCTTCTAAAAACAAACATTCGTCTTCATGCTGCTCCAACATCAGGTCCATATCCTCGTCATCAGAAACGTCTGGTCCCAGAGTGATGATTAGGCTTTCCACGGCTTCTTCCATGATGCATTCATTTGTCCACGCTTCTTCAATAACAGTTTTTGTGTGGTTTACAGCTTTTGCCCAATCACTTGCTGTCACATTTTCAAATGCTTCTCTTGTAAGTTTTGTTATCTCTGTCATCGAAAATTTTTTATTTTTATCGGCTACATATCCTTTTATTTGTGCCCAGATCAGTTCTATTGTGTTGAAATAGCAGTGATATGGCGGGATTCTGATTATTTTGTGTCCTTTTAATGCACCAAATTCATCTATTACATAAAGGGGTGGATTTGGTTTATGTTGAGTTATAAGATGAAACAGTTCTGCTTTCTTGAAGTCTTCGTCGTACTGGATATTTCGATTCCTCAACCATATTATCATATCACTTTTTTTGGCAGACATAGTTGGAGCTTTATCCAGTATTTTTGAATGGTATGAAGCATTGTCCATTATTATTATGGACGGTTTCTCTAAATTTGTAAGCAATTGTTCATCAAACCACTTTATAAATGTTTCATGGTTCATTTCTTCGTGATAATCGTTCGTTTTTCTAGATGAAAACAACAAAAGACAGTTCGGTATAAAGCCACGGGAGTTTCCTGCATGTAAAAGTATAATTCGCTCCCCGCGTCCTATTGGCACTGCCATTGTCCCCTCTTTCTTGCCATCCTTCCACCCTCTTCGTCTTGTAGGTCCAGTATTGACCCAAGTCTCGTCTAACCAAACAATATCCTCAAACTGATGCTTCCTTATCTCTCTCAGAAATTTGCAGCGCAAAGCAACGAGGTCCGGTCGCTCTAATAACACTTTTCGACCATCGATTTTCTTATAAGAAAATCCAAGTTGCTTCAGCAGTCTTGAGTGAGGATTTACTGCCAATGAATAAATCAGCCTCTTTTAATGATATACACAGTTTTTTCAACGTTGGATGCTCCTTTCTAATAATGTAGTTATACACATGACGTCGTATTGCATCGATCTGGAAGGAGTCAAGTCTGGTAACACGCTTTTTCTTTGGTATTTTCTTATTAGAGGTATGGAACATAGGTGACTCACCGGCAGCAATTGTTCTATCTCTTTCTTGACATATTTTCGTAACTGTATTTTTGTTAATGCCCAACGCCATAGCAGTCCTCGTCACAACTTTCTGCACTGGAAGTAAGGTTCCTTTATTATCACGCTCTTGAATAAAATAGTCTCTTAGGGAACAAACCAGCCGTTGAGATTGTGCCCGCAACGGAACGCCTCGGCCAATAGTTTGATACGGTGTGTTTTGTTTTTGGGGATGTATACGAGGTCGTCCTCTTTTATTCACACTACCGTTTTCAGACATTATAAAGGACTATAAGGATTGAAACAGTAAAACCTTGAAAAATACTGTTAAAGGGAAGCAAAACTCAAATTGCAAAATGAAACACACTGTCCCACTAGTAAATCACTCCGCCACAGAAAAAAATGAAACTGAGCGACGAACGGAAGTATAAAGTCGACTTGGCAACAAGGCTCGCACACGCAGTAATATTAGGATATCTCATTCGCCGAGACGGCCGTAGCCCCCACTCCCTCTGGCCGATTTCCCCTACGTAGAATCCTATTCTGTTTTAAATCAAGCCATAGTGGATATACTAGTTATACTATGTAAAAATTAAATTTAACTTTGCCATTTTTATTCAAAAGATATTTATAAATTTTGTATAATACCTAACCTAACCTAACCTATCACAACAAATAAGATTCATTAAAACTAGAATGTTTCAAAAAAAAAAATTAAAATGGAAATTCAGGATTTGAACCCGTAACTTACAATTATTATGCCTGTACCGTAACCATTAGGCCATGGGTTTCTACTGTTAATCTTGATACAGTTTCTCTTATTACATTGTGGCTCATAGCTTTCCCTACATTCTCTCCCCTCTCAAGGAACCGAGTTGAATTTTTCGCATGCGCGTTGTTGAAGATCCTGCACCGGTCAAAGTCTACTTAGTGGATATGCTCATAGGGGTAGGTTGATAACCAGTATTCCGTTGAAGGTAATGGGGTTTATTTTGGTATTGATGGTTGATTGTCCTCTTTGAGGTTGGTCATGGTTAGCAAAAGGTATTTTATAGGAAGGATTTCGCTGTTAGTAAGTTTGTTTAGGTATTTGGTGATATTTAGTCTCTGGGTGTGTTGGTTTTCTTAAGTTATAATTTTGACTTTTCTGAAAAACTGATTGTTTGTTCGGTTGTGTAAACATTTTGTTATTTTTGAATTGAAAATCATTAGTTAACATATTTAAAGCTTCTGCGAGTGTTTTGGGGGTTTTTAGTCCTGATTAGAGGCCCTAGTGGTTCTTGAAGACCTCTTAACAAATTCTTAATGCTAAATTTTGAACATATTCACACAATGTGTCAATAGCTTTAACTGGTTCTTTTTTAATAAAATATACTATTTCCAAATTTATTAATTTCTGTATCCTTTCATAGAATTTAAAAGGAGATTCATTTACTTCTTGTTTTAGCTCTGCCATTTCAAGATTTAAAGTAAAACAGTCTCTTCTATCTAGGAAACTAGTTGAAAGAATTTTTCTAACATCCAACCAGTTATAACTGTTTGAACTTACAACTAATTCTAAGGCTTGTCCTTTTAGTTTAGGTAACATTGACGACATCAAATATTCATTTTGAAAGTCATCACGATTATTGGTGACAAAGAATTTACTTACTATCTTGTCACAAATTCTGACAAATCTTTTTAACATGATTATCTCTCCAGAAACTTCTGGTATCATATCTAAGAATTCTTTCTTTAAAATTGGAAGTCATTTTTATTTTTTATATTTATTATTTAAAAAATAATACAAATTACAATCAGTAATATATATTGAAAGTCAGTGTTATACTTTTTCAATAATATTTCTTAGGATCTACTTACAAGGTATTCCCAAACACTTTGCTCATTTGCACTGAACAATTTGCACTTTCACTGTAATCTACTTTCTTCTGTCACGATATTCACTCGTGCTCTTAATAGATATTCACTCTATTACGTTTTTGTAGATATTCACTCTACTAAGTTTTTCGATACCGTTACAGATATTCGCTCTGTAATTTATCGTGGTTGCAGTATCCCGGTTAATGATTAAAATCGACAAAAATTAAATTCACTATTTTTCCGAGATGTGTCCTACCGACTGCGCCAGTTACGTGTTCTATTAGGCTTGAAAGGTTTTTAAAAATTATTTTAATTTTACAAACCTTTATTTAATAAACATTCTATTTGGAAAACTATTACATTAAATTTGCTTTATAGAGGCAACCTACACACTGTCTTAAAACTGTTCTCACCACTTGCACAATAGAAAAGCTGCGTAAGCAGGAATTATCTTAGTAGAGTTCACATAGCTTACATATATGTGTGTGTGTGTGTGTGTGTGTGTGTGTGCATTGTTTTGGTAGTTATTCATTTATTATAAAATTTTTATTATATAAATAATAAATATTTCATTAAATAATTTAATATTTTTATATTACATGCAACAGTATGTGTTATGTAACTAATGCAGTATTACTTAACATTCTTGTAGATTTTTACACTGGTTGCAGACAACCATCATACTTCCCCCACCACTATAATTCCACCACTATAATAGATCATCTATATTACAGCATGCAGTTCCTCTTCATGGGTCAGTCTTTCTTTGTGCTTTGCAAACTAAAGACTGATCATTGATTTTCATTTTCCTATGCTTCTCATTTCATATTAACATATATATCATATAATTTGTTATTACAGGTTCTTACTGCAATGTTAGGCTATGAGATACATTTGTAAGACAACGGTTGCATGTTATTCATTAAAATTATTGGCTATATTTTAAAGCGGTTGCATGTTATCGATTACAATTATTGTATATATTTTAGAAATACGTTTAAAAACATAAGTTTTCTTTCAAAATAACAAGGAGATGTTTAATATGTGTTTTTTTTCAGGATATAATAATTTCTATTCTTTTCAGATTGGTTTCTAATATATTCTTTTTCAGTTTAACTTTAAAATCCCTTCTCTATCATGCGTTCCCTTGGATTTTTTTTGTTTCAACCAGCTTGGAGCCATGTATCCTCTCCCTCCCCTTAAACAAAATATTTGTTCCCAATCTTACATTCTTTTCCACAATATCCTTACAATCCCTTCTATATCACGCAATACAAGGCTTACTCACGATAGTTTGTCGGGTTAAATCTGGCAGTGTTTTGCGTTCCTTTGGATGTTTTCGGTTTCCACACGCTTGAAGCCAAATATCAATCCATCCTTCCATCATCCTTTATTCTCAGATGGCCTTGACTCACTGACGATGACCTAGATCTGAAGGTTTAACGTATTTCATCCTTACTCTAACATCGAAGAATAATTCTCCAAAAACTTAACCTCCATCCAAATCCCCCACCATTCAACATACAGTATATATTGGGCACCTCAAAAAATCGAACAACCTCGTTACCTTTCAAACGAAGTCGTCGACTTAAATCCTATTTCCGGACCTAGTAAACCAAACCCTAAAAGAGCAATATCTCCAGTTCCTCTGCAAAAAGCGAAACGGGTGCACCAATCTGGTACTTATACGTTCAAAAAAGAACCTAATAAGAACATGACGTGCAATAACACCGTGACGCAACCGGATAAACATCTTTGCAGTAAGCATTTGAAAAAAGGGGGGGAGGAGGAACGAAATTCCGATTCCCCCAGTCCAAACAAATGCACAGATAATGAAACGGTTTATGTAGACAGTTAAAGTTGAGGCCTTCAAAAATTCAACCAATTAAAAACTGGTTGACTATATTGAGGACCACTTAGCAGTTATTCCCTGTGTATACGGGTCTATGCTCTTGAAGCTTCCAGGAAATAATTTTGAAAGGAAAAATCCTAAAGAAGGTTGGACTTTGAGAGTCAAAGGCATCAAAGTCCCAGCCAAAGGGAAAAAGAAAGGAACAAAAATAAGAGGAAAGAAAATTCTTTATTGGGAGATTCGAAAATAATCCCGTCATTTCCTCCTGTTGCCCCCCAAAAAAAACTCCTTGGGATTAGACATGGCTTCTTATTTTTTGGTATCTTTGAACGGCCTTGACATACTTAAAGAAAAACGTTTTATGTCCCACCTTGAAGGGTTCGATCCTCAGACAAGGTCTCTATGAAGAAACTCCCGGACCGGCCTCGAGACGAGATTGCAAATATTTTAACTATAAGACAAACTAGTACCCGTCATTAAAACAGCAGTACACGTTTTACAATACTCGTACTTCAACATCGATTACAAAATATTTTTTTGAACACACTAGAACCATAAAAACAAACTAACATCCTCTGGCCTAACACAAGCTTCAGATTATTCATCCAGAATCTAACTCGGTTTATACAGACGTTTTCTAACAATATCAAACATCAATTTATTCATAGTATATATATATCCAGGTTTATCCCGATTTTTCAAACCTTAATTTATTCTTCCTAAATTTATCCCGGTTTATCCCGATTTTTCAAAAATCTATCCTGGATTTTTACGAAAGTTTTCCGGGATAAATTTTAACACTCTCTTTCGGAAAATTCCCCCTCCCATTTGTTAGGAAGGTCGTAAAAGTGAATCTACTTATATGCATACGGTTATCTGATAACGGTGGTAACTTATGTAACATTTAGAAATAGAAATGTTTTTTCTTTGCCTGAAAAAAAATTCCCTTAAAAATTGAAAATGTAATATATATGCTGGTACGTATTTCTCCACGGATCGAAAAATATGATGAATAGTTATTTTCTGGAGTACATTTGTTCATTCTGCAGAGCAAAAAATCAATATTCCGACGTTTCTATAGAGTCTCATCTAGCATTGACGAGGTGAACCCAACAACAGTTGAAGAGCGCAGACTACTCTGCTCCTATATATAGAGGAATGAAGCCCCGCCCATTGACGTCAATCCACAAACACCTGAGCCAAACAACTATTCACATTCCTTGCCTTTTGTTCACTTTCCTGCGATAAAATCTATCGATGACACATTTCAATTCTCTGGGTAAATTCAAAGTATCATCGCGTTTGTTAAGACTCCCTTGCTTCTCTATTTCGACAGCCTCACGAATAATTTTAGTCCTGTAGTTTTCCACTTAAGCAATCTGTCGGCAAGACGAAATCAATGGTATGCACTGTATCGCAGTGGTGCTTGTACAGAGCCGACGTTTCCTGCTTGTTTTTAAGACTAAGTTTGTGCTCCACAAGCCCAGCTGAGATATGACTTTTCGTTTGGCCAATGTACGATTTCTTACAAACTCCACATGAAACGCTGTAAACACCATGGTTTTCCAAGAAGATCTTATCTTTGGCGTTACCAAGAACCTTGTCGATGGTGATGTTAGGTTTGTAAACAGAACGTACACCATTCCTCTTAAAGAGTCTGCCAATTCTATCAGTGGTCCCTCTAATAAAAGGCAGGAAAACAGTACCAGTTTTCTCGGTCTCTTTCTCGTGTACGTCAACCCGAAGGCCAATTTGGCGGTTTAACACTTTATCATTGGCATATTCCTTATAGCCATTACTTCTAAGCACCTCTCTCATAGTAATAAATTCTAGGTCCCTCGAATTGATGTCCGTTAACTATTGAGACAGAGAGAAGAGCGTGTCAGCGAGGGCCTGGATCTGTGATTGGTGGTGGTGTGACTCAGCTTTAAGATATCTATTGGCGTGAGTCGGTTTTCTGCAGAACAGAACCATTCTGACCCTTCCTAACCAAGACGTCCAGAATCGGCAAGCAGCTATCACTCTCTAGTTCCAAAGTGAAAAATATCCTGGAAAGGCGAGATTTGAGATACGTAAGGAATTTATCAAGATCTGTGCCACCATGTTGCCAAATCAAAAAGACATCATCCACAAAACGAAATCAAGCTTTAGGCCTGAGAAAAGCATAATTCAAGGCGTCTTGCTCAACGAGCGTCATAACAATATTGGCTATATCCGGAGAAAGAGAGATCCCATAGGGGCGCCATCAAGTTGCCTGTAGAACTGTTGATTAAACAAAAAGCAAGTGTTTTTGAGACAGTGTCTAGCCAGATCTAAGATATGTGGAGCGAGCTCTTCAAAAATAGACATTCTCTGAAGCACTTCCTCAATGGAAACTCTGGGAAATAATGACCTGACATCCAAGCTAGCCAATATGTCACTTTCTTCAACTTGAATTCTTTGCAGCACTCGGACAAAATGTTCAGAGTTCTTGATATAGGAATCGGCCTTCTGAACCAATTTCTGCATAAGTTTAGCCAAATATTTCTCCAGTTTCTGAAGTGGTGAATTAATAGCACTCACTGTAGGTCATATAAGAGTGCTCGGTTTATGGATTTTAGGTAAACCATATAACTTACATCATCTACTAGATTTTTCTTGAGGAATTTTCTTGGATTGCGTTTCCTCATTGATAGGAGTTTGTTTAATAATCCGCCTGGTAGTCTTTTCCAAGTAGGTGGCCGGATCGTTCTTAACCACTTTGTAATTTTCATCATTTAAGATCTCTTTCATCTTATCCATATAATCTGAAGTATTTAAAACAACAGTTGCGTTACCCTTATCAGCTGGCAATATGGTAATGTCTATATTATTTTTCAGTTTAAAAAGGTTTTTTTTCTCCAGGGCTGATATTAGGTTTAGGAATGCTGCTAGTACGTAAAATACTAGCAACCTCTTGACGAATTTCTTCAGCTTCAGTTATATCTATGTAGGCTATAGATGTTTCAACCTCAGATATTATTTCTTCTAAAGGAAACCTGGCAGGAGCAATTGCAAAGGTAAATCCTTTACATAGGACAGAGATTTCAGCATAACTGAGGCTGTACCTAGATATGTTCTTCACAACCAAGTCAGGATCCAGAGTCTGACGATGAAATTCAGAAGTTTTAGCAGTAAGGTTATCAAACTTCTTTACCAGTTTCGTAGTTTTCAGACCTACATTGGTTTCTGATCTCCAAGCCACTAGATTATCGATACGATCCTACAAAATACGATGAACAACAATGCTAAGGTAAATGTGCAAAGTGAGAAGTTCTCATTCAGTGGTAGCAAGGTTTTTCCTAGTACGATAGACTTGCTCGCTAAGTAGAGCTTTACTGGCATTCTGAAGAATATCTTCAGTTCTTCGAGTTTTGGTGTGATGCGATAACTTAGTGAACATAGGTAGGACGTTGTTGTTACGACAACGGGTCAGAAAATGAAGGTCACAGATTAGAGTAGCCTTCCTCATATTGCTTGTATGCACTCTTCACTCGCTCTTCTACTGTTGTTGGGTTCACCTCGTCAATGCTAGATGAGATTCTAGCGAAACGTCGGAACTGCGAATTTTGTACTGCAGAATGAATGGATGTACTGCAGATAATAACTATTCATCGTGTTTGTGTGTGTGTGTGCATGTGCGTGTGCGTGCGTGTGTGCGTACGTGTGTACGTGTGTGCGTGAGGAATGTTTTGGCAGAAATAAGGATTTTAGATGTAATAAGTATTTAATGTATATCGGGTACAACAATTCGTTAATTGATTATTTGATGTTTTCAAATGTTTTATAATTCATTAAACTAAGTATTGTAAAAAACTAGAAAACGCACTAATTTTTAAATTAAGCTCTAGAAAAGTCCGTCTTTCAACATATTTGTTAATTTTTAACCCCTTAAATGCCCAACGGTACTTGTAAGTACCACCTTCTATTTCTGCTTATAAGTACATGTAGTGTGTATTCTTGCTCTTTAAATTCCGTTTGTACGTTTCAGTACCATCTCAACTTTAGGGAAATTAAGAATCTTATATTGACAACACTGAATTATTCTTTGTTTAGCTTCATTATACCGACCGTTACAAAGTGAATATTTACACTTTGAACGTGCGTTTTGTGTCAACTTTCTGGATAGTGTAGAATGCATATTGTGATTTTTATATAAGTATATAATATTCTAGTCAAGTTGAAACATTTTTATTTGAAAACAGTTAGTAGTTTATATTACAATTATATTTATTTAAAGTTGACTCAGAAGTTACGTCGGTCCACGTAGTGCACATGGAAGGAATTGACATAACCTACAAATAGTTGTTTTCTTGTGCTAGTGAATTTTTATTTTGAAGTTACTTGAAAAGATTACTCATATTTTTACTTCACCATGGCGTGCACTGATGAGGAAATTCTAGAATTTCTTGAAGAAGATGATTTTGTAATAGAATTGGACAATAATACTAATACTGATATTGAAGATAATGACGAGTCTGAGGAAAACAATGTCGGTGAGCAAAATGCTAGCAGATCTAATGAAACTAATATTTTTGATTTAGTTTTCAATAATGAAGTAATTAGGATAATACTCGTACAAAGTTCAATTGCAGATAAGGAAAATCAATCAAATGACAGGCCTAACTCTCATCGGCAACAAATAACCAATACTAAAAATAAAGAGGATAGTATGCCTAATTGTAACATTGAAACCATTTCGTTCTAGTGAAACAGACCAACAACCCTCTACATCAAGAAGAATGGATGACGTTTCTCGAAAATGGAGAAAAGTCAAAAAATCTACAATAATACCCGATTATAATGCTCATGATGGGATCAATATAAATATGTTTGGGCACTGTAATACAGCAACAGATGTTTTTTTTCAAATGGTTGGAGTGACATTTGAGAACATTGTTTATCAAAGTAATCTATACGCTACTCAAAATACTAAAAACGTATGCCTGTCATTAGAAGAGTTAAATGTATATGTGGGAATTAATATGGTTATGGATTATAATGTTTTACCATCCTGGAAAGATTATTGGAGAAGAGCATCTGATCTCTACAATCAAGCAATAGCAAATGCCATGGCTCGAAATAGATTTGATTCAATTTTTAGTAACTTGCATGTCAACGATAATGCTACTATAACAACGAATAATATAGACAGGGTTTATAAGATAAGACCAATGATCAACAGTTTAAATAAAACTTTCTAGGCTGCATATGAAGGATCATGACATTTGAGTGTTGATGAAACCATGGTACTTTTTAAGGTCGTTCCACCATGAAGCAATATAATCCAAAAAAACCTATAAAACGAGGATTCAAAATATAGAGTATAGCAGATATGAAAGGCTATGTAAACAAATTCAGAATTTATCAAGGGAAGGACAAAACTCTAGATAGTGAATTTGAAAACTACTCCCTTGGGGAAAGTGTTCTCCTATACCTGACAAAGGAAGAATGGGGGAAAGGACGAATCATATTTTTTGATAACTTTTTTACTTCAATATCTCTACTGGAAAGGCTTCGGAATGAAAATAAACTTGCTTGTGGCACTATAAGAATAAATGGAAAGGGAATTCCTCAAAACATGATTGAAGATGAAAAACTCGAACGTGGTAACAGTGATCATAGAATTTCAAATACAGATCTTGGTTTTTATAAATGGAAAGATACTAAGATAGTCACATTTGCTTCAAACTATCATGATTCTGAAATTAATACTGTATCTAGAAAAAAAATAAAATTCACTCTCGTCCTCATAATAAGTGTAGCCACTGTGGTGTGTTTTTAAGTTGTAATGAAAAAAACTGTTTTAGTTATTATCACAATATTGGACAATAATACTTATAAAATTATTCAATAAAATTTTTATGTAAATATTCAATTCAATTTCATTTGTAATAATTCAACTTTTTGTTTTGCTTGTATTCAGATAAATTAACTAATCACTTATGAATAAAAAATTTAAAATGTTGTGTATTTTTACAATACTTTACCATGAAGAGTATACCATAAATAAATAGACTGAAGATAACATCGTGTTAGTAGTTGCAGATATCATACAAAATCAGATTAGTAAGTAAAACATATTACTCTAACTAGCATGTTAGTAGTGAATTGAGTTAAAGTCCTTATGGTCACATAGTCACTTGCTGGACCGACGGTACTCGAGTCCCACCATCAAAAAATATATTTATTTATTAAATTTTATTTTTTTTTGTTTTTACCACTTTAATAGAGCATCACTGAAGACCATTCAATGATAAAATTCACAATTTTTAAAAAATTTTGAGCCATCGGGCAACTAAGGGTTAAAGTTGGTACCGTGTTTCCGTTTCAGGACTGGACGTCATGTTATTGCTGCAAGTGTTAACTGTTTTCCAAAGATATAAATGTTAAATTCTACTTTCTACGTTTTCTTTTCTTGTAAGACATTTTTATCCGTAAATATTAAATGGGAAACTACATTTATGGATTTTAATTTGTTAACAGAACTGTTTGGATGAAAAGAAAAATAAGTTTACCTGGCAAAATTTGTGGTAAGTATATATTTTTGGTTTGCGGTGTACGAGGTTTGCATCGTATAAATTCTATTGTTTCTTATATAGAGTATATATTTCAGTAACATGTGAAACTATAAAAAAATACATGAAGTCTCCCTTCATGGCATTTAGTGATATAATAAACATTTGCTAAATTAAACCTAACCTCAAATCATGTTTTTTAGATTTTTCACTCATCTTGTTTTCCAAAATCTATTTGTTTTTATACTAAAGTAGGTTAAAATGCATCAGCGCGGCCACCTACGATATTTTGGAAAATTTTCCAAAACCACCAAATAAAACGATATCCACAAGAATTTTTTTTAATTAACCTAGGAAAGTTATTTTTTTCAATTTAAAGTAGGTAAAAAAATTCAGTGAAGAGGGTTTTCCTGGTTGTGTAACGCTAGTACTCTTTTCCTTGTGGTCTTCTCCGCACCTCAATTGGTTTAATTTCGTGTTAAACCACCGTCATTTTCAATAACCGCTACTTCATCTTAATTACACGCAGTTAGTAGTTAAATAAACCTTTAAGTTTTATTTAATAGTGAATGCCCGCTGATTAAGATTGGGTTAAAAGTGTGTTAGTGCAAAACCCCCAGTTACGTTCTGTGACGACCTATTGCGCAACAGGCAGCTACCCTTGTAAAAGGTAACAAAGTTCGGACTATTTGTCGAGTACTGTGTATTGTCTTGAAGCGTTATTGGTTATAACGTGAACATTGTGTTTAACCGCGTGTGCAATTTTATAACATTTCTAGTGTATGCAAACTTTAGCCAGTTTAAAGAGTGCACTCATTCTTAAGAACTTGTGTGACTTAAACATATTAAAATAACAAATTTACAGCTGTTCAGTGTTACAGAAAAGTGTCACCGCCCTTGGCAGTGATTGCAAGTCCGGTGAATGCAGGTTTGGGTAAGCTTTATCTGGTTCGTTGCAGGGTGATGCTTTATTTGTTACATCCGGACTAGCTATTACATCAGAAAATTATGATATCGCTTACCAAGCATTGCAGCACCGTTACGCCAGTCCTAGATTGCTAGCCGACTTTTATTTTCTACAAATTTATAATTTACTAAATTGCAAACCGCAAGCTACAAGGATTTCAACCAATTTCTTTCTGTTCATTCTAACGCTCTCAGCGCGCTTAAGGCCATTCAATTGCATGACCTGGCCGACTTTCTGTTGTTCCAACTATCCGTAAACAATCTAAGTGACGAAACCCGATTGGACTTCGAAAAACAATTAAAAACGTGAAAAATACCCACTTATGCCTCACTTAACACCTTTGTCACTGAACAAGCATGCGCAATGGAATTATTACAAAGGGATCCCGAGAGCCCAACACCGAAGGTTGAACACCCCACTAGACTCATAACGCTGATATCGACATCAGCAGCCGCTAGAAGCAACCCAGACGACTACGCAGATGAAGCCGCAGAACTGAATGAAGATCATCGCAGCACTATAACACACCACGCATACGTGACTCAACCGCAGGCTCTGGGATCACCAGTGATCCTCCAACACATACAGCCCATCCCAAGAGTGCCCACACCGCAACCATCACAGACTGTTAGAAATGGTTTCCCCAGACTGCGCTTGCCTACCAGACCAACCAACCCGCCACGTAACGATCCGTCCGCAGCGCAGTGTTTCTATTGCTCAGCCATTCACAATATCTTTCGTTGTCCAGAATTTCTTACACTAAGAGCCCAGGAACGACGTGAGTCTATACGACATATGCAGCGTTGTTTCAATTGTTTCGGCACTCACTACCAAAACAGGTGCAAATCATCCATGACTTGTAAACATTGTAATGGTAATCATCCCTCCTTGTTACATGACTCTAACCCAGCTTCACAACAGCGACATTACTTGCTCGACACCAACCAACAATGGCATCAATTCAACCAAAAATGGAAAACCGCTCGCTCTCTCCGGTAACCTTAATGTTGCTTCTGTCTTATTGGTTACGGCTCAGGTTATTGTTATTGATCATTTTGGAAATCCGCATATCCTTCAGGCAATCATTGACCCAGGCAGTCAAGCGTATGCCATAACAAAAACCGCAACCACACTTTTGAGCTTGCCTACTCGGCAATCAAATCTTTCTTTGACTGGAGTCAATTCTAAGACCAAACGTATATCAGAATATGTGTCCCTACAAATCTCTTCTAGACATGACACAAACTTCACAATTGATGTAGAAGCTGCAATACTACTTCACCGCAGCTGACCCTCTTCCATCAACCGCACTATCACCAAATATACGCGCACATTACCAGTATTTGCCACTCGCTGACCTTCATTTCCACACTCCTGCTCGATCGACTTAATATTAGGAACTGACATCTTCACCCATAGTCTTGTCGATGGACCACAGACCATCATCAAAGGTCAACCTTCTGCCCTAAACACCTTCTTCGGGTGGATTATCTCGGGGTCACTTTCCGACCATCTATATCGTCAGCCTCACGCCCTCACTACAATGTTAGCCGCACGCAACGACTATACACATCGATTCATGAATATCAAACAAGTCATCCGCACCAATAAAGAGACACAACGCGATAAAGACTTACACGAGACCAACACAACTAGTGACAACTTTAGAAAACTTCAGCCAACTTACCATATCACAGAGTCTCTTTTCCCCTTCAACACCCATAGTCGAACCCTCCGGACTGCGCAGGGTGGGTGGCAGAGTTCATCATTCTCCACTAAACCACTCATTTCATCAAAACTTCTTTCTTCCCCCCAGCGAATCCTCATTCTTTCTTGCCCCAAAACATCTAATTGGTCACCCGCTACTGGATCACCCTACGGAGCGGTTCAAGGAACCATCCCTCATCTCACAACGGCCACTTCTTCAGCAGATGTCTAACCGCTTCTGGAAGTCTTGATCCACCCCATACTTACCTACTCAACACCACCAAAGAATTAAGGACTTCAATCCACTTAAGGAAGAACAGCTAGTCTGCACACCTGTAACTAACCGTGTTGGACCTCCTTCAACTGTCTAGCTATCCGTTGACCTCCTAACATTTCTTACTGGCTTTCGTTCACTTTCACTACTCACCATCTCAGGTTCTAAAACATCCGTTTTTTGGTGGGCGGTATGTTGAAAACTAGACCTAACCTGTTTCAGCTGTACATTTTGAATCTTGTGTTTGCCGCTATATAAAACAACAGATATTAGCGTTACCCAGCTACACGCTAGATGTCTCTCTCTAACCTACATTACAGTGCTGTTTTCCTGGTTGTGTAACGATAGTACTCTTTTCCTTTATGTCTTCTCCGCACCTCAATTTGCTTGATTTCGTGTTAAACCGCCGTTAGTTTCAATAACCGCTATTTCATGTTAATTTAAGTAAACCTTAAGGTTCTATTTAATAGTGAATGCTCCCTGATTAAGATTGGGTTAAAAGTTTGTTAGTGCAAAATCCCCAGTTACATTCGGTGACGACCTATTGCGCAACAGGCAGCTACCCTTGCAAAAGTTAACAAAGTTCGGACTATTTGTCGAGTACTGTGTATTGTCTTGAAGCGTTATTGGTTATAACGTGAACACTGTGTTTAACCGCGTCTGCAATTTTATAACATTTCTAGTGTATGCAAACTTTAGCCAGTTTAAAGAGTGCACTCATTCTTAAGAACTTGTGTGACTTAAACATATTAAAATAACCGTTCAGTGTTACAGAAAAGTGTCTCCGCCCTTGGCAGTGATTGCAAGTCCGGCGAATGCAGGTTTGGGTAAGCTTTATCTGTTTAAGGATTAGTTCTAAATTCAACTTTATTAATGCTGTACTCAAAGTTATCGCCCGCATTTAACTCTTTTCCCGTTATATATAGAACGGGTGGTCCTACGGTGAAAATACACGTAATTCTTTCCATTCATTGATACTCAATTAATTAGGTTGCAAAACCAACAGTAAGGTTTGCTTCAAATAATAACTTCAGATTAGTGTTCAGTATAGTCAAATTGATTACAAAATGGAAAATGTCTCCGTTCATAGCGCTAGTCGCCGATCTTATTATTTACCCTTATTTTAATCAAATAATTTCCTTTGATCACTTAAACAATAGTTTATGACTATCCGAACTTTAAATTTAGTAAATTTGTTAAAACTTACTGAGACAGAACGTTTTCGATCGTAAAGTGCTGATCTTCATCAGTGTCTTCTGCTTGGAGATGTCGGGTCAAGTGGTGACGGTTTTAAAGGTAGGTTTTCGATAGTATCAAAGCGTATGTGTGATTTGTATTGTGTTTATTCGTTTAATATGTTTGTACTTTGTGTTGTTGTGTAACCGACGTTGTTCGGATTATGAAGAATGAAAATGGGCGAAGGGTTGTAACACATTCAATTATACTCATATTCGGGAAACCATCTCTCCTCGAATTTATCTATGCTGGCTATCAACGGCTTTCTGTCAAGCCATATGTTCCGAATCCTGGACGTTGTTATAAATATCAACGATTCGGATATGTGAGCACATCGTGCACTAAGTCAGAATATGCGGTCACTGTGGAACTCAAGGCCACGCCGAGAAAAATTGCAATAATACAGCAAAATTCCCTAATTGTGCTGGAGATCACCCTGCTCGCTCCTTTAGCTGTCCAAAGTTCAATGAGGAGAAAGAGATCCTGAGCATCATAGCAAAAGACAAAATTTCATTTTCTGAGGTGAAGAAAAAGTACAAGTCTGTATCACCTAGACTTGTAGGCAAATTGTTTGAGGCAGGGTCAACAACCAAAAAGTCCTGTTCAAACTGCATTGAGCTTAGCAAGAAAATTAAAGGTCTCACTCAGCAAATTAACCAGCTACTAGCTCTTGTAACCAAGACGGCCTGTACAGCTGATTCTGCACCAAATAGCAAAAGAGTTGACCCACTTCTTGCTCCAGGTCCCTCAACTTAAAAGCTTGGTGCACGAAGTGAGTTCATAATTGACACTAAAATTGTATAAAATGACAAATCTTTAGATAAAAAACCAAAAGGAAAACCAGCGACTACTACTAATAAAGTTGCACTTCCAAAATCATGTGCAACATTAGAAACCCAAGTAGAGTCTAATGCCAACTTTCCTCCTAAAACGTTGTCAAGTTTTTCACATTCCACCACTGACGTTGTTCAGATGGAATCTGAGGAAACATTGACTGAGATATCCCCTGATGTTCCAGGCAATTCAAATTCTAATGACAGCAATGACAGCCAGGTGAATCCATTTCACTAAAACACAATGTCCACACTCAAACAATCCATGATTCAATGGAGCATTAATGGTGTCAGAAGTCACATTGAGGATTTCAAAATAATTGTGAGAGATGTGTCGCCTATGTACATCTGTATTCAAGAGACACATCTCCACGTATCTCACAATTTCCATCTAAGGGAGTATTCAGTTTACAGATCGGACTTCGTTACAGAAAATCGAGCTAGAGGTGGCGTAGCCATTCTAACCCGCAACTGTATGACTCCGTTTCTGTGAACTAAATAACTCCCTTACAGGCAGTAGCTATTCAAAAAGCTGTTCCATACAAGCTCACTCTCTTTTGTGTCAACTTTGTACCAAGTGACAACCTGAAACAGATAGATCTTGTAGATCTTATAAATCAGTTACCTACTCTGTCTGTATTAATGGGCAATTTCAATGCCCACCATGTTTCATGGAGTTCACCAGAATGCAACTCAGGAGGGAATCTGGTTGAGAGTGTCAGATCGGAACTATATTTATACCTGCTAAATGACGGTTCTCCGACACATTTAGCAGCGTCTACAGGCGGATGAACCGCTGTTGACTTTTCATTGTGCAGCCCTGCTTTGGCTACAAGGCTAACATGGTCAGCATTGCCTGATCTTTACAGTAGTGATCATACACCCATTGAGATCTCTTTGTGTGACTCCTTATCCGTTATCTTAGACATCACCGTTGGATCTTGGAAAAAGCCAACTGGGAGCAATTATCACAAAATCTAGAATCACTGAACGTGGAAGACCTGGCTCCCATTGATGACTTTGTCAATTCGTTTACAGAAACTGTTTTGAATGCCCCCAAAACGCAATACCGAAAACTTCTTCCAGACCATGACGACCACCTGTTCTTTGGGAGAATGATAAGTGCTCTGAAATCCTTCGTTTACGAAGGAAACCTTTAAACAGATTCAAAAGACATCCAACTAGTGACAACCTAGAAACCTATAAAATCCTCCGCGCAAAAGCACGAAAAATATTCAGGCAGAGTAGACGTGAATCGTGGTCGCAGTACTCTATCACTATTTCAAGATCAACAGCTCCATCCACAGTATGGAAGAAACTACGATCAGTTTGTTGTAGTTCTATTCCGGTGCCATTAATTTCATTAAGGCATAAGGATGGACATTTGACCACAAGCAGTAAGGAAATTGCTAATGTACTGGGAACATCGTTCTCAAAATTTTCTTCATCTACTGCATACAGAGACGCTTTCCAGGTTTACAAGCGTAAACAGGAAGCCTTACCTTTCACCGTTGAATTATCTGGAGATCCTTATTTGAATATCCATTTCTTGACGAATTAGAGTCAGCTCTTTCGTCAACAAAGGATTCAGCTCAAGCCCGGATGATATTGTATACACCATGATTAAAAATCTTCCACCGTCGGAGAAACTAGTTCTCCTTCGAATATACAACCGTATATTCGAGGTGCATGGTTTCCCCGATGTATGGTTAGAAGCGACAATAATTCCTCTTTTAAAACAAGGAAAGGACAAAAGAAAATCCCAGTAGTTACAGACCCATCTCTCTGACATGCTGCTTATGCAAACTACTGGAGAAGATGTTCAACCGAAGTCTTGTATGGTACCTAGAAACAAACAGACTTCTTTCTAACGATCAGTGTGGTTCTAGATAAGGACGTTCATCAGTTACCAGTTGGTTTTGTTGGAGTCAACATTTCTCTTGCGACAATTACTAGTCACTGTTTTCTTCGACCTTGAGAAGGCATATGATATGGCATGTAGAAGAGGAATTTTGAACGTTTTGAAATCGTGGGGTATACAAGGTAACATTCTTGCATTCATTGAGAATTATTTGAATAAGAGGCATTTCCGCGTACGACTTGGAGGCACATATTTTAATCGCTATGAGCTAGAGAATGGTGTACTGCAGGGCGAGGTTCTGAGTGTGACACTGTTTGCCATTGCTCTCATTTTGTAGACGATTTTTGTATATATGTAGCTGCTCGAAGTATGGCTACAGCGGAAAAGTCCTTTCAGATGGTAATTAATAGATTGCAGGAGTAGACCAAATCTACGGGTTTCAAGTTTTCGGCTTCGAAGACACAGTGTATAGCTTTTAGTCGTTGCAGGCAACACCAGGAACCTATTCTTTACCTGATGGTATACGGCTTCAAGCCGCGGACCGTGTTAGATTTTTGGGACTTTATTTGATAATAGACTCTCATGGATTACACCTGTGCGTGATTTGAGGATTCGATGCAGCAAGATAATGGATATGTTGAGAGTCCTTAGTGGTACAGTCCTTAATTCGGGCGCAGACAGAGCCTGTATGCTCCATTTTTATCGCGCCGTCATAAGATCGTGCATAGATTAGGCTGTATAGCCTATTCATTTGCTCGACCTACGGTTCTGAAACTCCTGGATTCAATACATCACGCTGGCCTTAGACTTTCTACTTGTGATTTTAGATCAAGCCCAATCTCCAGCCTTCTAGTTGAAGCTGGAGAACCATCTCTCACAATGCGACATCAAATGCTACAAATTTCATATTACACTGGTCTTCTAAGTAAACCTTAACATCTGGCATTCAAAGCAGTTTTTGATAACTACCTCGAGGATCGCTACGATGTGCGTCAACGTTCGACTGCTCCCTTCGGAATAAGAATGTTGCGCATTTTTTGTAATCTAAATTTAGAACATCCACCTATATTCGAACAAACATTGTGCTACATCCCTCCATGGATAATATGAATGCCAAAATTTGACTTCTCATTGTCCAGGTACCTAAAACACAATATTCCTGACGCTATTTATCGCCAGGAGTTTTTACAGATATGAAATTTACAGACACATAAAAACACAAAGTACAAACATATTAAATGAACAAACACAATACAAATCACACATACGCTTTGATACTATCGAAAACCTACCTTTAAAACCGTCACCACTTGACCCGACATCTCCCAGCAGAAGACACTGATGAAGATCGGCACTTTACGATCGAAAACGTTCTGTCTCTGTAAGTTTTAACAAATTTACTAAATTCAAAGTTCGGATAGTCATAAACTATTGTTTAAGTGATTAATAAGATTCACCGAACGTAATGGACTAAAAAATTCAAGAAGGCCACTCTTTGTTAACGCATGGATGGTTGATGCGACATGAGGATCCACCACTATGTCAGTTTTGTGGAAGTACCATCACATTCTGCTTGATTGTGATGAGTTGACCGATTTGTATATTCGTTACAATCTTCCAGGTACTTTAAAGGTGGTTTTAAGGGACGATGTCACGGCTATTCCGTGGCTTTCCTACGCCACCTGAATCTATTTAATAATATTTAAATTTTGTATAATTTAAGTTTCTTCATTTTTAGATAATTATAATTAGTTTTAAACATTTATTTTATTTTGATTAGTTTCATTTATGGAACATTTATTTTAAATAACACTTGAGGTAGGCGATAATAACCTTGATAGGTTTTTCGCCTGAAAAAAGTAAGTAAAATATGTTATTCTGTGTAGGTATAGAATTTTATTTGTTGTATAATTAGTTTGGCCAGTTTCGGTTGCCAATGTCTAGTATGTAAATATTTACTTTTGAATGTTTTCAAAATAATGCAAAGTAATTAGTTTTAAACATTTATTTTATTTTGATTAGTTTCATTTATGGAACATTTGTTTTAAATAACACTTGAGGTAGGCGATGATAACCTTGATAGGTTTTTTGCCTGAAAAAAAGTAAGTAAAATATGTTATTCTGTGTAGGTATAGAACTTTATTTCTTGTATAATTAGTTTGACCAATTTCGGTTATGTCTGGAATGTAAATATTTACTTTTGAATATTTTCAAAATAATGCAAAGAATAGAACAGCATTTTCTTTAAACAAGTTGTTCTAATTTTCCATAAAAGAATTGTATTTTTTCAAATTATAAGTCGTGGCACTGGTTATAAAATTAAATTTTAAATTGACTTTTGCAAACAAAAAGAAGCATATGTTATGTATTCATAATAACTACGGTGTTACAGTCACTCACATAGCTTCTACTTCAAAATTATTGACTGCCATGTTCTGATCAAGGCAAAAATGGTGCTACATTATAGTTACTGTGTACGTAAAGAATTGAAAAGGAAGATACATGTTATTCTACAATGAAATAAGCATATATATATAACCTCTTTGAGTATACTACTATTTTGTTTCAGAACTTTCGATGGACCCCACTGCTGTATATATTGCGGCAAGAAGTTACATTACTAATTTCTTATCATTAACCAGCTAATGGTAAAAATAATTTTGATTTAGTTAAAGGTCTTTGTAAGAAAGATTGTTATTATTTAAAATCTGGAGAATACAATTTTTAGATGGAAAGGATTATGTCGATAGAGTAAATAAAATGTTAAAGAAGGCCATTATCGAAAAATTATTTTAAAGATAATAGCATCGAACCTGTTAAAATAAACGAATATGTCAGAAAAAGTTTAATATGTATGTATCAAAATTTCTTCAAGTTAACAATGATTTTTATAAAGAATGTGATGGAACTGCTGTGGGTAACAGTTTGTCTCTTTTTATTGCCGAGCTTTTTATGAGCAGATTTGAAGAAAACTTGAAGAATAGAATTACATATTTTCCTAGAATTTGGTTAAGATATGTTGATAGAATTTGATATTTATAGGAAATTTACTAACAATAATAGATATGTTTTAAATAGTTCCAACCATTGTAATACACATAAGACAGCAGCTTTTAATAGTTTGATTAACAGAGCGATTAATGTGCCACTTAGTGCCAGTGGCAGACTTTCCATTAGGCACACTAGGTACGTGCCTATGGGCGCAGCCTCGAGTTGGCGGCAGGCGGCAGCCGTTTATTTCTTTTTTGTACCGATGAGTTTTAGTGACAATAGTAATAATACCTAGTTAAATTTGGTGAATGTCATAATGTAAACCACAAATCATAAAAAAAAAACTAAAAACGTTGGAGAAAAGTATTCTCTTTTTTACATTTTACGGTAAAAATAAGCCTATTTGGGTATTTCGATCGCGTCAGAAGTTGTGGCGTAGAGCTGAGTGAGGCCAGTACTCGCAACATGCACGGCGCCGTAGTGCGCGCTGACTCGTCTGACTATCGCGACAACTTCAATAATCTACTGCTTGCCCTGTGTCGCGTCTGCCCAGCGAATAGAGGGCGCTGTCAGTGTCACAATGGTGTTTAGACAGATAATAATAACAGTGCAATTTTTACCGATGCTTATCAACGTTAAAGTGTATTATGCGTGTTGTGCATTTGTCAGTTATACATAATTAAGTTTTTTTTATACGTAATCAAAAGCGGTAAGTACCCTGGCCATTTGATATGACAATGTCTTGCTTATAATCCTAAAGTACTAACCATATAATAACACTGATAATTAATAAATATTCTATTAATAATAAAAGGTTATTTTAAATGGTAATTTTTTATCTTATCGGCCCCATACGATATTTTGGATTATTGTTCAAAAGCACAAAAATTTACGATATCCAAAAAAAATTTTTTTTTCTTTGAGGGAAGTTACTTTTTTTGAGTTTAAAGTAGGGGAAATTTTTTTTGGCGGAAGCACAAGTTGTGAATAGACGCGGAGTGATACAAACGTCTGACGTCACGCGAACTACATTTATACCTATCTTGGGGCTCCGAGAAGAAAACATTTTGCAATAATTTTTATGCTTTGACTAATTATTTCGCGTGGATATCGTATTTTTTCGTGATTTTGAACAATATTCCAAAATATCGTAGGTGGCAGAAATAGCAAAAATCAACGTTAACTACCCTTCCACCACACACAAAGATTTATTAAAATCCCGCTAAACTACTTACCAGGAGCAAACAATCATTTACAGACACTATTTCACGCACGAAATTCACTTACACATACTACTTCACGCACGAAATTCACTTACACACACTATTTCACGCACAAAACAGAAATTATTGCACTTAAATTCTACACACACTTTATTACAGACAACCTGCAGATATAGGATTCTGCCGCTAAAATAAGAACATGTAGCCAACCTTCCAAATGAAAACTACTGTATTACGTAAAAAACTTCTAGTCGTACACTGGTTTCCCAATAATTAAGAAACATACTGAAAGTAAATAATTATTATATATTCAATTAATTTCGCATAGCAACCTTAATAATTCAAAACATTAACAATTAGTATTTCTTTCATAACTCAGTATAATTTTGTAATTTTTCAACATAGAAGTAAAGTTTGGAATATGCACGCAAGTAATATTTTTCGCACTATGGTACTTATAAATGTACATATAACTAAGCTAATGTACATATAACTACGCAAATAATTAAAAATAGACCGACTCTTATCTTCAGCTAGTATTACACAACAACCTTCAAAATTTAAAACATAAACGGCGAGTATTGAAAATATAATACTTCATTTCGTTGTAATAAATTGATGAAAGAATAGTAATACTTTATAAAGTTCAAAAAAGTTGACAAACGATGTTATTAAAGCACAATAGCAGCTGAAGAGAAGCTACAAATATGCAGACTTATAACTTCAATTAGTGTTACACAACTACCATTGAGATTGACATACCAAAATATTGAATATTTACTGTAACAGAGGTAAACTGTAAAAGTTTTAATTTAAATATTAAATAATCTCTCTTATATTTATATATTTAATAAGCTATACAAGTATAATTAATAATCTATACTAATATCGAGAGTTACTATTCTATGTATAGGATTCATAGAGTAGACAAAAATTTATAAATGTTGCTGGCAGTGAACGTATGTTATGCAACCCAATGTTTTTACCATTTTCATTTCCTGGGGATATTGTGCGATAGGGAATGAGATCATTCGTTGGCATATAAATTTTTTTTTTTTATATTATTATTTTGGTCTTTGAAATTACACAATTACCTTCAAAATTTAAAACATAAACAGCGAGTATTAAAAATACAATACCTCATATTGTTGAAATAAGGTTTTAAAAGAATAATAATAAGTTCACTGCATAACATACGTTCACTGCCAGCAACATTTATAAATATTTTTTTGTGGATATCGTACATTTTCGTGCTTTTGAACAATAATTCAAAATATCGTATGGGGCCGATAAAATAAAAAATTACCTTTTAAATATTAGTACTGTATATACTGGCCTACTGCCTATTAAAATATAAATATTATTTTCTGTTGTGAAAATACGACATGCAGACTGCAGTCACTACCGGTATTACCCTACTAAAGAATTTATTTTTACATTTTATAAATATTATCTTTTTTGTTAACATTTTCATCTAAAATATTAAAAAGGCAACGATTAAGGAAATAAGTCCAGTTAAACCTTTTTATTCACTCGCTTGCAGTACACGGAAAAAAGTGATCACCCTGAAAGACAGTGAACGCACTGTTTATTTATCGTGCTTGCCGTCCACCTAAATTACTTACTTTATTTAATTAATGTGTATAACCAATTACCAAACTGTTTAGTAACCGCTTTTGATTATTTTTTTCTATAGTTTATTTTGTAAATATACCTACATAAAACGCTGAGACATTAACAATATCAAATAATGAGTGACAATAAACGAAAAAAATTAAGTGGGGCAGCATTCCGCAAACTAGCAAATGAAAAGCGTCAGAAGGAGGATAAGTTGTTAGGCACAATAAAAAGTGTTGACAGCTATTTTTCAAAAATCAAAAAATCAAATGAAAATAGCCAAAGGTTTACAACTACGACCAAAATGATGAAACAATCTAAGTCATACACTATTAGTATGACTAAGAACGAAAATAGTGAGGTGCGAGTTGTTAACATTTTCGAAGACCATGAAACAGACAGTGACAAATGTTCGACCGATGTTGAAATTAAAATCACTACTGGGGCTAGTGAAACGGTTGTGCAAGTACACAATGCAAGTGCTGGACTTATAAGTGACGATCCCATTGAATGGATAGTAAATGACCCTACTATTGAAGTTCTGTTACGGCATGGTATTAATTAAAACAAGAACTGTGATTTTTCAAATTCCAAAAGACATTTTGGAGAACAAGTAAGATTTTTGACAGCAAATAATTTTCAACGTCAATTAGCTAATGGTGAGATAAGGTCAAGGGATTATTTAGTTTACTCTCCTAGCAGTGGGTCCGTTTTCTGTGCTCCATGTAAGCTTTTTGGTTCAAAATATGTAGCTTGTAAATTAAAAGTTTCTACTGAAGGTACATCAGATTGGAAAAATATTGCAAGCATTTTGGCCACACACGAAAACTCTCAAGACCATAAAAATTGTGAGCTAGATTTATTAGCACGAAAAAAGAGCTTAGGAACAATTACTAATCAGTTTCATTCATACGTATCTACATACATGTCCCGTGTGCTGCACATTCACTAAACTTAGTGGCCACATGTGTTGCAAGCTATTGCCAAGAGGCATGCACGTTTTTTAATTTAGTACAAAATGTATACACATTCTTCACGGCTTCTACAAAACGTTGGGAGAATTTAATGGAACACCAGGTACATAAATGTAATACTATAAAGGGTTTATCTGTTACGAGGTGGTATGCACGTGAGATGCTTTCAGAAGCTTGTGTGAAAACTGGGAAACGGTAATAGAAGTCCTGCATATTTATCAGAACAACCCGTGTGAAAAACCTCTTGCAAGAAATGAAGCTTCTGGCATTCTTAATGGAATGTACAGATTAGAAACCGCATTCATGTTGGAGATTTGGACAGACATCTTAGAAAGGTTTCAAAAAATAAGTACAACTCTTCAAAGCGTTGATACGTCCATTGAGAGAGTTAACTATAATTCTCTTGTAAACTATATGAACTCTCTTCGTGGTATGTTTGATCTATATGAAAAGAAGGCAATGGATCCATGTGAATGGTGTAAGAGTGATTATGACACTTCTCATAAACGTTTGCCCAAGAGAAAATGTCGTCCAGGTGAAGGGAGTGGAGAAGAAGTTGTGCTTACAGGGAGAGACAAGTTTAAAATGGAAACTTTTTATGTTATTATTGACAGACTTAAAAGTGAACTAATAAAAAGAAAAGAAGCATATTCTATTATAGATGACAGATTTTCTGTATTTTCTGACCTTTCAAACAGAGAACCAAGAGACATTATAGAGCATGCAGCAAAACTGCAAAACCTTTACAGTAGTGATCTGGAGTCATCCTTTGGAAGTGAGTGTGTACATTTTTCAAACTTGATCAAGTTCAATAATTTGACATGCACACCTCTTTCTATGAGCAAGTTTCTCAGAGAAGACAACTTGCAGGATACATTTCCTAACGTAGATATAGCTTTGAGAATGTATTTGTGTACTGCGGTTAGCAACTGCTCTGCAGAAAGGTCATTTCGTCCCTGAAGAGAATCAAGTCATAGCTACGTTCTATCCTCAAAGAAGACATCTTGTAGGATACATTTCCTAACGTAGATATAGCTTTGAGAATGTATTTGTGTACTGCGGTTAGCAACTGCTCTGCAGGAAGGTCATTTCGTCCCTGAAGAGAATCAAGTCATAGCTACGTTCTATCATCAAAGAAGACAACTTGTAGGATACATTTCCTAACGTAGATATAGCTTTGAGAATGTATTTGTGTACTGCGGTTAGCAACTGCTCTGCAGAAAGGTCATTTCGTCCCTGAAGAGAATCAAGTCATAGCTACGTTCTATCCTCAAAGAAGACATCTTGTAGGATACATTTCCTAACGTAGATATAGCTTTGAGAATGTATTTGTGTACTGGGGTTAGCAACTGCTCTGCAGAAAGGTCATTTCGTCCCTGAAGAGAATCAGAAAGGTCATTTCGTCCCTGAAGAGAATCAAGTCATAGCTACGTTCTACCCTCAAAGAAGACATCTTGTAGGATACATTTCCTAACGTAGATATAGCTTTGAGAATGTATTTGTGTACTGGGGTTAGCAAGTGCTCTGCAGAAAGGTCATTTCGTCCCTGAAGAGAATCAGAAAGGTCATTTCGTCCCTGAAGAGAATCAAGTCATATCTACGTTCTACCCTCAAAGAAGACATCTTGTAGGATACATTTCCTAACGTAGATATAGCTTTGAGAATGTATTTGTGTACTGGGGTTAGCAACTGCTCTGCAGAAAGGTCATTTCGTCCCTGAAAAGAATCAGAAAGGTCATTTCGTCCCTGAAGAGAATCAAGTCATATTTACGTTCTACCCTCAAAGAAGACAAATTGAATTCTCTTGCAATTCTCAACATTGAAGCTGATATCCTTAACACCAAAGACTTTTCTTTTGAACAAATAATAGAAGAATTTTCTATTAACAAAGCAAGACGTAAAACTTTAATGTAAGAATAAATGTTTTTCGTTATACTTAGACTACAAGTTTTGTTTCTGCAATATTTATATAAATATTAAACCTTAAACCACCGTATTCCACTTAGAAAGTATATTAAGTCTAATTTTTACACAATGTTTTCATTATAAACTATTATCCAAAAAAGTAAAAATATACGTTAATTGCTCTTGTTAATACTAAGAGGCTGGAAATATTAATTCTTAATCTTGTGTGTAATAAATAACACTTTCTAATCTCAAAAGTATCATTATTTTCAATTGTCTTCACCAACAAATATGAAAATGAAGTAATGTATGTATATTTTCAAAATATATTTCATTAAAATATAGTGCCCAATATATAGTATATTATTATACATTATTATTTAATATGTACTTTACGTTTATTAATATTGCATTAGGACAGTAAACTATGGTCGCACGGTAATCGGTAATTAATTTAAACGTAAAATGCATTATTGCATGAATACCAACATATTTTTTAATCTAAAAGCGCATCATTATTAAAAGTTAATTATTTTTTTATTATGCATTTCTTTGAACAGGCATGAAAACGGATTCGTATGGTGAAAAATTAAAAGCATTATATTACGTTGGGACGTTTCCAATAAATTCGCGAACTGGGCGCAAAGGGGCGGCCGGCCGAATTGTGCCTAGGGGCGGCACCATGGCAAAGTCCGCCACTGCTTAGTCCTACAAGTTTTTATAAGGAAATTAATTATACCAAATAAGTGGCTAGATATAACGATTTCGATACCAAAATTGTTGATAATATTGTTAGGAAATAAAGATTAAAATATGTTTCAAGTATATTTACCACTGTTATTGGTCAAGGGCAGAGCTTATCTCACGCCTGTATATAGTTACCGCAGAGAACAGTTGGCGTCTCTCAAGTTTGTAACTTTTTGTTTACTAGATTGTAATTTTCTATTAAGACTCTCTGATGATGATGACATGGTCACCGAAATGTACATAGGGGTTTAATCTTAAGTAACTTGTATTATTTGTTACTTTTCATTATTTTGGTGGGGTTTTTTCCAATATTTTCATAGTACTAATCTCTGGTCAAAAAAAGCTTGTTGTGTAAATGTTCAGTGCAATTTTTTCTGTTTTGATATTTTTTGTACTAACTAGGATCAAATATTGTGCGTTAAGATTTATCGTTTTTAGCCTAAGCCACAAATGAAGGTTATGCAAATGTTCAATGCAATATTTTTTGTTTTGTGCATGGAATAGTGTGCTTAGTGTTGGTATTCTTTTCAGTGATTTTGTAAGTTCTATTATTCAGAAAGGCTTGTGTGTGCGGTAATATGTGGTACTAAAAGTGATGTTTTTGTTTTGTGCATGGAATAGTGTGCTTAGTGTTGGGATTCTTTTCAGTGATTTTGTAAGTTCTATTATTCAGAAAGGCTTGTGTGTGCGGTAATATGTGGTACTAAAAGTGATGTTTTTGTTTTGTGCATGGAATAGTGTGCTTAGTGTTGGTATTCTTTTCAGTGATTTTGTAAGTTCTATTATTCAGAAAGGCTTGTGTGTGCGGTAATATGTGGTACTAAAAGTCATGTTTTTGTTTTGAATATTCATTATCTATATAGTTACAATAAGTCAATATTTATGAATGAATCTCTCTAAAATCATTCTGATCTGTGTAACAGATATATCGTGTATGTATAGCTTTAATGTTTTGTAACAAACATTAGTTTCAGCCAAATTGCCGGATACTGGTGAACAGGTATATCGTGTATGTATAGCTTTAATGTTTTGTAACAAACAGTAGTTTCAGCCAAATTGCTGGATACTGGTGAACAGGTATATCGTGTATGTATAGCTTTAATGTTTTGTAACAAACATTAGTTTCAGCCAAATTGCTGAATACTGGTGAACAGGTATATCGTGTATGTATAGCTTTAATGTTTTGTAACAAACAGTAGTTTCAGCCAAATTGCTGGATACTGGTGAACAGGTATATCGTGTATGTATAGCTTTAATGTTTTGTAACAAACAGTAGTTTCAGCCAAATTGCTGGATACTGGTGAACAGGTATATCGTGTATGTATAGCTTTAATGTTTTGTAACAAACATTAGTTTCAGCCAAATTGCTGGATACTGGTGAACAGGTATATCGTGTATGTATAGCTTTAATGTTTTGTAACAAACAGTAGTTTCAGCCAAATTGCTGGATACTGGTGAACAGGTATATCGTGTATGTATAGCTTTAATGTTTTGTAACAAAAAGTAGTTTCAGCCAAATTGCTGGATACTGGTGAACAGGTATATCGTGTATGTATAGCTTTAATGTTTTGTAACAAAACGTAGTTTCAGCCAAATTGCTGGATACTGGTGAACAGGTATATCGTGTATGTATAGCTTTAATGTTTTGTAACAAACTGTAGTTTCAGCCAAATTGCTGGATACTGGTGAACAGGTATATCGTGTATGTATAGCTTTAATGTTTTGTAACAAAAAGTAGTTTCAGCCAAATTGCTGGATACTGGTGAACAGGTATATCGTTTATGTATAGCTTTAATGTTTTGTAACAAACAGTAGTTTCAGCCAAATTGCTGGATACTGGTGAACAGGTATATCGTTTATGTATAGCTTTAATGTTTTGTAACAAACAGTAGTTTCAGCCAAATTGCTGGATACTGGTGAACAGGTATATCGTGTATGTATAGCTTTAATGTTTTGTAACAAAAAGTAGTTTCAGCCAAATTGCTGGATACTGGTGAACAGGTATATCGTTTATGTATAGCTTTAATGTTTTGTAACAAACATTAGTTTCAGCCAAATTGCTGGATACTGGTGAACAGGTATATCGTTTATGTATAGCTTTAATGTTTTGTAACAAAAAGTAGTTTCAGCCAAATTGCTGGATACTGGTGAACAGGTATATCGTGTATGTATAGCTTTAATGTTTTGTAACAAACAGTAGTTTCAGCCAAATTGCTGGATACTGGTGAACAGGTATATCGTGTATGTATAGCTTTAATGTTTTGTAACAAACAGTAGTTTCAGCCAAATTGCTGGATACTGGTGAACAGGTATATCGTGTATGTATGGATTTAATGTTTTGTAACAAACAATAGTTTCAGCCAAATTGCTGGATACTGGTGAACAGGTATATCGTGTATGTATAGCTTTAATGTTTTGTAACAAACAGTAGTTTCAGCCAAATTGCTGGATACTGGTGAACAGGTATATCGTGTATGTATGGATTTAATGTTTTGTAACAAACAATAGTTTCAGCCAAATTGCTGGATACTGGTGAACAGGTATATCGTGTATGTATAGCTTTAATGTTTTGTAACAAACAGTAGTTTCAGCCAAATTGCTGGATACTGGTGAACAGGTATATCGTGTATGTATAGCTTTAATGTTTTGTAACAAACAGTAGTTTCAGCCAAATTGCTGGATACTGGTGAACAGGTATATCGTGTATGTATAGCTTTAATGTTTTGTAACAAACAGTAGTTTCAGCCAAATTGCTGGATACTGGAGAACAGGTATATCGTGTATGTATAGCTTTAATGTTTTGTAACAAAAAGTAGTTTCAGCCAAATTGCTGGATACTGGTGAACAGGTATATCGTGTATGTATGGATTTAATGTTTTGTAACAAACAGTAGTTTCAGCCAAATTGCTGGATACTGGTGAACAGGTATATCGTGTATGTATAGCTTTAATGTTTTGTAACAAAAAGTAGTTTCAGCCAAATTGCTGGATACTGGTGAACAGGTATATCGTGTATGTATGGATTTAATGTTTTGTAACAAACAGTAGTTTCAGCCAATTTGCTGGATACTGGAGAACAGGTATATCGTGAATGTATAGCTTTAATGTTTTGTAACAAACAGTAGTTTTAGCCAAATTGCTGGATACTGGTGAACACGTATATCGTGTATGTATAGCTTTAATGTTTTGTAACAAACATTAGTTTCAGCCAAATTGCTGGATACTGGTGAACAGGTATATCGTTTATGTATAGCTTTAATGTTTTGTAACAAAAAGTAGTTTCAGCCAAATTGCTGGATACTGGTGAACAGGTATATCGTGTATGTATAGCTTTAATGTTTTGTAACAAACAGTAGTTTCAGCCAAATTGCTGGATACTGGTGAACAGGTATATCGTGTATGTATAGCTTTAATGTTTTGTAACAAACAGTAGTTTCAGCCAAATTGCTGGATACTGGTGAACAGGTATATCGTGTATGTATGGATTTAATGTTTTGTAACAAACAATAGTTTCAGCCAAATTGCTGGATACTGGTGAACAGGTATATCGTGTATGTATAGCTTTAATGTTTTGTAACAAACAGTAGTTTCAGCCAAATTGCTGGATACTGGTGAACAGGTATATCGTGTATGTATAGCTTTAATGTTTTGTAACAAACAGTAGTTTCAGCCAAATTGCTGGATACTGGTGAACAGGTATATCGTGTATGTATAGCTTTAATGTTTTGTAACAAACAGTAGTTTCAGCCAAATTGCTGGATACTGGAGAACAGGTATATCGTGTATGTATAGCTTTAATGTTTTGTAACAAAAAGTAGTTTCAGCCAAATTGCTGGATACTGGTGAACAGGTATATCGTGTATGTATGGATTTAATGTTTTGTAACAAACAGTAGTTTCAGCCAAATTGCTGGATACTGGTGAACAGGTATATCGTGTATGTATAGCTTTAATGTTTTGTAACAAAAAGTAGTTTCAGCCAAATTGCTGGATACTGGTGAACAGGTATATCGTGTATGTATGGATTTAATGTTTTGTAACAAACAGTAGTTTCAGCCAATTTGCTGGATACTGGAGAACAGGTATATCGTGAATGTATAGCTTTAATGTTTTGTAACAAACAGTAGTTTTAGCCAAATTGCTGGATACTGGTGAACAGGTATATCGTGTATGTATCGCTTTAATGTTTTGTAACAAAAAGTAGTTTCAGCCAAATTGCTGGATACTGGTGAACAGGTATATCGTGTATGTATAGCTTTAATGTTTTGTAACAAACAGTAGTTTCAGCCAAATTGCTGGATACTGGTGAACAGGTATATCGTTTATGTATAGCTTTAATGTTTTGTAACAAACAGTAGTTTCAGCCAAATTGCTGGATACTGGTGAACAGGTATATCGTGTATGTATAGCTTTAATGTTTTGTAACAAACAGTAGTTTCAGCCAAATTGCTGGATACTGGTGAACAGGTATATCGTGTATGTATAGCTTTAATGTTTTGTAACAAAAAGTAGTTTCAGCCAAATTGCTGGATACTGGTGAACAGGTATATCGTTTATGTATAGCTTTAATGTTTTGTAACAAACAGTAGTTTCAGCCAAATTGCTGGATACTGGTGAACAGGTATATCGTTTATGTATAGCTTTAATGTTTTGTAACAAACAGTAGTTTCAGCCAAATTGCTGGATACTGGTGAACAGGTATATCGTGTATGTATAGCTTTAATGTTTTGTAACAAAAAGTAGTTTCAGTCAAATTGCTGGATACTGGTGAACAGGTATATCGTGTATGTATGGATTTAATGTTTTGTAACAAACAATAGTTTCAGCCAAATTGCTGGATACTGGTGAACAGGTATATCATGTATGTATAGCTTTAATGTTTTGTAACAAAAAGTAGTTTCAGTCAAATTGCTGGATACTGGTGAATAGGTATATCGTGTATGTATAGCTTTAATGTTTTGTAACAATTATTAGTTTCAGCCAAATTGCTGGATACTGGTGAACAGGTATATCGTGTATGTATAGCTTTAATGTTTTGTAACAAAAAGTAGTTTCAGCCAAATTACTGGATACTGGTGAACAGGTATATCGTGTATGTATAGCTTTAATGTTTTGTAACAAAAAGTAGTTTCAGCCAAATTGCTGGATACTGGTGAATAGGTATATCGTGTATGTATAGATTTAATGTTTTGTAACAACCAAATTGCTGGATACTGGTGAACAGGTATATCGTGTATGTATAGCTTTAATGTTTTGTAACAAACATTAGTTTCAGCCAAATTACTGGATACTGGAGAAAAATATAATCATTTTCCATTGTAGGAATGTTATGCTTTGTTATAAATATCATTTTTCATATAACAGTTACTGGTCTATTAAGTACTAACTAAGATCAAATATAACTATTTCATTTCTTAAATGTTGCTTTAACAGTATAGTTTAATATTGTAATCAGTGTTTCAGTGACTGAAAATAGAGGAATACAATACATAAAATAACAATTGACTTTTCCTAAGGCTAAGATCACCCCACTTTCATACTGCTATTGTATGCTAAGTTCAATTGTTTTTGGTGCAAAGTTACAAATAAATTTGCTAATTTTTGTTTTGTGCGTGAAAGAGTGTGGTCAGTGTTTGTGTCTGTTCTTTTGAGTGATATTGTAAATTCTATTATTGAGTAAGGCTTGTGTGCTTAGTAATATATGGTGCTAGTAGTGGTGTTTTTGTTTTGTGCGTGAAAGAGTGTGTTCAGTGTTTGTGTCTGTTCTTTTGAGTGATATTGTAAATTCTATTATTGAGTAAGGCTTGTGTGCTCTGTAATATATGGTGCTAGTAGTGGTGTCATTTTTTTGTGCGCGAGAGAGTGTGCTCAGTGTTTGTGACTGTTCTTTTGAATGATTTTGTAAATTCTATTATTGAGTAAGGCTTGTGTCCTCTCTAATATATGGTGCTAGTAGTGGTGTCTTTTTTTGTGCGGGAAAGAGTGTGCTCAGTGTTAGTGTCTGTTCTTTTGAGTGATTTTGTAAATTCTATTATTGAGTAAGGCTTGTGCGCTCTGTAATATGTGGTGCTAGTATTGGTGTCTTTGTTTTGTGCGTGAAAGAGTGTGTTCAGTGTTTGTTTCTATTCTTTTGAGTGATTTTGTAAATTCTATTATTGAGTAAGGCTTGTGTCCTCTGT
The DNA here is from genome assembly GCA_036971475.1 of Prosapia bicincta. NCBI lineage: Eukaryota > Metazoa > Arthropoda > Insecta > Hemiptera > Cercopidae > Prosapia > Prosapia bicincta. Next base: position 88,310,212 of record JBAIZL010000001.1, on the reverse strand, counting down.
AATATATGGTGCTAGTAGTGGTGTCTTTTTTTGTGCGTGAAAGAGTGTGTTCAGTGTTTGTTTCTATTCTTTTAAGTGATTTTGTAAATTCTATTATTGAGTAAGGCTTGTGTGCTCTGTAATATATGGTGGTAGTAGTGGTGTCTTTGTTTTGTGCGTGAAAGAGTGTGTTCAGTGTTTGTTTCTATTCTTTTGAGTGATTTTGTAAATTCTATTATTGAGTAAGGTTTGTGTGCTCTGTAATATATGGTGTTAGTAGTGGTGTTTTTGTTTTGTGCATGGAATAGTGTGCTTAGTGTTTGTGTTCTTTTCAGTGATTTTGTAAATTCTATTATTCAGGAAGGCTTGTGTGCTCTGTAATATTATGGTGCTAGTAGTGGTGTTTTGTTTTGTGCGTGGAAGAGTGTGCTCAGTGTTTGTTTCTATTCTTTTGAGTGATTTTGTAAATTCTATTATTGAGTAAGGCTTGTGTGCTCTGTAATATTATGGTGCTAGTAGTGGTGTTTTGTTTTGTGCGTGGAAGAGTGTGCTCAGTGTTTGTTTCTATTCTTTTGAGTGATTTTGTAAATTCTATTATTGAGTAAGGCTTGTGTGCTCTGTAATATATGGTGTTAGTAGTGGTGTTTTTGTTTTGTGCATGGAATAGTGTGCTTAGTGTTTGTGTTTTTTTCAGTGATTTTGTAAATTCTATTATTCAGGAAGGCTTGTGTGCTCTGTAATATTATGGTGCTAGTAGTGGTGTTTTGTTTTGTGCGTGGAAGAGTGTGCTCAGTGTTTGTTTCTATTCTTTTGAGTGATTTTGTAAATTCTATTATTGAGTAAGGCTTGTGTGCTCTGTAATATATGGTGCTAGTATTGGTGTTTTTGTTTTGTGCGTGAAAGAGTGTGCTTAGTGTTTGTGTCTGTTCTTTTGATTGATTTTGTAAATTCTATTATTGAGTAAGGCTTGTGTGCTCTGTAATATATGGTGCTAGTAGTGGTGTCTTTGTTTTGTGCGTGAAAGAGTGTGCTCAGTGTTTGTGTCTGTTCTTTTGAGTGATTTTGTAAATTCTATTACTGAGTAAGGCGTGTGTGCTCTGTGATATATGGTGCTAGTAGTGGTGTCATTTTTTTGTGCGCGAGAGAGTGTGCTCAGTGTTTGTGTCTGTTCTTTTGAATGATTTTGTAAATTCTATTATTGAGTAAGGCTTGTGTCCTCTGTAATATATGGTGCTAGTAGTGGTGTCTTTTTTTGTGCGCAAAAGAGTGTGCTCAGTGTTTGTGTCTGTTCTTTTGAGTGATTTTGTAAATTCTATTATTGAGTAAGGCTTGTGTGCTCTTTAATATGTGGTGTTAGTAGTGGTGTCTTTGTTTTGTGCGTGAAAGAGTGTGTTCAGTGTTTGTTTCTATTCTTTTGAGTGATTTTGTAAATTCTATTATTGAGTAAGGCTTGTGTGCTCTGTAATATATGGTGCTAGTAGTGGTGTCTTTGTTTTGTGCGTGAAAGAGTGTGTTCAGTGTTTGTTTCTATTCTTTTGAGTGATTTTGTAAATTCTATTATTGAGTAAGGCTTGTGTGCTCTGTAATATATAGTGTTAGTAGTGGTGTTTTTGTTTTGTGCATGGAATAGTGTCCTTAGTATTTGTGTTCTTTTCAGTGATTTTGTAAATTCTATTATTGAGTAAGGCTTGTGTGCTCTGTAATATAAGGTGCTAGTAGTGGTGTCTTTGTTTTGTGCGTGAAAGAGTGTGTTCAGTGTTTGTTTCTATTCTTTTGAGTGATTTTGTAAATTCTATTATTGAGTAAGGCTTGTGTGCTCTGTAATATATGGTGCTAGTAGTGGTGTCTTTGTTTTGTGCGTGAAAGAGTGTGTTCAGTGTTTGTTTCTGTTCTTTTGAGTGATTTTGTAAATTCTATTAGTGAGTAAGGCTTGTGTGCTCTGTAATATATGGTGCTAGTAGTGGTGTCTTTGTTTTGTGCGTGAAAGAGTGTGTTCAGTGTTTGTGTCTGTTATTTTGAGTGATTTTGTAAATTCTATTATTGAGTAAGGCTTGTGTGCTCTGTAATATATGGTGCTAGTAGTGGTGTCATTTTTTTGTGCGCGAGAGAGTGTGCTCAGTGTTTGTGTCTGTTCTTTTGAATGATTTTGTAAATTCTATTATTGAGTAAGGCCTGTGTCCTCTGTAATATATGGTGCTAGTAGTGGTGTCTTTTTTTGTGCGCAAAAGAGTGTGCTCATTTTTTGTGTCTGTTCTTTTGAGTGATTTTGTAAATTCTATTATTGAGTAAGGCTTGTGTGCTCTTTAATATGTGGTGTTAGTAGTGGTGTCTTTGTTTTGTGCGTGAAAGAGTGTGTTCAGTGTTTGTTTCTATTCTTTTGAGTGATTTTGTAAATTCTATTATTGAGTAAGGCTTGTGTGCTCTGTAATATATGGTGCTAGTAGTGGTGTCTTTGTTTTGTGCGTGAAAGAGTGTGTTCAGTGTTTGTTTCTATTCTTTTGAGTGATTTTGTAAATTCTATTATTGAGTAAGGCTTGTGTGCTCTGTAATATATGGTGTTAGTAGTGGTGTTTTTGTTTTGTGCATGGAATAGTGTGCTTAGTGTTTGTGTTCTTTTCAGTGATTTTGTAAACTCTATTATTGAGTAAGGCTTGTGTGCTCTGTAATATAGGGTGCTAGTAGTGGTGTCTTTGTTTTGTGCGTGAAAGAGTGTGTTCAGTGTTTGTTTCTATTCTTTTGAGTGATTTTGTAAATTCTATTATTGAGTAAGGCTTGTGTGCTCTGTAATATATGGTGCTAGTAGTGGTGTATTTGTTTTGTGCGTGAAAGAGTGTGTTCAGTGTTTGTTTCTGTTCTTTTGAGTGATTTTGTAAATTCTATTAGTGAGTAAGGCTTGTGTGCTCTGTAATATATGGTGCTAGTAGTGGTGTCTTTGTTTTGTGCGTGAAAGAGTGTGCTCAGTGTTTGTGTCTGTTCTTTTGAGTGATATTGTAAATTCTATTATTGAGTAAGGCTTGTGTGCTTTGTAATATATGGTGCTAGTAGTGGTGTTTTTGTTTTGTGCGTGAAAGAGTGTGTTCAGTGTTTGTGTCTGTTATTTTGAGTGATTTTGTAAATTCTATTATTGAGTAAGGCTTGTGTGCTCTGTAATATATGGTGCTGGTAGTGGTGTCATTTTTTTGTGCGCGAGAGAGTGTGCTCAGTGTTTGTGTCTGTTCTTTTGAATGATTTTGTAAATTCTATTATTGAGTAAGGCTTGTGTCCTCTGTAATATATGGTGCTAGTATAGGTGTCTTTTTTTGTGCGCAACAGAGTGTGCTCAGTGTTTGTGTCTGTTCTTTTGAGTGATTTTGTAAATTCTATTATTGAGTAAGGCTTGTGTGCTCTTTAATATGTGGTGTTAGTAGTGGTGTCTTTGTTTTGTGCGTGAAAGAGTGTGTTCAGTGTTTGTTTCTATTCTTTTGAGTGATTTTGTAAATTCTATTATTGAGTAAGGCTTGTGTGCTCTGTAATATATGGTGCTAGTAGTGGTGTCTTTGTTTTGTGCGTGAAAGAGTGTGTTCAGTGTTTGTTTCTATTCTTTTGAGTGATTTTGTAAATTCTATTATTGAGTAAGGCTTGTGTGCTCTGTAATATATGGTGCTAGTAGTGGTGTCTTTGTTTTGTGCGTGAAAGAGTGTGTTCAGTGTTTGTTTCTATTCTTTTGAGTGATTTTGTAAATTCTATTATTGAGTAAGGCTTGTGTGCTCTGTAATATATGGTGTTAGTAGTGGTGTTTTTGTTTTGTGCATGGAATAGTGTGCTTAGTGTTTGTGTTCTTTTCAGTGATTTTGTAAATTCTATTATTGAGTGGCTTGTGTGCTCTGTAATATATGGTGCTAGTAGTGGTGTCTTTGTTTTGTGCGTGAAAGAGTGTGTTCAGTGTTTGTTTCTATTCTTTTGAGTGATTTTGTAAATTCTGTTATTGAGTAAGGCTTGTGTGCTCTGTAATATATGGTGCTAGTAGTGGTGTATTTGTTTTGTGCGTGAAAGAGTGTGTTCAGTGTTTGTTTCTATTCTTTTGAGTGATTTTGTAAATTCTATTTTTGAGTAAGGCTTGTGTGCTCTGTAATATATGGTGCTAGTAGTGGTGTCTTTGTTTTGTGCGTGAAAGAGTGTGTTCAGTGTTTGTTTCTATTCTTTTGAGTGATTTTGTAAATTCTATTATTGAGTAAGGCTTGTGTGCTCTGTAATATATGGTGTTAGTAGTGGTGTTTTTGTTTTGTGCATGGAATAGTGTGCTTAGTGTTTGTGTTCTTTTCAGTGATTTTGTAAATTCTATTATTGAGTGGCTTGTGTGCTCTGTAATATATGGTGCTAGTAGTGGTGTCTTTGTTTTGTGCGTGAAAGAGTGTGTTCAGTGTTTGTTTCTATTCTTTTGAGTGATTTTGTAAATTCTATTATTGAGTAAGGCTTGTGTGCTCTGTAATATATGGTGTTAGTAGTGGTGTTTTTGTGCATGGAATAGTGTGCTTAGTGTTTGTGTTCTTTTCAGTGATTTTGTAAATTCTATTATTGAGTAAGGCTTGTGTGCTCTGTAATATATGGTGCTAGTAGTGGTGTCTTTGTTTTGTGCGTGAAAGAGTGTGTTCAGTGTTTGTTTCTATTCTTTTGAGTGATTTTGTAAATTCTATTATTGAGTAAGGTTTGTGTGCTCTGTAATATATGGTGTTAGTAGTGGTGTTTTTGTTTTGTGCATGGAATAGTGTGCCTTGTGTTTGTGTTCTTTTCAGTGATTTTGTAAATTCTATTATTGAGTAAGGCTTGTGTGCTCTGTAATATAAGGTGCTAGTAGTGGTGTCTTTGTTTTGTGCGTGAAAGTGTGTGTTCAGTGTTTGTTTCTATTCTTTTGAGTGATTTTGTAAATTCTGTTATTGAGTAAGGCTTGTGTGCTCTGTAATATATGGTGCTAGTAGTGGTGTATTTGTTTTGTGCGTGAAAGAGTGTGTTCAGTGTTTGTTTCTATTCTTTTGAGTGATTTTGTAAATTCTATTTTTGAGTAAGGCTTGTGTGCTCTGTAATATATGGTGCTAGTAGTGGTGTCTTTGTTTTGTGCGTGAAAGAGTGTGTTCAGTGTTTGTTTCTATTCTTTTGAGTGATTTTGTAAATTCTATTATTGAGTAAGGCTTGTGTGCTCTGTAATATATGGTGTTAATAGTGGTGTTTTTGTTTTGTGCATGGAATAGTGTGCTTAGTGTTTGTGTTCTTTTCAGTGATTTTGTAAATTCTATTATTGAGTGGCTTGTGTGCTCTGTAATATATGGTGCTAGTAGTGGTGTCTTTGTTTTGTGCGTGAAAGAGTGTGTTCAGTGTTTGTTTCTATATTTTTGAGTGATTTTGTAAATTCTATTATTGAGTAAGGCTTGTGTGCTCTGTAATATATGGTGTTAGTAGTGGTGTTTTTGTGCATGGAATAGTGTGCTTAGTGTTTGTGTTCTTTTCAGTGATTTTGTAAATTCTATTATTGAGTAAAGCTTGTGTGCTCTGTAATATATGGTGCTAGTAGTGGTGTCTTTGTTTTGTGCGTGAAAGAGTGTGTTCAGTGTTTGTTTCTATTCTTTTGAGTGATTTTGTAAATTCTATTATTGAGTAAGGTTTGTGTGCTCTGTAATATATGGTGTTAGTAGTGGTGTTTTTGTTTTGTGCATGGAATAGTGTGCTTAGTGTTTGTGTTCTTTTCAGTGATTTTGTAAATTCTATTATTGAGTAAGGCTTGTGTGCTCTGTAATATAAGGTGCTAGTAGTGGTGTCTTTGTTTTGTGCGTGAAAGAGTGTGTTCAGTGTTTGTTTCTATTCTTTTGAGTGATTTTGTAAATTCTGTTATTGAGTAAGGCTTGTGTGCTCTGTAATATATGGTGCTAGTAGTGGTGTATTTGTTTTGTGCGTGAAAGAGTGTGTTCAGTGTTTGTTTCTATTCTTTTGAGTGATTTTGTAAATTCTATTTTTGAGTAAGGCTTGTGTGCTCTGTAATATATGGTGCTAGTAGTGGTGTCTTTGTTTTGTGCGTGAAAGAGTGTGTTCAGTGTTTGTTTCTATTCTTTTGAGTGATTTTGTAAATTTTATTATTGAGTAAGGCTTGTGTGCTCTGTAATATATGGTGTTAGTAGTGGTGTTTTTGTTTTGTGCATGGAATAGTGTGCTTAGTGTTTGTGTTCTTTTCAGTGATTTTGTAAATTCTATTATTGAGTGGCTTGTGTGCTCTGTAATATATGGTGCTAGTAGTGGTGTCTTTGTTTTGTGCGTGAAAGAGTGTGTTCAGTGTTTGTTTCTATTCTTTTGAGTGATTTTGTAAATTCTATTATTGAGTAAGGCTTGTGTGCTCTGTAATATATGGTGTTAGTAGTGGTGTTTTTGTGCATGGAATAGTGTGCTTAGTGTTTGTGTTCTTTTCAGTGATTTTGTAAATTCTATTATTGAGTAAGGCTTGTGTGCTCTGTAATATATGGTGTTAGTAGTGGTGTTTTTGTTTTGTGCATGGAATAGTGTGCTTAGTGTTTGTGTTCTTTTCAGTGATTTTGTAAATTCTATTATTGAGTAAGGCTTGTGTGCTCTGTAATATATGGTGTTAGTAGTGGTGTTTTTGTTTTGTGCATGGAATAGTGTGCTTAGTGTTTGTGTTCTTTTCAGTGATTTTGTAAATTCTATTATTGAGTGGCTTGTGTGCTCTGTAATATATGGTGCTAGTAGTGGTGTCTTTGTTTTGTGCGTGAAAGAGTGTGTTCAGTGTTTGTTTCTATTCTTTTGAGTGATTTTGTAAATTCTATTATTGAGTAAGGCTTGTGTGCTCTGTAATATATGGTGTTAGTAGTGGTGTTTTTGTGCATGGAATAGTGTGCTTAGTGTTTGTGTTCTTTTCAGTGATTTTGTAAATTCTATTATTGAGTAAGGCTTGTGTGCTCTGTAATATATGGTGTTAGTAGTGGTGTTTTTGTTTTGTGCATGGAATAGTGTGCTTAGTGTTTGTGTTCTTTTCAGTGATTTTGTAAATTCTATTATTGAGTAAGGCTTGTGTGCTCTGTAATATATGGTGTTAGTAGTGGTGTTTTTGTTTTGTGCATGGAATAGTGTGCTTAGTGTTTGTGTTCTTTTCAGTGATTTTGTAAATTCTATTATTGAGTGGCTTGTGTGCTCTGTAATATATGGTGCTAGTAGTGGTGTCTTTGTTTTGTGCGTGAAAGAGTGTGTTCAGTGTTTGTTTCTATTCTTTTGAGTGATTTTGTAAATTCTATTATTGAGTAAGGCTTGTGTGCTCTGTAATATATGGTGTTAGTAGTGGTGTTTTTGTGCATGGAATAGTGTGCTTAGTGTTTGTGTTCTTTTCAGTGATTTTGTAAATTCTATTATTGAGTAAGGCTTGTGTGCTCTGTAATATATGGTGCTAGTAGTGGTGTCTTTGTTTTGTGCGTGAAAGAGTGTGTTCAGTGTTTGTTTCTATTCTTTTGAGTGATTTTGTAAATTCTATTTTTGAGTAAGGCTTGTGTGCTCTGTAATATATGGTGCTAGTAGTGGTGTCTTTGTTTTGTGCGTGAAAGAGTGTGTTCAGTGTTTGTTTCTATTCTTTTGAGTGATTTTGTAAATTTTATTATTGAGTAAGGCTTGTGTGCTCTGTAATATATGGTGTTAGTAGTGGTGTTTTTGTTTTGTGCATGGAATAGTGTGCTTAGTGTTTGTGTTCTTTTCAGTGATTTTGTAAATTCTATTATTGAGTGGCTTGTGTGCTCTGTAATATATGGTGCTAGTAGTGGTGTCTTTGTTTTGTGCGTGAAAGAGTGTGTTCAGTGTTTGTTTCTATTCTTTTGAGTGATTTTGTAAATTCTATTATTGAGTAAGGCTTGTGTGCTCTGTAATATATGGTGTTAGTAGTGGTGTTTTTGTGCATGGAATAGTGTGCTTAGTGTTTGTGTTCTTTTCAGTGATTTTGTAAATTCTATTATTGAGTAAGGCTTGTGTGCTCTGTAATATATGGTGTTAGTAGTGGTGTTTTTGTTTTGTGCATGGAATAGTGTGCTTAGTGTTTGTGTTCTTTTCAGTGATTTTGTAAATTCTATTATTGAGTAAGGCTTGTGTGCTCTGTAATATATGGTGTTAGTAGTGGTGTTTTTGTTTTGTGCATGGAATAGTGTGCTTAGTGTTTGTGTTCTTTTCAGTGATTTTGTAAATTCTATTATTGAGTGGCTTGTGTGCTCTGTAATATTTGGTGCTAGTAGTGGTGTCTTTGTTTTGTGCGTGAAAGAGTGTGTTCAGTGTTTGTTTCTATTCTTTTGAGTGATTTTGTAAATTCTATTATTGAGTAAGGCTTGTGTGCTCTGTAATATATGGTGTTAGTAGTGGTGTTTTTGTGCATGGAATAGTGTGCTTAGTGTTTGTGTTCTTTTCAGTGATTTTGTAAATTCTATTATTGAGTAAGGCTTGTGTGCTCTGTAATATATGGTGTTAGTAGTGGTGTTTTTGTTTTGTGCATGGAATAGTGTGCTTAGTGTTTGTGTTCTTTTCAGTTATTTTGTAAATTCTATTATTGAGTGGCTTGTGTGCTCTGTAATATATGGTGCTAGTAGTGGTGTCTTTGTTTTGTGCGTGAAAGAGTGTGTTCAGTGTTTGTTTCTATTCTTTTGAGTGATTTTGTAAATTCTATTATTGAGTAAGGCTTGTGTGCTCTGTAATATATGGTGTTAGTAGTGGTGTTTTTGTTTTGTGCATGGAATAGTGTGCTTAGTGTTTGTGTTCTTTTCAGTGATTTTGTAAATTCTATTATTGAGTAAGGCTTGTGTGCTCTGTAATATATGGTGCTAGTAGTGGTGTCTTTGTTTTGTGCGTGAAAGAGTGTGTTCAGTGTTTGTTTCTATTCTTTTGAGTGATTTTGTAAATTCTATTTTTGAGTAAGGCTTGTGTGCTCTGTAATATATGGTGCTAGTAGTGGTGTCTTTGTTTTTTGCGTGAAAGAGTGTGTTCAGTGTTTGTTTCTATTCTTTTGAGTGATTTTGTAAATTCTATTATTGAGTAAGGCTTGTGTGCTCTGTAATATATGGTGTTAGTAGTGGTGTTTTTGTTTTGTGCATGGAATAGTGTGCTTAGTGTTTGTGTTCTTTTCAGTGATTTTGTAAATTCTATTATTGAGTGGCTTGTGTGCTCTGTAATATATGGTGCTAGTAGTGGTGTCTTTGTTTTGTGCGTGAAAGAGTGTGCCTTGTGTTTGTGTTCTTTTCAGTGATTTTGTAAATTCTATTATTGAGTAAGGCTTGTGTGCTCTGTAATATAAGGTGCTAGTAGTGGTGTCTTTGTTTTGTGCGTGAAAGTGTGTGTTCAGTGTTTGTTTCTATTCTTTTGAGTGATTTTGTAAATTCAGTTATTGAGTAAGGCTTGTGTGCTCTGTAATATATGGTGCTAGTAGTGGTGTATTTGTTTTGTGCGTGAAAGAGTGTGTTCAGTGTTTGTTTCTATTCTTTTGAGTGATTTTGTAAATTCTATTATTGAGTAAGGCTTGTGTGCTCTGTAATATATGGTGTTAGTAGTGGTGTTTTTGTTTTGTGCATGGAATAGTGTGCTTAGTGTTTGTGTTCTTTTCAGTGATTTTGTAAATTCTATTATTGAGTGGCTTGTGTGCTCTGTAATATATGGTGCTAGTAGTGGTGTCTTTGTTTTGTGCGTGAAAGAGTCTGTTCAGTGTTTGTTTCTATATTTTTGAGTGATTTTGTAAATTCTATTATTGCGTAAGGCTTGTGTGCTCTGTAATATATGGTGTTAGTAGTGGTGTTTTTGTGCATGGAATAGTGTGCTTAGTGTTTGTGTTCTTTTCAGTGATTTTGTAAATTCTATTATTGAGTAAGGCTTGTGTGCTCTGTAATATATGGTGCTAGTAGTGGTGTCTTTGTTTTGTGCGTGAAAAAGTGTGTTCAGTGTTTGTTTCTATTCTTTTGAGTGATTTTGTAAATTCTATTATTGAGTAAGGCTTGTGTGCTCTGTAATATATGGTGTTAGTAGTGGTGTTTTTGTGCATGGAATAGTGTGCTTAGTGTTTGTGTTCTTTTCAGTGATTTTGTAAATTCTATTATTGAGTAAGGCTTGTGTGCTCTGTAATATATGGTGTTAGTAGTGGTGTTTTTGTTTTGTGCATGGAATAGTGTGCTTAGTGTTTGTGTTCTTTTCAGTTATTTTGTAAATTCTATTATTGAGTGGCTTGTGTGCTCTGTAATATATGGTGCTAGTAGTGGTGTCTTTGTTTTGTGCGTGAAAGAGTGTGTTCAGTGTTTGTTTCTATTCTTTTGAGTGATTTTGTAAATTCTATTATTGAGTAAGGCTTGTGTGCTCTGTAATATATGGTGTTAGTAGTGGTGTTTTTGTTTTGTGCATGGAATAGTGTGCTTAGTGTTTGTGTTCTTTTCAGTGATTTTGTAAATTCTATTATTGAGTAAGGCTTGTGTGCTCTGTAATATATGGTGCTAGTAGTGGTGTCTTTGTTTTGTGCGTGAAAGAGTGTGTTCAGTGTTTGTTTCTATTCTTTTGAGTGATTTTGTAAATTCTATTTTTGAGTAAGGCTTGTGTGCTCTGTAATATATGGTGCTAGTAGTGGTGTCTTTGTTTTTTGCGTGAAAGAGTGTGTTCAGTGTTTGTTTCTATTCTTTTGAGTGATTTTGTAAATTCTATTATTGAGTAAGGCTTGTGTGCTCTGTAATATATGGTGTTAGTAGTGGTGTTTTTGTTTTGTGCATGGAATAGTGTGCTTAGTGTTTGTGTTCTTTTCAGTGATTTTGTAAATTCTATTATTGAGTGGCTTGTGTGCTCTGTAATATATGGTGCTAGTAGTGGTGTCTTTGTTTTGTGCGTGAAAGAGTGTGCCTTGTGTTTGTGTTCTTTTCAGTGATTTTGTAAATTCTATTATTGAGTAAGGCTTGTGTGCTCTGTAATATAAGGTGCTAGTAGTGGTGTCTTTGTTTTGTGCGTGAAAGTGTGTGTTCAGTGTTTGTTTCTATTCTTTTGAGTGATTTTGTAAATTCAGTTATTGAGTAAGGCTTGTGTGCTCTGTAATATATGGTGCTAGTAGTGGTGTATTTGTTTTGTGCGTGAAAGAGTGTGTTCAGTGTTTGTTTCTATTCTTTTGAGTGATTTTGTAAATTCTATTATTGAGTAAGGCTTGTGTGCTCTGTAATATATGGTGTTAGTAGTGGTGTTTTTGTTTTGTGCATGGAATAGTGTGCTTAGTGTTTGTGTTCTTTTCAGTGATTTTGTAAATTCTATTATTGAGTGGCTTGTGTGCTCTGTAATATATGGTGCTAGTAGTGGTGTCTTTGTTTTGTGCGTGAAAGAGTCTGTTCAGTGTTTGTTTCTATATTTTTGAGTGATTTTGTAAATTCTATTATTGCGTAAGGCTTGTGTGCTCTGTAATATATGGTGTTAGTAGTGGTGTTTTTGTGCATGGAATAGTGTGCTTAGTGTTTGTGTTCTTTTCAGTGATTTTGTAAATTCTATTATTGAGTAAGGCTTGTGTGCTCTGTAATATATGGTGCTAGTAGTGGTGTCTTTGTTTTGTGCGTGAAAAAGTGTGTTCAGTGTTTGTTTCTATTCTTTTGAGTGATTTTGTAAATTCTATTATTGAGTAAGGTTTGTGTGCTCTGTAATATATGGTGTTAGTAGTGGTGTTTTTGTTTTGTGCATGGAATAGTGTGCTTAGTGTTTGTGTTCTTTTCAGTGATTTTGTAAATTCTATTATTGAGTAAGGCTTGTGTGCTCTGTAATATAAGGTGCTAGTAGTGGTGTCTTTGTTTTGTGCGTGAAAGAGTGTGTTCAGTGTTTGTTTCTATTCTTTTGAGTGATTTTGTAAATTCTATTTTTGAGTAAGGCTTGTGTGCTCTGTAATATATGGTGCTAGTAGTGGTGTCTTTGTTTTGTGCGTGAAAGAGTGTGTTCAGTGTTTGTTTCTATTCTTTTGAGTGATTTTGTAAATTCTATTATTGAGTAAGGCTTGTGTGCTCTGTAATATATGGTGTTAGTAGTGGTGTTTTTGTTTTGTGCATGGAATAGTGTGCTTAGTGTTTGTGTTCTTTTCAGTGATTTTGTAAATTCTATTATTGAGTGGCTTGTGTGCTCTGTAATATATGGTGCTAGTAGTGGTGTCTTTGTTTTGTGCGTGAAAGAGTGTGTTCAGTGTTTGTTTCTATTCTTTTGAGTGATTTTGTAAATTCTATTATTGAGTAAGGCTTGTGTGCTCTGTAATATATGGTGTTAGTAGTGGTGTTTTTGTGCATGGAATAGTGTGCTTAGTGTTTGTGTTCTTTTCAGTGATTTTGTAAATTCTATTATTGAGTAAGGCTTGTGTGCTCTGTAATATATGGTGTTAGTAGTGGTGTTTTTGTTTTGTGCATGGAATAGTGTGCTTAGTGTTTGTGTTCTTTTCAGTGATTTTGTAAATTCTATTATTGAGTGGCTTGTGTGCTCTGTAATATATGGTGCTAGTAGTGGTGTCTTTGTTTTGTGCGTGAAAGAGTGTGTTCAGTGTTTGTTTCTATTCTTTTGAGTGATTTTGTAAATTCTATTATTGAGTAAGGCTTGTGTGCTCTGTAATATATGGTGTTAGTAGTGGTGTTTTTGTGTATGGAATAGTGTGCTTAGTGTTTGTGTTCTTTTCAGTGATTTTGTAAATTCTATTATTGAGTAAGGCTTGTGTGCTCTGTAATATATGGTGCTAGTAGTGGTGTCTTTGTTTTGTGCGTGAAAGAGTGTGTTCAGTGTTTGTTTCTATTCTTTTGAGTGATTTTGTAAATTCTATTATTGAGTAAGGCTTGTGTGCTCTGTAATATATGGTGCTAGTAGTGGTGTCTTTGTTTTGTGCGTGAAAGAGTGTGTTCAGTGTTTGTTTCTATTCTTTTGAGTGATTTTGTAAATTCTATTATTGAGTAAGGCTTGTGTGCTCTGTAATATATGGTGTTAGTAGTGGTGTTTTTGTTTTGTGCATGGAATAGTGTGCTTAGTGTTTGTGTTCTTTTCAGTGATTTTGTAAATTCTATTATTGAGTGGCTTGTGTGCTCTGTAATATATGGTGCTAGTAGTGGTGTCTTTGTTTTGTGCGTGAAAGAGTGTGTTCAGTGTTTGTTTCTATTCTTTTGAGTGATTTTGTAAATGCTATTATTGAGTAGGCTTGTGTGCTCTGTAATATATGGTGTTAGTAGTGGTGTTTTTGTTTTGTGCATGGAATAGTGTGCTTAGTGTTTGTGTTCTTTTCAGTGATTTTGTAAATTCTATTATTGAGTAAGGCTTGTGTGCTCTGTAATATTATGGTGCTAGTAGTGGTGTTTTGTTTTGTGCGTGAAAGAGTGTGCTCAGTGTTTGTTTCTATTCTTTTGAGTGATTTTGTAAATTCTATTATTTGGTAAGGCTTGTGTCAGCTAAACCGCTGGATACTGGAGAAAAAAATAATCATATGCTATTGTATGAATGTTATGCTTTGTTTTAAATATCATTAATCATATAACAGTTACTGGTCGTTTAGGTACTAACTTAGATCAAATATAACTTATTTCATTGTTTAAATGTGTCTTTAACTGTAAAGTATAATTTGGTAATAAGTGCATCAAAAATATTAATCTAATAGTTAGTATTAGGTATAACTACAGTGTTATGTACAGGTTATAACTACAGTTATATATTTTATACTTTGATTTAAAGTAGATTAGGAATGGGTTTGTGGTAGGTTAGGGATGCAGGTGTTGTTAGATCGTAATTTCTCCAATTCCGCGCCGTGCATCGTACAAAACTTAATAAAAACTTTCACTTAAATCAAGGTTTAAAGCACATAAAGTGGAAATTAAATGTTGAAACTTGGCATGTATAAGCAGCATGATTCCCTCATTCAGAATATTAAACCATAAATGTAATATTTTGTTTGAAAGAACGTTTAAAAAATAGATTTAATAAGAGTTGTACTTTAACAAACATAAAAAAGTTAGTAAGCTACAATTCTTCGTATTTGTTGGTTAAAAACGTTTTGTAAGCGTAAAAGTTTTAGATAATTAGTTAGATTTTATTATTCTTTTTATTTCATGTTGGTAGGACCTTTGGTTTGCTGCTAGTAAAGTGGTAAATTGAAAAGTTTTTAAACGCTGCGCGTCACATTTTCGCCGAGTACTGCATGCCTATACTCGTAGGTACATTTGTTCCTGTATGCATACATTTTAAAGTATTTCTTCATAAAAATAATTTTAACTTATTTAAATAATTACATTTTTACATACAAATTAAAATGTATTTAACTAGATAATTTGAAGGTTCTATATTATTATTAAAAATAGAACAATTTATCTTTTGTATTAATGTGAGAGAGTTTGTATCAGCTACCAGGTACCATTTGTTTGTAGTAACGTACCATGTTCTATAATTTTGTGATAGGAATATTACATGAAAAGAATAACTACCGAGTCAATAAAGAATAATAGTATATAAACATTTTACCGTTTTAAGTTAAAAACGGGCTTCATGCGGTGAAATTAATATGTACTTTTACTTACCATAGTTTGGTGAATGTAATAGGTTTCAATATTCTGAAAAACTTATTTCTCTCTGTTCATAATCGGGTGATAAGGGTAGAACTCCACACAAGTTAAAATCACTGTCATTATTATTTTCACTCACTTCATCACTATCTTCTAAAAACAAACATTCGTCTTCATGCTGCTCCAACATCAGGTCCATATCCTCGTCATCAGAAACGTCTGGTCCCAGGGTGATGATTAGGCTTTCCACGGCTTCTTCCATGATGCATTCATTTGTCCACGCTTCTTCAATAACAGTTTTTGTGTGGTTTACAGCTTTTGCCCAATCACTTGCTGTCACATTTTCAAATGCTTCTCTTGTAAGTTTTGTTATCTCTGTCATCGAAATTTTTTTATTTTTATCGGCTACATATCCTTTTATTTGTGCCCAGATCAGTTCTATTGTGTTGAAATAGCAATGATATGGCGGGATTCTGATTATTTTGTGTCCTTTTAATGCACCAAATTCATCTATTACATAAAGGGGTGGATTTGGTTTATGTTGAGTTATAAGATGAAACAGTTCTGCTTTCTTGAAGTCTTCGTCGAGCTGGATATTTCGATTCCTCAACCATATTATCGTATCACGTTTTTTGGCAGACATAGTTGGAGCTTTATCCAATATTTTTGAATGGTATGAAGCATTGTCCATTATTATTATAGACGATTTCTTTAAATTTGTAAGCAATTGTTCATGAAACCACTTTATAAATGTTTCATGGTTCATTTCTTCGTGATAATCGTTCGTTTTTTTAGATGAAAACAACAACAGACAGTTCGGTATAAAGCCACGGGAGTTTCCTGCATGTAAAAGTATAATTCGCTCCCCGCGTCCTATTGTCACTGCCATTGTCCCCTCTTTCTTGCCATCCTTCCACCCTCTTCGTCTTGTAGGTCCAGTATTGACCCAAGTCTCGTCTAACCAAACAATATCCTCAAACTGATGCTTCCTTATCTCTCTCAGAAATTTGCAGCGCAAAGCAACGAGGTCCGGTCGCTCTAATAACACTTTTCGACCATCGATTTTCTTATAAGAAAATCCAAGTTGCTTCAGCAGTCTTGAGTGAGGATTTACTGCCAATGAATAAATCAACCTCTTTTAATGATATACACAGTTTTTTAAACGTTGGATGCTCCTTTCTAATAATGTAGTTATACACATGACGTCGTATTGCATCGATCTGGAAGGAGTCAAGTCTGGTAACACGCTTTTTCTTTGGTATTTTCTTATTAGAGGTATGGAACATAGGTGACTCACCGGCAGCAATTGTTCTATCTCTTTCTTGACATATTTTCGTAACTGTATTTTTGTTAATGCCCAACGCCATAGCAGTCCTCGTCACAACTTTCTGCACTGGAAGTAAGGTTCCTTTATTATCACGCTCTTGAATAAAATAGTCTCTTAGGGAACAAACCAGCCGTTGAGATTGTGCCCGCAACGGAACGCCTCGGCCAATAGTTTGATACGGTGTGTTTTGTTTTTGGGGATGTATACGAGGTCGTCCTCTTTTATTCACACTACCGTTTTCAGACATTATAAAGGACTATAAGGATTGAAACAGTAAAACCTTGAAAAAGACTGTTAAAGGGAAGCAAAACTCAAATTGCAAAATGAAACACGCTGTCCCACTAGTAAATCACTCCGCCACAGAAAAAATGAAACTGAACGACGAACGTAAGTATAAAGTCGACTTGGCAACAAGGCTTGCACACGCAGCAATATTAGGATATCTCATTCGCCGGTAGCCCCCACTCCCTCAGGCCGATTTCCCTTACGCAGAATCCTATTCTGTTTTAAATCAAGCCATAATAACATTTTTTTATTGTTACATTATTATCTCCCTAATTACTTCAATTTCCCATAATTGTAAGTTTACAAGGAAATATTACACAGGAATGTATCTTTCTTTTTAAATATTTAAAAGTATTTATTCACATCATATAAAAAATTGTTTTATAAAATTTTATACCAATAATAGTTTTGAGTCCTGCACCTTACACTGTGTATAATTTGTAATAACATATTTGTTTATTATAACCTGTATACAGTAATACCCCATACTTACGCGATAGATGGGACCGGCTGATAACCGTTTAAGTCGAATTCGCGTAAGTCGGGGTATAAATTTACATACAATCAAACAGGAATTATGTTTAGTTGGGACCAAAGACTAAATAAACCAATAATTTTGAAGAAAATGTGTAAGTATTAAAATCTTAAATACCTAATACAACAAAAAATTATACTCATACATATTACAAAGAAGTGAATTTGATATAGAAGGCTTCATAAAATCTAGTAAATTCGTTTGACGAATTGAAGATTTTTTCTTCTCACGCAGAATTTCCTCATAAATGGCTAGTTTTTAATTTACTCCTTTTTTTTAGCAGAAAAGCGCTCTTCGTTGGAGTCTATGGTTTTCAAAATTTGTAAGCCTTGCTCAATTATGGTTGGATTTAAAACAGAATAGGATTATACGTAGGCGAAATCAACCAGAGAGAGTGGGTATTAAGGGCTTCTGAGCAAATAGGAGGCTCACATCTTGCTGCATGGGTGAGCCTTGTTGACAAGTCGTCGTTAAACTTCTGTTCCTCGCTGTCTTAATGTAGCTGTGGTACAGTGAGTTACTAGTGGTGTAGCTTGCTTCGTTCTACAGTTTCAGCTTTGCTTCCCTTCAACAGTCTTTTTCAAAACTCAGAATCTTTTTAAATTCCTTCTATTACCTCACACTCTCCTTATATATATATATATATATATATATATATATATATATATATATATATATATATATATATATATATATAATTTATGGATGAGTGCAGAATTTATTATAAATTTCTATATTCCATTATATATATAATTCAATTTATATATAATTCCCAGTCCTATATAAATTCCATTATAATTTTTGGATTGCAGAATGAACGGATGTACTCCAGATAGTAACAATTCATCATATTTTTCCATCCGTGAAGGAATACGTATCGGCATATATATATATATATTTAAGATTAAATAATATACACTAATTACAGGAATAATTTATTGAATAATACACTCAAAGCTTTTCGTTGGTTGACATTACCAACATCCTCAGGAATTACAATACTAAGATTCTTAGTATTGTAATTCCTGAGGATGTTGGTAATGTCAACCAACGAAAAGCTTTGAGTGTATTATTCAATAAATTATTCCTGTAATTAGTGAATATTATTTAATCTTAAAAATAATTCTAACAGGAAAACATATTTGATAATCTACATATATATATATACACATATAAAAATTTTCAATCGTTAATGAAATACGTCTTTATTCTTTCAATCAAGTTCAAATACATTTTTTAAACCTATAGTTGATGACAATTGATTTTAATAATTTTTTAAAAATATTTTTAGGACAATAAGAAATAACAGTGTACTTAGTAAGTTGTATTACTTCTAATCGCACATAGGCTATATGCTCATTGATGTGGATAACATTGTATCATGAAAAAAGCAATTACTATTATTCTTTATTGAACCAGTAGTTATTTTTTTTCATGTAATATTCCTATCACATAATTATAGGAAGTTACATGGTACCTGGTAGCTGACACAAACTCTCTCACATTAATACAAAAGATAAAATATTCTATTTTTAATAATAATAGAGAACCTTCAAATTATCTAGTTAAATACATTTTAATTTGTATGTAAAAATGTAATTATTTACATAAGTTAAAATTATTTTTGTGAAGAAATACTTAAAAATATATGCATACAGGAACAAAAGCCGCAATCTACGTACGATTATAGGCCTCCAGTACTCGGCGAAAATGTGACGCGCAGCGTTTAAAAACTCTTCACTTTACTAGCAGCAAACCAAAGGTCCTACCAACATGAAATAAAAAGAATAATAAAATCTAACTAATTATCTCAAACTTTTACGCTTACAAAAAGTTTTTAATCAACAAATACGAAAAATTGTCGCTTACTAACTTTTTTATGTTTGTTAAAGTACAATCCTTATTAAATCTAATTTTTTAACGTTCTTTCAAACAAAATATTACCTTTATGGTTTAATATTCTGAATGAGGGAATCATGCTGCTTATACCTGCTAAGTTTCAAAATTTAATTCCCACTCTAGGTGCTTTAAATCTTGATTTAAGTGAAAGTTTTTATTAAGTTTTGTACGATGCACGGCGCGGAATCGGAGAAATTACGATCTGACAACACCGCATCCCAAACATACCGCAAACCCATTCCTAATCTACTTTAAATCAAAGTATAATCTAAGGCCTTTTGTGAAGTTTCTAACCGTCATTTTATCATCTACGTCAACTGAGTCTAAAGAATCTGGGTTTTTAAGGTCTTGCTCTAGCATTTCTATGAACTCATCAATTGTCAGTTTCTGGTTGTGTGAATTTAGCAGTTCTTGAACGTCATCATTATCCACTTCTAAATTTAGTTGTTAGGCATTTCTTCAATCAAATCAGCAATTTCGTTAGACTCTGTCAATCTTCTACTTCAGATTCAGTGGCGAAAAAAATGGACACAGCTTTTTCAAAACGTCATTCAAAGTTTTTTTTTGAAATGTCATTCCAAAATTGTCCAATGATTCTCACTGCACCTACAACATTGAATTGTTTCCAAAAATCTCCAACAGAGCGCTCCTTCTTCTGTCTCATAGCTTCACGCAGATGCGCAAATGATATTCTTGTGGAATAAGCTTTAAATGTTTTGATGACACCCTGATCCATCGGTTGAAGCAAACTAGTTGTATTTGGTGGCGAAAATATCACTTTCACTCGTGTGTCGAAATTAGTTAAAGTAGAAGGGGGATGGCCAGGTGCATTGTCAATTAATAGCATCACTTTAAAAGAAATTTGTTTAGACCTACAATAACGTTCGACTTGAGGTATGAAATGATGAGCAAACCAGTCCTCAAAAACTCTTTCGATTAGATTTCCAAATCACGGGCAAGCCAGCTTTAGAAATATTTTTTAATGCCCTTGCATTTTCTAAGCGATAAACTATGAGAGGTTGCAACTTGCAATCACCAGCTGAATATGCGCCAACCACCACTGTCAATCGGTCTTTGGCGGCGTTAAAACCTGGAAATGTTTTCTCTTCACACCCTATAAAAGTTCTTTTAGGTATTTTTTTCCAGAACAGGCCAGTTTCATCCACGTTGAATATGGTTTGGCTGGCATAGCCACCTTCTTCTAACATAGCTTTAAAATTTTCTGGAAACAGAGATGCAACCTCTTTATCAACACGTCCTGCCTCTTCACGTTCTGCAATGTGCAATTTGTGCCAGTTACAACGACTTTTAAATCGACTGAACCAACCGTTGCTAGCTTTAAACATTTCATCCTTAGCTACCTCTCCAGCTTCTTCTTTTAATTTGTCAAAAATCAGTTTAGCTTGAGAACAAATCGTGTTCTGGTCAACAGGGCAACTTTTCACAGGACAACACATAACTTAGCCTGCTGACGATGCGGACTGAGCGAGACAAGCTCTCGCGACGCTACGACGCGACAGCCACACGGCGCCTTAAGGTTGAGTCATCATGATTTAAAACCGCGTAACTTGGGAATAGCGTAAGTCGAGATATTACTGTATTGCAGTATTGAAAATTTTCTCTTAACCCATTTTTTATGACTATATATTAAATTGAAATACTATTCGTACAAAATCAAAATATACAGAAATTGCTTGTAATAAAATCTATGCTTGGTTATTATTTAAAACACAATATTTGCGATAGTATAATTTTCCTACAAATTAAAGTAATAACGGCAGTACATATTTCATTGAGTAATATTAAATTTTGTGTAATATCTTGCAGGGTTTTATCCACAACTTGTTATAACCTATAAGTAACATATAAAATTTCAGACCTAATATATTATATATCTAACATGGACATCTTAAATTTAATTATTTGTTTCAAATTATATTTAGGTTTTTATTCGGACTGAACAATCAATTTCAAGGCACACTTGAAATTACCACAAAGCAACCTCTTATAAAGCCAACATTTCAGAACCTTTCAAGTTCACTTTAATGTAGATTTTGAAGTAAAAGGGCATTTACATAAATTTGGATGATTAGGCTATGAAAAACTTTTGTTTTTTTTTCCAGTGGCAACTGCAGATCAGTTACTTATGTAATTATGGATACAAATTCTATAAATTTGATGATACAAAACAATGTTTTATAAGAACATTCACATATTGATATGTAAGTGGATTTATGGTGATACAAGATGATGATTTTCAAGAAAATTTACAACTTGGTTTGAAGGTGCATCCAAAAAGTTGTAATTTTGTTAATTGTTGGGGCTAAAGAGTGTTATAAGTGAATGGTTTCAAGGTTATTATGTTAATTGTCGGCCTAGTAAAGTGTTACAAGTGGATTGTTTATTTCAAGATGATTGTGTTAATTGTTGGAGCTAGTAGTAAAGTGTTACAAGTGAATTGTTTATTTCAAAATGATTGAGTTAATTGTTGGAGCTAGTAAAGTGTAACAAGTGAATTATTTATTTTAAGATGATTGTGTTAATTTTTGGAGCTAGTAAAGTGTTACAAGTGAATTGTTTATTTCAAGATGATTGTGTTAATTGTCGGCTTAGTAAAGTGTTACAAGTGAATTGTTTATTTTAAGATGATTGTGTTAATTGTTGGGGCTAGTAAAGTGTAGTAAATTAATTGTTTTTTTTAAGATGAATATGTTAATTGTTGGAGCTAGTAAAGTGTTACAAGTGAATTGTTTTTCCAAGATGATTATGTTAATTGTAGACCATTCATCCAAAGTGAATTATTTAGAAGTGATAAAAATAGATTTTTCCCCCAATAACATTTAAATATTGATTTATAAGTGCAACCACAAAAGTTGTGATTATGTTAATTGTTTGGGCCGTTAAAATACACATTGGGAATCACCTTAGGTAGAAGTATAAAATAAATCAAAAACATGTCCTGAAGGTATAGATTTAGCCATAGCATAACTTATCACTCCGCACTGAATTTTTCATCCAACTTCAATTTGATTGAAAAATAACTATCCCTGTTAAAAAAAATCTTAAATATGTAGTCTTACGGCATGTTTTTCAACAATTTTATACTTTATCGAAGGTTATGTCCAATGTGGATTTTAACCGTTGGGGGTTGTGAAGTGTTGAAAAATGGATATTTTATTTATTTTCAAAATGAAGTTAAATATAGGCCTCCATCCAAGTTGTATAAATAAACTCCTAAAAACATCCAAGTTTGGGAGTAAAAAATGCTTTTCAAAATCCTTTAAATATCTGTTTTAAATAATTATTCGAAAATGTATCCATACAAGTTGTGATTGTTAATTATGGGAGGGGGCTCTTTAGTGTGATGTTAATTATTGGAGATTTCTCTAGTGGCCACTCTGGCATTGACTTTTAATAAGCTGAAGAAATTTATTCACCAAAGATGTCTATGAGGTTATATAAAAACTATTTGAATTCCAGGTAAATTGTTAAAATTTTGGCTAAAAATAAGCTGGCTATAGGATGTAAGAAGTCATGGCAGTAGTATTCAATTATCTATTGTGTTCAAGAAAGGTAAATAAGGAGGAGTGGCTATAAAGTATACAGTTTAGGGTTGAGGTGTATTTGGTGGAACTAGCCATAAGGTTGAAACAAAATCTGTCTTATGAAACCTAACCCAAATCATAAAGTCAAATCTTGTTAATCAAGTGTGAATTTTTTAAAATTTAATGTAACACCCAAATTTTAATGTGAGGTACATGGAATAATAAATATATAGATAGAGTGTTACACGTTTCCTTCTTATAAATATATGTTTATACGTTGAAAATTACAAAGGGTAGAAAATATATGTAAACAAGGAGACACTATTTAAAACAATTTTCATATGTAATCACCCTAGCATTATGTTCCTTAAAGATGTCAAATAAGGTGATAACTATTGGTATGGAAGCTTATAAATATAGAGATAATCTGACTTATGTTATTACCAATAACTGGGATTTTTGCGACCATTATAATTAATTAAATATTTTCAAGGAGGGTGATTAATGAGGTAAAGCAGCTGAGAGGTAAACGTATGTTTACCTATGGAGCCTAATTTGTTGTAGCAATAATTGGGAGTTTTTCTACCATTAAAATTAAATATTTTCAAGGAGGGTGATTAATGAGGTAAAGCAGCTGAGAGGTAAACGTATGTTTACCTATGGAGCCAATCTATAACCGATTTGAACGAAATTTCTTCTGTCTAACCTAACCTAAACAAAAAATATATATATTTGCTAATTTTCAAAGGTCTTGACGACATTAGAAGTGTATTCGTGGTGCTTAATAAGGAAATTTTAAAATGGCCAATCACTGTTGAAAATAAACAAAATTTAAGAAGTAGGTTTTCTAAGAGGTGTGACCATTTCGGGTACATCTATATCTATTGTTACACGAAATAAGATTAAAAATGTAAATGTTAGTATTGATAACCAGAGTATTTACCATTCTGTTCGTATTCTTATAGAATTACAGGTACGGCATGTGGTTAGTTTTACCAGTAACGATTACGTCTAGAATTTAAATATTTACTTCTCAATGTTTTTAGAACGGGTATAGCTTTAGAATCGTGTGTTTGGGTACTCAAAACTTTTTTTTTGAGAATTTTAAATAAAATAATGCGGAGAAAAACTGCATATTGTTTAAACAAGTGGTTCCCTTATTCCATAGAAGAATTGTATTTTTGTCAAATCACAAGTCGTGGAATTGGTGTTATAATTTTTTTTTTTTTTTTTAATGACTAGCAGACAACATGAGCAGATGAGATATTCTTGTTAATTAAGTTATTTCAGTCACTCGCATAGCTTCTACCTTGAATTTTGTTTTAGCAAGAGTGTCACTATTTACAATAATATTATATTATGATCTTGATAGAAACTGAGTTTTAACTTAATTTTAATTAGTTTGTGATTTTATAAAACCAATTTTAAAAGTTTGCTTGTGATTTTATTATCAGTATGTTGTTAAAAATCTAAAATAATTTGTAAAACTTTTCAAACCAGTAAGTTGTATTACCAGTTACTAAAGAAATAAGGGCTTTAAAAAAACACTTTAGTTTCTAAAAATTCCGTTTTTTCAAATGTGTACTTGAATAAATTCCAAACAAAGAACAATATTAAAGTTTAATTAGGAAATTAACTTTTATATAATTCAAAAATAAATTTTTACAAGTTTTTCTAATATTAGGTCTATTTAACTAATTATATATTGTTTTTAAATTGATAAATAGATATGGACAATATTTGTATTTTACAAATATGGGTTTTTAAAAGAAATGAGTGAAAAATATAAAGAATTCTTTTTCAGCTTGTTATTTAATGGTCACGTTCTTAAATCTAGAACATTTTGTAAAAAGCCTTCCAAACCAGTCAGTTGTATTACCAGTTACTTTATAAATAAAGGAATGAAAAAGATACAAAGTACCGAGTACGAGTACAGATAAATATACCATATAAACTGTAGTCATAAATAGAACATGTAGCCTAAACTAAGAAAATATTTCAATTTGTACTGCGAGCACCTGCAGAATGGCAATACGATAATTATCCGTGTATTGCACGTCGTAAAAATGTTGGTTATTTGAATTCCATGTCGATGTTGTTCATTTGAACTTCGTGTAAGTTGGTTAGTTGATCGTCGCGTAAGATAGTTTTTCAATGTTAATTAGTTGAAACGTTGGTCATTTGAGCTTGCCCCGAGGAAAGTTATTTTTTTTCAATTTAAAAATATGGGTAAAAAATTCAGTGCGGAGGTAGAGGTTGTAATGGTCGCGGAGTGATACAATGTTTCGTGACGTCACAACTGTAGTTTGTATTTTAGCAATCTAAACTTGATGAAAGAAAAACATGTCTTGAAGCTATATTGATAACTATTATTTTTGTTATTGCCAGGGAAGGTGAATTTTATATATCTATATTGAAATTGTAACATACTGAATCAATTCCAATTGCAGTAAGTATATTACATGATATATTTGTTGCTTAGTAAATGTAAAATCGGCTTTGCTTAAAAAAATTTTTGTTGTGATGTTTTAGGCAATATAATTTGTCAAAGCTGACCAAAACTATAAGCCATAGTACATGCAAAGTTTCTCTATACTTCCAACATGAAAATTTATGCTGTGAATTAATTGACTCGATAACCCAGTTAATACATTGAACTGCATGGCAGGAAAACTTTACAATTTACACAGAGATAGGATAATTGAAAAACAAAAAAAATCTACTTCACCCTGGAAATATAAAACATAAATAATTTAGGCCTTACCATAACACTGATTTAATATACTGAAAAACAACAACAGACAATAACAATTTTAATCACTTTTACATTAATTTATGACTATCCGAACTTTAAATTTTGTAACTTTGTAAAAGGTTACTGAGGCAGTACATTTTTGATCACTCCGTTGCGATTTCATCAGTGTCTACATTTTGCGCTTGGAGTTGTTAGGTTAAGCGGTAACGGTTTTAAAGGCAGATTTTCAATATTATCAAAGAGTATGTGTGATTTGTATTGGGTTTGCTCGTTTAATATGTTTGTATTACTACAATAATCAAGAGAATAAATATTTACCCAAACTGCTACCTAACTATAAAATAACTATACTGGGCATTATTACATAGAATGCTTTAAATATCCTGAAACAATTGAGGCAAAGCAAAAGAAAGAAAAATTACTTTTTGAAGCAGTTGAAGAAAACTGATATATGAGAAAACCATAGAAAATACTACCCAATCGAGTAAACATTGTAAATATTTACAACTTGCCTATAGTAGCACTTACTTATATTTGTTGAAAACTAGTAGCTTACGTGAAGATGGAATCAACAAATATGAACATTGCAGCTGAAACATTTACATAGTAGCAGTTCGCATATTTTCTTCACAAAATGTATACTTGACAGCTGTAGTAGTGTTGCTAGTATTTGTTTCTTCGACTGCATTGTTTACTCTGTCCCGTAAACATATTTTCCATGAGCAATCTTTACTCGGTATAGTAGTAGAATAAAAGTGAAACTACAAAACAATACATTTTACCAGAGGTACCAACTCACACGGGTCTACTTCAAATGACCAAACTTCATCTAAACAAAATACGCAGCCATTAACTAACCAAATACGCGACATTCAAATAATCGTAATACACGGAATTAAATTAAATAATACGCGTACTTCAACTAACCAAATACACGGACTTCAACTAAATGTAATGTTGCGGGTTATCGTTATGCCGCTCCGCAGGCGTTCAACGCACAACTTGAAGTTAATAAATGGGAGGTAATATTTCTATAAATATCTAATCTTAGTAGTTATTATTACTACCTTTAAATTATTTCTCAAAATGCTACGGTTTAACTTTATCGTTATTAAAGTAAATGTAATGCTGGAATATTATTTGGTTTGTTTAGACCATAGATCGTAAAGTATCTTATAATAATTGTAAATAGTCTACTTAAACATCTTTTTGAACATTGAGTATAGTTACAAAATAATGGGAAATGATACAGTGATTATTTTTGTAAACAATTTAAGATTTAAAACAATTTATATATTTATTTATAAAGATTTAACAATTTATTTATTTAAGATGTTTCAATTTATATCAAAACCTCATAACTTCTTGTCTAAAATAGCAATATCTTTGAACTTGGTTACAGCACATAACGCATCTTATTATGTTTGTAAATATTTAAACATCGTTTTGAATTAAAGCGCAATTACAAAACGATAAGTAATATTATGAAATTTAATTTAAAAATTTTTTTTTTTTTAATGTAAATAGCATACTCAGACCTTAATATTAAGGTAAACTAGTCTTTCATCAAGGAACTAAAAAAATACGCAGCCGTTAACCTCGCCCAACTTGAGAGATGATTGAACCTTCTATCTCTCAAATTTGGCTCTTCAAAACCTCCTCCTAAAGGTTTGATATAAAAAGTTCAACACCCTTAAATTAGAGGTTTTAACGTACCTTACTCAAACCCCAAGTTAATCTCTTACACTGTATAGGACAGAATTTAGCTTATCTATAATGTTTTATAGAACAAAGATATAATCGTAATATATTTTTTTTTACATTTAATCTTAAAACACATCATATAATCTAATTCTACTCATAAAAAGTATACAAACATTGTGTAAAGTTAAAACAAAAATCAGTTTCAGTTAATTAGCTATTGATACTTAATCCTTTAAACAGGTTAAGAAAAAAACTGCCGTACTTTCTTAATCATGATCTATAGCATAAATATTATGTATTTACTTATCGAACTGTGAAATCAAATCCTTGTAATAAGCCATGTTATCTCTTATACTGTGTGTGTAGTAGCATAGTATATTATTCCGTGCTCAATTAAAACTACATTAATTTATTCTATCACTCAAATCGGGTCTTAACTTGACATGTTCATGATATTTTTCTCACCAAAGTTATTCTGAAAACGTTTCCTATAAACTCTTCATTGGTAGTATTTGATGAGACGTATTTTCTGTTGAAAGGATAGTCAGGCTAGCCATTCATCCACCATACAGATCTATATCTATGTTTATTTTTTTATCCTGCTTATGGGTCTGGCAAAGCAGCTTTTTATCGTCACAGATTCTACTGCACAAAGTACTTGAAGTTGTATAAATCCTTTCAAGTTGATTTCTACAGAAATCTATAAGGCTAATTAAAAAAAGCCTTTATTTATCCTTGAATGTATAACTTTTTTCTCATATTTGAAGCTATTTTGTTCTAGTTCATCCTCTTCAGAGGTAGAGTGAATAATGGTATCTTTTAGCTTATTAGTCATTCCAAACGTACATTGATGTTTTCATGTGCAAATTTTATAAGTTCAAAGAAACTATTGACTTCTGCTACTGTATAATATCCAAATTATAATATGTATATACAAAACTTGCAGTTTTTGTGTTGTACATGTGAGCCTTTTAAATTACTTCTATTGTTACCACTTGGCAAAAAAACACTACTTACTGACATTTGTCATAGAGTAGTTGTTGATTATTTGATCAAATTGTGCATCGGCCGCAGTGATATAGTTACGTCACGCATACCTCACTTGTGTAGATATTTGAGAAACAACGTTTCGGCTTAATTTTTATGGTTTTTGCATGCATATATTTAAATGTTTTTATAACGTCTCCAAATAGGATACATTTGGTTTTAAATTTATACATTGCTATACACCAATATTAAAATATACCTAAAAAGTGTCCAGTCAGGTTAAATTTGCTTTTAATTTTATACATCAACTAAATGGTTAAATGTATAAAGTTAGAAGCAAATCTATCCTGACTAGATACTTCATATTCGTAACCCAGACTTCTGCTACTGTATAAATATCCAAATTATAATATGTATATACAAAACTTGCAGTTTTTGGGTTGTACATCGTGAGTCTTTTTAAATTACTTCTATTGTTACCACTTGGCAAAAAAACCACTACTTACTGACATTTTTCATAGAGTAGTTGTTGATTATTTGATCAAATATAAACAATGAATCATCACAGAACACCAATACACCACGGTTATAAAACACACCTAAGCAGTAGACTTGTCCGTGACTCACAGCATTGAACAATGTACTAATCTAGTGCGAAAAGCGTCTTCTGAAAAATATCGGTAAGTAGTGATTTTTTTGCTAAGTAATACCGATAGTGATGTATATACTCTTGGGCGTGATAAAAGTAAAAGGGCCTTTCAACGAAGAAACTCATTTGCTATAACATTTTAAGGAAATGGTAGAAAATTGAACTTTCAGTTAAAATTGGAAGGATTCTAGTATTTTAAAATACATGTTAATATTAGGTATTCTTTATTGGTCAGTGATTATTACATGATCTCCCACTTAATGAAATAGTTTGTGAACCACTCTATTTCTCATGGTTGAGCTTGGGCATTAAGACATTCAGCACGGAAGCGATATTGGAGATCTCATCAAACTACTGTTTGTTTTTACGGTAACTTCCACATTTGACGGCATTGTTTTATCTCAATATCTATACTTAAATGCTTAGTTATAAACGGGAAAAATAGTAAAAAAATTTTAAACACAATTTAATTGTAAGAATCGGAAGCGTGCTATTGCGCTTTGGAATCATTGAAATGTTATGCGGGTTGCATATCTTGTTGCATTTTACTATCGTGCCTGTTGTTTTCATCTCAGTAATTTTATTTCTACCATATACAGTTTTATTGGGGACATCAAAACAGTGTATTAGACATTAAAATATTGTTTTATTTATCGGGTTACAATAAAAAAAGGAAATTTACATAAAATATCCACAAATACAAGCACTGTATGACAAATAATAAAACACAATAAGAAAGACAGTGAGAAAAAGATAATTTACATACAAATCTAAAGTACCTAGACTAAAATATACTTCACACTAAACTAACCACTTAAGGTTCAACTTGGAATGTTTGTTTGTTCCATGTGTTTCACAAAGCGATAGAGATCGATAATGTAAACGCAGACATAGATAATGTATATGTCACGTCCTAGACTATTTATAGCCGAGATTAGCTGACATTTGTTTACCACAATCTTATGATGACACATTAGGTTTTCTGGTGTCCAATAATTTTGTCAATGAATCTTATTTAGAGTAGTCTGTTTCCACCTCGAGTAGGCCATTCACTCTAATAGGGCAGTTATCGTTTATTCTTGCGTTAGTTTAGAAAGCTTAGTTTATTTTATGATCGTTGTTGCCGGATATTTTGCCCCGTGAATTGGTTAAAACTAATAAAAACATTAAAATATAAAAGTTAAACCATAGTGTTGGATTCAAAAAGGTTGGATTCGAAGTGCATGACTACACGTTTGAAATCCAGCTCTCTGACACTGAGCCAAATTGCCGATAGTTGGAAACGTTTTTCTTAGAGAGGTATATGAAATTTGTTTTACCTACAGCTGGCTGTCCTCGAAACGTCTATTGTACAGCCTTCCCTTCCTCCTTCTTGGCCTATAGGTGTTGCTAAAACTTGTTAACATAGTTACCACACAATATCTTGAATAATGCTTTAGAATAATTTACTCCTATTAGGCTAGATTAATTTTAATAATTTCGCTTTTTATTTTGCCATTTGATATTTTGATTCTGTCATATGTATATACATATTTATATTAATTGTAATTATTTGATAAAATGTAACTAAAATAAAAATTGTTTGTGTTGACCTAAGTAGGAATTGAGATGAATTTTTTTTTCATTCCTTCATGATACCTTAACGATTTTGAAGTCACCTTGCCGTCATTACATCTTGAAGGGTCACTGCTACTAGATGCATTAAAAGTGAAAACATTAAATGCGTTTTAATTTTTCCTAACCCACATTAGGGCTTAGTTTTTTTTTTTCAGAAAAAAAGGTAACTGTCTGTCATATTTCCTTCCAATCCTGCGAGTCGGCCAAAGCAGTCATGATCTCTTTGAAATAGTCTGTTACCATTTTGATAGCTTTTGTTTTAAATCTTAGGCTATAGTTAGGACTATTTTGATAAGCTTATTTTTTATTTTGTTTCTAGGAAAAATTTCTTAACAAACATCTTGCATTTCAGAATTGCATTCAAAATTGAATAATGAATAGAATACAGCTCTTCTAAAACAGGAGACAAAAAAAGACCACATCTCAACACACTAGAACAATATGAAATATAGGGCCTACAGACACACAAAGTACAAACATATTAACGTGTTCGTTGCTATAGGCCTCTAGCGTAAAGTTCATGAGGTGCTGAAATCTTCTAAAATTTATTCTGATGGTTTTGCTTTGGAAATAAAAGGATATGACAGTAAAAATTAATTTTGAGTCTTGAATTTATAAAATACTAGGTTGCCATTTTGTCTCCGTTTGGAGACGGCAGCAATTTGCGAGCGTCCCATAATTATCACTATTTTATTGTTCATGTTATACATGTGATTCACATTTTTAACTGTAATCAATAATAGATAATCACTGAAATAATAAATAAACATTATTTCGTGAAATGAAAACTGCAAATTAGCTTCTAAAATATGAAATAAAAATGTTTGTGATCCGTATGAATCAGTAGGCCTATGAATGTTTTCAGTTCAGGCACTGACAACTATTTCCAGTTATTTATTCTTGACAACGGCGTGAGGTTTGGTTTACCCTACATATCCCATGCATAACTATTAGTAGCTTTCACAATATTCTCCAAAATTATGTCATCAGGAAGAAGCGTGAATCAGTCATATGGTCGATTATCTCCCGGGAATGAAAAGGTAAATTTACTTTCTTTGTAAACGGAAAGTTCCCAGATAGCTTGCCTTAGAAACTGGGCGGGTCCACGGGTGGCGGATAGTGGAACGGCCTACAGATATGTAGGTTACTTGTGAATAAGGATTCCGGAAGGTTTCTGAATAAGCAGGCCCGGACCAAGGCAATGGTTCAAAGGTGAGGAATTATCCCTCCTCATCAGTCAACCGGTTGGGTGTGGTAGAAATAACTGCTCTGACTGGGGACTGGGGTAGTTGGGAATTAAGTCCTCACAATGCTACTCTCACCTCCCAGGTAAACCAAGGGCAATGCGGCTGTGAAGTATGGGCGGGAAACTACCCTAACGACACAGTTATAACAGAAGAGAGTAAAGCAGGCGGTTTGCTCCATGAGCAACAGTTAATAATGTCCTGAACTTGGGGTGTGCTTCAAGGTCAGTGACTGAATACCCAATCCAAGGTGGAAGGCATCGTGCCGATGGATGAATGGCTGCAGGGTATAAAATGCAGTAGCACACGATCCCCTTGAGGAACCAGACAAAACCTCATTGTATGTTGTCTTGCCAAGGCAGTGGGGGTTCTGCTCTGGTTGACCGTTCTTTCCCCCATACTCGTGGGAAACTAATGGACCAAGTAAGTACACAAATTGATGTTGAGTCCGCACAGACAGCGGGAGCCAATGAGACGGCAAACCGCGAGTCTATAGCAGATGTGTCAACGGCAACCACCACTGGAGTTGCGGGGGCGGCTACCAAGCTGCCGACTGCAGAAACCAGTGAAATGGTTGTAGAATTGAGCACGCTTTCTCTACGGAGAAAGCGTATGAGTGGAGCGGCCAGAAGGCGGCTCCGAAGGGATCAGGCGAGAGCAGCGGGAGGGCCAATAATCCTGAGCACACAACGCAGGGGAGGCCAAAACCGAGCCGAGCATGTTAACGTCCAGGGCTTGGATGTTGTGAGGAGTGAGGTGCAACAGGTGGGAAGC
The DNA here is from genome assembly GCA_036971475.1 of Prosapia bicincta. NCBI lineage: Eukaryota > Metazoa > Arthropoda > Insecta > Hemiptera > Cercopidae > Prosapia > Prosapia bicincta. Next base: position 88,278,393 of record JBAIZL010000001.1, on the reverse strand, counting down.
AATCAACCACGAGCACCAAACCCCAGCATCGAGATTGCATAACTAGAACAACTGGGCTAATCTCCCAGATGTTTCATGACATGAGTATCGAGTGCGTGGTCAAAGAAACTGTCATGGAGATGGGCAGTGACCACCTTACTCGGACGTTTGCACCTGACCAGGTCCACCAAACTGTGATGGAATGGTCATGGTCAGTAACATCGGGAGCTCAGATCTGGTACACAGATGGCTCCAAGATGGACTTCGGCACTGGAGCGGGGGTGTATTGTAAAAAGCCATGGGTAAAACTAGTTTGTTCCTTGGGGAGGCATATCTCTGTCTTTCAGGCCGAAATATATGTTATAAATGCCTGTCTGGGAGAGATAGCCAGAAGGGGAATACACAGGACCCGGATTGCTATTTTCTCTGACAGTCAGGCAGCAATTAAGGCACTAAACGGACATGTCGTCACCTCGGTCATAGTCAGGGAGTGCCTAAATAACCTAGAAGCCCTGGCAAGGCACAATCAAATCAAGATAGGTTGGGTGCCAGGGCATAGGGGAATATTTGGAAATGAAGCCGCAGATGCACTGGCCAGAGAGGCGTTTTCAACTCCCCTAATTGGACCAGAGCCGGCGGTAGGTATTTCCAAATCCATGGTCAAGATTGCAGTGCGAAGGTGGATGGCTGAAAGACACTGTGAGCACTGGGTCAGGGCTGAAGGAATAAGACACAGTAAGCTAACCCTTAGGAAACCTTCCTTGGGGCTGCAGGAGAGTCTCATCTATCTGTCTAGGCAGGAATTGAGGATAGCCACAGGTCTACTCACGAGATACTGTGGACTAAAGAAACATCTGCATAATACGGGTATCTTCAAAGATGAACCAGTGTGCAGATTATGCGGCAAGAACTGGAGACCGCCATACACATCATTTATAGATGTGAAGCACTTGCCGAGAGGCGTCAACCTCTTTGGTGATAGCACAGCTCTGGAAGAGGATGCTGAAGGTAAAACATTAGTCAGGAAACTTCTAAACCTGGTAAGAGTGAAGGGGCTCTTTGACTAGATCAGGGAGGTAAGTACAATATACCTAAGGTAGCGGTGCTTCGGGCAGTTTAAACCCGCTACCAAGTTGATAAAAAAAAAAACGGAAAGTTGCGGAGGCCTAATGTACTAGGTGTCCACTGAGGTTTATCTATTTCTTCTTTCAACTCGGAATCAGACAGTTCCTCGAAATCGTAATCGGCATCCTCTTCATCTGATCCACGTCACTGACATGGCGATCGTCGTCGCTGGCCTCAGACTCTGAAACCTCATTTGAAGGGTCCCTAGTACACTATACTGCATCATTGGTATTAATTAACAGTCCTTACAGGCTTCAGGCACACTTTCCATGTCGGGAACTATGTCACCCACAGTCACGGTCATGTACTAAACTCTCACTAACACTACTGACACAAAATGGCTGGTAATCAAACGGCCAAGCTAACACAACACATCTGACATACGTCACCTTGACTCTGCAATACTAAACTAAGTCTCTTTTACAACGCTGAGGTAGATAACAACATACCCGAATTATATGCTGTCTCCGATCAGAGACGGCCGCATCCAAGTGGCGATCGACCCGTCTCCGATCGGAGACGGCTGCAGCGAACGTGTTAAAAAATGAAACCCAATACAAATCACACATACTCTTTGATACTATCGAAAACCTGCCTTTAAAATCGTCACCGTTTAACCCAACATCTTCAAGCAGAAGACACTGATGAAGATCGTCACATAACGATCGAAAACGTTGTCTCAGTAAGTTTTTACAAATTTACAAAATTTAAGTTCGGATAGTCATAAACTAATGTTAAAGTAATTAATTAAGATTCACCGAACGTAATGGATTACAAAATTCAAGTGTTATTATTTGTCTGCGATGATTAAAATGTGGTTTAAAATGCTGCAGACCACTTATTCTTAGATCAATTCAGTATATTGTATTTGTAGCAAAAAAATCCCCAATTTGTTGAATTGTATATTTATATTTTGTTTGAAAATGGATTAAAAATTTTTTGTGGAGATATTTTTCAAGTATTTAATGCAATGGTTAACCCTTAAATAAGTGACTATGTTTTTGTAGTTATAAAAACAGTTGGATTTAAAAATTTGCATTCCAATAAATGTTATTAGGTTCTAGCATGTTCATTTGTATGTTTGTTGCAAGTTTTAGAGATTAATAACTTGAAAGATAGTTGATTAAAATTTGAAATTAAACATAAGACCTATTGTTATACTGCAGCAAAGCAATTGATAAATGGCTGTCCTTTTTTACCTTAATTTTGTATTTTAGGAGGATATCAAATAAAAACCAAACTTTCCGAATTAAGTAGGCTATATACTATAAGGTAAAAGTGCTGAATTTAATATTTCTAGCTTGCTTGGATTTATTTCATGGAAACCATTATAACTAGACAGAAAGTAGCACATGACGTTTTGTAAAGAATTTAAATAAAAATCTCAGTACTAAAATCTGAAATGTATTTCTGTTTAGCCGGTTTTGTGTGTAGACTAAATTTTAGCATTAGGCCCGAAAATGTTATCTGCCATTAAAAATTCTTTGGGAATGAAAAATAAAAAAACTAAGTTTTCAGATTTTTTCCTTTGTTATGTGGTATAAGCTTGTGGGGTAAATTTCATGTTTCTAAGTATTTTGGAATTACAGTAGAACCTTATTATAAACGGACTAATTGGACCTGAGGGTTGCCCATTTTAATAAAAGTTTATTATAAAAAATGTTCTCATAAAATGGTATTAATGAAAATGAAACTGAGAAAAAACAAAGGAATAATAAAAATAAAGAATTGGATTTAAAACGTGTAAATTTTATTGGCAAAGATAAAAAAGTCAGTGATCAAATTTTTTGTTATCTACTGTAACGTGAAATTCAATTTTATTATTGGTATTTAGTAAGGAGAGTTTTAAATTGAAAGATTTGACATTGTTTAAATTAGTAACGTAAATATGACTAATATGATTACACAATTTACTGTTCTCTTGAATAATTTGAAGTAATTTCCCAAACAGACATGATGTTTCAATCCAGTGAACCTTTGGGTATAACAGCATAAAGTATGATTTTTTTATTTAAAAAAACAAATAAATATTAGATAAATTAGTATTAGAATTGTGAGCAAGATTTCTTCACTACATGTATTCTATTTACACCTATATTGCGTCGTCAGAGGGTCTAAGTGGTCACGTCAGCAGCAGTTAAGGGATCATGCAGGTATGATTCCTTCTATTAGCTCACACTCTCCTTATATATATGTTGTACAATTTTTTTAAAACCTATAGTGGATAACAATTTATTTTAATACAGATGTTTCAAATATTTATTTATATTTGTTGATTCCATCTTCACGTGAGCTACTAGTTTTCACTAAACACTTGTACAAATTTGCCTATAGTAGCACTTACTTATATTTGTTGAGGACGGCCGTTTCGGGAGATGTGTCCCATTGTCAACTCAGGCCGTAACTGATCTCAAGGTTTACGTAGGCTAGAGAACATTTGTATTTCACGTTAGAAATACGATAGCCTGCCCCCTTTCCCATCCTATTTTTACAAAAAAAATCTTAACTTTGCTATTTTTGTTACGGTTCAATTGGCTAAGGAACGCATTTATAAAGAAACGTAAGCGCTACCATAGGCAAGTGTTTACATATGACTATACAAAAGAATACATTTTTCATCATCTCCAAGCAATTTTTCAAACAAATCGGTAAATTCTTCTAGCCGTGAAATATAAGAAAATGTAATTTATACAAAATATGATCAAATTAACATGGATCACAACCTAAAAACTAAAACCTTTTGGAGAACCTCTGAAGAATGAGGAACCAATGTTTAGGCTGCTACATTTAGAAGGGAATAATTAATAGACTACTTTCACCCTGAAAATAGCACTGAAAAGTTTGTTGTGTGTGGTTATTCTTATGCCTTTCATTGATAACCTTAGTCATGCACCTTTAAAATTAATGTTCAAGTATTGAATTAGTAGTTTGTTCAAAATTAAAACATTAAAGTACCATTAAAACATCTTAAAGCAATAGCAAATTTAAAAGCTCACATTTTACGTAAACATACATAGACAGTTTTAAAAATGTATTAAGAAGCTACCACAGGCAATACAGTAAAAATGTATTCACAGGTAATACAAAAAAATATAAAAGAAGGCTTATTGTAGGTACAGTTTATCGATCGACCCTTTTTTTGTCCTAATGTTTATTTTTTGATCATATAGGACCATTGGGACCGTATATATGTACAAAAACCCTAATTACTGTTTTCGAGTACAATATAAAACATTGAATTAATAGTAGGTCTACTGTATTTCTATAGCTACGATTGCCAAATATAACCAAATAACTGTTTTATTTCTGTGAGCATCAGCTCAAAAGAAGAGAATACAATATTCTAAGAAGGAGTCTTCTAGGGAAGAGTTTTATCTGCCAAGGCTTGACGATGTATAAAACAATGAATCCCAGTAACATCAGCATTTTTCTCTCTTACCAATTGCATGAAGCCTGAGCGAAAGCCAAGCATTCAAGGGGTTCTATCTGTGCAAACACCAATCAGTTTTGGCCACAAGAGTTCATATTTGTCAAAAATGTCTGATACGGCTTCCATCACATCAACAGCTTTTGTAGTGGTCACCAATTCTGTTGAAAACAGCAGCACGTCGCCTATTCTTTCGTTTTCAATAAATCGAACATATACAATTAACTGAGAACATTGTGCCACGTCTGTACTCTCATCTAGCTGAATAGCAAAAAACGGTGATTGTTTTATTGCATCGACTACTTGGATTTTCATATTTTCTGCCATATCATCAATGCAACGTTTTTAGTGTTGTCTGAAAGTGGTATTTGAGATAGCTTTTGCCTACTGTCGGATCCAAGAATTATATCAGCTGCCTTCAACAGGCACGGTTTGACAAGCACCTCTCCAATAAAATGGTTTTTCTTTTCCTTAGTAATGATAAGTGATAGTTCATATGACGCTTCAAGCACTTTTTCAGACGATTGAGTGAAAGACCCAGTACAGGCCTCATGGCATCATTACTTAATAATTCGTAGCAAATAACACACTGAGGATGTTCCACATTGTCTTTAAGCATAGAAATAAACCCATATTTAATATAATCATTATTATACTTGCGCTTCTTTGATGAGCTCATCTTAACCAATATCTTCTTGAACTTAAATCAATATGTTGCTTAATAGAATAAATTAATAATAATAATAATGAAATTAGTAAAATAAAAAAGTCATCTTAAAAACTTATCAAAAAGTCATGTTTCACTGTTTAACACTTTTTGAAAGATAATATCAAACGATTCAAATTTCACAGAACGTAACAACTCACACATCGCAACAACTTACGCAGACTAACTGATATATCATACAGACGCCTGTAAGGTTGAAACACACACGACGTTTTTTGTCCGATCGTTTTTTTCTACCGTTGCCGCCGTATCAGTAGTGACGCGTACGTTGGTATTGCTACTTGCACAGTAAGCGGTACATAATTTATGAATCTATGTAAGAAGTATAAATTGATGCTCTAAAGTAATCCTCACATATACCACACTCAACATTAAATCTTTTGGTCTGCCTGCCAGCCAATCTTGGAATTTTTATGTCAATATCAAGTTCATTACAAGTACGCGGACCTGTTCGAAAATGTTTGAGAATTCATTCGAATTTTCCTCTCTATGGCTTTTAAAAGTCCCCAGTAAATCTGTATTTATGTACTGATGTACTTTGTGAAGGTCCATATCGATACTCTGTAGCTTATTAACTGCAGGCTCTAGATAAGAAGAGTATCTGGAAATAATAATCAAGCAAATAATGAATTTTGCCGAAGATATAGCAGCATCTAGCTGGTTGGCATGTGTTCTTGTTTCCTGACTGACATTTCGATCAGATGCAAGTCTGCCCAGGCTTTCTTTAATAGTCAGGAAGTGTTCTTTGAATAGCCTGATCGATTTATATTTTTGTGACCACCGTGTTTCACAGAATAGTGGAATATTTTTTATGCTCTTTCTACGTAAAACACTTTCCCTAAAAAACTGTATAACTTGTTTTATGGTTTCAACACTATTCCGAATTTCTTGAACATTATTTAGGTCATTAACTACTAAGTTCAGTCTATGCGAGGCACAGTGATAATACACTGCTTTAGGGTATTTTTCTTTTATTCTAGCCTTCACACCACTTTCATGTCCTGCCATTGTAGAATAACCATCAAACCCTAAGCCAATCAATTTGGTCATATCTAATCCAATATTCTTAACAAATGATAAAATTGATGAAGAGATTCCCTCAGCATGTAACCGGCTTAGTTCAGAAAATCCTAAGAACTCTTCTTTCACATCAAACTTCATGGGCTCTTCTTCAACAACAAACCGTACACCGACTGATAACTGTTATTTACCGCTTATGTCAGCAGTTTCAACTGCTAAAAGCGAAAATGCCACTGATTTATTAACTTCATCAACAATCTCTCCTTGTAAAACAGAGCCACACACATTTATTAGGTCGTTCTGTACTCTGTGGGACGTATATTTTGCCCTACTGCCATGGTTTTCCAAATGATTTTTCAGGACTTTGTCACCTGAACTAACTCTGAACTGAAGTAAATCTTCAAAATTTTCTTCGTTTGAGTGTTTCCCCCGAATTGATATATCATGGGTGCCACAAAATATTAGTGATGCTAGAACGGGTCTTAGATTTTCACGATTAGCATTTATAAGTTTAGTGATCCCGCTGTCTATTTGCTCGATGACATTTTTCTTCTTCATTTCTATGGAATCAGTAAAACTTTTCGCTTTACTTATAGACTCATGATGCCAATTGCTCTGTTCGTGGCTTTTAGCATCTTCATGAAAATGTTTGTAATCTTGATGAGCTCTCACAACAAATGCTCCAAATAATCCTCTTTTTAAAACGGGTCTAAATATCGTACAAAATTTGCAAAGCCCACCTTTCAATTTTGGTGAGTAGACCGACCATGAATATTTTTCCAACCAATTTTTTTGAAAACTTGTTTTTCTTATTTTGCCAGTTTCAACATCTTGTTTGAAGTCACATGTCGAATTTCGTACAGTTGGATTGGTTAGTAAACTATACTTCATGTCGTCTGACAGCGGTACACATACGTCCTGATTTAGATTTATGTACTCACCTAAATCAAACTGATTTCGATTAGCAACTGATGTTGATGCTTGGGGCTGTGTATAATCAAGCACAGTCGACTCTTCAATGACAATATGATTGGAGATATTTTGGCGTGGCACTTTTGAAGATGTTAGTTCAGGTTCAGATGTAATTTTATCCTCCTGCCCGGCTCTTTTCAAAGTACCACCATTATTTTTTGGCCCAAAGAAATGTCTGATATCTATGTCACTAAAATAGAACGGAAAACATTAGAACTTCCATGGTTCAATGCTAAGGACGTTCCGGATCGTCCAAAAAGGTTCTATCGTATGGCTGAAGAGGTTCGGAAACGTCCACCGTTGGACCATCACATATGCACATTCTAGAAGTTTTACCGACTTAGAATGATTAGTTTTTAAAAAACTGGAGTTGAAAGCGAATAATGAATTTTTGTAGTTTGGTATAAATGCTCTTTTCTTCAAAATAGAAAGATTAGCACCAGAGATACGAAAAAAATGTTCATATATAAAATTGTAGCTCGTTTAATTTCCAAGAATTTGGTTTGCAAAAATTTTTTGTACGGCAAAAATTGAGTTAGATATTGACAATTAAAATTTGTACCAACTTGCAAAGCAAAAACTACCTTTACTAACCCTTTCAAAGTCACCCCTTTTTGAAACTGAGGGTTTCAAAAGGATTTTATATTAATAGCTTTGTATCTATTGTAAAAACCTACAAAATGCTTTTCTACAGAATTTTCTAAAGTAAAAAAAATAATAAAAGGTTCCGGTTAAAAACCCAATATATATTTTTTTAAACAAATGGAGAAGGTCAATTGAAAGTATAATAATGTACGTTAGCGGCGATTTTTTTTTTTGTATTCTGTACGATAGAAACTTATATGCATGCATACATTCATTCATACTCGACTCATGGAACCACAGAAAACACACGAGTACGTATATATAGGCAGGACGAATCTACCCCCGCAGGGCCAGGTGAAAGTTGAAACATCTGCTGATGTATTTACTTATGTAAGTATCTTTTTCATTTTGGAGCAGCTCGCCAGTATTGTTCTAAGATCTAAACACACTCTACGTGCTGCACCAATTTATCATAAATAGTTTAATTTTGTGTATTAAATAGTTATGACAATATATCGGTTTGGGTGAAAAATTGAAAATTGTTTTTTACTTTGGTTTTTTGTAGTGCAAAATAAGGGGTAGTTTCACCTTTAAAGAAATTTTTCAAGGATTGAAATACTCAGAAATTATATTAAGAATATCAAACTATTATTACCCTAATTATCAGATTCAAATTTTATCCTCCTTAAGCTTTTTCTATAAGTTTGAGCAATTAGGGGTAGTTTTCACCCTTGAAAATGAATTTTTAGAGGGTCGAAATATTTACTAATTACAATTATAGTATCAGACAATCATTATTTTTAATTCATCTCAACCAAATTTCACTCTTTTTACGCTTTTTTATAGATTTTGACAATAGGGGGTAGTTTTCACGCTTAAAAAATAAAAAGCGCCTTGGGCACTATATAGATTTTGAAGTAGAGGGTAAGTTGAACTTAATCCCAAATTTGTATGAAAATCGGTCTTTTCCGAAAAATTTGTGGAAGTTTTTTCCTATTTTAAGCTTCGTTTCCTGGACTAATATTAAAGATAAATCAAATTAAAACGTCGATTTCTACAATTCAATTAAAGGTAATGTAACACAGGCTATAACATATAATAAACTATTAAAATTAATATGTGGACAAGTTTATTTTATTCCCCCTCATTTATTTTCCACAAGAATGATGACAAAAGCATATAACCTTGACTGTGATGTTACAATGATGTTACTTTTTTTTATCAAGACATCCTGAAAACCTCTGAAGATTTTTCAAGTTAGATCTAAGTTATATTGAATTTTCTTTTATTCAATCTCACCGTATCCGTCCTGGCTATCGTATCTTAAATTCCATATTATTATTAGTTGGTTGAAAAAAGTTTAAAATAATGAAGCAGATAAGACTAAGGAGCGGTCTTCAAAACTAGTTGCAAGAAAATGGTTCATCATACTGAGATATGCTAAGTAACAGGATAAAACTAGTCAATATGATGATGTAAAAGAAGACTTATATTAACTGCTTGTTAGGTTTTTCGTAAAATTTCGGCTCTCTTCGTATTCGTACTTCAGTCGAAATATCACACAATTTTATAGTTATTATCAGAATGATTTTACATCGTACGTATGCGACACTATTGATTTTGAACACAACTGAAATAATATAAATCTACAATCCGTTGTTCACACGTCGAAAATTTTCGAGCACTCCTGTGCTATTAATTTTAATAAAAACTATAGCAAAAACAAAAACTAATTACTACTATGTTCAAACAAGACCGGATCTAGCAGCACATGCATGCTCCAAGCTTACCACGTGATATCTTTCGTGCGGTGTGTTTAGCTGAGGCTTGGAACGACGAGCAGGAAGTAAAGATGGCGCTTTATTGGTTAAAATGATACATTCACTGTAGGATCTTAAAATATTAAAAAATTGTATATCTAGAGTCTAGTTTGTTCGGCTTAGTTTGATCTCATAACAAACTCTACTGACTCGTCAAACTCTAAATTATCCTCTTAGTTTACATATTATACGAACGCTACCATTAGCAATACGAATTTCTTAATAATTGATACTTAAAATTTGAAAATTCATTTTGAATATTCATATTTCAGTACTTCTATATTCTTCATTAATAGAAAATTGCTAAAGATAAACGATCCTTCTCAGGAACTGATAAAGACAATTTTTTAATAAGTTTTTTATAACTATTTCCATAAAGGAAGACCGAGCCTTCTTTAAGTGCGCATCTTAAAGAGATGTGTTTAACTAGTTATAATGATGTTTTAATTGTATTCATCAAGTAGTATTACAGTTACAGGAAAAGGACAACAGCATCAGGAGATTAAGTCGAAGGAGATAACCAGTGAACTGCCAAAATTATCTATTATATCAAATCAGTTAGGATTATCAAAATCTGTCACTAAACATATTTCTTACAGTCGCATTTCTGTCGCTAAACCCATTTATACTAATGTTCACCGTCATTTTTCGGTTTAATACTATTAACCTCGAACAGTTTTTGAAAAGCAAAAGAAAATACTTTCCACAGTCGAAACATCGCCGCTCCTAATAAAGGTACGTTTCCATTACTACAAATTTTTGTCGGGCACATGTGCCCGACTTGTCCCGGCACAAATTCCCGAATGGAAGCAATCTAGCACAAGTCGCGGCACATGTGCCGGCAACCGTTTTGTACCAGCCGGCGGTGCGACAAAACTTGTGCCGGCACAAGTTCCCACGGACAATGAAAACGGGCGGGCACATGTGCCCGCGACACGCGCATGCGCAGTTGCCCAAATCCACCACGTCGTCAGAGGATACACACAAACATAACCTCAAACTGTAGTGTGCATTCGCATTCAGTGTTTGTCTCTGAAAGTTTTGTTTTGATAAGATGGAGTGGTCGAAGTGTAAAGTGGATAAACCGATTAAACTTTATGAGGAGGAGTCTGTTTTGTGGAACGTGACGAGTAGCTCTCATAAAAATTCAAACACTAGGTAAATTTTCCAAGGTAGAGGTTGGCTATGGAAAAAGTGAGCCAGCTCTTGACGTACAAACACACCAGGATTTTCACCTTTTTTGCACCATCTAAGCCCATGAAGCTCAACCCCTTCATTTCTCCAAGTTCTGTAAATAACATTTCCTTGTTCATGACCAGAACAATGGCTTTGCATACTTGAGGTATGCAACTTGATATGGCGGATTTTGAGATTCTGTGGAGGTACATCAACGAGCTATAACTATCACCTGTCGCTAAAAAACGGAGAGTAGTAGCTAACATTTCCCCAGGGGGGGATTGGTTGTCGGCAGTTACTACTTTTTACAATTTCTGGTGCTATTAGGTTTAACAAAAATTCCAAATCACTTGAAGTTATTCGCAAGAAATTTTCGTATCCAGTTTGCATGCGCAAATCTCTCATTAGTGAGTTGAAGTTCTGATTGTCTTTTTGCTAAAACACTTCTAATCCACCACCTAGGTCGTTTTCGTCTTTTTTCCTCAGCTCTTTGTATGCTCCAGCCATAATAAAAAAAGCGGAGACTGCTATGTCATCCATTATTAACACTTACACATATGTAAAAATCACTAAACGTAAAAAGACTCACTTAAAACTCAACAGTATTCAATTCTTCACTGCAAAATAACAACTACTGCTGGGTCGTGGGACACGAGACTTGTGCCCGGGCACATGTGCCTGGGAAATGGAAACAGTATGAAAATCTACGCGCGACTTGTGCCGGCCACATGTGCCTGCGACTTGTCAGAATGGAAACGTACCTTAAGGATTACGACTGGACATCGACATTTTTTAAATCGATAAACGACGCCGCTACTTAGAATGATATTGAAAGGTTAACGTCCCAAGTAAAATTCATATTTTGCGTTCCTACCGCTGATCACAGATGCGAGCTATTAATATGCCTGGTTTTCGCAATGGCTGGTCACCGTACTTGAAATAAGTATTCATACAACTGTAAACTCAGCGATTCTCTCCTAGACGTTTACTCTAGGTAGCTCTTGGGACTAAAATATCGTGGCGTATGATCACCATGATGCACAAGTCAACAAAAGCTGAGACGAGATATATATGTTTACCGGTCATAGAAATAGGAGGAGAACAGACATTCCTTTTTTAACGGACGCTTTTCCGGTGCCACAACTAACGATACCATCCTTTTTTTAAATAACTAAAAGAAAGATACGAGAAAAAATAAAACGAAGATGAATAACCCGAAGAAGAATGAGAAAGCAAATAATATTCACATTTAGATTCTTAAACACGGAAGGAGAGGCTATGACAATTAATTTGAAAAGCAAGTTAAGTTAAAAAGCAAATACTTTATCGAAGATAGAATACGTGATATATACACACATTATATGAACATAAAGGCAAAACCCTTTAAGTACTTATTTGAGGATACAAGTATCATGGGTGGTAATCTGCCAATAAAACTAGAGATCAGTTCAGGCTGTTTAAGCAATGGTAAATATTTAAACTTTTTTACTTCTACATCTCTGAAAAATGTATGTAAGGATATAGTTCCTCCCAACGTAAATTACAGTGTAGCTAGGAAAACGCTTTCGGTAAGCAATGTAATAAATCTATTAAGTTTATCCACCATATTTGATTCGTTATAAGTTGTTATAGGTACAATTGTGTCTGAGCAAAGTCCTATTTTGTCTAAAAGCTCATCTTTAATAACTACATTCAATATAATTTCCTGGTATTCGTTTTTGGCAGGTTCAACAATTTATTTAATTCAATCCTTAGAAATTTTTTCCTCAAGGATGACATTTCACATTGATTGCGATGTTTCAGTGATGTTACTTTCATCAAAACAGGTTGAATCCATCTGAAAATTTATCAAATAAAATTAAAGTAAATTTTATTCTTCTTCTTTTATTCTATCTTTAATCGTATTCCTCCTGGCTCTCATATCTTCATTTGATTTATTAATAATATGTTGAAAAAATGTACAAATATTTTGGCGAATATGGCTGAGGAACCAGTTTTCAAAACTAGCTATAAAATAGCGGTACGCAGAGTAACGGAATGAAATTATAAAACAATTATAGTCACTATGATGGTATTTCTTGCTGTGAAGGAAGATATAAAAGATATTGACTGACTTGTAAAACATTTCATTTTAAAAAATATCTCCCCGTTATTTGGTCGACATGTTAGATACATTTTTATAGTTGGTATTAGAATGATTTTATATCGCACGTATGGGACGTTATTATTTCTGAACACAGCAGAAACGATACCATTCTAAACTCCGTTGTTTACACTTCTTGTAATTTTCAAACAATGCCTGTGTTAATTTTTTTTAAGCACTACTATAGAAAAAACCATTATTACTGCATACAAATTAGCACAAACGTATTCCAAACCTATCGTGCGAGATATTTTCGGGAAGCGTGCTTAGCTGAGGTTGGGACGGTGTTGAAGCTTTACTGAGCAGATTCGCTGAGAGCTTTTAAAGTATTGAAAAATACTAGGCCTATATCTAGAGCATAGTTTGTTCGGCTAGGACAGTATCTGAGTAATAATCAATCACTTCTCAAAACTGTCCCCTTTGTTTAAATATTCTACGAACCCTACCACTAGCAATACCAGCTTTTAAATAATTCTTAATTACAATATTAATATTTCAATTTGAATATTCATATTTAAATATTCTCTATTCTTTCATGATAGAAAATTACTTCAGTTAAGCAACTCTAACCAAGAGCTTTTAAAACGTTTTGTAGTCAATCTTTTAGACAATGTTAATCGTAAACATTTACTACCGATGGCCACGGTAATTTTTCAGATTACTACTGATAATCTCGTACACTTTTTTATGGTAGGGGTACAAAAAACGATCGACGATCAAAATATTGGTTGTCTTAATAAAGATTACAAAGGGACATCGACTTTGATTAAAGCTATAACTGATGGTACATAGTATGGTATCATATCGTATGGTATCCTCGCAAGCAAGAATCAGGACAGTAGTCTCGAAATTCTCCAGGAAGTACCGATTTTTTGAGCTTCTGTTATATTCAAGTCTGGCTTTGAGTCAGCTAAGCTGCGAGGTTAATCAGCTAAACCGCCTTCATTTAAAACATTTCCAAGCCAGCATTCCCGGTTTCACATAAGAACTTAAGCGCTGATGGGATGATGGGTAGAGAAATATTCAAAGAGTGTTTTTATTGACCTTGTGCCAGAAAATTAAGTTTTTAAAAGTAAAGAATGTGCCTCAGAAGGCTATTTTACTGTTAGACAAAGCACTGCCGCTCTCCTGGTGAAGATCAACTGTACTCTGATGATATTCTTGCTTTATATCTTCCTACAATATTAAAAGCCTAATCTAGCCGATGTATTATCGTGTTCTGAAATATATGAAAACAATGATTGTGTAATCCTAAGTCATAATGAAACTGTTGACTGAGTTATTCATCCATAAGAAGAAACATATTTACATTGCTTATAAGAAAACGTCCAGGTTGTGAAAATTCCGATTTGAGATAACAGATGTTCCGATTGTTGAAATGGTACAAAAAACTACTGAAGACAGTGATGACGATATTAAAGATGATGGTTTGACGGAGTCAGTACAAGAAGCGAAAATTAGTTACGGTGAAAAAACGACCGCCTTGGAGACTGCCTTGGAACAATAGACAGACACCACGCTAACAGATGTTCTGATAAGACGTCTAAGCGATACGGTAGCACGAAAACAATTTTATAGATGTTCTGATAAGACGTCTAAGCGATACGGTAGCACGAAAACAATTTTATAAGCAAAACTCAGAAGACACATAACAACCCTTCCCAAAAAATGTAGCAACCGTGATGAACAATGTATTCCAAAGCAATATTATTTTATGTAAGTACTGGAATCAATAAAGTTCTACAAACGTATTTTGTCCATTCTTAATTATAGTATTAGGGTTCATTAGAACTCCCGTTTTTTGTAATGTACAGGAAGTTATTTCCGTGTAATCCGAGTTTTCAATAATCCGAGGGGTCTTGGTCCCATCTACCTCGTATTATCAATGCACTACTGTATTTGTTTCCGTACCAATGATCACCGTACTTAGCCTATAACTGTTTCTTATGCAACTCTAAAGTGAGTGACAATCCCATTAACGTTAAGGTTACTCTTGAGGCTAGCATATGGTAACCTAAGATCAAAGTGACGCACGAATCAACAGAAGAATAGGAAGGTTTACCTGTCTTAAAAGTAGGCGGAGGCAGCAGAATTTTTCATTAACGGATGGTAGAAAAGTCATTCCCTGCCCCCGCTAACGATACCATACTTTTTTAAAGAACAAAAGTAAATAACGCGAAAAAATAAAATAACGGAAAAAATCAATTACCCGAAGAAGAATGAGGAAATAAATGTTATAAACGTTTAGATCCGTAAAAATGGAAAGAAAATCCATGACAATTAGGTTGACAAAATACAAATTTTTAAAATAAAAAAAAATCATTAAAAAAAATTATTAAACTAAAACAGACGGTTACTTTTTCAAATTGCATCGTCAAGCCTATAGTCTGCAAAGGTCTTAAAGCACAAGGACAGGCTACATTGAAACACTGCCCAGGCCATAAAGATTATGTTGACTCACATGAAGTAAACAGACATATAGAATTGTTGTAGGAGCGTCGCCTGTTTATATTTTCATATCAGAAACATTTCTGTAAACAGATGTAGCAATACATCTGTCCAAGACATGGTGACGAACCCGTCTCCTTTTTGTTGTCTATGTTACATAGTTGGAAACATGAAATCGGGCGATTCATTAACAATGGGATATATTACCCCAAATCATCCCTTGCATACGCGGAGAATTTAGATGGTGACATTAAACTCGGGACCTTACAATGCTCATTTTCGGGTAATATTTTAGATTTTGGCAAGTTTAACCTCAATCTATCCACGACGACACTCGCAGTCCCATCCTGAGTGTGCCTGACCAACTCCGGTGCTAGGCTTAGACTCAGCAACCTCGAGCAAAGTCCGAGTGATCATTTTATAGCGATCTCTTGGACTCGTTTTTACGGTAATTCTCCTTTTGCTACTCCTGTAGAGACACCTCCGTACATCCCCGTAGACTTTCGATTACGGCATTGGCCTCAGAACCCTCAAAAACAACCCAGTGATCATTTGATGCCGGTGTTTTTTGATTCTGGTATTTTTGATCCCTAATGCACCAGCTTGTCTAGATATACTGGATTGCATCACCAGACTTTCGATTGTGATTATGGGCTATGCTCGCTCGAAAACCCAAATCATTTCCTAGCGATTCTTTGACTTCTTATATTTTTTTACCACAATTCATCCCATTATTTCTCCTGTAGAGCTACACCCGTACATCGCCGGTGACCTTCAATGACTGCATTACGCTTAGAAATTTCGAAAAGCGCCGAATGATCAGTTACTAGCAATTTCAAATCTGGCATGTTTTGAATCAATTTATCCCTTTACCATCTCCATAAAGCCAAACCCGTTAACTTCCGATTACGGTATTGTACTCAGCACCCCTGTGTGATCATTTTCAGGTTTAGAAATTTGTACCTCAATTCACCCTTTGGTACACACGTAGAGCTACACCAGTGCTCCCCGGTGACTCTCGATCGTTCATTTTCAAGAGATTTTATAGGTTTAGACATTTTTACTCTAATTCACCCCTTTAGTAGTCGCGTAGAGCATCATCTATCCATCCTAGGTGACTCTCGATGACCACATTGGCCTCAGCACCCTCAAAAACCCACGAGTGGTTATTTTCCAGCGATTTTTTGACATCTGACATTTCCATCCCAATTTATACTTTTGAAACTCACGTAGAACCACAGCAGTGCATCTCCGGTGACGGCATTGGATTCAGAAACCTCGAAAAACCCGAGTGTTAATTTTTCAGCCATTTTTACCCCAAATCACCACTTTGTTACTTCTGTATAACCACACTCGTGCATTTATACTGACGTTCGTTAACAGTATAAGACTCAGCACCCTTAAACTCCCCCCCCCCGATCGATCATTTCCTATTTTTTTTTTGCCTTCTGTCATTTTCACACCAATTCACCACTTTTCGATGACGGCATTGGACTCGGCACCCTCCAAAACACCCCAGTTGATCATATTCTAGCTGTTTTTGCCTTCTGACATTTTTACCCCAATTTACCCTTTTGCTACAACTATAGAGCTTCACTCGTGCATCATCATTGACGTTCGATAACGGTATAGGATTCAGCACCCTAAAAATCTCGCGAATGGTAACTTTCCAGCCAACTTTTTTTTTACTTCTGAAATTTTTACCACAAATCATCCCTTTGGTACTCGCGTAGAGACACATCCGTCCATCCCCGGTGGCATTCGATGATAACATTAGTCTCAGCACCCTCAAAAACCCACGAGTGGTTATTTTCCACCGATTTTTTGGCATCTGACATTTTTATTCCAATTCACCCCTTTGGTACACGCGTAGAACCACACCAGTGCATCCTAGGTGACGGCATTGGATTCAGCACCTCAAAAATACCTTAGTGGTAATTTTCCAGCAAATTTTGGATTTTGGACATTTTTACCCCAAATGATCCCTTTGGCACTCGCGTAGACCAACACCCGTCCATCCCTGGTGACTTTCAATGGCGGCATTGAATTCAGCATCCTCAAAACCCCCACCGAGTGGTCATTTTGCAGCAATTCTTTGTTCCATCCAAATATAGGCTATACATTGCGTAGTAAGATTGATATCAATGTGGATACCAGCAATGTTGCCAAGTTTGTGGCTGCCATAAAATGTTAGGGAATTTTTGAAAAATACAGTAAATTTATATACGGGAGGCGACTATGCTGCCTCTGGCGGAAATGTTACGAACTTGTAATATACAAATCCCGATCATTCTGCTATCAATACAGGTATCGTTTGGTTATTACAAATTAATTTTTTAAAATTCAGAACGACCATAGAACGTACGTATACGGCTGCCACAAATATCCAGCTGCCAGTTTGAATGCAAAATGACCAATGTATGGTCTCTGTATTGTTAGCAGGTTATATATATATATATATATATATATATATATATATATATATATATATATATAGATTTTTTGGACTAGGAGACTGACAGACTTACCTTGGTAAGAGTCCACTCTGTAATCTTGAAATAGAAACACATAAAAGCACTTAAACAATGATATATTTCAACCACACAGTGGTCTTTGTCAATCGAAGAGAAAACACAAAAAGAAATATGAGAGAATGAAATAAAATAATTGTAATCACAGATTGTGTAGAGTAGAAATCAGATGTCACAGATGCACAGATTAAAGATATATATATATTGTTTCCATGAGCATATGAGTGATTATAGTTTATATAAGTCTGTCAGGGAAAAAGAGATAAAGCTATTTGAAAAAAAAAAAAATGAATGGATTTATCTGATGTTGAGGTTAGGGGATTCTCTGGACTTGGTATACCACTGGTACGATAGTTCCCAGCTTCTCAGTTCTGAGTGATTGCAATCAGGGGGGAGTGATTTAATTATTTTTGTGGTATAGCAGTCATCAAAAGTTGTGATGTTGTGACTCGCAGCATGTCGAGCTGTTGGTCTATCCATATTCATAATTTTAACATCATGTCTGTGGCCATTCATTCTGATATTCAGACCATCCGTGGTCAGGCCTATGTACTGTGCTGAACAAAGTTTACATTGTAGCTGGTATATGACATTTTTCGATGTACAATTATGATGACCCTGTATTTGGAAGACCATTTTTGTTGTTTGGCTGTTGAAACTATTTGCTGAGGGGTGTATTGGACACGTCTTGCATCTAGGTCTATTGCATGGGAAGGAGCCTATATATATATATATATATATATATATATATATATATATATATATATATGTAAATATATATTTATATATATGTATTTATATATATAAATATTAGTTAATGTGGGTGGTTTGTAGGACCTTCTCTACACCGGAGCCATGGATCCAATTCCGCTGGTAAAAATTAGAAAAATAACTCTTAGTTAAAGCCCGCTACAGATTACTTTATTTCTATTACTTATAAATACACTTAATTAATAGACGTTATAGTGAGCTGAAACAAGTGCAGTAGTTAGACTGGATCGTATAAAGTTGTCTGGTTAATAATTAGGGTCCAGATCTTGGGTTTCACGGTTAATATTTCGGTTAGTATCTTGGACTCAGTTTTACTGTTGGTGTTTTTTTTTTTTTGGTTAACATAATACTCTAGAATTTTGTAATCCATTACGTTCGGTGAATCTTATTAATTACTTAAACAATAGCTTATGACTATCCGAACTCTAAATTTAGTAAATTTGTTAAAACTTACTGAGACAGAACATTTTCGATCGCTATGTGCCAGTCTTCATCAGTGTCTTCTGATTGGAGATATCGGGTCAAGCTGTGACCGTTTTAAAGGTAGGTTTTCGATAGCATCAAAGAGTATGTGTGATTTGTATTGTGTTTGTTCATTTAATATGTTTGTACTTTGTGTTTTTATGTGTCTGTAAATTTCATATTGTTCTAGTGTGTTGAGATGTAGTCCTTTTTTGTTGATGTGTTATGGTAAATGTCTGTGTATTTGTGTCCTGTTTCTTTTATGTGATTGTAAAATGTAGAGTTGGTGTTTTGTTTAAGTTTCTTGACTCTTTGTTTAAAGCTGCGACCTGTTTGTCCAATGTAGAATTTGTTACATTCGTCACAGTTCAGTTTGTATACGCCTGGTGCTTGTAGTTTATCTTTGTTGTTGGTGTTGTGTTGTATTTTGTATTGTAACTTGTTATTAGTTTTGTATGCTATTTTGTACCCTATTTTTTGAAATTTGCGGGCTCTTCTGTTTGTTGTTTAGATTATGTATGGTAATGTGATGTATTTTGTTTTCCCTGTCTGTAGTGTTAATTTTAGTGTTTTTTTTTGTATTTTGTACCATAGATTGTTTTTTTGTATTTTGGATCCAACACAAACACGCTGCCTTCAGATCCAAGTTCCATAGACTTAAAGAAGTCCCAATGACCATCGAAAACATAAACAAAGAACTAGACACAATATTTAGCATACACAAATGGATACAACACCACAGTAATAGACAAACTATTTATTATTCATTTATTTAAACTAAATTAAAGATATAAATATGACTTACACTTTTTTGTATTAACTTGAAAAAAAAACACTACTTACTGATTTATTCAGTAGACTGAATTCATAGCATTAATCAATGCTGTGAATTACTGACAAGATTATTGCTCAGGTGTATTGTGTTGGTGTGAGCCTGTGATGTATTTCTGTTCTGTGGTGTGTTATAGATCATAGAGTAGTTGTTAATTATGTGCACAAATATAGTATTTGATAGGGAGTGTTTTGTCATTTATAATGTGTTGTGGATAGTATTTATGTAGTATTTAGTATGTTGCCTATATAACGGCAACATACGACAGATAAACATCTTCCACAATTACATAAACAAATTACACAATAACATAAACTTCACACTGGAAACAGAACAACAGAACAAAACCAACTTCTTAGACCTAACGATAACAAAACAGAACAACAAACACACATTCAAAATATACAGGAAACCCACCACCACAAACAGAGTTATACACAACACGGTCAATCACCCCACACAACACTAACATGCTGCCTTCCATTCCATAATAACACAGATTAATCAACATACCTATGAGCAATGAAGACAAAATAAACAAACTAAACACAATAAAACACTTAGCGGATAAAACGGATACAAACACACAACCTTATTAGACAACACTATGCACAAAAACAACATACACATAACAGAACAAAAAACAATAACACACAAACACAAAAATATATAACAATTACATATCACGACAACACATCACAAAAGATAGCTTCCTCGTTCCGCAAATTTAAATACAAAGTAGCATTCACAACAACCAACACAATTAAAAAAACACCTACACATTTCAAAAACACACCAAGATAAACACGACAGGGGAGGTGTATACAAGATTACTATGAGATATATAAACACCATAAATACTATCTACAACACGTTCTAAATGACAAAACATGCTCCCAATCAAATACTATAATTGAGCACATAATTAACAAATACTCTATGAATAATAACACACCACAGAACAGAAATACACTACAGACTCACACCCACACATCACACCAGAGCAACAATCTTGTTAGTTATTCACAGCATTGATTCATGCACTAATCTAGTGCAAAACACGCCTGCTGAATAAATCAGTAAGTAGTGGTTATTTCGCTAAGTTAATACAAAAAAGTGTGATTTCTACAAAAAACCTTAAGAAGTACAACACAAAAACTACAAGTTATAAATATGACCATAATGGATACATAAAACTACATAGTTATGAATAAAATTAAGTTTAAAACATAATAAATCAATATTATTACTCTTCCAACATCAAAAACATAGAACTCATAAAACAAGTAACTAAATGACTACAAATAAACACTTGGGAAATATAAAAATACATTGAAATCAATTTTACAACAAACTAGTCAAAGAGCACACAGATTAATAATAAACATGATGTGTTCAAGATCATAGACTGTTAAACACTTAGACTGCTAAAAATTTGATTGGTACCCCTTTACATTTATTGGCGATTCACCTACCTAATGGTAATTAAAGGTAAGATGTGCTGAGAAAAAATTGTTTTGGGCTACTTCCGGTCTGCAGGATGACATCATAGGTGAGGACGTCTAAAGACGTCTCTAGCCTCGCTGTTTGGATTCATAAAATCAAAGCCCAAAAAACAAAGTTTTTTCTTATGTGATTTTTATGTATTTACTTGAGGTTTAGTCTTTGTTGTCACTTGTTAGACCGACTATGTTTCCCCCTGCCATATACAAGAATGGAAAAACAGCAAAAAAAGAAGACGTCTTTAGACGTCTTACTATTTACGTCACACAAAAATTACACCACACACAAAATGTTACTAAAATGTTAAAAATCACTCTTAATTTGCACAATATTTACACCCCAACCACCCACCCATACTGTTTTTTAGTCTACAAGCTGTCATGATATAGATCAAAACACCTAACTCCACATAAAGGAAGTTGGCCAGGACAACTAGGGCAGTAGTGCACAGTCTCAGTTCTTTTCTTTTCTTTAGTGGATTGTCTACATTTTCTTTTTTTCCTCTGCCAGGCGATCTTCTGTTTTTGATAGGATGTGGTTTGTACTTTTCTTTGTTCTAACTATTTGGTTAGGTATATTTGGCGGAAGCAATGCTCGTATGACCATCAATCTGTAGTTGTATAACTGTTCTTTGTTATCAACATTTATGGAATTGTAAAAAGCCAACCCGTTCACAATGAGCACTTGGATAAAATGTACAATCACCTTCTTATACCATCTGATATTTTTCCTTTCTGAAGGGTAGTAGGCCATCATCTGATCAATTTTATTCACACCTTAATGTAAACATTGTACTGAATGATGGGAAAAGGCTTACTTCTGGGTTGACCATGTCTGTTGACACCTACTTATGGTGTTGTCATGTTCAGTTGATAGGTACGTAACATTTCTCTTATCTTTCCACGTTGCTAAGAATACTCTCTGAGCATAAACGTGTGTTGTTTCACCTTTCTTCAGTTTAGTATCTTGTATTACTTGAGGAACAAATTTCCTGACTGCACTAACTGTTCATGTACAATAGGTTTTGTTTGCCAACAACTGTGTAGCCAAACTGAAATTAGTGTAGTAATTGTCCTAATAGGCTGAGTGGCCATTTCAAAGATAAGGCTGCATAAGTTTTATTACAACTTTAGCTCCATGACCTACTCCACCAACTTTTTGGTCCTGTGATTCACTATAAATAATCAATTGAATAGTAAGCCCTTGGCTCTCACAAAGTGAATAAATCTTAACACTGTATTTATGGTGTTTACCCTTAAGGTATTGGCGGAAAACTAGTCTGCCTCTCCAAAACATCATACCCTCGTCAATACCGAGTTCTTTTGAGGGGTAATACATTTGCCTTATTTTGTTGTTGAAATAGTCAAGGAGATGCTGGACTTTGTGTAGGCGTTTATCTTTAATTGCTTTGTCGTTCATCGAAAAAGTAGACACCTATATATACGCAATACAACGATGTATACGCAAAGCAGGAGTAGTACGGAGACCAGAAAACAATCAAGAGCATTGGTGTTAGTAGCATGCACAATATACTCCAGAAACACGTCATCAAGCATTAAAAAGAAATAGTCAACAGGACAATTTAAACCAGAGGGTGAAAAAAAAGCCACGGAAAATTGTGTAAAGAAAGTTGCCTAAGTCCCAAAGAACGAGGTAGCCAGTGTGGTACGTACTCATTACCATAAATAGGGTCTTCATAGTCAGAGTCTGGCTCAACTGAGGCAGTTGTAGTATCAGAATATTCATTCTGTTCTTTACTCTCTCTATTTACCGTGGCAGAGGTTGAAGCAATGTTTCACCGAGTAACGATCCCGCACTATCACATGTGATGCACAATAATAAAATGTACACAAAATAAGAAAAACTGCACACAAAATAGGTTAAATCACATGCGAGTATGCATCAGATTGCTTTGTTTAAACTAGAAGGTTTCACTTTCCCCCATGTGCACCAATTATTAGGCGTTTGGGTATGGCTAGCGAAGATGATGATGTAGTACTACAGTATGTCCCTCAAGGGCTGACAAAGTTTCAATGCCCTACTATTAATGCGCAGAACAAACAGACATCATTAGCTTTACCTTACACAAGGGCGTCTTAGGACGTCCTGCACTATATGGGAGTGGGTCTTGGACGTCTAAAGACACCCTTAGCTATCAACGTGTTAAAAAAAATTGCAGAGAAAGAATATGACACACTGTAAAAAAAAATTTACTTTAAAAAAATACCAGCTGTTAACAAAACAACACAAAATAAGAAAGGGATCTGGACAACAGTGTGTATATTAAGGGGAATGAAAATTTATAGTAAAAGTCATTTAAAAAAATAATATTCTTAGGTAATCAAATAACAGTATAAACACGCATATACACTCTTAAATATAGATAATTATGATAAATCTGAGCTTGAATAGTTTGAATTAAATATTATTCCTATCAAAAGTTACTATTATAGTCCTGTATAAAAAAATTGTTAATTTTGAATATGTTTTGTTTACAAATTACGTAATACAAGTCAGGTCATAATACACCCATAGTGATTTTGTAGAAAAGTAACCATAAATGTATTTAACTTTTAGTAAAAAGATTGTGTTTATATTTACTTGTCTTTTATTATGACTTTGGAGGTTGAAACAAAACAACCCAAAGCAGGCTATTAATTTTAGCTAAAGAGCTTTAAGAAACAGGCATCAAATTTCTTGCATTCTATACTAATTCGAAAAAGTCACTTACTATACTTGCTGATATTATTGACCCTGCTCTCTGTTATGAAATTACCAACATAAAGGAGTGGTAAGTGCCATTCTTTGTCAACATGTAACGTCTGAGTAAAATCATATGGTTTACCAACATATGTATGAAGTAAAATCAACATGACGAGCTAACTATTTTATCTGTGCTTAGACCATGCATGCCAAATGGATTTCTTATTGCTTTCATTTATCTCTAAAGTTTGATTTTCACTCCGTTTTGGTTATATGAGAATTTTTAAATTACAAATTGGTCTAATTTGGTATTTGTACACAAAAGTTACATTAATGACAGATTCTCTATTAATAACCCAAATTATATTTTTAATTTTTATCTAGTTAATATTTTATTGACATTCTCCAGAGTTAAATTTAAAAATTGGTTTTGTAGTTGAGTTTTTTGGAATGCCTCGGTTAATGATATGTGGTGTCTTTTTAGCAACCATACTGAAACAAAAAGTTTAAAAAAACAATTAAACCCTAAGTATATACTTTTTATAAATATTTATAAAGTAAAATAAAATTGTTAAACTACTATATTTATTTACATTAAAGTGTAATTTAAAATAGTTTTGTAACTAGGAAAGGTTATTATATTTTTTACATAATTCAAAAAATAAGATTTAATTTTCATTAGAAAACTTTTCTGTAAGAAAAACTCTTAAGTAAATCATTTGAAAAACATAATTTCTTCTACAGAATTTCAGATATACTTATCTACCTTAAAAAATAATTTGGTATTACAAATAATTCAATGGTTAGTTAATTTCAGTCATTCATTATTCATGGATACCACAATTTGTTTTTGAACTGTTATTTTACTTACATATACATTTCAGACCAGAAAACGTCGAACATTGAATACGTGTGGCCCAGATGTACTTCTATATTTTACGACGTTGTATAAATTACTATCGAATTATTATTCAATACACTGCTAATTCAGTCAAATCATAAAAAATTGCATGAACCAGTGCAAGTACATCCACAAATGACCGAATTGTCATTCAAAGTTGGTTTTGTCATTACACTATACTGCAAATTAGCTGCAAAGCGAAATATAGCAATTGACTATATTTAAAATGCTGATTTTAATATTAATTTCCTTATTGACATTATAGTCAAAATATTACTTATGTTTATGTCCCCTTTTTTTACATAGTTAAATTTTCCGTTTTGAACTGATTAATTTAGGGTTTTTCTTACCGATCTCCCCCCACATCTCCATGGTTTAGTATTAACCCACACACATATTCATTTCAACATAACTATAGTTCACTATAAGTGTGATATAAAAGCTTGTAGGTTCCAAAATATTATTTTTTCAACAAGTGATGCTAGTCTATAAATAATAAAGTTTAATATGAGTGAAACAATTATTCCTTCTAGATAAATAGATATAAATGTCAATAACAATAGTATTGATTTTTAAACATAAAAATAAACTTAATGAATTGATTTTAGATGCCAACTTTTTAATATTAACCTTGCTTTTAGTTACATGCTTTTAAAAATTGATGGAAATATTAATTTGTCTGTCTCGATCGAGATATTGATTTATTATTCGTAATGCGTGAAAAAGTTTGTTCACATATGTATGTACTACCAACACTTGTAAGCATGTCTGTTTCAAACTTTTTAATTTCTGGAAAGTACTCGTGAAGACTCAAGTAAAATGTTATATCATTGTTTTTGAACAAGTTTTTCAATGTATCAGTAACCTTTTTGCAAATGTTCTTCAATATTAATTACATCAACTTCAAAAGGATTTCTAAACAGTTGGAACTCATTTACAAATATCATGAAATTCATCAAATTGTTTTGTAAGAGAGAGATTTGTTCAACAGACTTTTTTGTATAAAATTTCTGGCACTTATATTCAGGCTCCACTGTACTGCTCATCAGCTTGAAAATGAGCATAGTTTTTGTTCTTTATATGTTTTTTGAAGAGTTTTAACTCGTTTTAAAATCATTTCACTGGGGAATACATGTCAGTAACAAATTTGTCAGAACCTCTTAGTTTCAAGTTTAGTTTGTTCAAATGATGAGTCATGTCATCAAAAACACCAAATCACACACCCAGTGCTTACCTTTTGTTAATAGAAATGATGTTATTTCTGAATGCAAATTAATAAATTTTTGTAGCACCCTTCCGTAACTAAACCAGCAAACCTTAGAATGGTAAATTTCATCAGAATATTAGCTAAGCCAAAATCTTCTGGAATTGCTGATGGTCAAGTACATGACGTCTAAACAAATTTACAGTTATCACAACCAAATTCATAACAATGTATTACTTTAAACTTGACTGAAAAAGACATTCATAGAATTGTCCCACTTTAAACCTCATTGCAAAGGACTTGTTGATGAATGATACAATTAAAACAGAATGAGAGATTGCAACGGAACTTTAAAACTTCTTTAATGTTAACAGCAAGCCCATCTTTGCGCTTGAACATATTTAGTGCACCACATGTTCAGACAAAAGTATATTGTCATACTTTTTAATTTAGCCCAGTCTAGAGTCATGTATTTGACAGTATCACAAAACCTTATAAAGAAATTACCAAATGTAGTTGAGTTTTTTAAACTATAAAGACCTGCTAACTCTTTAGTTATGACAAATTTACTGCCAATTCCTCTTATAAAAATGAGAAGCTGAGCTATATCACTAAGTACTTTATTTAGTATTTAGTTATTTAGTTATATCATCAGTACTTTCATCCATGGCAGAGAATTAAATATAAAATTAGTAATGTGAGATTGAAGTTCTCTACCACACCAATGTCTTCAATTCTTCTTATCACATAAACTAACAGTGTCAACTGCTGCTAATGTCTCTGGACACATTTCTTCAACAATAGCCATCATTCAAGTTTTAACTAAATCCCTGTCACTGTACAGATTACCTCTCTTAGCTAATGTTTCAGCAACATGTGTATGGTAGCATTTTTATGTGATTTCTTTTTAAAAATACTTTGTTGGAACATCAAATTCTTCTTCTTTATTCAAAAAATGTCATTTTAGTCTCATGAGCTTCATGCGCCAGAAGAGGAAACTTTTCTCCATTAAAACTCTGATAATGCTTCTTTAAATTATAGTTTCTTACATGGAGATATATTGTTTTAAAATCAAAGAGAGCAGTTTTATATTATTTTCAATAAAAAAAGTAAAATGTCCACTGTTCATTTACCCTGCACTTATCTTCTATTTTTAGCTTTTCAGATAGTTTTGAAAAAGACAATTACATAAATACAATTAATAAAGTAATACAAAATAAAGTTTATCACTGAACTAGGAATCACCAAATGGCAATATCTAAAAATGAAAAAATTACGTCACACTACTTAGCAGCTTGACTATCAATAATAGACTCATTTAATTAAGAATAATCTTTAAGCATCACAGGGCCATCCTTACATCCTGCCTCCAAAAGGAGAAGTCAGCACTTGAATTGTAACCTAGTGTGTTATCTACCCTCATAAATAAAACTAACTGAGTAAAGTCAGAATAATGACCAGTTGATTAACATATTATATATGTATATTATACGGCGCCATATTTCAGTGCATAATGAGTGTTACAGGAATTGTAGGTCAACACAGATTAGTGTCAAGGTATTAGAAAACTGCACATCTTGTTAAAATTTAATACCACCAGATCAACCCCCACGTATTTAATATAAAATTAATCTGCAGGGGGCTGCGGACTAACACAACCTACTGAAAGGGGTTTGACGTCCCTTATGGTACCCCAGTCTTACATACACACTACTTACAACACTCACTTCACTAACACACTCTATTATACTTTCTACATACATCAGACTTATAACACAATCTCTATACATATCAACATCATAATATAGTCTCACCATAGAGTCTCATCCATAATGCCTGACACGATGGCTGGCCTAAAAACATTTATGGATTTACAAAACACGTTAAACTGTGTTAGTTTAAAGAGGTCATTGCCATCTCCAAAATACTTAGTATTTTCAAATTCCGAAGAAGGAGAGAACCTATCTAAAGTATCTCCTTTACTTATAAACAAAGCCATTACTGCCTGTGCCGGAGGTCCAGTCACTTCTATTAAAACATTAGGGAATGGGACACTGCTTGTTGCAACATGTACTGACAGACATACCTGTTCTCTCTTAAACTTTGACCAGATCAAGATATCTGTGGCTCGCCATAGATCCTTGAATTTTTTAAAGGAGGTCATTACATGTAAAGATTTGATAAACGTCTCTGTTGACAAAATCAAATCTGAACTATCTTCTCAGTCAGTTACGGACGTCATGAACACTATCATAAAGACTGAGAAAGGTGATCAAGTTGCAACTGCGTTTTTCATTCTTATATTTGGTAAACCGGAGATTCCCGAATTCATACATGCGGGATACAAAAACTCTCAATGAGGCCATTTGTGGATAATCCTGGAAGGTGTTTCAAGTGTTAGAAATTTGGTCACATTAATTCCCCCTGTTCAAAACAGGGTCTATGCAACAATCCTAGCGTTCAGGGCCATGATGAAAAGGATTGCGGAAATGCTGCAAAGTGCACCAACTGTGGTGGTGAACACTCAGCGCGGTCTTTCAACTGTCCTACGTTTAAGGAGAAGAAGTCAATCCTTGACGTTATAGCTAAGGAGAATATTTCGTTCTCCGAGGCAAGGAAAATTTATTGATCTGCTCAACCGAAGGTTGACGGTAAAACCTATACCTCTACTGTGACTGTTACAAAGTTGTTTTGTGGGAACTGTGCTGATCTCACGAAGAAAATAGAACAAGTAGAATTAAGGGTCATTAGCGAGTGCATTCTTTCGTTAGTCGCTAATGGCCCGTCTCTTTATTTGGTGCAACCTTTAAACACCGAACGTGATTTGGTTCCTTTACCGACCTCTTCCACGGGAGGGCTTGGTAAACAAAGCAAATATTTGACTGACACTGCAGTTCGATTCAGAAGAGATTGCCTTCAGGTAATAAGCCTTTTGCGTCTAAGGACGTAATGCGCATCGATGAGAAAAGTGGAACAATCCAAAGCGCTGCTGACTCTATCAGGTGTAAAGACAAATTTAATATCAAAGGAGGATATGGGAAAACCACCCCTGCAAAATCAAAAACATCCTCCGATTCCATCCCTGAAAAGGTGGATGTGGAATCTGAAGATTCTAAGCCTGAGATGTCTGTGAATGTCACAGATAAGAAAAAAGAGAATACTAATCGGTGTCAGATTAATCCATTAAAGTGATAAATGTCTGCAATTAGCAAGTCAGTGATACAATGGAACATCAACGGTGTTAGGAGTCATATAGAAGATCTTAAGTTAGTTATGCGAGAAGTGTATCCAATGTTTGCATGTCTACAGGAGACACATCTCCACAAATCACATAGTTTTTACTTAAGGGAGTATTTAGTTTTTAGATCGGACTTCGTTACAAAAGATCGAGCTTTTGAGGGGTAGCCTTCCTAGCCCATGATTATATCAATGCTGTTTCTCTAAACTTAATAAATTCTTTACAAGCAGTAGCCGTTCAAACTGCTGTCCGTTAAAAATCATTGTGGGTTGTGCCTCCTTGCCACCAGAAGAAAATCTGCAACTCAGTGACTTAGTAAACTTAATAAGCTAGTAACTTACTCCGTTCTTATTAGTAGGAGATTTTAATGGTCACCGTTTGTCTTAGGAATTTTTGACTAGCAACTCCTGAGGTCAACTTGTGGAGAGTGTAAGAACGGAACTGGACTTATGTCTGCTAAATGACGGTTCTCCTACTTATTTAGCAGCATCTACTGGAGGATTGACAGCTGTTGACCTATTGATCTGCAGCCCTCTTTTGGCTACTCGATGCACATGGTCGTTACTCAATGATTTGTATGGAAACGACCATGTACCTATAAAGATCAATTTATGTGTCTCCTCTCCTTTTTACGTTCGACATCCTCGTTGGATTTTAGGAAAAGCCAACAGGGACCCCTTTTCAAAAAAATTTGTATCACTTGACATGGATTATCTGTCACCCATTGATGCAATTGTTGAAAATTTTACCAAGAGCATTTGTAATTCCATTGAAAAGACCATTCCTAAATCATCTACGCATGCACGCTGCCCAACTGTTCCGTGGATAAATGCACAGATACCCTCCATTTACGACGAAGAGCTCTAAGGAGATTTAAGCATCACCCAACAAATGAAAACCTTCAGGAATATAAAATACTCCATGCGAAAGCACGGAGGATATTTAGGCTGAGTGGAAGAACTCACAGTACATTAGCACAATTAGATGAACAACTCCATCCTCCACAGTATGGAGGAAATTAAGATCAGTTTGTGGTACTTCCATTCCGTTGCCAACCATTGTGCTGAAGCAACCAGATGGAAGACTGATCACGAACAGTGGTGATATTGCTAATGTACTGGAAACATCATTTTCTAAATTTTCTACTATCACAGCCTATAGTAGATTATTCTAAAGGTATAAACTGAAGGAAAAACTAATACCGTTTACTGTTGGCTTGTCTAAGGACTTCATTTGAACAGTCCTTTCTCTATAGGAAAATTTGAGTCAGCTCTCGCGTCAACGAGGGATTCTACACCAGGTCCTGATTCGATTGTATACTCTATGCTGAAACATCTACCACCATTGGCAAAGCTTGTCCTCCTTCAAATATACAATCGCTTATTCGAGGAGCGTTTTTTCCCCAATGCATGGTTAGAAGCGACTATAATTCCTCTTGTAAAGCCAGGTAAAGACAAAACCAATCCCAGTAGTTACAGGCCTATATCTCTTACAAGCATCTTGTGCAAACCACTGGAGAAGATGGTTAACCGCCGTCTTGTCTGGTACCTAGAAACCAACGATCTTCTTAGCAACGAACAGTATGGTTTCAGACAAGGACGATCATCAGTTGCCCAATCGGTTTTGTTAGAATCTGCTATTCAAAATACTTTTCTCTTGCGTCAAACACTCGTTGTTGTTTTCTTTGACCTTGAGAAAGCATATGATATGGCGTGGAAAAGAGGAATTTTAAATATGTTAAAGTCATGTGGTATACAGGGAAACATCCTAGCATTCATCGCAAACTTTCTGTCAAATAGGTGCTTCCGCATTCGTCTCGGAGGCACATATTCAAATATTTGTAAATGGTGTACCACAGGGCAGCGTACTAAGCGTAACACTGTTTGCTGTTGCTATTAGTAGTATAACATGTAATATACGATCTCCAGTACACTGTTCTCTCTTTGTAGATGACTTCTGTATATATGTGCCTGCTCGTAACATGGCAACCGCGGAAAGATCTTTGCAGTTAGTTACACACAGATTAGAGGAATGGTCAAGAACTACGGGGTTTAAATTCTCGACTTCGAAGACCCAATGTGTATCATTTAGTCGTCGAAGGGAACACCAGCAGCCTATCCTTTATCTTGTTGGGATTCAGCTTCAAATGACGGATGATGTCCGATTTTTAGGTCTTTTATTTGATAAAAGATTTTCATGGATCCCACTAGTCTAATCCCTAGTCTTCTTATCGAGGCTGGGGAACATGGCCTTTCAAGATGACATCAGATACTACAAATATCTTACATTTCTGGTCTTCGAAGAAAACCTAAGCATCAGTAGATCAATGTGCTATCTACCTCCTTGGATAATAAAAACGCCACGCTTCGATTTTTCATTGTCCAGTTTTATCAAAAGCAATACTCCTAATGTGGTGTACCAACATAGGTTTTTGGCAATCTACAGATCCCACCAATATAGTGACGTTTTTTCTTGGGAGGGGGGGGTCTAAACTGACCAATGGCGTTGGGTATGTGTTTTATGTATCCAGACGTACCTCCACATACAGATTGTCCT
This sequence comes from Prosapia bicincta, assembly GCA_036971475.1. Classification (NCBI taxonomy): domain Eukaryota; kingdom Metazoa; phylum Arthropoda; class Insecta; order Hemiptera; family Cercopidae; genus Prosapia; species Prosapia bicincta. The sequence continues at coordinate 88,246,270 of JBAIZL010000001.1, read as the reverse complement.
CAGCTTGTAGTGTATTCACAGCAAAACTGTTTGCCATTTTTAAAGCTCTAACCGTTATTCAATCTAATTCTAATTCCAATTCTAAAAGTCCACTTCAGGCTCTGCAGAATGTATTCTACATGAACCCTTTTGTTGGGGATATTTTGTGTGCAGTACACAATCTTCAATTGGGGGGGGGGGTGAATAAGGAACATTCTGTTGGGTTCTTGGTCACCGTGGAATTACCGGAAACACAAAAGCCGATGAAGCTGCGAAGATTGCCACTAGTATGGTGCCATATACACAATGAGCTATTCATGTTTGTTTGTGTTTAGAGTTTATTTATTGTTAACAACAATTTTAATTAAATATTATTTCTATATTTCTATTTGTTTTCTACATTAGGTGTGTTTTTTTACTGTTATAGATTGATTGTTAAGTTTTACTATTTATTGTTATGTTTCTCCCTATTTTTATATATTTATTGTTACATATTTATTTTTATATTATCACTGTTATGTTTAAATTTTGTTTGTTTCTTATGTTTTGTAATTTTTGTTTTATATAAAATTTTATTTTTGTTTGTTCTATCTAAAATATTTTGCTTTTTACTTTCTTGTTGATTGGCGATGATAACCATAACTGGCTTTTTGCCAGGAAAAAACAATTTAAAATTAAAGCACAAAAGAGGGCTGCAGATAAAACTATTAAACGGGTCATTACTATAGTATTGAATAATATTTCTGTTGCACCTCCTTTATCCAAAATATGTGCTGAGCTTTCAGGTTCAATTCGTGTGAAAAAAAATTGAAATTTAAGAGAAAAGTAGCTTTGAAATAAATGGGTTCCGCCAGTAACGTTCTAAGCGACACATTTTCTAAAATCGTGTTTTTTATGCAAAAAGGTTCTATACGACATCGTAAACAAGCGGAGGGTATTTTTGTGTTAAATTATATTGGTATGGCAGCCTTGCGACTGGTATAAAACTGCTAGTTTAAGGCGTCGTAGTGCAGTAACATTCCAAACGCCTGAGTATGTTGACTTCACCGCACATCTGCTTGTCTCCATCCGATGTAAATCGTTTAAATCGTAGCAAAGGAGGCCAATAAACATTTCAAAGTGGACTAGAAATATACGTAAGGGTACTATAAATGCAGGAGAACCTTACATGACAGAGAAAAAAAACCGAAGCCAGGAAAACTACCTCCACATGAGGTGAGTGCAGTAATGTTTTAAATACCTCGTTTACTAATATACTAGACACATTGTTTACAGTGCAGAATATAATATGCTATATGAATACAATGATCTAAAGTACGATAGTACGAACATTAAGTCGTTAACTCAAAGTACTTTTGATATTATTTTTCTTTAAAATAACCTTTTTAAGCAAAATATTTCATAGGCCGTTTTGGTTTCGGGGAAGAGTCTGCAGCTGCCAATATAAGTGTGGGGAAATTCTGGATGAAGAATTTCTCTATGTTCAAGGAATTCTACAAACTAGACTATAATACCCAAACATCGTATCTTAATAAGGTTTGTCTGACGATTGGTGACATAAAGCGGCGCAGGGTAAGTGAAAACTGTTCAAAAAGACACTGTTATAGAGTATTTTATCAAAGTTAATGGCTCCTCACTTAGAGTTTGCAGAAAGACTATGTGTCACATTTACCAGATAACTCCTCGTAGAGTTCAAGTGTTAATAGAAAAAATAAAGTTTAACAAACCATTGAATGATAGTCATGGCACTCATGATAATCCGCCAAATTGGATTCCTGAGGAAAGTAGAGCTTTTGTTATAAGCCATATTGCTTCTTTTCCTTTCCAGGATAATCACTACTCTAGGAATGATAGTAAAAAACAGTGCTTATCCCCTAATTTGAGTGTAAAAAAAATGTGGAACCTTTTTAAGGAAAGATATCCCGATACAAAAGTTAATTTACATTATTATCGGGACATTTTTAAAACGAGTTTTGATTTAAGGTTTGGTATCCCTCGATCAGACACAGGTAAACTCTGTGACTCTCTTTTCTTAAAAATGAAATCAACTGACGATCCAAATTTACTAAATAAAATAGAAATCGTGAGTAGGTTACATCATAATAGAGCCGATAGTGCATACACGACACTTGGAAATGATAAAAAGACAGGTAAAATTAACAAAGACATCATTGTTCTCTGTGTTGATTTAGAACAGGTCCTCTATTGCCCTACTGTGACACATGACGATGTTTTCTACCAAAGACAGTTATCCTGCTACAACTTGTGTATACATAACCAAGGAAAAAACAAAGCAATGATGTTTCTTTGGGATGAGACTAAAGGAAAGCGAGGCTCTGCAGAAATTGCGTCGTGTATCCTTGCGTATGTAACTCATCATTTTACACCTTTACCAGAGAACAAGACCAGCAACTTAATTGTATGGTCAGATACCGATCTGACCAGAATAATATCTGCATAGGCCAGAATAATATCTGGAAAATGATAGCCCTTATACAACATCTTATTTTAAATAGAATCTTCACCACTGTTGAACAGAAATTCATGGTAACTGGTCACAGTGTTTTACCGTGCGATAGGGTCTTTGCCCTTATTGAGCGCCAGAAGAAATCTGCAGTAGTTTACGTTCCTTCTCAATGGGTAGAGGTACTTACAGCTGCTTCAGAAATTTTTTTGTTTATGTAATGTCTACTCAAGAAGACTTTAGCATCGTTGAAAACTCACTGAGGGTAGACACTTTTCGAATCACTCATTTTGTCTGGTTTAAACTAACACATGACGATCCAAGTTCATTGTGAGCTAGACCATCCCATAATATCCTTCAACCATGGACTACTCACTGCCTTGTGAAAAAAGCACAAGGAAACAATAAAGTCAACCTCCCTCCTGTAACTATAGCAAGATTTCTAAGGCTTTATGACGAACTTCTTTCGATAAAGAAGACCTTATTGCTATGGTGTCATATGTGCCGGAGGAGTTTCGAGAATTTTATATTAATCTAACTACTGATGACTAGGCCAACGCTTAGTTAGCAACTTAAGACAATATGGTTTTGTATTCTTTCTATTAATTTGTAATGTTCTGTATTAATCCTTGTAATAAAATTACTTTTTACGTTTAACATAACAAAGTTATTATTCTGTAAAATAACGTTGCAACCGACATTCGCCTTTTTTCAATTAATTGCAAAAACGTTGTATGCGACCATCGTTTACAACGTTACTGCTATTTAAATTTCTCGATTTTGTTCATAATTTTATTGTTACTGGGTGTAACTTTATGATTTTAAAACTGATGCTTTAATAGTTTATTTTCTAGTTTATTGGGTTCAGAAGGTTTTAGATATTATTAATAAATCAGAGAATGACTATCTCTAAATGGTATTAGTTATTAAAATTATAAAGGGATTTTACTGGTTCTATTTTAAGAACTATGCATAGCATACCTGATGCAGTCAATGATTGGGCACACAGACAAGCATAGATTGCAACCAGTGCAATCATCTGTGACATGTGGGATGTGAGTTTCTGAGTCAAATTTTATGGCTTGGTATCCAGAGTCATTGCAAGTCATATAACATTTTCCACAGTTTATACACATATCCTGCAAAAAGCATGTTCAATTTAAGAATTGTTTTTTTATATATCTTGTAGAAGTGGTGAATAACAGCATTTTTTAAAAGAGTTTCTTGGCATTCAGAACTGAACATTACATTAAATAATCATATACAAGTTTTACAGTTTGAACAAAAACATATCCCATAGAGAACATGTTTGTTTAGTGCCCACTTTATAACTATAGTTATTAAGACGGTGTATTCATTAAAGCAGTTTAAAGTATATTGCTTTACCAGAAATCTTTTTTTCTGCAGTTATGGAGGATATCTATAAAGTTTATCTTATTCAACTGAGGATCAACTGAAAACGACATAATGTAGTAGGAATGTTATCACTGGACTATGTATAGAAAATCCTTCATTAAGCTAGATATCAGATTCTTACAGACAGCAACAATATACTGGTTAATTTAGTTGTGATGTATAAGGCAGTGTAAAATCACTATGCTATCCTTCCAATAGAAAGTTACAAAATGATGTAATATTCAAGTTATGCTATGAAACGGCTTGCACCACTGATTCCAAGCTGGAAGATAGTAAGTGATATTCTAGCCATAGTTTAAAAGGCAAATTAATACACATAAACTATAAATAATTGGCCTATCTGAAACAAATTGTAAAGATCTGGAACAACTAACTCAAAAGTATCAGCATTGAGCAGAGGGTCATCCAATAAATAGGTAAATCAGGAGTCGATGAAGTAGCAGCCAAATCATAAGAAAGTCCTAATAGCAGTTTTATGGGACAATTCATATAATCTAAGTCACCTGAATTTATATACCGACTGTATAGTTTTGGTAGCAAAACTAAAGAAAGAAAATGAAAATAGGGTAGTTCAAATCATTAGCGGTTACACTAAAACGTCCGGAAGACCACCCACGCTTTGTTGGAGCAGTATGGGGTCTGCTTTATTAATAAGAAAAAAACACTGAATTTAAATTTAACACTAAACGTTAATTAAAAGAAATAGTTCAATTTTATGAGTGAAGTTAAGCCTACGCCACTTACCATTCCAAGTTATACAGGGTAGTTGAAGAGGTGATGATGCGGTTTTCCCAGGCCTGGGTTAAGTCCTGAAGTGATGAACCGTAGCTTGCGAAGAATGGCATAAAACTAAAACTCATTTAAAAATTAATTGAAAGTTAAAAGCACTTCAAATAGTCACAACAGAAAAGCTTTAATCAACACTTGATAGTTCACCCACGAGGTTAAAGAGTTAATTGTCTGCGGTGTAATGAAATACCACGCGGCTAACCTAACAAATTACACTTGTACAAGGAAAGCGGTTTAAAACAGTTTTATCGCGGCTAAAATCGTTAATTCATAGTTAGAACGCATCTAAAACATTAACTGAACATAATCAGTAAGCGGGGTAATAATCAGACGCGGTTTAAACCCGATGTAATCGGCTAAAACACTTGAATAGAAACCAGGAATGCCGCACTAGAAAGCCATGTTGCAAGAAGTGTGTGTAACTTGAGAGAAAACGGAAATGCTAGCAACAGGTAACTAAATCAGATAATTAGTCTAAAGCCATAGATGAATAGTCTAGATTCATCTGGTGACTGGATCGTAAAACCTACTTCTTTGCAGTAAAAGAATCCTAGATTCTGGTCGGCAATGAAAGTCTAGTAGGCGGTGGAACTTGAACTGTAATAAAACACCAGCTGATTGCTAGGTTATACGAAATAATGAGAATTGTACACAAACGTGGTCTGTTGAAAGTGAGGTTAAGGATCCTGTACTTAACATACCGCCCACCAAAACGAATGTTTTTAATCCGCCAGGTGGGTAGGGGGGCGAAGAACCACTAAAGCACCGGAAACCGAGGGTGCCGAAGAAAAAAAAGTGGCAGGGAAAACGAAGAAAACCAAAAGAAACAAAAGGGGCAAGAGCGCCGAAGAAAGAACCTGTAGGAAAGCGGTGAAGAACTAATGATGAAGCGGAAAGCCGACGAGCTTGTTGACTGGTCTCTTCAGTTGTCCATGTGCAGTCTTGACAGTAGCTGCCCTATCGACGTGGTCTGTTCCTGGATGCAATTTGAGGATCCGACCCATAGGCCAATGAAGAGGGTTCGAATGTTCACCAGTTATGAAGACGATTTGATTCTCCTTGAGTGGCGCCGAGTCCTTATTCCACTTGTGCCGTTGAATTTGTGTGTGTAGGTATTGGGTGGACCAAGTTTTCCAGAAGCGGTTGGACATTTGCTGTAGCATTGACCATCTTGATTTAAGCGGAATAGCTTCCGGCTTAAATGGGAGTGCTACGATATATCTTCCCGTTGCGTCACGATCAGTAGTGGTTGCGAACAGTTCTTCACACAGTTGATCTTCGGGGCTGAGGTGATTCACATTTGTGACTTCTTCGACTTCCCAAAACCGTCGCATGTTGTCATCAATTGACTCTAAGGTAGTGATAAATGCGCGCGGTTGATGAGGCATACTGTAGGGTATAGATCCCATGATGACCCAACCTAACCTAGTGTTAAGTGCTGAGGGTTGCCCTTGGATAATGGTGCGAGGTCCATTCGTGAGAATCTGTGTGAAAATGTCAGCGCCTAGGATGATGTCGACACTTGAAGGTGTATCGAAATGCGGATCAGCTAGCGGTAAGTTCGTATAATGGGCACGTATGTTTGGTGCCAGAGCAGTTGATGGAAGCGGGTCAGTAATGTGCTGAAGTACAGCAGCTTCTGCGGTAAGCAAGACACTCTGGTCATGCCTCGAGAAAATTTGTAAAGTGACATATTCAGATATGCGGGTTGTCTTGGATGCGACACCAATCAATGAAAGATTTGATTTCCGAGCGGGTAAGTTCAACAGTGTACTAGCATGTTTAGTTATAGCAGAGATTTGACTGCCTGAGTCAATGATGGCTCTGAAAAGAAGCGGTTGACCGAAATGGTCTTGAATGATGACCTGTGCGGTGCCCAACAAGGCAAGAGAGGAATGAATTTTACAAGAAAGAGCGTGCGGTTGTGATTTAATAGCAAGTTGATGTTTGACTGTCGAACTGGGGTGTCGCGGTTGAATTAGTCAATGTCGTGAAGGAGCGGGGTCATGTAACAATGTGTGATGCGGATCCCCACAGTGTTTGCAGTGTTTGACTGATTTGCATTTGGACTGAAAATGTGAGCCAAGACAGTTGAAGCAACGTTGTAACTGGTTAATGGCCCTTTTCCGTTCAGGCACAGTTAAATCCAAGAACGCATTGCAGTGGAATATGATGTGGTCCGAGTCGCAGTAAATACATTTCCCAGCATGAGTGGTTGATACGTTGGCTTGAGCCATATGAAATGGAGGTAGTCGGTGTCTAAACACTGATTGACCCGGCCTGTTAGAAACTGGTGAGATGGTTGGTCGCGTCACTGTCTGCGGTCGAATAGGACTCTGCATGGCAGGCCTTGCCTGAAAAGTGCGAGGTTGAGGTATATTTTGCACTGGCTTAAACTGAGGTGGTTGAGGGTTAATGCCCTGATTTAAGTCGCCACTTGAATTAATGTTAAGTGGGTCAGCGTTTGGATATGACTCATTAATTAGGTCAGGTTCATGTAAAGAAGACACCAATACTCGAGGTTGTTGGCTTGTGCTAGCTGCGGTTGAGGTCGAAGGCTGGTTGAGCAATTCCATTGCCCTAGCTTGTTCAGTTACAAAATCATTCAAGCTGCGGTAAGTAGGCATAGTGTTGGTGCCTAGCCTGGTTTCAAAATTAAGACGAGTCTTCGGATCTAAATTATTAATTGCCATTTGAAACAACAGAAAATCTGCCAAGTCCGGTAAGTTAATGGCCTTCAAGGCACATACTGCGTTAGAGTGTGCGGTTAGAAAGCGGTTGAGTTCTGAGTGCGAAGCGGTTTGCATTGATTTGAACTCTTGAATCTGTTTAAAGTAATGATCGGCTAGCCTGCGTGGGTTGGCATAGCGGTTTCTTAGAGCGTTGTAAGCTATTGCATAATTATTGTCTGAAATTGTTAAGCCGGTAATGATTGCTAAGGCATCGCCTTTTAAAGTTGATTTTAAGTACTGAAATTTTTGTACTGCGGTCAGATTTACATTAGAGTGGATCATAGAGTCAAACATAGTGATAAAGTCTGTCCATTCACTGTTATTGCCTGAGAAAGTGGGTACTTGTAGGCTTGGCAGACTGATGCAATTATTTGTGAGGTTAGCCGGTGAAATTTCCTTTTCTTCAGATTTTATAATGCCTGGACATTTAGCCAGGATGGGCAAATACAAAAGTTGAAATTTGGCTTTCAATTGAAAAGCCTTTCCTGCGGTTTCAGCGACTTCATGCTCAAAACTTTTTTCCATATATTCGTATGTGTCAATAAAGTTGCCGTGGATGCGTCGGATTTCGCTAATGAGACCTGTAGGGATATCATTTCCAGTAATTATGTTAATAACCTGTTCCAGGTCCTCAATGATATTATTTAATTTTGACAAATAATAATCGGTATTAATTGCCATTTTTACTAGAATTCAAATGAAATTAGTTAAGGAAATTTTTAAGATGAATTTTGCAGTGAACTGTATCCTATGGCTTATTTGATTCAAATCATCCGGCCCGTGTTGACCATGTATAGTTTTGGTAGCAAAACTAAAGAAAGAAAATGAAAATAGGGTAGTTCAAATCATTAGCGGTTACACTAAAACGTCCGGAAGACCACCCACGCTTTGTTGGAGCAGTATGGGGTCTGCTTTATTAATAAGAAAAAAACACTGAATTTAAATTTAACACTAAACGTTAATTAAAAGAAATAGTTCAATTTTATGAGTGAAGTTAAGCCTACGCCACTTACCATTCCAAGTTATACAGGGTAGTTGAAGAGGTGATGATGCGGTTTTCCCAGGCCTGGGTTAAGTCCTGAAGTGATGAACCGTAGCTTGCGAAGAATGGCATAAAACTAAAACTCATTTAAAAATTAATTGAAAGTTAAAAGCACTTCAAATAGTCACAACAGAAAAGCTTTAATCAACACTTGATAGTTCACCCACGAGGTTAAAGAGTTAATTGTCTGCGGTGTAATGAAATACCACGCGGCTAACCTAACAAATTACACTTGTACAAGGAAAGCGGTTTAAAACAGTTTTATCGCGGCTAAAATCGTTAATTCATAGTTAGAACGCATCTAAAACATTAACTGAACATAATCAGTAAGCGGGGTAATAATCAGACGCGGTTTAAACCCGATGTAATCGGCTAAAACACTTGAATAGAAACCAGGAATGCCGCACTAGAAAGCCATGTTGCAAGAAGTGTGTGTAACTTGAGAGAAAACGGAAATGCTAGCAACAGGTAACTAAATCAGATAATTAGTCTAAAGCCATAGATGAATAGTCTAGATTCATCTGGTGACTGGATCGTAAAACCTACTTCTTTGCAGTAAAAGAATCCTAGATTCTGGTCGGCAATGAAAGTCTAGTAGGCGGTGGAACTTGAACTGTAATAAAACACCAGCTGATTGCTAGGTTATACGAAATAATGAGAATTGTACACAAACGTGGTCTGTTGAAAGTGAGGTTAAGGATCCTGTACTTAACACCGACCAATCATATCTTACTGATTAAATATTGGTAAGAATGGTTTTTCAAAAACAAAAAGGAAAATTAATAATAATGTAAATCAACTTTATTCAATAGAACAAAGTTAGCATACTAAGATATAAAATGATCAATATTTTTGACTTATTTATATTTCAAATGAAAGCAGAAAATGGTAAAACATACTAAAATTGGATACCCGGTAGTAGAAAATTGACTTACATCATTTATAAGAGCAACAACTTGTTTCTTATTATCCAACACCTTATAAGCTCCAATTTTTGGTATTGATTTTCCAACTAATGAACTCAATGTAGGTACTGGATTATGTGGAATTCTGCCTCTATTCTTCACTTTTAAGTTATTCAGTAGATTAGTTGTCTTTTTTTGCTGTACTATAATCTCTTCTCTAGTGTTCTGATAAGGTCCAAAGAATGGCAAAGTCTGTAAAAAAAATAGTAACAACACATCACTATAGTTTTTTAAATGTTTAAAACAGATATTTTGTTGCTTTTTAACCCAGGCAAAGTAATGTAAGTCACTTTGTCATAATCAGACTTTGGCATTTATCTCTCCTCCCTACAACTGAAAATATATCAGAGCAGTTTGTTGCCTGTGTAAAGTGCATGTTCTGAGACGAAAGGTTAATCTCCACTTCAGATAACAAGAGATTTTCCCAAATTTGTATAGAGCCAAAATGCATTTTTGCTTAAAGTTGTGTACATCATTTTTCTCTATGATTGCCTCAGCACGGAATCAGTCACTTTGACAATATGCTCACTTTGGGTTCTATCAATGAATCATTTTGACTCATCAGGGAACTTTGTTCTTCAAATTTCAGCTCAAACGGATTAGCAGTTCTAAGATAACAACAAAAATATGAAAATATATTAGGAGTATATCTACAAAAATTTGTCAACTATCAATAATCAGGGAAATCATTCTTTAGCTGTAAATTAATGACGCATTTAGTTCAACAGTGAGCAAACCTTGGATAGCTAATCAAATACTCTTTTAACCCCAAAAATCTTTTGAGAGTAAATACTGAATTACGGTAGACCATGCCAGAAGAACTACAAATTGTTGTGCCTTTCTTGTTGAAGTTTTTACAGTATTTACATATATTATTGGAAATTTCATGTTATTTGTAATTTGTTTTTCCTACTTCTGTACAATTTAGCTATTAATTTCTAAGTTGCCTTAGTTGTTTTTTTTATTTTCTATGATTTTTATTGTGTGTTGAAACCATTTTCAGTTTTAATTGTTTTGAAATGCCAGTATAATTTGAAAACTATTAATGTAACTGGAAGACTGTTAATGTAACTGCAAGTTTTTAAAACTATATAAATTAAGCGGTTAATTATTTTATAAAGTTGGTTATATTTGAAGATTAAAAAATAGTCTTTTCAAAAAAATATTGTTGTTTATTTACATCTAGCATCTATTATTATGTTTATACAATGGCTTATTTATATTTTAGTCACAGATTTTGCAACATATTTATTTTCAGTTCATTTGTACAATACTTGCAGTTCTATACTTATAATTTGTAGTAAATATTATTTGTCACAAAATGAATCACATAATAAATAGAAATTAAAAAAAAATTATTCATAATTAACTTGTTAAATATTAATAGTTAGTTTCATAACTATTTACACCAACAGTTGTTGCATTGGACTGCAAAGATCTTCATTTTTCAGTTAGATGTTTACATTTTCAGTTAATCACAGTAATAATAAATGGAAAATAGTATTAATAACTTATATTTATCCAGGCATTCACATGAAAGTTTTTTTTGTAACGGTTGATAAGGGAGTGAAATTTATTTATTTATTTAAATGACAACATTTCTGTAACTTAATTTTTATACAACCAATCAAGTTCAAATAAGTTTTTTTTTAACCTATAGTAGATGACAATTGATGTTGATGCAGTTTTTCAAATATTTATTCTTTTCTTTAAATTTTAAAAACTTGATGTACTGGTCGGATTCGAACTGAGGAACTAAATGTTTGAAATCCAGCACTTTTGACACTGATCCAACTTTTCCATAGCTAGAAATCAATTTCTTTAAGGTGTATATGATAATTTAAGAGAAATGTTACTTGCAATAGTGAAGGATTGGAAGAGGTGGAGCAGAAGCTATAGAACACAATGGAAAATTGCAATGAAATTCGGTTCCTGTTTTGGCAATTAATATTATGATTCTGCAGATATAATAGATCTGATATATATACCACTTTCAATATATGTACTTAAACAAGAATCTTATTTGGTATTTATGCGAGTTAACTTTTAAAGATTGATAGTATCTCCATTATCGAGCGTCACTGACTGGTGGTTGTAGTAGACTGGGATAGGGAGTCTACTACAACCCCCAGTCAGTAACGCTTGATAATGGATAGATACTATCAATCTTTGAAAGTTAACTTGCATAAATACCAAGTAAGATTCTTGTTTAAGCATATATAGTGAAAGTGATAAGTGAATACAAGAAAACAGTACTGCAAAGTTAAATATATATACAGATATATATATTACATGATATTTCATGTTGTCCATTCTTTTTCCATTGCACTGACTTAATAAAGTTATTGTTGGTAATTGTACACAATTATTCCACCTCTAAGTGCAATTAATTTTTACCTTTTGTGATGAGGCACCTTTCGGTCATTTGACCATCATGGTCAAGTGACCGAAAGGTGCATCATCAAATAAGGTAAAAATTAATTGCGCTTAGTGGTGGAATAATTGTGTACAATTAACGCTAATAACTTTGCATATATATGTATATATATATATATATATATATATATATATATATATATATATATATATATATATATATATATAGATTATTTACCAACCAAAACTAACCTAAATAAATATATATATATTTATTTATTTATAAATATTCATAGTAATTGCAATTATAAAATAAAAAGTAACTACAAAAAAACAAGTGCCAGAATAACAATATTAAGTGGGGAAATAGAAATCAAATTTTCTTGCAATTTTCCATTTCCTTTTTATCTATGGTGTTGGTATATTTTTTTCATTTGTTACTATTTATACGCTTTCTATTTTTTTTCGCCGCTTGCATTATCAAGCCTGAAATTGATTTATAAAATTACATTATTTTAAACTAACACACTCAAACTACAATATAAAATTAATAAAAAATGTTATTCTAAAGGTTAGTCAAGAATAAACTAATAAAATAAAACTCAGGAAAGTAGTGAGAGTAAAAAATTATATGAAAATTGAAAACAGTAACAACAAATAAAAAGCAACAACCAGAACAATGTAATCAATTATTTACATACAAAAAACACTTAAATGTAATGATTATGAAATATCAGTGAAATTAAAGTAAAAACCTAATTAACAAAGTTAATAAATATATAAATAAAAATTATGAAACTGAATTTAAAAAAAAACTCTTTTTTGATCTTATATATTAATGGTTTATAGGTGCTGTGTAACTTATCAAAATAATTTTTAATAATGCAGTTATTTTGTAGATGAATAAGTGCGATAATTAAATAATTCCTTTTTTCAATTAGGCTCATTATCAAATATTATAAAGTTGTTAAAATGAAATATATGTCCCAATTTTTTAAAATGTTCAAAGAAAATCCAAAAGGTTTTTCCTTAGTATTGTATTCTTTTTATGTTCATGTATATACATATATTACAGAATCTACACTGAAATGAGAGATTAAATTTGAATAATGTTGTGTATAAGATCTATTATCTGGATTGTGTCAACAAAAAAAAACCGGTATATCTATACATGGACATAAAAAGATTATTAAAGATAAATCTTCATCCTCTTGGATTTTCTTTGAACATTCTAAGAAATTGGAACATACATTTGATATTAACAACTCTGTAATACTTGATAATGAGTTTTAATCATTAATCATCAATATAGCACTGCACTATTCTGACAAATAGAATTCAACTGGCGTAGAATTCATCTTAACATAGTTGTATGTCAACAAATATGGTTAATTTGATTAATCATCAAGTATGACCATGTTGTTATTGATACTCAATATTAATAAGTTTTTTTATGCAATAATACATTTTACTATAATTAAACGATACTTAACTAAGTGAATATGTAAGGGTTTACTTGATGAGAAGCAATCGTTTTTTTTTACAAAGTAAAAGTACGAGTAGAGGCTTTGCTTCGTAAAAGGAACGATTGTTTTGAAATGCGTCAGCAAGTAAGCCCTTACCTATTCACTTAGTTAAGTATCATTTAATTATATTTTAATCAGTAAATACAAGATGATTTTAACAAACAACTTTAACACATTTTAACTTCAAGAGCCATGTTTATGTTTTACTGAGAAAATGAAAATTGTACTACAATATTTTAATTTAATTTAAGCAAATTGTCAAATACATGCGATTTATTTTAAGAAATAATATTATTTTTTAAAAATTCAATTATTTTGTTAATGTGGAAGGTTACCTTTCCTGTATTGTCTTTAAGACTTAGAACAGGTTTTCCTTTCTGATGAACTGGTGTAGGGGGAGACTGACCTTCCCAGTCTTGCAAGTCATCAAAACTTTTCAAATAAAGCAAACACTTTAGTCCAGTAATATAATCATCAATTACAGTAAAATCTTGGTTTTGTATAGAACTGCATACCTAAAGATAAATTTCTGTAAATACATATGTGTAAAGAAATTTATACATTTTTATAATTACAGTGTTATAAAATAAGTAATATGAGTTGTGATTTAAGAGTAATGGGGATTTTTTAATTGTGTGAAATATTTCATCTTGAGTAATGTAATTTTTATTTTATAAATTGGTAATTTCAACAGTAATGCACAAGTGAAATGAGAATCAAGCAGCTGCATTCAGTGTAAGTTTGGCTAATATAAATGAATAAGACATTCTTGAGTGTTTTCAGTGACTTGTAGTATTTGGTGAGATGTTGACTAAAAACATTTAATCTGAAATTTTCTATTAAAAATAAAATTATGCAGCAAAATCCATGCAGCAAAATTTTCAAAATGCTAAAGAAGATATTTGGTTTAATATATATATATATATATATATATATATATATATATATATATATATAACAGTAACACAACAATCTATTTATTAGTAGTATAAACACTTTCAGGAAAGCTGGAAAACATTATAGATTTTGCAGGTTTTGTGTGCCTGGCTCAACCATTCATGAAAATGTGAAAATGAGAAAGAGATTGTGCTTGTCTATCATAGAATCACCATTACAGTGGTTGTAGAAGAAATACAAATTTTATATGGCTCACGTAAAGTGAATTTTATTAATGTCATGAAAAATAAATGCATATTTGTTCTGAAACTGATGGATTTTCTGTAAAAAATCACTGAGGAACCATCACTCAACAAATGCTTCATAACAACAGTGATAAAACTGTAATAATTAGTGACTATATGTTAACATGTTGAAATGAGCCTTATTAGTCCTAATAGAAATCTTCTGAAGAGTAGACCATTACAGACACATTCTAAAAAGTAGACCACAACAAACACATTCTGAAAAGAGTCTGAAGGACATTTTTCAGTATAATAAAAGGACTTGAATAAAAGTACTATACATGAAAATGAATACTTAAAATCTCAGCTTTGATATAAGCGTCATTACATTTAAAGAAAGATAAAGTATTGTATTTTTTAACTTAAGATAACAATGTCGGGAATAGATTAAATATGTACTGACCAGCTTTGAGCTGTTAAAACATCATCTGGCTAGATATAATGTTATAGTTTGATTTAAAACAGAATAGGATTCTACGAAAGTGAAGTCAGCAAAAGGGAGTGGGGGCTATGGCCGCCTCTCACGGATAGAAAATTCACATTTTTCTGCGTGGGTGAGCCTTGTTGCCAATTCGACGTTAAACAATCCGAAAGGAGAGCGAAAAGAAACTACAACACAATCCAAGCGGCGGAAGAAAATGAAAGCGTATACAGTACCAAATGAAAATAATAGTCCAACACCACACATGATAAAGAAAATAGAAAATTGTGAAGAAATTTTCTTTCTATTTTTCTACTTAATGTTCTTATTGTGACATATGTTTATTATTACATATTTATGTTATTTAGTATTAAAATTTATATTAATTCTATTACGGCAGAAGACACTGATGAAGATCACCACATAGTGATCAAAAACGTTCTGTCTCAGTAAGTTTTCAAAAATTTAAAGTTCGGACAGTCACAAATAATGTTAAAGTGAATTGAGATTCACTGTACATAATGGGTTATAAAATGCAAGAGTTATATTAATTGTAATTATAAAATATGTAGAAACTCAAATAAAATTTTTCTTTGTTGTTTTAAGTAGAAATTGACTTTTTTTAAAACATTTACATTTCTTATTTTCATCTTGTTGGGTCATGCAGACATAGATAATGCTCATGTTACGTTCTAGTCTATTTATTGCCGTGATTAGCTGACATTTGTTTACATTATTATGGCATACTACTTATTCGGACGTTCATGCATTTTGGTCACTGACTCTTATTTTCATTAGTCAGTTCATTCTCTTTAATTGACAGTTATCGTTTATCTGTGTGTTAGTTATAGTTATATATATATATATATATATTTATATTTTTTTTCTTTAATTATGTGTAATTCGGCTATTTTGGTTGCTTTATTAATAATTGTATTTTGTTTATTTTTCAAGTGTAATTTAGCGTATTTTGGTGTTATATTAAGTGTTAAGCATTTTTTATTAAAATTTATTTTGTTGATGCAATTCTGGAGTTTGATTTTGAGGTTAAGATATTTCCGGTACAGTTGTTTACCTTTGTAGGTGTTAAAATCTTGATATTTTAAGTTATCCATTGGTTTTCCATTGCACTGACTTTATGAAGTTAATATATTACTATTGTAAGTAATTTTATCCACCATTAAGTGCAATGATTTTACCTTGTGTGATGAGACGCCTTTCGATCACTTGACCATTGTCGAATCACAAAATGAGTGATTCGACAATGGTCAAGTGACCGAAAGGCGCCTCATCACACAAGGTAAAATCATTGCACTTAAAATATATATACACACACACATTATTATTTATATAATGACCATTAAATATATATTTAAATAGATATTTAATAGTGAATGTGTATATATTTAGTGCGTATTTTTGTGTGTAAATGAATTAAATTTGTTTACGAGTGTGAAAGTGAAACATTCATCCTAATACTGTCGAACTAAATTTTTAAATAATGGTTGCATGTTATACATTATTATTTACACACTTTTTTCAATTTCTGCATTAACTCCGGTGAATAATCAACTGGTATTTGCTTTGTATTCAAGTAGAGATACTTCGCGCCTTACTATATGAATAAATAGTTTTTCAATAATGAACGCAGTTCTAATAGAGAAAATTAGAAATTCAGAATAAAAAAATATGATTTTTTTGGGAAAGAAATGTCAAAAAAATCTGTAAGTTAATGAATGGTTTTACCAACAAGCTACTCTTGACGCTTTTAGCCGCTGGCGATGGCGGGTTGACTGTTACAGTGTTCGAACTGACAACACCGCATCCCTACCCTGCCACAGACCCATTCCTATTCTACTTTAAATCAAAGTATAACAAAGATTCTTGCTTTATATTTTTCATGAGTCGACTTAAAAGAGCTATATTAAATATACATTATTTTAACTATCACATTATATATATATATATATATATATATATATATATATATATATACACACACACACAAACAATAAAATAACAGTATTATTTGGACAGTTATATTCTTTCTTAATCAAGGAAACTAAAGACTACCCCAGTATTTTTTATTAAAAAATATGCTCTCAGTAAAAAAACTTGAACAGAAATAAAGTCATTTAGTTAACACGTTCAGCATGGCTTGCCTACTGGCATGCTCTATGTTTCCTTGTGAGGCACTAAGAGCGAGCCAGTGTGCTCCCCTTCTGAGAGATGGCGATCGCACCAGCACGCTCACTCCCAATCTAAAATAAACTTCTCTAGTGTCTATAAATGTTTGTATAAAGGTATGATTTTTACGTCAGTGCTTCAGAAGAGTTTGGAGAACATTGTGCCCGAGTCGTTTTTAAATCTGACCATTCCAAGTTAACTTTTTGATGCTTCAACTGAAACAATGCTTCAGGGAGTCTTATGAACAGATTTAATTTGGTTTAACTTTTATATTTTAATGTTTTTTAGTTTTAACCACCTAACGTGGCAAAATATCCGGTAAAAACAATGATAACAATCATAAAAATAAACTAAGCTATCTGAACTAAAGCAAGGATAAACGAAAACGCTCCTATTAGAGTGAATGAACCTACTGGAGGTGGGACAGACTACTGTAAATAAGAATCATTGACAAAATGCTTGGATGCCCGAAAACCTAATGTGTCATCATAAGATTGTAGTAAACAAATGTCAGCTAATCTCGGATATAAATAGTCTAGGACTTGACATATGCATTATCTATGTCTGTGTTTACATTATCGATCTCTATCGCTTTGTGAAACACATGGCACAGACAAAGATTCCAGGTTAAACTTTAAGTGGTTATTTTAGTGTGTAGTATATTTTAGTTTAGGTACTTTAGATTTGTATGTAAATTATCTTTTTCTCACTGTCTTTTTTATTGAGTTTTATTATTTGTCACACAGTATTTTATCATTTGTATTAGTTGATATTTTATGTAAATTTCCTTTTTTTATTGTAACCGATAAAAAAACAATATTTTAATGTCTAATACACTGTTTTGATGTCCCCAATAAACCTGTATATGGAAGAAATAAAATTATTGAGATGAAAACAACGGGCACGATAGTTAGATGCAACGACGAGCTATGCAACCCGCATAGAATTTCCATCAATCCACAGCCAGGGATGGCGAGCGCACCGGCATGCTCGCAATTTTTACAATTGAATAGAGTGTTTAAATTTTTTGTACTAGTTTTCCCGTTTATAACTAAGCATTTTACTATTTTTCCCGTTTATAACTAAGCATTTTACTATTTTTCCCGTTTATAACTAAGCATTTTACTATTTTCCCATTTATAACTAAGCATTTTACTATTTTTCCCGCTTATAACTAAGCATTTTACTATTTTTCCCGTTTATAACTAAGCATTTAAGTATATATTTTGAGATAAAACAATGCCGTCAATGTGCAAGTTAACGAAAAACAGACAGTAGTTTGATGAGATCTCCAATATCACCGCTTAGGTGAATGTGTTAATGTGATCAAAA
Source organism: Prosapia bicincta (assembly GCA_036971475.1). Taxonomy (NCBI): domain Eukaryota; kingdom Metazoa; phylum Arthropoda; class Insecta; order Hemiptera; family Cercopidae; genus Prosapia; species Prosapia bicincta. The sequence goes on along the minus strand of JBAIZL010000001.1, from coordinate 88,227,860 downwards.
AAAATTGTAATAAAATATTGTCTCACAAAATTAAGCTAATTTTTGTTTGTTTGTTAGTTTATTAACCTGAACAACTGAAGCCCCACATTGGATGAACTGTAGAGCAACTTCTGCTGAATCAATTCCTCCAATACCAAGAATAGGTAAATCTGGTAGGGTTCTAGCAATTGATGAAACTGCTTTGAGCCCCATGGGTCTAGTAGCATTTCCTGAAACTCCACCATAAGTTGAATACTTCTCTTTCCCTACAGCTGGCCAGGGAGTCCCGTCTGCCTTTACACCCATGAGGCCTTGAACTGTGTTGATAGCCGATACTCCATCTGCTTCCCCTATTTTAAACAATACATTATAATCACGTATAATCTATAGTCATACTTTCAAATGAGTTCATAGACAAAACCTTATAAAGTACAATTTTCAATCAAATTTTACTAAATAAAAATATTTTATTAAACACTTTAAATGCTGATTATGTTTCAAAATGTGGTTGTAGAACTCTTGAAGAATGGGTATATTTACTGGAACGTAGTTGCAGATTTCAATGTAGTTAAGAGAGAAAACCATTATCTGAATGTTTTTTACTCACTCTGAGTCATTTATAAGAATCTTAGTATAACTGTTCAATCAGTATTTGTACAAAGCACAAATTATTGGCTTGGAGTGAATTTTTTATGTCAATCAGCTGTTACTGATTTTGCCATGACTTCATATGGATTAAATGATGAATTAATCAATGGTTTATTGTATGTGAATAGTTTTATAGATGAGAGAGTTCATTTAATAAGTCTGACTGCCATTCTGTCTTTTAAAATGACAATTTAGTGACAGTTTAGATAAGAAAAAGAGTAATTCCTCTAAAAAAAATATGTCAGGATTTTTTTGGTTATGTTATGGTTTTATTTTTAAAAATTAATTTTATTTCATGAATTAATTAACTATAAATTGCAGTAATGTATATTTAAAACAAGGCGAAATTACTCGTTATTTATAAAGTGTTTGTTTTATTTACAATTGTTATGAGTGGATAGCTGGATTGTGTAAAGCGATATGTTTGAAATTATATTACTAAAAAAGGGTGGGTTAAAAAACTGAAACCTTTGATAAACTCATTTAATTTTTACCTGAAAAGATAATGTAATAATTGAAGGAATAATGTAAAGGGATTCCAGCAATATAAGTACTTTATTTTTATAAAATAAATATTGTTTCAGTGTAATAACTTTTTGAATATGACTACAAATGGACAGTTCTTTATGAGGAGTTATTTAATTCAAAACTAGCACTCAAAAGTGTTAAATACTTTAATTTAATATTTTTTTATAATAGCAGTTCAATGATTAATGTGAATTACCTTCTTTAGCAGCTTTTGCAATAGAAACAATATCTGTAATATTTGGAGTAAGTTTAATAAATACTGGGATTTTCACAGCTGCTTTCACCCATAGTGTTATATTTTTCACCAATACTGGATCCTGGAAATAAATTATCTATTTTCAGCTACTTATCATTTATTTTTTCCATGAAAACTTTAAAGCTAATAGTATATAGTAAAACATTGAGTGTCAGACCATATGTGTAGATGTAATAATACACCATAATTTACTAATATTCTCCTGTATTTATAGTAATATTATGCTATTCATCTAAACAGACTACAAACATTTTTCCTGCTAGAATATGATTAGTTTTTTTTTCTACAGTTTCATTTCAAAGGCTGTATATTTATTTCAAATTACAATTTGGTATTGTGATTATGAGCTTTACAAAAATATAAGTACATATTTGTAAACACATAGTTTCATATTTTATACTGACAGTAAATATTACTGCATACAGTTGTAGTAATATGTGTCTTTATTATTTGCAAGTAAGTAGAACTTGGATAGAATATTTCAACTGAATAAAAATTAAATTCAAATATAATTTTCAATAAAATAACAACCTCAGTTTTTTTCACTATAATCTCAAACAATAAATTATACAGGTTAATTTAATAATAAACTTGACTCTTCAACTTTTAAATTCAATAAATTATAAGAATTTGTAAATTATCACAAACAGCCAGCACAAAAGGCAGTGGCTGGTTTGGGGAGGGGAAGCTGTACTTCCAATAATGATTACAAGTACAAAATTAAAAACACATCACTTTATATGTTTCAATATCATTTTATACAACAAATGTTTTGAAGGGAGTGAAAACCCAGCCAGTGTTTTTGCACCTCCCAAAACCTTTTGCAAAATCCTGCTCCTGTACAAAGGTGTATAGATTTATTCAGTGGTATCCAGCACACAAAACTAACCCTTAGTATGTGTATTATGGGATACCTTGATAAGTCAGATTTCAGCAAAGATGTATAAAGCGATATCTCGTGTATACAAGTTTCGACAACTGTATCCTAGTGAAGTTTGAAAAAAATACAATGCAGGATAGTATGGAATAAATTGACGTCTAAACTGCATTTATCATATTTGGTCCATTGATTTGTCAAGAATGCAATCTTAGCAATAAGAAGCTTATATGGAGACTGTATCTATGTATTAAACAGAAATTCTCAGAGCCTATTGGACACTTGCTACTTATGTAACTTTGTTTATTTATTCTACGTTCAGTTATCTGTTGATTACATTTGTTGCACTGTTGTTACTTTTATAACATTTGTGTCTCCAACTCACCTTTACAACCCGACAAAACACTTATAAACTTATCACACCCAAAAAAACATTTTAAATCTTTTTAGACTTTTAAATATATACATTTTTGAAAACAATTGTTTATTTCTTTATCTTTATATACATGAAAGAATTAAATTTTAATAGATCTTTAATCAAATCTAAAATTTATTTTAAAACACTAAATTATATTTTATTTTATATCCTATGAGGTATGAACTAATATTTCTGGTCTATATGAAATATATATTGAACTATATTCCTGTCGAGTGGCCAGCACAGTGGTGGTCAAGTGTTGGCTCAATGTCTCCAAATAAAATTCAAGAGGGAAGTTTTGACCATATCCACAGTAGTTTCTGGAGATTTGATCAATATTGTAAATAAAAGCAAGTTGAGCAGGAAAAGCCAAAAATCCTTTTTTTCTGATATTGCACTTTAGAATCACATGCTAATTATTTCTATTACATAGCTAAATTTATCATTACATAACCTAAATTAATTATAAATAAGAAGGTAACTAACTAGCAGTTTTTGTGTTGTGCCTCTTGAGGTTTTTAAATTACTAATATTAGTATCACTTGGCAAAAAATCCATTACTTAATGATATTTTTCAGCAGACGTGTTTCTCATTAGATCAGTGCATTGTTCAATGCTGTGAGTCAAAAAAAATGGTGGAGTCTTGTCCTTGCCTCACAGGGTTGGATAATGGACTGATCTACAGTTGGTTCAGAACGTGTTTGCAGCAGATGTAAACACTATCACAAAGCGAACATGTGCATGGGACGGTAAGCTATGAGTCCGGTTCAAAATCATGCATCGGCAATTAGGGATTCGTCTTATACTGGTACACTTAATCATTCGAAAAAGAGAATTGTAGACTAATGAAATTGATAAGTCTATTCAATAATTTATGCTACAAGTTTTTAGACTTATCAAGTTATTATTCAATATCTAAGGGATCTGGAAAATTAGATTCCGATGAGGACGAGGAACTGTCGTCAACAGCTATGACGAATGGCTCAATGTCTTCAACTATATTGAAGATGTCTTCAATTATATACGATGAACTTCCACATATTTGGCTCTTCAACGTCTACCACATATTTCACATACTTTTTCCCACTTATCAGGTGTAACACGCGAGACACCTTAGGTTAACAGTCTGTGCAGCTCTTTAATGTTAAATGTTGCACTGCTAGATGCAACATAACCTTTAACCTCAGCCTATACCATTTCTATAGGGTTTAATTCGCAGTGATAAGGAGGGATTCTCAAAACTATTCTATTTGTTGATTTAGCAATTTCATCGATGACTTTTATTTTGTATTTTTGCCTATGTTAGGATATGAGTTTTACTAGTTCAACCTTCAACATGGTTTCATCTGAAAAAATCCCTTTGTCAGTGACTCACTTTCGAATTTGTTGCTTATTGCAACGGGTCATAGGTAAGTGTTTTACCTGTACGGAATGATACGGAGCGTTGTCCATTATGGTAACTCAGTTGTTGTCTCCAATTTCTGTGTTATTGCAGAAAATCATTGTTTAAAATTTTAACCATTAATTTCTGAATGGTAGTCAGTATCTGATTTAAATTCAAAAATCAACAGGCCATCGTCTACAAAATTTTTTTGTACCCAATATGAGTGATAAAAAGTCTCTTACCTTTTCCAGATGACAATTGACCTCTAAGAAAAGCGTCTTTACTGGAACAGACTGATTTATCTGTTCAAATCCTCAAGATAGGCTTTTATTTTTCTGAAGTAATCTCTTCTCCATAGAATAATATCTTCTTTGTCCAACAGTATACTTTTACTGTTACGTTTCTCATACCTGAAGTTTAGCTTTTTTAGTATGTGAAACAAAGTGGATGATCTTAGGTTAGGTAAGCCTAACTGTTTGTCGATATTAACTATGTGTAGTACTTTCTTTAAAGTCAGAAGTTTATTTTTAAAAAATAACTCATGTACATTTCTCTGTATAGCTGTTTTTAAAAAGTCATCCATATTATTAAAAATAGTTTTGGTTTTGGGTTTTTTTTGGCAGGAGACTTGAGCTTACCTGTTTTTTTTTCTTTAATGAATGAAAACACACTTCGAGCAGAAACTCCTGCAGATATCTCTACTTTCTGTACGATGTCACTGATATGGCATTCTGGATTTTGATCCTTTAAATTTTTATAAAGGTGTAAAATAATTTCTCTTTGCCTGCAGTGTATCGTTTGTCCTCGTTTATTTTTTTTTGACGGCTGACGTCATTGCTTAAAACTTAATCCTTAAAAGTTAACAACACCACAAACACAAACATAACAAACAACGATCGTAATTTATTCAACGGTCACTCACAACTAAAAAATGTCAGGCACAATAAACAGACGAGCAAACGTAACCCTGGACGTTTCCAGACTAACTGTTAATCGGGCGGTAGGACATTTCATTTTGGTCATGTGGTTATGCAGCCAATAGGGTTACCGAAATCGTTATGTTCACGTGAACAGTTCACCACTCACTGCTGCAAACACATTCTGAATAGACAGTAGTGTAAAACTCGTCTGCTAAAAAATATCCGTGAGTAGTTGTTTTTTGCCAAGTGATACTAAAAGTAGTAAGATAATTAAATTCAAGATTAGGAGAATGATTTAGTTTACATACTTAAATAAATTGGTTAGTGAAAAAACTAAAGATAAAAGGGTTTATTAAATGAGTATGAATGTTTGCAAAAATTCAATTTTTATATTTTTTTACAATATAGGAAAAAATGGGTGAGTGCCAAATATAAATTCCTTATGGCAAAATATAAGGTAAAAATCATTAGGAAGTCAATAAGAATGTATAATAACATTTCAAAAGTTTTTATATCTAGTATATATTCTATGGGTTATAGAAAAGGAATAAAACTCATATAGTACAGAATGAAACAACCTTATTAATTTAACATTAAATTTAAATTTTACGGTTTATAATTTCATCAATTTCTAAACATTACTCTTGAATTTTACTAAATAGGATCAAATAAATAAACTTAATTACTATGTATATTAAGTAAATCTACAAGTCACTATATTACTTAGAGCTAAATATACTGATTGTGTAATAAGAAATGGTATATATTAAATATAGATTCTGGATAATGGACCACTTCAGGACTGGCATTTGATTCGATTAAATGGCTGGCATTATTAACTGAAGTTTTGAAGAGTGATATACTCTATTAAACGCCAGGGCAAACTTGATTTTTTTACATATGTTATTCAGGAATAGGTTTGAATAACATTGTGAAATATGTGCACGCAAAGCAATAAGTTAGAAAGTAGGTATATATAAAATACAAAATTCACTGTATAGATATGAAAAATAACACTTGTGAATGGAACCATGGGACGTATTTAAAAATAAACTGTCAATCAAGTTTAACACTATAAGTAATTAATACATAACTAAGTGAACTCTTTAGAACTTACTTTTTGATGGATTTTGAAACAATTGTTTCATTTATGAAGCTAAGCCTCTACTGGCGGTGTCGCACAAGGTATAAAAAGGTTGTCAGCATAAGAGATATGAGTGTAAGGGGGGTAGGTTAAGTTGGTTGTTTACTATGTAATGGAAAAGGGTGTTGGAGGCTTAGCTTCGTAAATGAAATGATTGTTTCGAAAGTAAACTCTAAAGTATTTACTTAGTTATGTAATAATTACTTATAGTTTAATCAGTGAATTCAAGATGATTAAAAAAATCAACTGCAAGTTTAACAGTTTTAAGATAAAGTCTGGGATGAAAGTGTAAAGAATCTTTATATTTGAGTTGTCACTTTTGAGTGACAAGGGTAGGCTTGGCAATTAACAGCTGTTGTCTCAGTTCAGTATCAATTTTCTTTACACCATATTGTAATATTTGATGCATTTATTTTTTCCTTGTTCAATTTCTGTGTTTATTTTGGCAGAGTAAAATACTTTTTGTATTGGTCTAGGGAAAAATACTAGACTAAGTAAGCGGATTTTTGGAATAATCAACTGCTGTAATTTTGTGAGTATAATATGCATTTGTATTTGTTTTTTCAATATCGGTCTAACTAAACAATCTGTCTAATTAACAGGAATCCATTGTCAATTTGTTAAACTTATACAAAAAGTAATATTTTTAATTTTTAGAAACTTACTTGACCACAAGCGAGTCCCATTCCTGATTCTCCCATTCCATGGGGACAAGATAAATTCAGTTCTAAAGCATCCGACCCTGCTGCTTCAGCTCTTTGAGCAAGTCTTGTCCAATCTTCAGGGCTGTACCCACACATAATACTTGCTATTATAATCTGTACAAATGACCAATTATTAATTTACATTTTATTCTTCAGCTAAGACCTTATAGAAAATTTTGTATTTTAGATTCTTTCCTATGGTTGAATAGTACTAACAGTAATACATTTTGAAAACCAAGGGGATAATACATATTTTAGTTAACCAACCTTTTTTGGAAAGTCTTTTTTTAATTCAGTTATGCTTCGACACCAATATTCTGCAGTTTTCTCTGATATTAGTTCTATGTTTAAGAAAGAACCTTGCCCTGGACCATACAAATGCCCTGATGTACAGCCTCTTACAATGCGAGGTGAAACATTTGTTACTAAATCCTACAACATAAATAGAAATACTTGTATAGACAAAATATATTTAATATCTTTCATGTTAATTTTTAGCATAAACATTAAAATATAAACTCGAACTAAAATAAAAGCAGATGTGAAATGTCTAAAAAGATACAACTTTTGACACTTCTATTTTTTCAAAATGAAAAAGCCTACAGCTAGCTAATTATCAAATAATGTGGCTAATATCGACACAGAAATTATGGACCTTTGAGTTTGAGCTTTAACTACAAGTGAACCATTCGTGCTAGAATAAAACTATTTACAACATTAATTTGCGTGTTTAATTCTGCGTTTATTTATATAACCTAAACAGTTTTAGCACGATTTTTGTTAAACTTGGCTCAAAATATAAAGATAAAAATTTATCTTTATCAACGCTTTTATCACTCTTTTTTATTGAAGTTCAACTTTAAAACATATCTGCAATAAAACCACTGGTCCAATCTTTGTGATTTTTACATCATATTATATGACTCAATTAGTAACCTAAAAATGTATTTTAAAAATTGTATCTTATTTATTAGGGAAGTTGTTGTAGATTTATTACAGCAACTTTATCTCACTGCTCCTTTGCCCAATTGAACTGGTTTTTAGCTTTGTTTTAAAGAATAAAATCACAACATATAAAATTTGTATAGACTGTTTATGTATGATTTTGAATTCATTGTGTTATTGATTTTTATTCGTTACACTGTTATGTGTAATCGCTTTAGCGTGCAATCGCTTTTACACACTTTAGCGTGCAATCGCTTTTACACGCTTTAGTGTGCAATCGCCTCAGCCGCCCGAGGTGAAAGTAGAGTACAGTCTGGTGCCTACCAATCTACCCGTGAGCCCCCGGGGAGGCTCGATCAAACTGACTCTGTTAAAGTCAGATTTGAATATAAGAAACATTTCCCATCAGCTTTTTCATAAGGGCTTTGGACCTCCAAGGGCAGACTTAAAAATGTTCTTGGTTTTTTTTAAAAACATATTTTCGATACTTTGATTATATACATAATTCAATACACACACACACACACACACATATATATATATATATATAGGAATTTTATAACCTATATATATATATATATATATATATATATATATATATATATATATATATATATTAACAATTCTATAAATCCTTATAATCAGGTAAGTCATGTTCTACTTCTATGTTATCATCATCATTTTCTGAATCTGAGTCTTCTAAATTTATGATGATTGGTTTAACAGGCGGCAATTTGTCACAAAGACGATGTTTTCCCAGTCTTCTACTTTTTTCTATCATGTCCAACATATTCTAGCATATCCAACATGGGAAATGTTTCTTACATTCCACGCTCCAGCGTACATTACCCCTGTATCGAATAAAAATCTATAACACAATGAATTTAAAATCATACATAAACAGTTTATATAAATTTTACATGTTGAGATTTTATTCTTTAAAACAAGCTAAAAACCAGTTCGATCTGACAAAGGAGCTGTGAGATAAAGTTGCTCTACTAAATCTACAGCAATTTCCCTAATAAATGAGATGAAATTTTTAAATCCCATTTTTAGGTTACTAATGAGTCATATAATATGATATAAACATCACAAAGAATGGACCAGTGGTTTTAATGCAGATATGCTTTAAAATTAAACTTCAATAAAAAAGAGTAGTATACCGTACTATTTTCTTTATATTTTTAGCCAAGTTTAACAGAAATTGTGCTAAAATTGTTTTGGTTATATACATAAACGCAGAATTAAACACGATAATTAATGGTGTGAATAGTTTTATTCTAGGACGAATGGTTCACTTGTAGTTAAAACTCAAACTCAGGAATCGATAATTTCTGCATAGACAGTAAGTTTAAGCTTTTTCAGTAAATGTTGGTTATTTTTTAAATATATTTTTCTAGCTCAAAGTCAACTCTGCAGCATAAATATAATTCGAACTATTTGATGCATGAGTTTTTGCAAATTACCAATTAAAGAATTATCTGCGAACATTTTAATTAAAATAATCTTAACATTCAGAAAGAGGCCCTAGTGCGTGTTTTATATATTTACTGAAATAAGTATTAAAAAAAAATGTAAAAAAAATTACATGATAAATCGGTTCTTAAAGAGAATAACAGCAAAAATTCAAACGATTGAAGTTATGTTTAGCCACTGTTATTGTTGACCAACTTCCATTTATATTTACTAATAAGATTCACCGAACGTAATGGACTACAAAATTCAAGAATTCCATTTATATATGTTGCTTATATGGGTTTATGTTAGTAGAAAAAAAAACCCATCAAATTGTACAAAACAATTAATTTTATTCAGCTAGTTGACTAAAGAAATATTATATTGTAACTAGCCTTTAAGTAAAAAAATCTTTGAATTAAATACCCGTTTGTGAACTGTTCCAACTATTAAATGTGAGAACTCAAAAGTAAAATGAACATGTAGTATTAATACAGGCTACACACCCAATTAAAGTGTTAAAATTTGCTTGATGTTAGACTACAATTACATTCTGCTTTGAAATAATATACAAAAGCTCTACAATTACAATCTAATAAGAGTACAAACAATTTAAAAAAATCTTTAATAACTACTTCAACAGGGTAAATAGATAACAAACTTCTTTCATACATTTAATTTATTTCCTGAATTATGACCAGTCAAGTGTTTGTAAACTACTAAATCAATAAACCATACATATGTTTCTCCTATTTTCTAAAAATACTCACCTAAAGCACAAGTGATTACTTGTAAATAAAAGTGTAGATTTCCAAATCATAACTACCAGTGCTTTACATTGTCAAGACAAACTGAAAACAAGTTGCTCTGGCTAAACTTGGTACTGCACTAGACAGTAAACACCAGCAGACTGCAGATTAGGGGTGCAAGTTTCAACTTGAAAATTCATTACAACAAATTATGGTATATCATTACAATGAATTAAAAAGGTTTCTTCCTGACAAATTCTGTATGAGTTCAGTGACCAGTTGATATTTCCAATTATCAACAAAATGTGTAAATCAATGATATTACTCGTACTATAACACACCATAATATATTTGTTACAAATTGCTTGGAGTTAGCTGTATGTAAAACAAAATTAACATTTTGAGCACTGGCCAATTTTCTATGGTTGAATATTGGAGGGATTTGGGTGTTTAAAAAAAATCATAACTTTAAACCTATAAATGAAATGAAAATGAAACTTACATGGCGGGATCATCCTGATTTCTTCTTTATTTTGATATACAACACAATTACTATTTATTTGACTTCATATATTAAAATAATGTTTTATAACTGTCACTTGAAAAAAAAACAAAATCAAACGAAAGTGCACTAAACAGTTTTTCATAAAACTAAATACATCAAATACATTTACACTCTCTTTATTTACACAAAACAACTTACATATATAAATAGACAAAAGTTACTTATACATTGAAATTTGTGTGTAAGTGATGAACCTTGAAACACGGTTCTTTGCATAATGGGACATGACACTCACAACACCAGAAAGATGTGTCTTTCCTCTTGGATTTCCACTCCTTTGCAGAACACTCTTTACACATTATATCTATTTTTTCCTGGTGGTAGTGGCGTTTTTTATAAAAAAATGCTTGCCAGTAGCAAGCCGACTGGGTGATAGGTCACGACCTCAGTCGGAAATTTTCTTGTTCAGTCACTTACAACTCCGCACAAAGTATTTCTATCAACTCAGTAGTTGTTAATTTTTTGTTTGCAGCTGCATTATACATTTGCATTTATTATGTACATCTAAAACATGTGAAATGTAAGCTTTCGTCACCATTTTATAAACTTGTGTTCAAATGCGCTATATGACATACACGATCTGCAAGGTCAACACCAAACTTTTTTTGTTGTAACCTACAACGCAAGCAGGCTTGGTTTTTTGTGTACCATATCTGTCTTGGTATGCTATCATATCTGCCCTGTGTCTGTTGGATATCATGTGTACATCACGTTTGTCCTTCCAGTGCACATAAGCACAAGCCTATTTTTCCAGTAAATTTGTTGCCATCTATTCAAGAGTGTTTGCATTATATCAGTTGGGATTCCTTTTCTATTTTCATACAAGTACCAACTAGTACTATATTCTTTGCCTCTAAAACAGCTCAGTACCTGTTTAAAATCTGTCAGTAAACAGAGTTCGCTCAATGATATCATCATCATTAAACAGCAGGCAATAAGTCAGTAGTAATGCATTGCATACTATCTAGTGGTGAAATGTGTTACTAAAATTCAGAAAAGCATCACAGAATATGCTAAACATGTAAAAATACGGAATACGCAATATAGTTTAATGTTGAATTACGAACCCGTAAAATTACATGATCTACAGTAGTATTGGCGACCCGTAAAAATAAGTGAGTCGTGCTGAAAGTGTTATAACTTATTCCCATTCCTAGTCATAAACTAATGTAAAAGTGAGTGATTAAGTTTCACCGAACGTAATTGACTACAAAATTTAAGAGTTATTGCCATTGATACACAGTTATCATGTTATTAAATATTATTTTGTAGTGTAAAGCATTTAATTCGAAAATGTTATATGGTCTAAATGTAGTCGTGGAAAAATGTAAAATGTAACTAAAATGTGTTTTAGTGTCAATATATAGAGGTTCTATAAAAGTGTCGTGAAGAGTAATATTTGTTTGTAGTCCTTTTAGTGTGTATTCTGAATTAAATGGGTTTCCTAGAAAGTTAATTCTTTAAATGACAAGTACAAATCTTGTGTTTTGCTTTAAAAATCTTTTGTTTAGAGTTTAAAAAAAACACATAATATTTTAATCACTAATCTTATTATTCAAAGGAAATCCTGAAGTTTTTATGAAAATTCAAAAATATTTTCCTTAAAAGAAAAATAATTTAGCTAATACTGATTTACTTGTAGTGCCAGATAATCTGTCTTTGGTGGTTAGATTAGAGTTTGTCAAGTTTCCTGTAACAATATCTTGAAGAATCCTCATGAACCACATTCAACCACAACTAAAAATGTTTATCTAACCAAAACATATTTCGCGTGGACATGTGATGACCTTTAGAGAGGATCTCTGAACATAGTTGATTGTAGAAGGATCATCCAATTAAAAGTAATAAGATAAAATCCAACCAATCCTGTTAGAGTTAGAGTCCACATGGACTGTCACAACTCACACCCAAGAGTAAAACAGAAACAAGAGGGAGAATCCATATAAAACCCCATATATCCATATATAGTATGGAGAGTATGCAGAGAGTATAGTGATAAAGAGAGAGATGGGCAGATAGTTAGTTGAACTTTTTTTTATTATGTCTTATTAACTAAGTGTTGTGTTAGAAGTGTGTTATTACTGAAGATGTTAAACTGTAAGTCAAATATATATATATTACATTTATTTCTGCAAACACTGTCTAGTCATTAAGAACCCCAAACCTTTCCATCACACCAATGAAGTTCCAGTGTCTATAGACAATCTATAGCTCGGCATATTGCATACTCATCAAGAACTCTTTGTTTGCATATTATAACTTTGTGCAGAAACAGATTTTTTGAAAAGTTCAAAATTAAATATGTGGAGTCTTTGTAAAATAGATGAAGTTTTTACTTTCTTTATCATAACAATGATGATGTAAAACAGGAAAGAGTATTGGTCTACAAGTCTTTGGTTAGTAATCTAGTAAATTTGAATTCCAAAGTTCACTTATAGCTGGATTATTACTAATGAAGGAGTCAATTTAAAACTTTGATTACTTAGCAATTTATTTTTACATCAACCAACTGTTTAAAACTATAAAGCTTACACCTTTATTCCTGCCAATCACCAGATGCTAAATTTTTTATTGAGATTTGTTTCCAATAATTAAGAATCAAACATTCTTAGACAGTAGGCTGTAATGCTTACGCTCTCTTTCTGTAAAAGCTGTACACATATACTTATGATTGTTATTTTTGTCAGTACTAAACACTTGATCATATTATAAAGAGAAAAATTAAATCAGTGCCTTTCATTGGATGTGTAATAACATAATGATACTAAAAGAAAACAGTAGTGTTCATAAAAATGGCAATTACCTTGTCAAGTGAAAATGTTTTTGTTACTGCAAATGCCCATCCTGCTTCAAATGCTCGCCTAATCATTGCACTTGATGTACTAGGAGTTGCAGAAGCCAAACCAAAAGGATTCTCAAAATGCAAATTACACATATTTATGCTAATGTCTACTTCATCTATTGGTGAATGAAATTTTGGCAGTTGTGGAGTTATCTTGATTTCATTGCCATTCAACTTCTGTAAGTAATAAGGAAAACAAATAAATTGTAAAAAGTGCCTTTTAAAAATAAATTGTAATAAAATTTATACATACATAATTTTAGAGTGCCAAGTACTTCATGAATTTTTTAAACATAATTCTCCGGCAATACGATTGAAACAGAAATTGTTTTTTAAAAGTAAATGCAGTACATGTATTTACATATTATATTTCTTTCCTGTTCTTATTCATAAGATATCATGCAATAATCAAAACCTCTCCACCCTCTCTCTCTCTTACACAGACACATACACACACACACACACACACACACACACACACACACACACACACACACACACCCACCCACCCACCCACCCACCCACACACACACACACACACACATACGCACACACACCCATACACACACACACACCCATACACACACACACACACACACACACACACATACACACACACATCAACACCCATACACACATACATATACACACAACACACACACACACACACACACACACACACACACACACACACACACACACACACACACAACACACACACACACACACACACACACACACACACACACACACACACACACACACACACACACACACACACACACACACACACACACACACACACACACATACACACACACACTTTCACTCAGATGCACACGCACACACAAACACACGCACACACACCCATATACACACACACACACACACACATCAACACACACACACACACACACACACACACACACACACACACACACACACACATACATACATACATACACACACACACACACACACACACACAGACACACACACACACACACACACACACACTAGCAAACTGTTGCAGACGGAGGTAAATTTAAAATGAACCATGTACCAGGAAATATAAAACTCTGAGCATATATGAAATTTCATGTGAAAAAGCTGTAGCTATTTTCTTCCTATTTACCATTACATAAGCTAACCTCAGACATGCAAAAGCATTTTCATAATACCACAAAGAAATAACATTGGGAATGAGCATTGTAAATGTTATAAACCAGAAGGAATTCAATACGAACATTTAATTTCCATACTCAAGAGCTGTTCTTCTAAATACATCCTATACTAAAATATCTTCTTTGAAATGTCAAGTTTGATACAATATTATATAAAATTTTCTTTCCGTAGAATCTACTTTGAAGACATTTTAAAATGTTTATTATCAAATACAACTGTTTGTGTAACTACCTTCTAAAATAAATTGATTAATTTTGTAATAATTATTTTGAGTCAGATATAATCAATTTAGGCTTCTTTAATGCAAAAAACTCAGCTATTACGAAATTTTGAGAACATAACGAATTCAATATTACATTCAATAATTACATTTAAATTCATTGGTTTCTAGAACAGTTCAAACATTTCTGAACTAGCATTTTAGGCTAGGAAATGATTAAAAATATAAAGCTAGACGTTAGTTTCAATATAGGATTGGGATGAATAAAAAAAAGCAAGAAAAACATTTACAAGTTACCAATTTTTTAAATAAATCAATCAGTCATTTTGACAGTTATTTCATGAGAGTTACAGTATTTACTCGTATATAGAATGTGTATACTCCCGAGTTTGAAAGTAAATTAGATAAAAAAAGGGTTTTCAATTCTAATAATGGATAGTAGGAAGTACATCTTGTGTGACTGTAAAAGTATACAGTTTCTTGAAATATTGCAACATGTTAAATTCTTTTTAGATAGTTTTGGCCATTTGAAAGGACACGTACCAATTAGCATACCATTGTAAACCCATCATCAATACAATATATGTATGCAACAACTTCCACTCTCTCTTTTCATTACCCTTCTAGTTCCTTCTTTGTACAATGGTTACGAAACCTTTCTTCATCATTATTTGTATCGAGTTTGTCCTTACAACATTATAGAGAGAGTAAGAGCAGGCTATGCTATAAAATTCAAACTGCAAGTGGTGCATTATGAAGAAGAAAATTGGAATCATGTGGCAGGAAGAAAATTCGATGTTACTGAAAACAATGTTTGGAGGTAGATCCAATTTAAGACCATGGAGAATCTACAATATTTTTACTGAAAGAAGGCAAAATACCCGGAAGTAGAAAGCATTCTTGTAGAGTATATTCGTAATGTACAGGCTGATGGACTTGCTGTTTCTTTAGAAATGTTGCAAAGTTTAAAAGATATATTACATCTAAGGAAGATCCATGGATATTGTATGGATGTGATTGGTAATGGCAACCAAACTTCAAAAGTTTTCAATGTCCTGAGTGAAACAACAGTAAATTCTGTAGGTGGAAAAACAGTGTTAGTTAGAACTGCTGGAGCAGAAAAGCAGTGATCTTCAGTGATGATAGGCAACAGTGATGATGGACATAAACTACTGCCTTAAGTGGTGTTTAGATGAAAAAAAAATTCCTAAAGAAAAGCTGCCTTCAGGAATTTTAGTAAGAGCACAAGAGGGATGGGCGACTGAAGAACTGTATGTAGATGGTTTAAATTCATTATTGTTTCAACAAGCTGGTGCATTCTTATAGATCAATCGACCATTCAAAGGACATTTGCAACATTTATAACAGATCTATAGAAATGATACTAACTGGATGATTGGAGAAATCTTAATTGTATCAAATGTGTGAATGGATTGTGGATGCATGGATCATTTTGTCAGGAATGGTTGTTAAAGAGCCATAAATTAATGCCAATTTCAAATGCTATGGACAGGACCGAATAACGCTATTGTGGCAGCAATCATTTGACGGTGGAATCAGGAGCACAATTGACGACTACAGTGAAGAGTCAAATGGTGAATAATGAGTCCATTTGCTCTAATTTACTTTTCATTAGATATACAATACTGTAAATAAATACTTGGTAACTGAAATGTTGATAAGTCTAGAATAAAAATATTTGTAGTTAGAGGTTTTTTGTTTTTATTATTATTTATTAATAATAAACCACAGTAATATATTCGTAGTAGTTAGTTGTACAATACCGTAATTTATTTAAAAAAATTTATTTCAAATTCATATTTGAATTTTACTTAAAATCCTTATCTTATTTACATTGCTTGAACTTAAGTTGTACAACATATTCATACATCAAACTTTGGCTAAAAATGTGTGGTCTGTACACTTGTAAATAGAATAGAACTCCAACTATCTGAACTCTGCCAATCTAAATCTCTTTCAGATTAAAAAAAATCAACACAGAAATGTACTGCGAGTTTCCTAAATAATAATTATGTCTACATGTGCTATAGGCCTTTTCTCTGTGAAGCTAGAATAGGGACAGCACAAACACTATTTGGATGCTGATACACCATCTATTTATAGTTTGATTGTCGTTTGTCGCCAGGGGTCCAGCTCGGCTTAACTGTTATTATTCGTTTTGATTAATCAGTCAGTGTGTCATCTTTGCATCAGTACGTTACTTTGTATTTGAGTGTTTCATTGTCCACCATGGCTTCTAAAAGAAAACGAGTTCTCTTATCGTTAATGGATAAAGTATTTATAAATCAATTAGATAAAAAATGTTATTGGTAAACATATAGCTGAGATGTATGGTGTTAGACAAACAACGATTCCTGACATTAAAAGGAGCAAACCTACACTCTTAAACTTAGTATCAGTGCTTGAAAATGCGGATGAAAGTTCTTCAAGAAAATCAATGAAGGCAGCAAAATATAAAGAATTATAACATACTGTTTTCAAGTGATTTTTGCAATAACGTTCTATGAGAAACTCAATTTTGGTTCTGATCGTTTGTAAAAATCTGAGATCTTAACTCAGAAGCTTAGAAAATAAATATTTAAAAAAATATAGTTTCCCCCATATGCATAATCCATACTGTAATTAATTAAAATTGTCCTTTTTTTGAAAAAGCTAATTATTCAAATATTTGTTTATCCCTATGGGGGTCCTGTCCTTATTGATCCGGATAGTTGGAGTTTTACTGTGCGGCGTATGTAAAGGATTGTGAATATACAATACAATAAGGTGTGGACTTAAATTGGTTGGTTTTATACAATTAAATTGGAGTCATATGCAAGAGTAGACATTACTCCCTATTGATATCGTAAGTAGGTATGTATTTATTACCCCCATTTAGGAAAAATGATGAGTAAAAGAAGGAGAACTTAAATTAGTACTCAATATTCTGTTACTGCAAGTAGGGGAAAGCTATAGTTCCAGTGAGCAGCATAAAGTCTGAGGGGAAATAATTTATAATGGGGATGTATGAACATATCTACTAGCTATCCATAATTCAGAATAAGGCGGTTTAACAAATGGAAAGTTTTAGGTATCTTGCACATGATGAAGATTACAAAAGTTACTGCTATGGAAATGAAGATAGAAATGGCAAAGAAGCCTTTACACAACATAGAAATATTTTTTATGGATTGAAAAATCATGACAAACACAAACATTACAAGAAAAAAAGAACCTAGGGTTGATAAAAATGGTATTCCAGGGTTTTTCAAGGATTTCCAGGATACAAATGATTTTGAAGCTGCATTCGATAGAATACCTCATCCAACTATCATCCTCCAGTGTATGAAGCTTGGTATTAGAGGGAAAGTGTTGCAATTTCTTGCCAACTTTTTACTGGACCACTGCATAGTTCTTTTGGTCAATGACGCTGTCTTATCAGAGTATGCAATGGAGTTCCACAAGGTGGAATTATTTGCCCTAGTCTCTTTAACACGGCTCTCCATGATCTGACCATCAGTCTCACTCCTGATGTCCATGGCATGTCTTATGCCGATGACCAAACCATATAGATTACCGCCAAAGACCAGGAAATAGCAAGAGAAAGAATTTAAGCATCCCTTGTTGCCATATAAAATTGGAGTGCAAAGTGGACTTTAAGAATTTCAATGGAAAATCCAAATGTTCATTTTTTTTCTCAACAAAATCATCTAGCCCATTTTACAGTTAAACTCACCATAAATAGGAGAGGTATTAAACACAACTCAATCCCCAAATTGTTGGGAGTGGTGCTGGACCCAAAACTCAGGTGGGAACGCCATGTAAAGCATGTTGTAGAAAAGTGTGTCTCAAGATTAAACACACTTAAGGCTGTTGCTAGCAAGGAAGGGGGAGCAAACACATCCACCCTAAGAACGTTTTATCTAGTTTTTATCAGATCTGGAGCCACCTATGCCTGTGAAGTTTGGGGGTCAGCCGCAGACATATTCAAACAAGATCAGAGCGATTCGATCGGCAGCCCTATGTTTTTGCCTGGGATGTACTAATACCACCCCAATTGCTGCAATGGAAGTGGAATTAGGTGTGATACCCATCATGCTCTATATTGAGAAATGGATCTGGTCGAAGTTTCTGGTTATAAAGACTCGCCAGCCCGCTCATCCCCTTCAAAATGGAGGAAATGGTATTAACCAAATTAAACAATCCTTCAGTTACAAAACAAATGATTTGTCTGCCATCTTGCCAAATTCTGTCCCCGATCATATACCTGCTTTTTATCGCGTGTTGCCCACTACCTGGTCAGGAATAAAAATTACTTTGATCCTGACAAGCAGAAGGAGCAAGGAGGACCACCCAGTAGTTCTGAAAATGAAACGTTAGAAATGATACATACCAGCTACAATGATCATATTAGAATTTACACTGATGTCTCACTTGATCAACAAAAGAAAATATCCGGAATAGGTTTTTTCAACAAATTTACTGATATCTGCTTTTACTTCCCTGCAAACTCACACTATAGTATGGACACAGAGCTTCTGGCGCTAAATGCTGGGTTGGCAAGTTGCTTCAAAACAGAAATGAAGAAAATATACATATTCACTGATTTCAGATCTGCCCTCCAGGCTCTCTTAAATTCATTCACAGGGGACTACCCCTTTTGCATTGCTGAAATAAGAAAACTTGCTAACAACCTGAAGAACATGGCGAAGGACATAACTCTTTAATGGGGACCTGCGCATTGTGGAATACCAGGAAACGATAGAGCCGATGAAACAGCTAAAGTGCCATCCTATATGTACCAAACATTTAAAGCCATTCATGTATTGTGAAAGCTTGGCAAATAAATACTTTCATAAATGTTAGACTGAATCTTGGAAAAAAGAGGCCACAGGTCATCATCTTTTTCAATTTCAGCCTGAACCATTGAGTGAGGACAAATTCAGGGAAGTTTCAGTTTTTGGGATTGCAGCTTTTGCAGTTTGAGCATGATCCGGTCATCTAGTGATGGAGGAATATTTATTTAGATTTAATCTTTTGAACTCTCCAATCTGTGCACTTTGTGAAAATTAAGATGAAAGCGTAAAGCACATTTTGTTCAACTGCATGTACCACATACAAATGAGAGACTTTCTGAGAGCCGAAGTGGCAACATGGCAAGATATTCTTATAAACAAGAAGAATTGAAGCTGGCAAAAATAATATACCATGGACATCGGGCTATCAGCTACTCTTGTAGCTGGATGCCTGTGCAAAGAAGTAAAGAAGTAAATAACCTAATGGTGTTTTTACTAATGTTTGCCCGTGGTTTCAGAAACCATTTTATAGGGAGAAAAACAACTCGCTCCTCGAACTAATTTTGATGTCGAAAGTAGTTTTTCTTTTAATTTTTTAAAACTATTTTGATAAATTTTTGACACTCTTGTCTGAACTTTGCCACATCTACTTCCTTTATTTGATCACTTTTCAAACTTTTGCTCAGAGCAGAACTTGCTGCAAAGGCTATATCAGTAAAGTTTAAAGCCTTCAAATTATATAAATCATCTAAGTTCATTTTAATTAGATCTGTTACATTTTTCACCTCCTTCATTATAGACGACTTTACCATTCTATTGAAAAGATATTTTAGAAGAAAATAAAAATCTTTGTGTAAAAGGGGCACACCAGCTATAGAAACAAAAATCCAAGTCATGCTTTTAACAAATTATCATTCAATTATATTTCATAAATTTTATAATTATTTGAATTTGGAGGATTATTTGATGTTTTTACAAAATAAATTTTCAATTTGTCAATTATTGTTAAAGAACTTTCCATAAATTTTGAATTTTCGAGCCATCTTGTTTTACACATTTCAGAGGAAACAATTTTGAACTAGTAAAATACGTATAATCTGCATGTCCTGATGAAAAATCTTTAAATATATATTAAATTGGTCATAAAAAATCATTTGTGTTCCTTCTAATCTCACTATGTGCTGTTTTGGGCCCTCTATGTATGTAATATGTAAGATGCAAGTTCTGAAGTCAAATAACTCTGAATATACATCTGAATCGTTTAAATAATCATTAATTTTTTTTTGAACGGACAAACAAACACATAAATTCAACTTATACCGAAAACAAGCTAGTACCAATACAACCATTCACAGCTCCTCAAACCACTCACACCAACATAAAATAGCCGCTTATAACACCATGATATATCGCCTACTTAAAACGCCGTTAGACAAAGAAGAACACTACCAGGAGTTAAACACCATAAAACATATAGCACAAACTAACGGATGCAACCCAACAATGATTGACAAATTATACAACCGCCTAAAAAATAAACCTAATAACCCAAACACAAACACACAACAGGACAATCACATAAAATACTTTTCAACACCATACAGATCATCCAAAACCCACAATCTAAGCAACACATTACAAAAATACCTTATTCCACACACAACACTCTCAATAAACAATTAAAACCCAACAACAAAATCGACGACATTTACAATGCCACTAGAGTTTACAAACTAACTTGCAGTTCAAGCACCAGTTTTTACATAGGCCAAACATAGAGGTCCTTCTACACACGTTACCAAGAACATATAAAAGCACTAACAAACAATAACTACCAATCAAACTTCACCGATCATCTCAACTCCACAAAACATGACTACATAGACATAACATCTAACCTAAAAATTCTTCAATAAACAACACAGAAATAACCAACGCTACACAATCGAACAATACAAAATATACAGAGACTTCAAACTACACCCTACACACATACTCAATACATAATTACATTACAACTCACACACACGTTTTAACATCATAACTCCTAATACTCACACAATACACCCCCACCACCATAATATCCCACCCCCACCCTAATACCTTAACCTACGTAAATCTTGAAATCAGTTACGGTCTGAGTTGACAATGGAACACATCTCCCGAAACGGCCGTCCTCAACAAATATAAATAAGTGTTACTATAGGCAAATTTATAAACATTTAAAAGTGTTTAATAAAATTTTTTATTAACATTTGGACCATCTCTTGATACCTGAATCGTATTTTTTAAATGAATATCATGATCTTTAAAAGCACTAGTGAAATATTTAAACAAGTAAAAAAACTTTTGCATGATCTAAGAAAGCTGAAGGTAAATATTTTGTCTAAACTAAGTCATTTTCCCAAAAGCGAACTGTTATATCTAATTGACCTTTTTGTGCAAAATTATTTAAAAATAAATTATTATTTAAATAATTTTTAATAAATCATTCTCAAAATATGGTCTAATCTATAGGGTATGATATGATGTACCCTAGCTTATCTTTATGAAAATATAAATTTTTTCTATAGTACTATTGAGAAAAATGAGTCGAAATAAATACATTGAACGACTTTCTGAATGAGAAGATTCTTGTGAATAAATCTTATTCAATGACCATAGGATTTCAGCTCTTGTTACATCATCTTTATCGCTGTAATCAATAATTGTTTTTTTAAATGTATCCGCATTTTGATTTAGTCCAGATGAACCTGCTGAAATATCGTCATTCACAATATTATTAACAGAACCAGGTGGTTGTAAGACTGACTAGTTAGTCTCTGGAGTATTAGTAGTATCCAATACTTTTTCACTTGTTTTTGGGTTATTTTTTAATGTAATCTGAGTATTATTTTTGCTTATATTTATGAGAGTTTGATGTTTCCCACTTCTAGCTCGTGAGATTAAAACACTAACAACCATATTAGATATTTCTATGGTTTTTTGACAGCAAATACATACATCAAACTTATTTATTATTGCTACTGTTTTTAACCCAAAAATGGCCTGGATGTATCTTGAGATTTAGCCACATTACTTCGAATGTGCAACCTTTCAACATTATTTTATATAGTAATATTTGAATCTATAAAGTAATTTCTTGTTTCAAATATATGAAGTATATAGTTCATTCTAGAAAGACATTTACTTACTTCTAAGAAATTATCTGCTTATATTCAAAATTATATTTTTCTGGTTTTGACTTTATACTGCATTGGAAAAGTTTAATAAAGCAATGTAAACACGTTGAAGTTCAAGATTCCCACCTAAGCTCATTATGACTGTTTTTGCATTACTATTAATTATAAATTTTCAATCCAAACAATACAGTACTGTTAATGTAAATACCTAAAGATAGAATAATTTGTCAACACGATTAACTTGTAATTTAGTTAGCCAATAGTCACTATAGTAAGAATGCAACACACTTGTGAATCACAAACATATTATGCAACTATCTTGAATGGGATTTGCGGCTTGTCTTGATACCTAAGTGGTAATTGGTAGGACGATAAAAAGGTTATTAAAAAGGTATCAGTTTGGTGAAGAAGTACACCAGTAAGGGAAAGTTTGTTGTCAAGCTTATTGTAGATGTCCCATAAGTGTTTCCTCCCAGTATATTATTAGTGTGAGAGAAATAAACAACATCGCACACAGCTAATACTATCTCTCTCGCATTAATGTTAAACGGGGAGGGGGTAGCTTATGTGACACCTTCAATAAGCTACACAACAAACTCTCCCGTAGTAAGTGTGACTAGAAATAAATGTTAAATATATTCTTTGTGTGCAGAACAAATCATGTGACATAACTGACACTGGGAAAATATAATAGGGATATATACGATATTTTTGTCCTAATTCATTAAATTTGTGCTGCAAATTATATGCATTTATAATGTTAGTACATATGACACTTATTTTTTTCTGCAGCCGAAATTTGAATAAACAGAACTAAAATTGAAAAAAAATCCAGGGGTTTCAAGAATTTCCTGAATTTTAAGGACTAAAAAAATGCCCAGGTTTTTCAAGGATTTCAGGATTGCTAAACACCCTGAGAAACATTTGAGCAAAAGAGTTATAGAAGGTTGAAACTAAAGGTGGAGAAGATGATTGTTTGCAGTGTAGACCCGACTACAAGATCTATGAATAGCTGGACACAGAAATTAATGTATTATAAATAATTCAGATTAAATAAAATTATGTTATCACTAAAATTATGCTATTTTTACCTGTATATATTTATGCATAAACCAGGCTGCAGTTTTGCCATCATTAACTGATTCAACTGTTGTTTCAGATAATCCACCAAGATCTCCACCAATAAAAACACCTGGTTCACTGGATTCCATTGTGTCTGAGTTCACTTCAGGGTAACCACTTTGATTAAATTTTAGGGGTTTTAATGCGTCTTTAACTATAACAATAAATATATAATTGTTTTAATTTTTAGTTAAAAAAATTAAATTTCATAATTTTATAAGTTTTTTTTTGAAATTTGCTTTGTGGTTCTATGAGGAATTGAAAATGGAATACATTTCCTGAAATAGCTATCCTCATACACAATAAGTGTGTTCCTTTAAGTAGAGTGTTTAAAAAAACTTTTCAAGTGTAATAAAAAAGTTAATTCTAATTAAAACAGTAAATAATAATTTCTTTTTTGGTAGCACAAAGATTTGCTATTTACAGCTTTGCCAATTTTTTGGCCTATGTACAAAGTCTTGCCATGTGATTCAACACCTCAGTAAAGTATACCTACTCAAACTTGTTAAACCTCACAAAGTCAGTCATTTATAAGTCCTGTTCGATGTCACCAGTTCACCAAACTAACAGTTCATTTACTATTAATAGTGTTGAAATGACATAAAAAGGAACATTTTTATTACAATATTTTACAGATTTTAAAAAGCAAACATTTGTAAAGATATACTGAAAATATTTTAAAATCATAACTTTGGTAATCACACATATAAGTTGTTGGTGGTATAATAAATACACAAAAACCTCTTAACCACAAACTTTCTTTATTTTACCCTTATGTACATTTCAGTTACAAAGTAACCATCCTCAGAGGGATAACATACAAAGACTGATTAACGCTAGAAAAATACCTTATTTATAATCCGCAGAACTAGTCACTCCCACTTCGACCGCCGCGGCCCCACCTGTTAAACAAGGCATAGCCACGCCCATCGAGTGAAAGCAAGATATCTTACGTCAACTTACTAAAATATAAATTAAAAATACAATAAATACATAATTGAAATTGTTTGTTGAAATTATAACCAACACAAAATTTAATATAAAAATCATAATCCTATTTAACAAATGAATATAAAATTGAATGAGGAATAGGACCTCTATCAGAATTTAATAAATTCTCAGGTTTATGTTTACTAAATTAACAACATTACCTTTGGAAACTAAAGAAGAAAGCTGTTTTATTAGTTTACCTTTTGACAAAGTTTTAACCAAAGGGCTGGAGGGAATTTTTAAGAATGTTAAATTGAGAGTTGCATATAAAAATCATAATAACCTTAAACATTTATTAGGTAATGCAAAAGATAAAGTAGAAACACATGATAAATCAGGGATTTACCAAGTTAATTGTAAGAATTGTGATAAAATGTATATTGGGCAGACAAGACGAAAAGTAATAATTAGATTTAAGGAACATATTAGGGATATTAAATACCAAAGATCTGATAAGTCTAGTATTGCTGCCCATATTTTAGAGACCAATCACAATCTAGATGTTAATAATGTCAAGTTAATTAAGAATGTTAGAACTAATAAGTTGTTAAATAGTTTCAAAAGTTTAAAAATTAGCATCATCATCTAGTTCATTCTAGTGTGTAACTAAATCATTCTAGTTTGTAACTTCTTGTGTGCTAGATTGTGTTTTGTAACTAGACCCTCTGATGATGATGACATGGTCATCGAAATGTACATAAGGGTTTAATCTTAAGTAACTTGTCTTATTTGTTATTTTTGATTATTTTTGTGGTATTGGGGTTCTTTTCAATATTTTTATTGTAATATATTGTACCACTGTGCTCTTGATATCGTGTAGTAAATTTAGTGATTTAACCAAAAAGGTGTCAGTTGGTTATAAAGGTTGTACTACCGATGATCAGAATTCTAAGTTAATTAAAAACGAAACTGATATCGCTTTCTCCCAGAAGGAGTTGTGCATGTTAGGTAAAGGGTTAAAGTTTTCCGTTTCTAATAATATCAAAAATAACTTAGAAGAATTAGTGGCACACGTTGAAAGTGGTATATCTTCATTAAATGAAACTAGCAAGAACTATGTTAGGAAGGCTTGTAAAATCAAGATTGAAGAAAATTTGGAGGTTCTAAGAAGAAAGAAGATGTCTACTGGATTCAACCACGAGTTAAGTTTAATAAAAAAGTTAAAAGGAAAAGATTGTTATTTCCTCAAAGCTGACAAGAGTAACACTGTTGTTGTTTTGAAAAAAGAAGATTATATTAATAGAGTTATAATTTGTTAAAAACGGGACCTTATGATAAATTGTCAATAAATCCGTTAAATAAATTTGTTAAAGAAACAGTAAACGTTAATAAGGAATGTAATTTAGTCATTTCAAAGAAAGATGTCTTTAAATTTCATGTTTCTAATCCTGTTTTACCTAGGTTGTACTGTCTCCCAAAAATACATAAAGTAGGCGATGCCGTGAGGCCAATTGTGTCAGGAATTGATTCACCAACCTATATGTTATCTAAATGGTTAGTTAAAGAATTCAGTTTTTTTTAAATGTAAGTTGGCATCATTTTCGGTTAAGAATACACTTGATTTTGTAGAGAAGGTTAAGAATATTAGATTAACAGATGAAGAAATTTTAGTTTCTTTTGATGTTTGTTCTTAGTTTCCAAGTATTCCGGTAACGGAAACTTTAAATTTGTTAAAAGAGTTATTAATTGAGAATGATGTCGATATTGAAAGAGTTGACCAGTTTGTAAAATTAACTAATTGTTGTATGAATAATAATTATTTTCAATTTAATAATAATTTTTATAAACAAAAAGATGGTACAACAATGGGAAACAGCCTATCACCTTTTTTAGAAAAACTCTTTATGAGTCATTTTGAATTAGGATTGAAAAAGAAACTTAAATATTTTCCTCGTGTCTGGATAAGATACGTTGATGATATTTTCGTTATATTTAATATTAAAGAATTTCAAATAGATCCATTTCTAAGGATCATCAATGATCAACATCCTAATATTAGATTTACTTATGAAATTGAAAAAGATAAACGTTTACTGTTTCTTGATGTTTATTGTATTAGAAATAGAGATAAAATAGTTTTTGATATTTATAGAAAGCCAACATCCAATGATAGATTTATTCCAAACGAATCTAACCATTGTAACCAACACAAATTTACAGCTTTCAATTCTTTAGTTAATAGGTTGATTAATATTCCTTTGAGTAAAAGACGTTTTGATATTGAATTAGAACATATTAAAAGTACAGCAGAATTTAATGGTTATGAACGTAAAATTATTGATAATATCCTTAGGAAGCAAAAGATTAGGATTTTTCGCAAGAAATTAACAACATTACCTTTGGAAACTAAAGAAGAAAGCCGTTTTATTAGTTTACCTTTTGACAAAGTTTTAACCAAAGGGCTGGAGGGAATTTTTAAGAATGTTAAATTGAGAGTTGCGTATAAAAATCATAATAACCTTAAAAATTTATTAGGTAATGCAAAAGATAAAGTAGAAACACTTGATAAATCAGGGATTTACCAAGTTAATTGTAAGAATTGTGATAAAATGTATATTGGGCAGACAAGACGAAAAGTAATAACTAGATTTAAGGAACATATTAGGGATATTAAATACCAAAGATCTGATAAGTCTAGTATTGCTGCCCATATTTTAGAGACCAATCACAATCTAGATGTTAATAATGTCAAGTTAATTAAGAATGTTAGAACTAATAAGTTGTTAAATAGTTTCGAAAGTTTAAAAATTAGTAAACATAAACCTGAGAATTTATTAAATTCTGATAGAGGTCCTATTCCTCATTCAATTTTATATTCATTTGTTAAATAGGATTATGATTTTTATACTAAATTTTGTGTTGGTTATAATTTCAACAAACAATTTTAATTATGTATTTATTGTATTTTTAATTTATATTTTAGTAAGTTGACGCAAGATATCTTGCTTTCACTCGATGGGTGTGGCTACGCCTTGTTTAACAGGTGGGGCCGCGGCGGTCTGAGTGGGAGTGACTAGTTCTGTAGATTATAAATAAGGTATTATTCTAGCGTTAATCAGTCTTTGTATGTTATCCCTCTGAGGATGGTTACTTTGTAACTGAAATGTACATAAGGGTAAAATAAACATTTTGTTCTTGAAGTAGCCAGTTTCTTGTTATTGATAAACCCTCTAATGTTTCAAGACTTGCACCACAAAGACAAAATTCTCATAAAAAATAGTTTTCGATTGCACTTTAGACTAAAATAGAATTAACAGTTAGCGTACCATGGCAGAATGTCTGAAATAAAAATGACAGATTGAATCGAGCGTATTTCATATTCCAGTAATTTGAGACAGATTCATTCGTTTGTGCACATATTTATTCCACTACTAGATTTGAATGAACATTGTTCACAAAAAATATGAGAATACTACTAGATCGAGTAATCAAAGCAATCAAAGAAAAGAATACTAGCAGCATTACTACCAGACCGAGTAAACATTAGGCAGAGAAAATATGTTTACTCAGTCAGGTAGTATAATATTTTCTGGCTTTCAGCTGTATACGAAAACATGAGGAATCATTTGCTTTTTGTATGCTGTTCCATCAATGTAGAACTTGAATTGAGGCATTTGAAATAAATTGAAATCCTGTCATTTTCCCACTACATAGTGAAATTGAAAATGTAGGCTATTTTGAATTGAAAGAGAATAGCTAAACAATTTTAAGCTATAAGGTGAAGGCTAAAAAGTTCAAACTATTCAAAATTAAATATTTCTACATTATGTAGTGAATGGTTGAAAATACTAAAATTCAAATCTGTTTGAAGATAGATAGAGTTTCAAACAGTGTAAAATTGCCTAATTGTATTTAGCATAATGCTGATTGTATACAGTAGTATACCGTATTATGTGTCTATAACACGAGTTCGTGTATAACATGCGCCCGTATTTCATTACAATATGTTAGGGGAAAATATAAAAACGTCAATAGCTAATAAGTGGTACTTACCAAAATATTGAAATATCCAAACACAAACAGTTAATAAATTCACAATACAATTCAATACTCATAATATCTATTTTGTTCGTTTTTAATATGGATAATTTTTCACTCATCGTCACTACTTTCCGAAGATGGTGAAATTTCTTCATTCTAATGAGAATCTTCATTATCACTGTTATTCCAGAGCTGACAGTCCTATGTATCATCCATTTAATTGAAAACACCACATTTTTTGAAGCTGTTCAAGGTTGTTTTATATCTGGCTGTATTCCAGGTTTTAAGAATCCATTCCGAAATAAGTGAAAGGGAAGGTCTTCTCATTTTCCCAGATGGGGTATATGTCTGCTCACCATCACACATCCACTGGGTCTACAGTTTTCTGAAACTGCCTTTGAAAGGTGTATTAACTGACACATCTAGGGGGTGAAGTACAGATGTTAATCCACCTGAAATTCCTGCCGAATCAGTTTTCATATCTGATAACTATTATTTTACGGTTTCAGTCAAATGGGCTTTCAAACTATCCAGAACTAATAGACTTTTTTTCTTTAAGAAAACACCCGGTCTTCGATCCCATACTGTTTCGATCCAGTCTAAAACTAACTTTTCCTCCATCTATCCTTTCTCTTAGGCACGAACAATAACACATTGTGGATCTTTACCGTAGGTAAAATTTTTTATTTAAGAACAACATATGGAGGTAACTTGTGCCCATCAGCGGTAATTGAAAGCATAACCGTGCAGCGTTGCTTCTCGCATCCTGTTGATCTGATCAGTACCGACTTGACTCCCTTTTGTTCAACAGAAGTAGCCTTTGGCATATCCCAAAATATGCCTCACTTGTAAGATAAATCGATGAAACTCAATAATTTTGTTTTCATATTATCGGGTAAATGTTGAGCTAAAGTGGAAAGACCATGTCTATGTAGAAACCTTGCACATCAACCAAGACTTGCATGAAGTTGTGTATTATCGATGTTAAGATGTTCAGCAATTTGCTTTGCTTGAATTTGTATCATTTCCGTAGTCACCGTAAAAGTTGCACTTCTTTTCCCTTGTAGAAACTCAACTAGCTGTGTTTATACATTTGGATACATCTCTTTCTTGACACAAAAAGACCGCCGATGACGAGTTTAAGACATAATTTTGCTTTTTGTTATTTTCACTTCCGGACATTCGTTTCTGGTACATCAAATTTGCGTGCTGGGACGCAATTGCCATTATCTTCTGCATGCTTTATTATTAAAAGTTTAAATTTTTGCTGTATATAATGACAGGATGTCTTTTCACTCGTAAATAAAAATCAGTTAACCGATAAACACTAGCTACCTATTATTCAAGCAACTGAAAACTAAAGCCCTTTGTAAGAAGTGTACAACAGGCAAAAAATGATTGCCGTAGTTGGGGATATCCTGGAAGCAAGAACTGTTACGGCACCTCCTCCTATAAATGAATATAACAACAGCGGAAAAGAATCACTTTGGCTTTAAATTTAGCTTTAAGGTAATGACCCTTCCCTATGGTATTCTGTCCTGACAAATTGTAGCAGGTAACGGGCACATCCAATAAGGTAAACCCCATATTTCTGGGGTTTTGTCATTAAAATTATTCCTATTTGTATATAACGCGCTTTTATAGGAAAAATATGCGCGTTTTACACGAGTAGAAATGGTATTTCGAAGTTACAATGGTACATTAGTTATGTGAAAATTACATAACAGAATGTAATTATCAATACTGTCTATAATTTAATGTTAATGAATGTTCAACATTATTAAACAAATTCTGAATGTTTTGTTTACGAATTTGTTAAAAATGCACACAATCGGTCAATTTAGGATGTTCAGTTACTTTAACCTGTTTTAAACTGTTGCTTTATACTGTTCCACCCCTTGAATACTGAAGGTACATTTTTAAAAAAATATGTTTACGGATAACAATATGTTTAGTAAAATCCTTTATTATTTTGTAAATTCATATTTTCTCTTCTCTTCCTGTTCTACTTCTTGGATTACATTAACTTTTGAATTCGATATGAAACTGTTGTGTTTCATACTAATCTAAACCATTTTTATAATAGAAAATTACTCAACTAAGTGAATACATAGGTCTTACTTTCAAAACAATCGTTCCTTTTACGAAGCAAAGCCTCTACTGGCGGCATAACGCGTTAGGTCAAAACTGTCAGAATAGATTTATGATTGTGGAAGGGGTGGGTTATTTTGGTTGTGCGCTATGTAATGGAAAAGGGAGTTGGCCTCAAAGTGTGTGAGGTCATTCAATATGTTTTTTTTATTCGTTGCGTGATGCTTGTATATCTCATAGTTTTCTAAAGTTGTTAGTTTTTTACATATTAAACGACCACACACACTTTGAGACCAACTCCCTTTTCCATTACATAGCGCACAACCAAAATAACACACCCCTTCCACAATCATATATCTATTCCGACAGCTTTTTACTTACCGAGTTATGCAGTCAGTAGAGGCTTTGATTCGTAAAAGGAATGATTGTTTTGAAATGTGTCAGCAAGTAAGTCCTATGTATTCACTTAGTTAAGTAATTTTTAATTGTAGTTTAATCAGTGAATTCAAGATGATTATATTAAGAAACTTTCTAAACCATTTATGTAAAATCACAAAACTAAAAAAAAACATGAATTTCTTAGAAACTTAATTGAACCCCTTTGTGGAATACTATACTGTGATGTACTATGCAGAAAAATCTGGGTATTGAATGTTAATTTCAGTCTTAGTCTTGACAACTGATGGACGCTGCATCTAAAGGGATAGGTGTTATGGAGTGAAAATCACAAAAATGTTTATACAAAAAACTATAAGGCACTTTATATTCCTTAAGCTTTTGTAATATACAAATTTGTTATAAATATATTATAAAAGAGAGATGTGGAAGATGAAGTATTTTCTTTTACTGTACTATGGTATACTCTATATCATGAGACCTGACTAATACAATTTTGTGGTTTTTCGTTGGAAATTATTTGAATTATATAAACAAAACATATTAAATGTTTAAATTGAAAACTTGTTTGCATATCAAAATGTATCATAAACTATATTGTAAATATAATTTTATACTAAACATCCATATTTTTGAAACTTTCAAGTTTAAATGAACCACATCCTACTATATTAAACTTTTTATTGAATCTAGTATTATTAAACTAATTTGCAGCTGGCTAATCATTTTAATGTCATATTTAAAATATTTTCCAAATCAATATTAAAATTTCTTAACCTCTTCTATGATCCACAATTTTATCACTACTATAAAAAATAT
Organism: Prosapia bicincta; assembly: GCA_036971475.1. NCBI lineage: Eukaryota > Metazoa > Arthropoda > Insecta > Hemiptera > Cercopidae > Prosapia > Prosapia bicincta. The sequence continues at coordinate 88,195,664 of JBAIZL010000001.1, read as the reverse complement.
AGTTAAAAATTGTGTACTAAATGTGTGTTTAATTATCCAAACTGATTTTTTCTATCTACAGACTTTTCAAGATTTTATTAAATTAATAAATGAATTATCTATTAAATAAATTATTAACTAATTTAATTAATTAATAATATTTTTATTTAAATTATGATTTAATCACCTATAACTATACAAGTAGATTAAAAGTATCAACACTTACTACTTTCATCAAATAGCCCAGATCCAAAGGCTGAAATCACAAAACTTGCTTTCAAACGTATAATTTGTTCTGTGTCTTCAATCCAATTTCCTTTTTCATCCTGTTCATTTCTATAAAACTCGATTCCAACAATTTTGTTAAACTTTATAAGCACACTTTTAGGTGATAAAAATGGCATAAATTCACATTTTTCTTCAACAGCTAACTCCATCTGCAATATAAGTTCATATTCACAAATGGAATAAATCCATGAGTATATCAACATCTTTTTAACACAACAATAAAACATATTCAGTTGTACAAATAGGTAGGGGTTTTTATACATTATAGATTACAACGGAACTTTTACTGCTTTGAGCTGGCAAACAAAATAGTTTAGCCTGATTTCCCTGCCAGTAACCTGATTTAGTCATATCCGTGAGGCTGACTTTAATTGTATGGTGCTTCTGTGAAACCATACATTTTTTGGTTTTTAAAACTTCACTGTTGGTTTCACCTCTTAGAATTCCTACCTGATATCGATTGTACATGGTATGACTATAGATAGCATTTTAGTTTAGAAATGTCTATTACTTCCATATTTTCAGAACTCACAACTAATATAAAAAACTTATAATGGGTTAAGTTTTCTATAACCAATCCTTCAAATTTTATCAACCTAGTAAAATGCAATACTGATATCATGGTAAGGCATTTCAGTAACAACTATAAGGGATGGTTAGAGAAAAATAAGTGTCAGTGGGAAAAAAATTAGCACTCGCACCTTTCTAAAGTGTCAGTTGAGTTTTCTTTGTACACAGCTCTTTCTATAGTACACTATTTTCAGACGCCAAATTATTTTGTTGTATAAATTCTCTTAAAGCTATCTACCTATGGAATTTTTCTTTGCCTCACATCTAAGTTACATATTTGATGATCATACTAGAGAGATCTAAATAATTTCTACTGACTTGGCATACTTTTTGTAAAGATACAAATATTATTAAATTCTATATACATTAATAAGTGACTTACCTCCTCTGGTACAGCTCTGATGTTACTAAATCCTTTTCTGAATACTATGAACACTTTTTTAGCACCACATCTAAGAGCAGATGTAGCACAGTCAAATGCTGTATCGCCAGCTCCTAATACTATAACATTGCCATGAAGAGATGGAAGGGAAGCTTTACATGAACACATACCTAGTAAAGTGAGTAAATTTTACTATGCAATTATGTATATAAACAAATTCTTAAATTAAAAAAAATGGTTACAATATGTTACTCAATTAAATATATCACAGAATCTTTTACATAAGATACTACCCAAAAGTTTGAGGAATTCAAATGTCGTGCGTGAACTATTAGTAGTATGTCCTGCTGCTGTTAGATGTGACTAGCAGTATTCTTTGTGAATCAGTGTTTTAGTAGTTAAGAGAGTAAGGGTTAGCATTCTTGAGTTTCATGTAGTTGTGTAGTCTTGTATTTAGTTATTTAGAGCTTAGCTAGTGAGAACTATTCACAAAGGTAAAAGTCAAAATGGTTAACTCAAAATCTCACCAAAAATTAGTGTTTCATAAACACACACATTAATTCACCACAGACTAGTTTTGGCGACGATATGCTTGGCTACTACTAACATATTGTCAAGTTATCGTACAACCAGTTAAATAAAACAAAGAAGATAAAAAAAAGGCCAAGCAATAAGATTAATCTAACTACAGAGCACAAACTCCTTACTCAGGAGAGTTATCTATTTTACATTATTGTTATTATCATTAATATTTTGTTCTTTTCTTTTTTTCCCTTATCTCGCACCATCATCAACAAACAAAGCTTAAACAGTTAAAAAAAAACAATGATATATTATATAAATGCACGTTATAAACAATTCACTAATAAAATTGGTTTATACAAAATTATAACTAAAGCCAGAGTCAAGATAAATAAACAAACATCAACACTTATACTTTATTCAACATTTTTAACAAGGTAGCCGTAGTAACTAATTTAACACTTATTAGCTTTGAAACAGAAAACAGTTATGAATTACATGCTTAACGGAACAACACAGAATTTGGATACAGAAAGGAGGAACCCCAGACTGGGCCCGACTCATTGTTTACTGAGACATCATAAAATTTGTTGATAAACCATGTCTCCCAAGCATCCATAAAATTGTACCTCGTGACTTGTTTAAACAACTAAGGATGGTCAGACGTAAATGCTGGTTGTCCAGGCAATGCTTGGCCATCGCTGAGTATTCTGGCTTGTTGTTTTTAAAATGAGCAAAGTGCTTTCTGCTTCTTGTTCTAATACTCCTACGAGTTTGGTCATTGCACATCTCACATTTTATGCTGTAAATTCTGATTTCTCACAGTTATCTGTGAAGTCCTTCGGAGGTCCAAGCACTCAACCCAAACTCCATCCTGAAGCCGCCGACACTCGAAGTCTTTCATACTTCATGAGGCACTTCTTGGCAACACTATATAGTAGAGGCTTGTAAGCTAAGTTGACCCAGTTGTTTTCTGGTTTATTCCAGGGTAAGGTTGTTCTAGCCAATCTGTTTTTCTTTAATTTGCCTTTTTTTATGATACTCCGTATCAGATCAAACTCGAATCCATTAAATTCAGCTATTCCATATATCATGTTTAGTTCTTCCAAATAATTTCATATGATTCACACCACCCTAAAGAGCACAAATTAGTGGTATTTCGTAGTATGGCACACAGTTTAGTTCATTTCCCAATATTAAGAGAAACTATTAAAAAAAAGAAACTTGAGCAAAATAAGAGAGGAAAAAAAGAACAAAATATTAATAATAATAACAATAATGTAAAATAGATAACTCTCCTGAGTAAGGAGTTTGTGCTCTGTAGTTAGATTAATTTTATTGATTGAAAGATGGACAGTTAACAGTGAAAAGAGTTCAGGATGACCACCAACAAGGGCAACATTGGAAAACATCGAAAAAGTGCAAAATTTATTTTAATAACATTACAAGTTAAAATTGGGCAATTTTTCAAAAAACAACCTGTACAAATGTACTTTATTATGTCATTTTTCAGAGTTGATAATATTTTATGATGTTTTGTTCTTAAATATAATATTTGCCACAAGATAATAGTTTCTTTATTAATTGATTCCATCTTCACACGAGCTTCTAGTTTTTAACTAAAAACACTTGTAAATATGTTACATTTGCCTTTAGTAGTACTTACTTTTATAATTCTTGAGGTCAGCCGTTTTGGGAGATGTGTCCCATTGTCAACTCAGACTGTAACTGACCTCATGGTTTTTTGTAGGTTAAGGTGGGGATGAGATATTAGGAAGGGGGTGTAGGTGTTTTTGGTGAGTAATGGGGGCTATGATGTCAAAAAGTGTATGTGAGTTATAATGTAGTTGGGTATTGTGTATGTGTGTAGGGTGTAGTTTGAATGTATGTATATAATTGCAAGGTCCAAGAAATTAAGGGAGTTTTTTTGTTCTCTTTCGATGGTGTGTGTTAGTTTTGGGGGTATGGAATTAAGAGGCTTAAAATATGTGTGCTTGGTATTTATTCTCTCTGTATAATGTAATGATGTCGTAGACGTACCTATACCAGTAAATGATGTCAGATTATTTGTTGTTACACAAAAAACCTAAATATTCCACACAACTCCACTTTAGTCATGTTTGACATATCAAACCAATACACCAATATCCCCATTCCAGAAACTACCAACATTTTCAAAAGCATGCTTATAGACACAAATACACTACAAACACACATTGACAAAATTATGAACCTAACAAAATTAATCTCATCACAAAATAACTTTACCTAGGACATTAATTATACTTAAAAAATAGCCTACCTATGGAACCCCCAATAGCTAGCATATTGGTGGAAATATTTATACACCACATTGATAAAAACCACATTTTACCACTGCTAACAACACCACCTATTAAAACACCGTTAGACAAAGAGGAACAATATCAAGAATTAAACGCCATAAATTATATAGCACAAACCAATGAACATAACATAACAATGATTGACAAACTATACAACTGCCTAAAAAAATTAACTCAATAGCCCGAATACAAATACGCAACAAAACCCTATAAAATATTTAACGATACCATACAGATCACCCAAAACCCATAAACTAAACAACACACTTCATAAATACAATTACAGAGTAGCCTACTGTACACACAACACCTTCAACAAACAATTTAAACCCATAAACATAAACAATGATGTATGGAACTCCGCTGGTGTTTACAAACTAACTTGCAGTTCTTGCCCTAGTTTTTTCATAGGCAAAACAGGGAGGTCATTTTACACACGCTACCAAGGACAAATAAAAGCATTCACAAACAAAAACACCCAATCAAACTTTGGCCAACATCTTATATCTACAAACCATAACACACACAAATCATCCAACCTACAAATCTTACATAAACAAGACAAAAATAACCAATGATACACAGCCAAACCAAATGATAAATAAACATTTCAAACTACACCCTATACACATTACCAACATCCAACTACATTATAACTCACATACACTTTTTGTCATCATAACCCCATTACTCACCAGAATACACCTACATTACCGCCATAATATCCCAACCCCACCTTAACCGACAAAAAAATCCATGAGGTCAGTTACACTCTGAGTTGACAATGGGACACATCTCCCGAAACGGCCCTCTGGAACAGTTATAAAAGTAAGTGCTGCTATAGGCAAGTGTAATATATTTACAAGTGTTTTTAGTTAATAGTTTTATTTATTTATTTTTTGTAAAGAAAGTTTCACTATAAGAAAATAAGTTTATATGTTAAGGAATAATAAATATAAACTAATAAAAAAATTAAAATTTAGTCATTACATGACTTGGTAAAAGATATTTGGATTAAGCTAATCCAAAGTGTTCTAACTGGAAATCCAGCCTATTTTTAGCCAACCATTGGTTTGATTTATCTTCTCTTTTATTTTTCATATGTTTAATTTATAAATAAACTCTCTCTTATAAAAAAATCTTTCTTGACAATTCTTGTTGATTCTTCAACTCTGTTCAGGAGTAAGGAATATTTATTATTATATATTTCATGTTCATTCAATATAGAATTTACACACTGCTACCTTATTCAACATATACATTGTTTTAAACATTAAATCACCATTTTATATTTATTGTACTGTATATGCATAACTACTTACTTTCAATTCATACCTATCTATAGTAATATATAGCCATAAAAGCTATGTGTATATGGTAATATATGTTAGTAACTGCCTATATTATTATAAATTGTTATAGAAAATAATTCATGCTTTGCGAGGGTGTGTAATATGATTACAGTTCTAGTTAACAGTGAGCCATGGCTATTAGAGGTTTTATCTTAACTGAGGTGAGAGAGTAGAAGCCAATCACTTAATCAGCTGGTTCTTCCCTCCATTTTTTTAACAATTGATTTTTGCAGACAGTTTAATGAATGCTGAATAGAAATGTGCAGCAATTTCATATGACAACTGTATTTCAACATTAATAAAAGACAGTGAATTTGAATGTTGTGAAGAAAATGAGATTTAATGCAAATACAGAAGGTAAATAAATTTATGATCAATACTTCAAATAGCAAGAGATAATGATAGTAAAATATTTAAAGAATTTAAAAAACAATAGCAAATTCTGGGGATAACCAAGCAGAAAAAAGAATTAAAGAATTTTGCAAAAGATTTTTAAACATATTTGTTTGCTAAATACAATACTAATTTATACCTTCACTATTATCATGTTTATTGTAATTTTAGATGTGAAGAAAGAGTTGTAATACTGAATAATTGCGTGATGACACTTTGCAATTCTTTAATTCTCTCTGCCACTCTGCCTAAGTTATCTTCTCTCTCTCTTTCTCTCATATCTGTATGCTAATATATGTCACTTATTACACTTTAAAATTACTTGTGACCATACATTCTGTTAACTATAAGTTGTTAAATTCTTAACTTACACTTGGAGGAAACATCTTCTTCTTACGACATCTTCAGCCTCGTATTTTTGCCTTATATTCAAAGTGTAATAAGTGATTAACAACGAGCTCGTCATGAACATCAACAAGATTTTCAAATCTATTATATGTATTTGTTAGAACACATTGCCTGATGTTTTTTAAAATTTAATTGAAATTATAATAACAGTAAGAATAAAATATGAGTGTCTGAGATAGTTTTGAACATAAAAGTAAACAACCTCTTGCAAAGAAAGTAAGGTTTCAATATGGTACACAATCAAGTGATTCAAGTCAAGAGCAAGTTGATTATATTTCATAATTAAAGTGCACATTTATGTAAGTACTTAAGTGGGTGTTTATGTTAGCGTTTCAAGCATCGGTAATTATAAAATCAACTTTTTATTCTATAGATGTGCTGGATTCAAAGACTTTGGCTATTTATAAAAAATAACAATACAAGATTTTTTAAATTAGGAAACTTTAGGCAGATTTTAATTCTTTATAATGTTTTAAAATAAATTATTAATTAATTATAAAATCATTTCTATTAAAATTAATGAATCAAATAATAAAATTAAATATAAATTTAACAAATAATAAATTGCATTGCATTTAATAATCAGTTGATAGCAGGCTTTGTTAATCTATTACTAAATTAATTTTTTTAATTATGCAGGAAGTTATAAATTATATTTATTATTTAGAGTTAAAATTTCATAACTAAATAAATAAAAACCCACTAACCACAACAGAAAATATTTTATTTTACTACAAATATTCTATGTACTTTATTACATGGTAATCAGCGTCAGAAGTACTATCTAAAGTTATGTTATAACATTTCCTAATTAGCTCTCTTACTAACAATCTCGAACAATCCATGTAAAAAAATAAATATCCATATTTGTTGATCCCATCTTCACGTGAGCTACTAGTTTTCACTAAACAATTATAAATATTTATAAACTTGCCTATAGTAGCACTTACTCATATTTGTTGAGGACAGCTGTTTCGGGAGATGTGTCCCATTGTCAACTCAGACCGTAACTCATTACGAGTTACAGTCTGAGTTGACAATGGGACACATCTCCCGAAACGGCCGTCCTCAACAATTATAAGTAAGTTCTACTACAGGCAAGTTTATAAATATTTATAATTGTTTAGTAAATATCCTTATGAGTTTACTTTTACCTTAATTGCCCATGGATTAATATGAAACAGTTTTCAATTATTAATTTTTGATAAGGTGAATAGTGTCTATATTATCTTTGATAAGCGAGACTAGAGTGTGTTTATATTATGCAGGTTAAAAACATCAGTTACCTGATTTACTTCCTTGCGCCACAGCGGGCAGAAAATTTTTTGAAGTATAAAATCCCATTTCCTTTGTTAAATTTTCAAACACTTGTATTTTTTTAGCTTCAGGAAGACCAATCCCTATAAATATTGTTTTATAGCCATCATTCTGCAGTCCCTGTTACAATAAATAAATTAGACTATAAGCTTAGTATTGGAAAGAATGTTTATATTAGGGATGAAAAAATTTAACATAAAGAAAACTTAAATAATTATGTTTTAGTGTAAGTAGTAACATGATTAGTAATTGGGAAGTGAAAATTAATATAAATCAAATGATTCTTTTTTTATATCGCTTCATGGTTTAATAGAGAGACAACTTACAGTTACCTATGACCCATTCAATGAAGTTAATGAAGCTAAAATTACATTTCAACTGCCCATTACTGTGGGCACTCATTTTCATAAGCTGAATCTACCTGGGGACTGGAGAACAACTTGAAATTCTTTGGATCTACTTTGGAATGAACTCAAGCTTCAAGTTAAGAGTTAAATGATTTATTCAGCTTTAAAAAAATAAACATAAAAATATAAAAGGTAAATTCAGTAAAAATATTTTATACCGGACTTTAGAGAAATATCTTAGGTGACTATTAAAGTGTTTCGATTGTAACGTAATTATATAATTTTTCTAATATCTTGTATAATGATCAGAACACAGAACACTTATGAAAGACAGCTTGTAGTTAGGAACTATTATTTAATTTCTCATCAACATTCAGATCATTCACAGTAATACCACTACTATGAAAATGGTTTCATTAACAGAAATATTTATTGATATTTTTATTGAGACCTACCATGGTGATTCTGTGAGTGGTTAAAATGTCCACAACCCACAGGGGGTTTGTACTAGCCCCACCTACTAAGAGGGGTTTGGCATCCCTCGCTGTATCCCAGTCTAACACAAACAATACTGACAAAAACATTATACATTACACACTATTACACTTTTTACACACATTACAATAACAACACATACTTTACATATGAAAACCACACCTTCTCCTAGGGACTTTTGAGAACCGTTGCAAATTTGGGAGCGCTAAAAAGGCCAGAGGATACACGGGAAGAAGGGTTCATACACCTTTATATCTTTGTTTAACACTCCAGTACCCGCGCCTATTATCGTGACATGAGTGCTCATGTGGGGTCTTTTTTTATCCCACTCAGTATTCCGAGCTTCTCGCCAATATAATTGGAATTGGTTCTTCATTTATGAAAATAATATCTCCCAACGTAGTATTGCAATGACTTGGTGTAATTTTATAGTTATTACCTGATACCAGGCTCGCTACACTCGCCTTAACTTAATCGCCAGAGTCTCTGTTTCTGAACCACCGTGGAGGGCGATAAATTCATACAGTCGTTCAAAACACGACAAATGTGATAATTATTCGGTCAGTAGTATCAATATAATGGATAACTAAGGAACAAGGTAGGGATCGTTTTTTAAATACAATTAGTCTATTTGAATCAAATAGTTTCATTTATTCAAATCATATCCTTATAAATTGTTTCCAGATCAAACAATTCCATTAATAAGAACAAAAAAAACAGATTAGTATTGATTGTTCAAAAACAACTCTCACAAACAGTTTTTTGATGACTGGGGCACTTGCATTTAAGCTGTAGTATTCTAGGAATATTGTCCATACTCACCCGACGGTGAACAGCTGGTTTCAGTAACTTGATTAATAGTATGGTGAGGTATTCCTGTCTGACAATATTATTGAAATGGGTGTTTGCACAGAAAATGTTTATTGCATTCACACCTCCGACGTTCATCAGGTGAAAAAAAGTGTCAATTGTCATCTTCTGGAATTCCTACTAACATCATATTGGTGACACATCTTATTGACTATATCAATGCCAAATTTCGTGTTATTATAATAGGTTTCTTCTCATTTGTTGTTGTTATTATCATTCTTGTTATAATTATCACCATCATCCAGCTCATCCCTCCTGGAAACATTCAGTCTTTTTCTGCTTCGTCAGGATCATCAGATCCCAATATCTCCCAATATCACTCATAGTTTCGTCCAACCAAATGCGTAATTGTTTTTGATCGCGTTCTAAACATACTTGTAATCATTCCCGATCACGTTCCGACATTGCTCAGGTTAAAATATAAAACTGAAAAAATAATTTGTTGAAACAATCAGTTGTGCGAGTAGTCGCGTGGGCTCTTTCAGTCCCCCAAGCAGTGCAGTTTTACATTCATACGTTTCTAACTACACTAACTGGAGACAAAGGAAGTTGATGCGACACTAGCATACTCAGAAATAGTAAGGGATAAGCTACTGAGACTGTCAAGGTCATGCAGTGCTGCAAAACAAAAACAAACACAAAACAAAACGTCTGGGATCCCAGGAGACCTCATGCGACTACTGAAGTGTTAAAAATCAGCTATCATCTGAATAGTTTTTATACTTTTATTGCTATAAATTTATTATTCCTAAATTTTCTCAGTGATAACTTTTTCTTCATTTGCATGTTCTATTTCTGCTTAGCCGAGCTCTTATAATTCTTTTTGTTTTTCGTTTCTTATAAATAAATTGACTAGAAATTTTAAAGTAATTTTAAAAGTTTTTCAGTAACTGAAACCTTATAAACTTCATAGTTGTATCTCTTTAAAGCAGGACAAGCTAAAAAGAATAAAATTCAGAGATTTCCCTTCTAGATTAAATCTATATTTAGTCAGAATAATTCCAGATTCTGAAAAATCTTGCTCTACATCAACATTTTTATATTAAAGAGATATTTTATCATTATTCTCTTCAGTGGTTAAAGGGGGCAGGGGACATAATGTGGATTTTGTATTTAAAAAAATTATTGACCAATAGTCGTTGATTCTTTGGCCTCTTCTTTGTATAAAAGACAAATCTCAAACAATTTCCTGTTTTGAAAGATCTGCATCACTGAAAGAGAATAAATTGGTTATTTGTAGAATATGTACGGAGCTGGTGGTTTTTTATATACATAGGATCAAAACTTTAAAATACCCAAAAGGCACTTCTTTCACTACTGTTAAATATTTTTATTATAGGTTTATGCCAATTTTGATCAGAGAGCAAGAAAACATCTTTCTGTTTTGTTTTTCTGATAGATCATTGAAAATTGTTTTTCTTCTCTCCAAATAGCTAATATTATCCAAATTCCTTTAATTATTACTTTCAAATAACTCTATGACCAACTAAAACAAAGGTTTTGAGAATTGCAGAATAAGACCTAGTAATATTTGCAAATAAAAAATATATACATTTTTCAAATTAAGGATATAATGGTCCATTTCTCTGCATTTTGCTGTATATTACATTAAAAGTTTTAGCTATTTATTCAGCAAACACTAATTGACTTCAGCTGTAACTCTTTTAAATATGTTTAAGAATTCTAAAGAATTCTTTTTCAAGTAATTTTTAAACATTATGTAGAAAAATATTCATGCAAAGAAAACTGATAAACAATGGGAAATCTCAAGTGAGGAAGTGTGATTCAAAATCTTTAAGAAATTAATTTGTTGCCAAGTTAATATTATAAGTAATCATTTGAGGAACTAAGTGAAAACTATCAACTTACTTTCTGATATGTTTCAAAACAGCTGTTTCATTGATGAAGTTAATGTCAATAAAACAACTATTTCAAAACACGTCAGCAAGTACGCTGATAGTTTTCACTCAGTTACTCAAATAATTACATTCTGTGAATTCAAGATGATTATAATAAGCAACTTTAAATGAATTTTAATTTCTTTTGTTTAGAATTTCCAGTGCACATATGCTAGTAGTGAACAAAATAATATAAATTAACTATTAATTTAGAAGCATTTATATCATAACACTTAATACCCTTTAAAACTAATTGTGCAGACCATAAAATAAACACAACATTGTCAGAGATTCTTTTATTTTTCTAAAAAATTTTTTTTTCTATTTTAGATAGTTAGATAGGTGGTTTTTGGACCATCTTTACTCAAAACAAACACTTTATTAATCAGTAAACCAAATGAATCTTTAACTTTCAATAAATACTTTACAAAATTTTCAAAGTTATGACAGCAATATATCTTGAAAGTAAGAGGTTAATGCTATAGCTAGTAAATACGTATCTTTTCAAAAAAAAAACTAAATCTACCAGCAATCTCACAGATACCATATAACACTGCATGTTATAGTTTTTATTTTACTATCACACTCAGTAAAAGGCATATTTTTCCACAACTAAATCTAATGTGTATATTTTGGCTTGAATAAAAAATTCTTGCGTATTAAACAATTATAATTATGCTTGACTAGGACCACAGTTATGATTGTCACTGTGCAAAAGAGTAAATTACTTTTTTCAATAGCTATAAAGGTGACAGAAATTTTGCTACTGGAATTATATAGAAGTACAAAAATTAAGATATTAACTTATCGAAAATGTCTACAATCTTTATGTATACAAGTAGAAAATCTATTAAAATTATGAAATATAACTTGAATTGAAAAAATTTAGCATTGTACAAAAAACAAGATATTGACATTTGAAAAATTGTTTTATCAGAAGTTGATTACAATAAACTAATTACTCACCTTTATTGTGATGTCATTTGTGCTTAAAGCTCTTCCAGAATGAATGTTCACTCCTAAGTCTTTAACAAGATCAATTTCAAATGCCACTACCTCATATGGTAATCTATATTGAGGTATTTCTGACAAACTGTTAATAATCAGTATAAATCAAATAATTAGGTCCACACTAATTTGAATATAAATTGATACAAACTACAGTAAGTGTTACTCTATTTTATATTATGGAATACTAAAAGTTATATCTCTAAAAAGAAATAAAGTAAGATTTTAAAGACACAAATTTTCATGAATAATTCTAGCAAAAAAATTGATTAATCGACCAAGCACAAGACTCAATAAAAACTTTTAAAAACTGTAGTTATTGAAGATACTATACCTTTACAGATTTCAGCATTTATTATCAAGGGGTTATAGTTAAAACAGGCTTTACATTTATATTAGTTGTTGTAAAAGAAAATCCTCCAAGATATAAAGACAAATCTCGACATCATAGTCATTTTATGTTTTAATTTAATAGATCAATGAATCAGTGAAATTATAATATAAGTAAAATGAGAAAAATCTTACTCAGACATTAAATGATCTCCATTCTCGTTTGATAAACACACTGTTTCTATTATTACATTAGGAGTTAAAGTTAATAATCTTGGGCATCAAAGTATTTATAAAAAATATTCTTATGTACTAAAATATTTCAATAAAATCAATAATATTTTAATTGAAATTGGATTTAAATCTTGTGTGTTATAAATATTGTTAATAAATCCTATGTGTTTTTAAATGTCTTGTGTGATTTAAATTTTATATGATTTAAATTTACAAGCTTGTTATTTTTAACTCTGTAAGATAAATTTTTGTTAGTAAAAAGTGAAATATTTCTGATTTTGGTACATTTTTTACTGTTTTAAAATAAATGTTCATGATCATGGAGAGATTGAACTCCTCCTTATATTTTCTTTATGTAATGCTCTGTTGACTTGTTAACGCTAAAATACTTTGGTACAGATGTTATGCTTTCATCAGATTGAAATTTATCTAAAAGGTCAATTTTCCTTATCAATGACATAACATTTGATTGCCTTTTCTTGTCCCTATCTGATTTTGATAACATCATGGGTTGGATAAACAATTAAAGGGAAAAGATAATACTAAACAAATCAGAATCACTAAACAGTTCCACAAATAGACACGATGTTTTGAAAGCTAGTAGACATGACAAGCAGATGCGACACCTATTTCATAACTGATGGGAAGAACAAAACCCGAGTTAGTTACGGCCAGCTGATACGATGATCGATGTTTGGATTTTGAAAACTACTAAATCAGCAGTAAGTAAACAGTAATGGTGCTAAACTTATGTATGGAGTTGTATGCAGCCACAGGATTGACTCATAGTTGTTTGTCAGTTATAATGCCAATTGAAAGATTGTTGTTATAAATAACAAATGCCTTTCTTTTGAGTAGTAAGCCTAGTAGTGAAGCATTTAAATATAAGGGATGTTTGGAAAATAATCAGATTTAAAGTTGCTTATTGTAATCCTCTTGAAATTCACTGACTAAGCTGTAATAAAATGATACTTAACTAAGTGAATACGTAAGGTCTTCAAAGGCCGTTAAGCGAGTGTTTGTAGATTTCATATTTTTCTAAGGTTGTTAGTTTTTTACTCTGTTTTAATGTGTGTAGAACATTTAAATTAGTGTGTATGTCGGTATGTGTGTGTTGGGTGTTATTTAGGTGTTTTGCGTAGCTGGATTTAGGGTTTGTTTGTTTTGTTTGGGAAATGTGTTCATCGAAGCGTGTGTAGAATGACCTGCCAGTTTGGCCGATGTAATAATTGGGGCAATCGTTTTAAGTTAATTTGTAAATACCTGAGATTTTTTATAAGTCAGTTTCTTTTTGGAAAGGTTGTATATGTTTTCTTAGAGTGTTTATTGTTTTGTAGGATATTTGGTAAAGGAGTTTTTTTGAATGTGGAGGCTATTTTCTGTGTGTTTTTATTGTGGTAGGTGAGGGATATTTAATTATTTTAATTTGTGTGGTGTGTTTGTGTGGCTGTTTGATGGTGTTTATGTTTGATTTTCCTGAGTATGTTGTCTATGAGTGTGTGTTGGTAGCCATTTTGTTGAGCGATGTATTTTATGGTATTAAGTTCTTCGTCGTAGTCTTTCTGTAGCATTGGTATATTTATTAAGCGGTGTAATATGTGGTTAAATGCGGCGTGTTTGTGTTGTGTGGGGTGATTAGATGTATTATGTATGACCATATCTGTAGTTGTTGGTTTTCTGTATATTTTGAAATTATGTCGAGTGTTGTGTTAGGTGATAGTAAGATCTTGAAAGTTTATTCTAGTGTTTTATTCTAATTCGAGAGTAAATGTGAGGTTATGGTGTATGGTATTAATGTAATTATGTAGTTGTTTGATTTGCCGTTTATTGCCGTTGTATAATATTAAAATATCATCTACATATCTATGGTAGTAGAATATTTTATGTGTGTGATTATTGTTCTGTAGAATATATTGTTGTTCGATGTGGTGTAGGAATATTTCTGCTAGGATGCCTGAGATAGGGGAACCCATTGGGAGGCCAACTTTCTGTGTGTAGTATTTGTGTTGGTATATGAAGTAGTTTTGTGATGTGATGAGTTTGGTGAATGTGATTATTTCATATGTGAGTTTATGTGGCGTGTTGTTTGCTGTAAGCATATGTGTGCCAATAGAACAAACACTCCACATACTACAAAATATAGTATCACCAAACTGCCACGCTGACAAACCACACAAAAAACCACAAATACATATTTCTCACCTACCACAACAAAAATACACACAAAATAGCTTCCACATTACAAAAACATCATTACCAAATATCTTACAAAACAACAAACACTTTGAGCAACACATAAAACCCTTTCAAAAACAAACAGACAAATACCATCTATCAGGCATTAACAAATTAACATGTAACGAGTGTCCCAGCTATTATATTGGCTGAACCGGTAGGTAATTCTACACATGCTTCAAAGAACACATCACCAAAAGAAACCACACAAACCCAAAATCCAGCTACGCAACACACACACACACACACACACGGACATATATACTAATTTAAACATTCTCCACATAATAAAACAATGTAAAAAACTAACAGCTAGAAAAATACGAAATAGGCAAACACTATGCAACAGATAAAGAAAACATATTAAATGATCACACACATTTTGAAGCCAACACCCTGTTCCTTTACATAACACACAACCAACTTAACCCACCCCCTATACACTCATAAATTTCACACCGACAACCTTTGTACCTAGTGGGGACACCACCAGTAGAGGATTAGCTTCGTAAAAGTATCATTTAATTATAGTTTAATCAGATTTGTTTGTAACAAAAAACTACAGTACTGTACAAAAGAAATAAGGAGAGAACACATTATCATACAACATGCACAGTAACTATACTTTCTTGCCTTTATGTTAAAATAAAATCTATATATTAGTGGGAAATGCTGTAATTTTGCCAACGGTGAATAAACGAAACCGTGAATACCAAATCCACAAATTGCAAGGGTCTGCTGTAATAGATTTTAAAATGTTTTGTAAGATTAAAATTAATTTTATTGAAAATAATAATCAATAAGAAATAATAATTTGTACGTAGCATTTCTTTAAGACAATCAAAACAATGTATAATTGAACGATAAAAAAATGTTATACAATTTTGAGGCATTACTTGATGTGATAGAGACAAGTCAACTGCTGTTGCTTCATAGAGTTGGTAGGTGATATTAGAAAGACGAAAGGAACTGATGATCAACTGTCATCTACTATCCAGCAAAATTACTTGCAAAGATGACATATTCAAGTAATATGGACTCAATATATTGAAGTAGAAGAGCATCGGAAATTGTTTTTTTTTTAATGACAGAAAAGAGAAATAATTCAGGGAGTATTAAAAGAAAAAAGATGAAAGATGAAGTATACCTCTTTGTGTCCTGATAGGTCAGAGTAATGGGCTGAGGAATGCTTTAACAACTATCACAAAAATATGTAAAACATTATTCATGGATTTAGATAATATATATTCACAAAGTGAACAAATATTAGCAAATAATTTGGTTTTATAACGTCAGTTTAAAGATTTTTTTACCCTTAAATTTTTGATATTGATTAAGTAGGCATTCCTAGACATATAGAGAGGTATATATACTTTCTATTACTAAACATAGTAAAATATAAAAATTCCAAATAAATTATTATAGTTAAACATAGACGGGGGTTTTTATTCATGTGTTAAGTTTGTTCCCAAGTCTTTATTTGAGGAGTGACATCGAGGGGAGCTAATGGTGTGTTTTAGCACAGCAATAATAGCAATCGGTCATTGACAGAAAAACATTTTCATGAAAGTTAGTTATACTCAATGATAAAAGTAAGTTTTGACAAAAATCATTTCTCAGTACTTAAGATGTTTAAAAAAATTAGCAGCAAATGCGTTATGGTTGGAAAAGAGAAAATGAAAGTTTTTTCTATACAAAATATATTTTGATAAATAATATCGATTTAAACGACATGATGTAAATGTTTTTATTTATTGTGCAAAAAAATCATTTACATAGGTGATTTTGCATAGATCTAACATTATCTTAAGTTTTTTTTTATGTTTACCTATATTTTCTATAAATATATGTTTACCTTAGGCCTCCAACATAATTCTGCTTTTCAAAAACATGGATATTTTTGTATCCTAAACGACCAAGAAATGTAGCACATGACAAAGATGCAGGGCCACAACCAAGGAGAGCTATTTTTGTTTCTTCAAAATCAATTTTTGTATCTGCTGGTAAAGTTTGGGGAATATCCATTTCCTTGAAAACCTAAAAAAAAATATATTTAAATCGCCGATTCTGTATATATATATATATATATATATATATATATATATATATATATATAAGTTATGTGAACTAATATTGTGAACTTTACTAAATAAAATGCGTACTAGGATAATTCCTGCGTACGCAGCTTTTCTATTGTGCAGGTGGTGAGACTGTTTTCAGTCAGTGTGTAGTTAACTTCTGTATCGAACAGACCTCTCCACTCCAGCGGAATGTAGATCAGTTGTAACTGTATTTTATTAAGCTAAATTATTGTAATAATTTCAAAATTAAATGTTTCGTAATTATTAAAAAGGTTTGTAAAATTAAAATTGTTTTTAAAAACCTTTCAAACTTAATAAAACACGTAACTGGCGCAGTCGGTAGGACATCTCGGGAATATTAAGGCATATAATTCTTTTCGATTTTAATCGTTAACCGAGGTACTGCAACACAATAAAATTACAGAGTGCATATCTGTAACGATATCGGGAAAACTTAATAGAGTGAATATCTATTACGAACACGACAAATATCTATCGTGACAAAAGAAAGAAGATTTAAAGTGAAAGTGCCAATTGTTCAGTATAACAAATGAGCAAGGTATTTGGGATATTACTGTAAGTAGATCCTAGAAAATATTATTAAGAAAAGTGTTATACTTTTAATATATTGTTGATTTGAATTTTTATTATTTTGAAATAATAATATAAAATAATGGCAACGCCAACATTAAAGAAAGAGTATCTAGACATGATACCAGAGTATAATGGTGAGTCCACTATGCTCAATAGATTTGTCTCTATTTGTGACAAAATAGTTAATAAGTTCTATGTAGTTGAAAATTCAGAGGATTTTCAAAATGAGTATTTATTTTCATCTATAATGGCTAAATTAAAAGGTTAAGCATTAGAGATAGTTGTAAATTCAAATTCCTATAATTGGAATAAACAAAAATTGTTTTAGTAACTAGTTATTCAGATAAAAGAGATTGTTTCACTTTGAATTTACAAATGACAGAGTTAAAGCAAGAAACTAATGAATCAACATTTAATTTTTATGACAGAATTCAAAAGCTATTAAATTTACAAATTTCATTTTTTATTAACAAAGAGCCTCAAAAGCAAATTGCTAAAGATGTGTTAATTGGTATGTACACAGATTAGCTTTAAGAACTCTCCTTAGAGGTCTGCATGAACCCGTAGGATCATTAATGCGAACGAAAAATCCTCACTGACTTAACAAAGCACTTAACATGCTAATGACTTTCAATTTAAAAGCAATAAATTATTTCAAGGTGTTAAACAAAATACCCCACCTAGAGCCCAACAATACCGGCCTATTCGTAGACCCACTCCTAATAAACCAGCCTTCCAAAATTGTAGACCGAATTACCAATATAACCCTAACCAGTTCACCAAACCAAACTCCTACGTACAACCAAATCAACCTCAAAGAGGACAATTAACCAATAATAGCAAACCTCATTTCCCTCAATGGAATACGAATTATCAACCTACCCCTATGAGCATATACACTACACAGACAGACAGGCCTTCTAGACAAAGTACAAATCTCTACATAATGACCGGACAAGGAACTGAAAACAACGAATATTCAATATACCAAATTAATGGACAAGAAACATTTGCTTCTGACGAAAATTCTGAAAAAGACAAGTATTTCGCTGAACACCAAAATTTAACGGAAGACTATGAAGAAAATGAAGAGACCATTCAAACCGACCAAGATAATTTTTTAGGATGTACAAGCCTTGGAACCAATTTTCCATAATGAATTTACAATGTGAAAATAATGAATTACCTTTCATATATGACGCAAATACTAAATTAAAAATATTAATTGATACAGGTAGTTCTCGATCGTTTATACGAAAATCACTAGGTTGAAAAAATTTTAAAACGTGTAAGAAAAGAGCCGTTTGAAGTCACCACTGCACACGGCACTTCAAAAGAAAATTTATGCTGCAAAATACCTCTGTTTTCTAAAAAAGCAATTAAATTTTACTTATTTGATTTACATCAGAGTTTCGACCTATTACCGGGTCTGGATAATATTAAGGATTTAGGAACAAGTTTAGACTTTGTAAACAATACATTACTACTTTGTGGTGAAGAAATTTCTATTCAATATTTTAATACAGAAAAAGGAAATTGTGATAAACAGACTCTAGAAATTACCACCGCCAACCTTCAAGGCATATATTTAATAAAAACAAATAATGATTCAGTCTTTTTCAATGACATGAAACTCAGCCACACATCAACAACCTCTGGAGGTCACCCTATTTTCATGGACATGTCAAAATTACAATTTACGATGAATAAAATGCCAGAGTTCTCAGTAAACGTTAAACGACTGAAGTTGGACAAAATAAACACAGAAACCATCTCAAGAATTAATCCAACTATGGAAATAACCCATCACATCAGTATATGGACTATTGAACTTTATGGCGCCCTATTCAGCGGCCTGATATACCTCGCCCTCATAAAAATGATGAAGAGGACTTCAACAGATGCCGAAACTTCGCCACCCCCCCGAAGTTTTATTTAGGGATGGAGGAGTTATGTTAACTAATATTGCGAACTTTACTAAATAAAATGCGTACTAGGATAATTCCTGCTTACGCAGCTTTTCTATTGTGCATCTATTAATCCCTCTAAGACTAACTTTTTATTCTCTCTATAGACAGATAGAAATCTAAAAATGGGTATGAAATACTTATAAAAAATTGGCTTAGTTGTAGCACTTGAAAGCACAAAAGGTTTGGTAAATAAAAATTTAACTTCTGAAATTTCATCTGAACCATACATTGTACAAATTCTATTTGAATGTTGTGCTTCACTTATAGCCATTCTTTTGAAACCTAGAAGAATACTTGCTATTTCACAGACTGATAAGTTAACAAACAAATTCGGATCTAGAGTCAGATTAGGATTCAAGTAAACACCTCGTCTGTTAAGTGTTGAGAAAGCAAGATCTGGATAACACTCAACATCAAAAAACGATATAAATATTGATGCTGTTCGATCTGTGGTTTGTGAAAATCATTGTTCAACTGAGCAGGTGGTTAACAGAAAAAATTTTAATCAGTATTAAGTCATGTAATCAAATTTTGGCACTGAAACTTGGCAGTCATTATCTGCTTGTATGAGCAAATGATAACTGACTTAAGATTAGCTAAGATTTGCTTTATTGTACTGATAGTAATGAAAACAGATGCCTATATCAGAAAAATACTTATTAATATTAAAGTCCTTAATGTTTACTTTCTCAATATTTGTTCTTTTTAAATCCTCATTACAAGCAATGTCTAATAATGATAATACAGGTAATGCAATTGTACAGGGTATAAAAAAAATATAAAATTGTAAAAAAACAATGTAATCAATTTTGTAATGCAGTGGATCCTGTCTCATATGGTAATACAGGGGAATGAGGCATCAGATGAACTTGCAGAGAGGGACAATAATTGTTCTAAAACCATCAAAAGTTCTATCACTGCAAGCAAGAATAAAAAGTATTAAAACATCCTACCAACAAGGCTTTAGGAATATGATGGAGGAAAGATTGAAGGACAAGTCTTATAATGTGTTTGATCTGTTTGAAGGAAATAGAACAATCCCGAGAAAAACATCTGTTGCTAACTTCAGACTGGTCGCAGGGCATGACTGTCATGCCGGACATCTCAGTAGAATGAAGATATTAAAATCCCCAACATATGCACAATATGTGCATGCCAAACATCTATTATGGACAAGGGCCACCTCCTGGCATGCAGTGGACTAGATAAGGAAAGACAAGAACAAAGGGACTTACCTGGATTGTACTGGGAGGCAAGATCTCGAATGGCGTAAGCTAAGTGAGAGCCATTGGAAGAAGAAGAAGGTATTTGATCTTTTTTCAATAATCGAATATTGTAACAATCATTTACCTGTGCCTGTTTTGGCAAGCTAGCTTTGTTGGTTTCACACCATTCTCTAGCTCACAGAAGAGAGCATGTTGATAGAGGCATGTTTATCAATTAAATTAAATAATAAGTCATAGCTGGATTTTATTTGGACTTATTTGGTAATTTTTTTGTGTTTATAAATTTTTAACTTTTCCCAGATTGATATTTTTACACTTTTTTGTACTTTTTTTTATTAATTATGTAATTTTGATCGAGGAAATTTAAGATTATTTTTAATCACTGTGTGAAGAGGTTTTAATTGTATATTTCTATATCAGATTGAAAGGTTGATTCTAGGTGTTCCTTATATCTATATTTTAATATTTAATTTTTGTTTGACTTTATATAATTTATTAGAATTGGAACTTTTTGTAATTTCCATTACATTCTATGTGACATATTGTTTCTGAATGGTATACAGACACTTTATCATAAATTAATATTTTCCCATAATACCACTTGCTTTTGGTATAAGTAAATACTGACTTTTTAGGTCATATGCCCCATTATCAACTATCATCGTTGCGGTGATATCAAACAATTTATGGTGTAAGTTGATAATGGGACACCTCTCTTGAAATTTCTGTCCTCATTAAGACAAAGAGTAAGTCCTTACCATAGTATTAAATACATATTAATATGGTTAGGTTAAAGTATATAAGTGTAGACTATTACATATATATATATATATATATATATATATATATATATATATATATATATATATATTCTTGATATTTTATGTTATCCATTGTTTTTCCGTTGCACTGACTTTATGAAGTTAATATATTACTATTGTAAGTAATTTTATCCACCATTAAGTGCAATAATTTTACCTTGAGTGATGAGGCACCTTTCGGTCAACCGAAAGGTGCCTCATCACTCAAGGTAAAATTATTGCACTTAATGGTGGATAAAATTACTTACAATAGTAATATATTAACTTCATATATATACTTACATCGGAACTGTTAATTTCAAATTTGCTTTACAGTTGGTCCACCAAATATAAAGTGTCACACACTGCCGTAGGAGGGTTAAATAACTAAGAGTTATTCCCCAAAATAGAATTTAGAATGCCCCCTTCAAAAGGAATTATTACAAATATCCCCTTCAGGCCATAGGCGGTGTGCATACTTACAATATGTATTATATATATATAAATTTAAAAGTTTTACCTTTGTGTCATAATCTTTAGTCGGATTCCTTGGAGATTGGTCAAATCAACCGTAAGTCGTCCCCTCGGTCACTAGCTAAACAGGCTCTCCTTGCCTGGTACCTTACGACACTCTCCCTTTGATTTCTCTTATACGACTTCTTACCTTGATATTTAATTTTAACAACAACCGGAAAAATCTGATTTTTAGCAAACAGCTGATTATAAATAGGTAACTGGAACGTGGTGCCCTCATGCGACGACAATTGAAACTAATAGCTATTTTGACTCAGTTATTGGCTGTTTGGTGGTAATACAAACAAAACGTTACAAAAAGTTATGTAACAATCATAGTTTGGCCCAATGGGAGACACTTGGTAAAATAGGCTATAACCACATTTTTACCAGCATATTATGTGAGAAACCACACTTTTACATATAACTACAATAATTATTACACAATTATAACAATAATTATAACTCTAATTAGATATAATTAAACAATATTCTATTTGCCACTTTCCTAGTTTACTTCATTTGATTAAAGACAGGTAAATAACAAGTAATGCTTGTAAAATTTAAAAATCTTCAACTTTAATTAATTATTGTTTTAAAGAAAAGCAACACTACCTAATTTTATCACATTGAATGACTTGTTATTAAATGGTCATTTAATTAAACTTAAATAATATTATTGAATGCTTATAATGCAAATATTAACATTAAAAAAACTTGTTTATTTTATTTGTTTTTTAGGTTGCTAACAAAACTTCATCCGGGTAAAACCTCTTTAATTTTTAAACTTGATTTAGACTGCAATTGAATCTGAGATAAGCAAACACTTGTATATGTTCTATTATTAATTCGTTAGATAAGTATTACTAATTAAAATTTATCTTCTAATAACTTAAATGCAAAAAAAATTGATGATTAAACCAAATATTAAATTTATTTTACAAATCATAAATTTGACTACTTAAGTTTTTGTAAAAATGATCTTGAGACGAAATTCAATTGTGCTCCTATTTGGTTTCAGGGCAATTTGTTTACTGCTAAAGATAGCTGTAATCCAAATACCTCTTGATTTCTTCTAACTTGACAATGTTTTTTCCCTTGACATGATTTTCTTCTCCAGACAATTTTCTTTTTTATAATCTTGATCGAATGATTACCTAATTTATGCTGATGGTCTGGTGATTATACTTGCTCAGCAGATTCAATTATTAAAATATTAACATAGAAAACTTCACTGAGTTCTTAATTAATACTAAATTTCCTTTAAGTTACCCCTAGCCTCCTTGAAAATATTCCTTTTTCATTTAGCATCTTTTCCATTTCCCTAGTTTATATTTTAGTAAATCAACAACCAAGATATTAAAAAAAAATCAGTCTCATTATAATTTTATGTTGAGGGAAAATGTCATTACTTTGGAAAGTTTTTCTGACCTATATGTAAGTTTTTTTTATAAATATTTGCATCTCACCTGCTAAATTCCTAACAGTTCTTTAGTTTTTTCATGCTTTGAAAATCAAGAATTTTTTTCTCTATTATATACACACACACTGTCATGGAGCGTTTTAATCAGATCGTCTTTCACAAACGAGTCACAGTCTGCCGAGTCACTGCCGCAACATAAAATTTTTGAAACAATATCATCCTGCCTGAAGTAGAGCCCTGTGCTATCCCTTGCCAAAATCTACCACAGAACTGGCCACTGCACTTTATTTAAAAAAACTTGACTCGCGGAGATTTAACCCTTTGGGCTTTCATTTCCGGGAATGAATTCTTTTACAGTCTACCTTGGCTTAGTGACCAAATGATTAGGATTGTTTAAGAAATTTGTTTGAATAAAATAAAATCGTTTCTGAAGTTGAAAGCTAGTAAAAACCATCGTTTTTATTTGTCTAATAATCAAATTTCCACAATAGTACTGTTTGTAACATATAATTTTTGAAACTCTTAATTTTGCTTATATTTTCCCCATATTTTATAATTCTATTTAACCCAATTGCTTTCAGAAATTTTATTTACCGTTTTTCTAAATTAGCTCAAGATTTTTATCCTTTTAACCCCACTTTAGAAAAAAAAGAATTTTTGACAGCCTCATCTTAATTGTAGAATTATTTAACTAATCTATTTATAATATTTAATTTAAATATAGATGTTACCCCTTTTTGTCATCTTAGAAACACAAAACTTCCCCTTTAAACAACAGACATATCTAAAATTCTAAATTTAACTCAACATTTGCTACGATTTGATCCCAAAATAATTTTAAGAAAAC
The DNA here is from genome assembly GCA_036971475.1 of Prosapia bicincta. Classification (NCBI taxonomy): domain Eukaryota; kingdom Metazoa; phylum Arthropoda; class Insecta; order Hemiptera; family Cercopidae; genus Prosapia; species Prosapia bicincta. Next base: position 88,171,237 of record JBAIZL010000001.1, on the reverse strand, counting down.
AGAAACAATTAAAATCAAATTCAACTTAATCTCAACCTAGCAACTTGACCATTTATTCATGAAATCGCTAATATTTAAAATACAGCGTTTGAAACTAAAATAAACATATTTTAAAAAGCAAGGTTATTACTATAGAACCATACTTAAAATTTAAATTTTATCCTACAATCCTATTCAAAATAAATTTAAAAACAAACATAAATTTATCAAAAAACAAACACATTTCAAAACATTTAAATAAGTTAAAACCCTTATTTTATATCTTAAAATAATCAGAAATCGCACATATTTGAGAACCAAAATCCTTTTATAAAACTCACAATCATTTATTAAATCAAATACATTAAAAAAATCTAATATCATTTACAAAACAAATTATTTCACATCTAATAGACTTATTTGAATCTACCTTATTTTGTAAACAAAATTAAGTCATTGTATTTAACATCTTTATTTAATAGACATAGTTACCTATCAATTTCAAATTAAAAGAGACATTTCTGATGTCTTTTTAAATTTCAAAATCGTAAATCCTAGCAAAATTAAAATTTATTCACTTTCTTCCTCTAATTAACTGCAATTTAGAGCTAAAACTGCCAATAGCTTTTACATCATAATCTTCTAGTTACCAAATTATCTCTATATTATTTACTCAAAATATTCTATTTTAATTTACAGATCAATTTTAATATTTGCTACTATGGTGTTGTTTACTATTTGGTGTCCACCATTTTCACTAGCTTCCTACGTCAATATGACATCACAATATTCTGTTTTACTTTAACAAAGCGACCTTTTTTTAAATTTCACCTTTTTAAAAATTTACATTTAAAAAAAAATTTCTAATATTTTACATTTTTTCAAAGTAATTAAACTGAACTTTTATTTATGTGAAAGAGAGAGAAGCTAATTCTAACCTTTATTTTTGTATGCACAATCTTCCTTGGCATGGAAACATTCTGAGAAACTGTAGGTGGACTGACTGTTAGCCATCTCTACTCTTTGTCACCTCCCTCTGCCGGCGGTTAGTTGAGTCAATTTGCCAGCAAATTTTAGTTACCTTTCAAAAGCCTATCGTTTGTAATTTTCCAAACTGAAAATGTCCCTATTGTCTTTGCTCATCAAACACTTGATTCACACTGAGCTGCTAGGCCTCTGTTCGCAGTTCAAGCAGTGGGCTCTCTTTTGTTGATTTCAACCAATTGGATGCCTCCTGGGGCGGTGGTTTTACGTCACTTCCTCAAAACTGTTATCTTTTTTAAAATGTTTAATAAATGTTATTGTTATCTTTTTAAAATGCTCCAGGTATTTGTCCATTAACCTTTATTTCGTTATAAATTTTTAATTACTCATTTTTGAGGTTCTTCTTCTCTTGAATTGCCTTTTACAAGAAAACACATACATACACACATACACACACATACACACACACACACACACACACACACACACACACACACACACACACACACACACACACACACACACACACACACAAAAGAGTCTTGAAATTGCAAGTCACAATTTTTCAAGCTTCTGTTAAATTTGAGTCCACTCTTAGACACCCGACTCATTTATTTTCAAATAGGTAAAATAGGCTCAAATAGAAATAGGCTCTAATTATACGAAAGCTCGAAATATTGGGACTCGGATCTTCGAGACTCTACTGTATAGATGCTGTATGTACATGTATGTATATACAGTAGAGTTTTGATAATTCAAGGTAGATGGGACTTGGATTACCTTTGGATTACCGAAAACTCAGATTATATGGAAAAACACTTCTGTCCAATAGATAAAAAAGAGTTTTAATGAACCCTAATACTATAACTAAGAACACATTTATAGAACTTCATTGATGACAGTACTTAAATAAATTATTGTTGCTTTTTTAATACATTTTTAATCATGTTGCTACATTTTTAGGAAAAGTTGTTTTGTTCTTCTGCGTTTGCTTATCAGATCGTTTTTGTGCTACGGTATGGCATAGATGTCTAAGCAGAAGGGCATCTGTTGGTATGGTGTCGGTCGGTTGTTCAATATAGCTTAGTGCAGTTTCCAAGGATGTATTTAAACGAGAATCTAACTTGGTATTCATGCGAGTTAACTTTCAAAGATTGGTAGTATCTTCATTGTCAAGCATCAACTTGAGTGTTTTAAATGTTAAATTAATATTGTTGTTACTTTTGGACTATAGTGATTCTTTTACCATTTATCCAGCTTCTCCTATTAATGCATGGAAAGGCAAGATATTTTTTGTATCTATGATTCAATGTAGTTTAGCTGCAATTTTATTTTCCAATTCATATCTATAATTAATTTTAATATAGTGTCATTTTTTTAGCTATTTGATCTATGTTGTTTTTATCTGCAATTAATTGTTAGCGATATTTTATATGTTTGATATTGAATTAAGTTGTTAGCTACCATTTTGTGTTGTGCTGGATGATTAGATTGTTTAGGTAGTATGTTTATGATTTGTGTTGATTTTTCGTGTACTGAATATTCAATGTTATTTATATTTTTGGTGGTAATTTGATTTAAAGAATTGTTTATTGCTATTTTTATTGTTGTAAAGCTACCAGTACAAAGAATGGCAGCCTTCAATTTTTTTATAAATATAATGTGTAAAACAATACTAACAAATGAGAAACAAATATGTCAAAATGTTTGGTTATCTCAGAGATAATTACAAATTTTCATGTCAATCATTGATTAATATATGGGTCTTAATGCAAGTTTATTAGAATAATCAATAATTGTATAGGCTAACCTCTGTGGCAAATTGTTGAAGTCCTCCGATATTAATGGCACCTTCTTCAGTCGCATAAAGATTACAGCCTCCAACACATAAATCACTTGTAGGACAAACCATACCACAAGTTAGGCCGAGTGGGTTATCAGAAAAAATCGCTTTTGCTGCTCCATAATAGTTCTGAGAAAAAACAATACCTCATTCAATAGATAAAGAAATAACATCTTTTAGACAAAAAATGCTAAGAAATAATTGTTTGGTAGTCTCACTATATCAATGCTGAATTTTTTTGTATTAATTTAAAACCTTGAGTTACGTGTGTTTTGACCAACATTAAAATGGAACAAGTGTTTCCCATACCATATATCATGTACTGAAAAGCTACATTTGTGTGCATGCGCTTTAATTTTTCATTTCACCTTATCTGTAGTTCCATTTCTCACCATATGCATGTTAACCACCTAAACCCACGTTCAAATTCATTGCTGTGGTCACTGGATCTGCATAAAATACACTCTAAGGAACTACATACCTTTGAAGTGGGCTATTATTATCTTACTCCTGTTTCTACAATCCGCTCTGAATGAATGTGGATGTGTTTTTCTACTCTTTTTCTTCTTTGAGTGAAATTATGACAGAAATTATCCTTTTTTGGTTATTTTCAATAGTTACTGTGTCAGAGTTATGTCAGAAAATTTATAAAACATAAATATTTTATTTTTGTACAAGTGATTATAGGGTCGCTTCGTTGCAATACGTTTCCTCTTAAATATGTTCGTGTTCAACAAGAAGACACCTTCCTTCTTATATCTGGTGAAATACTTCCAAAGAAAAAATCCAAGAAGACTTGGCTACACATAAAAACAAGTTTGAGACAATTTTTCAAATTGTATATAGTTTTAAGGGTAGACAACTTTTAATTTAATTTATTCATATTTCTACTTTGTCTTAAGTATATCTCACACTACTTTAATTAAATGTGAGTGATGCTCTGGTAAATTGGTTATTTCTCTTTTCAAAATAAGGTTCCTAAATTTATAAAACAAGAATTGTTCTCTAACAAGAATTGAATTTTGTTCACAGTAATCAATTTACCACCAGTTATGCTTTAGTATTTATCAAATTCTATATTGATTACTAATCTCACCAGCCTTGAATTTTGACTTTTAAATATTTGAGGAAGATAACATAGTTCAGATTTTTGTAGTAAATACAAATAACAGTTTGGTAAATCTAAAGAGGTTTAAATTACTACAAAATTTATACAAAAGTAAATTAGAATTATAAATAATTGGGACACAACTAATACAAATACAAAAACAAATGTCAATTTTAAGAACAGAAGTTAAGCCATATGAGATGATAATAAATTAAAAATATTTCTAATAAAATATTATATTAAATAAAAGTGAATATTTGAAAAGCGTTAATGTGAAAAACAGCCAAAAACCGGTGGAATTAACATTATCCTAGCTAGTCTATAAAAGAGACTATAATATATATATATATATATATATATATAGATTTTTTGGACTAGGAGACTGACAGACTTACCTTGGTAAGAGTCCACACTGTAGTCTTGAAATAGATGTCTTGATATTATTTTATAGTCTTGATATTTATTTTATTTCATTCTCTCATATTTCTTTTTGTGTTTTCTCTTCGATTGATAAAGACCACTGTGTGGTTGAAATATATCATTGTTTAAGTGTTTTTATGTGTTTCTATTTCAAGACTACAGTGTGGACTCTTACCAAGGTAAGTCTGTCAGTCTCCTAGTCCAAAAAATCTAAATAACCTTTACCAACCAAAACTAACCTAAAAATATATATATATATATATATATATATATATATATATATATATATATATATATATAAAGTTGTTATTGTTAATTATAAACAATTTTTCCACCACTAAGTGCAATAATTTTACCTTATGTGATGAGGCACCTTTCGGTCACTTGACCATTGTCGAAGAAATAATTTCTTTATTAGAAGAAATAATCTCTATTTTTCTGGTGTGGTTATTCGGTCCATGATGTTGGTATTTGTTGACGTCATACATGTTTATTCTTGAAATATATATATATATATATATATATATATATATATATATATATATATATATATATACAGTAGAAACCCTTAAATCCGAACCCCCGCAGAATCCAAACATAATTTGATGAAAACCAAATTTTAAAAAAGTATAAAAAATTTAATGAAGTATGTACTGAAAGTTTGCTACTTATGTAAAACAGGACTGAGATGTGTAATATATTGGAATTGATACTGTAAAAACATGATATAATACAAAGCCCTATACTGTACTTCTGTATCACTTCATTAACATAAAATTTATTGGTAGTAAAATAAAAATAAAAAAGACAAACGCCAAACTATATGTTTCACTTAAAAAGAAAAGACACAAACATTCAACTATAATTTTCACTTAAAATCAGTAATCTTCATCTGGCGAAGAGACGTAAGCCTTTCCGAGGATTCGATGTTGAGCCACCGTCGCATTAGTATAATATCATTGGGTGTTGCAGGTGCATGTTGTTTTACATAACGCAACGCAATGTCAAGAGCGGCAGCAGCATCAGCATGAGTAACAGCATTCGCAGAGGCATTTTTTCCTCACTATCGCTATCTACTACACTGTCATCGTGTTGATCCTGGACCATAGACACTATGTCATGCTCGGTATATTCTTCATTGTTATGTAGTGATGTCCACTCTTCCAGGCAACTTTATTCAGCATCTACACATCTTGGTACTGTTTAAATGAGAGCTGAAGGAGCTCAGTTTCATCATCCTGTATTCTAAGTGGTGTTTCCACAAACTCTAGGCTAGGCCAGAGCTTCTTCCAAGATTTCTGCAATAAAGTGCTACTGATATTATTTCAGGATTCAGCTACCCTGTAAATTACATCCTTTATTGTAACCATCCGAAGTTTTTCTGGAACAGAAAGAGAACAATCTTCTTCAATTATTGTTTCCAGATGATTTTTTCTGTAGCTCAGTTTCATGTTCTGCAGCACACCTTGATCCATAGGCTGAAGCAACGATGTCACGTTAGGTGGGAGATATATTGCTTTTAAGTTTTTAGATACCAATTGTATGTCTGAAGGATGTGAAGGAGCATTGTCTATCAAAAGTAGAGCTTTTGAAGGCAGTCCATTTTTCCATTAAATTTTTTTACTGAAGGAACCAATTCAGTTTTGAACCACTCCTTGAAAATATTACCAGTCATCCACCCTTACACTGATTTCTGTAATGAACAGTAAGAGCATTCAAGTTCATATTTTTAGGGCTTGTCGGATTTTCCAATCACCATTAATGGTAGCTTATTTGTTTAGAGTATTGTTCGTTAATAAAAAAAACGCAATTCTGTCAAATGCAAAATACACAGCAAATCTGAAATCTGAACTTTTTCGGCAAATCCGAACTTTTCCAAATCCGAACAGGCTACTGCCCCAATTAGTTCAAATTTGAGGGGTTCCACTATATATATATAGTGAAAAAAGACTTTTCATTTAAAATATACTAAAAAATACAGATAATTTTAAATACATAGATTAATGGATTACACATAATGTCACCAAGCTTGTCTTTACATTTTCTATGATATATCAATCACATTTTACAATTTTTTCTTATTTTAATAGCCTTTGCTTAGCAGTCCAGTGAAAAGAGTGGGAAACTAATGGTATTAGCAAGGACAGGAGATTATTTCTGGAGGTGGCCCTTATCAATAAGTGACTTTATTGTGTTATTCAATTTGTTGATAATAATTTGACTGATAGTATGCCTAAGATAATGGTTTTGCTTTTGGGAAGAATTCAGCTAAAGAAAACTGTTTGGGTCTACCACTAGGGATCTTTGGATTGGAGAATCGTTTGTTCCGTCTGCCGAGAAGAGCTCCATTTAAGTTCTTAAAATAATTTGTTTGTTGGTAATGGAAACAGGAGTATTGATTTTTCATTTACATTTAGTTTTCCATGAATAACCTGTGTTGCAATGATACAATTTTGCCCAAGGAAAGCTTGGGTCCGTGACAGCTTTGTCTGAAGTACAGTCAACAGACCATGCAGCCCAAAAGCTTTTAAAATGCGGCCCAAACAAAAATTATAAAAATATTTAAATTTACACATTTTTATTTAAAAAAGTCATTATTCATCAGCAATAAAAAAAAAATCATCGATCAGTAATCATTTCTGAAAATGAGTTTCAGAGTTGATAGTTCAGAACTCTCTCTACTTGAGATTGAATCGAATGTCTTCTACTGCGAATTCTGTTACGCTGTACTGGTAGGTGTATATGTCTGTTTCAGTAGGTCTATTCAGTTTTGATTTATAAAAATTACATATTCATTGGAAATATTAAAATTGATATTTTTGATGTATTAGATATTTTTATAAATTAAAATTTGATATATTAGATTTCCTAATTCTTGTATCAAATTCTTTAAAAAAAATTATCTAAAAAATTTTTTATGAATGATTCATGTTTATTATGAATATTTGCTTATAAAACTAAAAATATAATTTTATTGAAAATGAAAAAAACATTTTCAATGACAACTGAACACATAAATACTTTGTTATGGAGAATTATAAAACACTTTGCTCAATTTGTAGGAATCTTGTGGCCAGTTTTTAAAGACTAAAATTTGAAACGACATTATAGTCAAAACCATGTCACAAAGTTTGATGTATATCTCGACATTTGCCGTAAGGATAAAATCACAAAACCAAAAAAAGGGCTATCGTCTGAATATATTTTTTTAAAAAAGACAGCTACTCAAAACAATAGCATTGTAAAAGCAAGTTATTCGTGGCAAATTTAATAGCAAAAAAAATTAAAACTTTTTATTAATGTAGAAATAATGAATAAAAAGTGTACCAAACATAATTTGCCCTAAAAAAAGTATTTAAAAAAAAATCAGTCAATCACACCAAATTATAACCAAAAGAATTAAGAAGTTGGGGAATTTCGTTGAAAATTCTTTAAAAGCCAATGTACTAATTTTACATTTATTTGTTAGCAAGGGACTAAAGCACTAACACAATTAACAAATTTTTAAAGAGGAATCAATGAACGTCATAATATCACGAAAGAAATGGTTGCTTTAGTATCGCTAAAAGACACAACCAAGCACGTATATTTGTTTGAGGCAGTAAAAAAAACAATGAAAAGGTTTTTCTTATCTATGAAAAATTTATCAGTTATAACCGATGGCCCTCCCATGGTTGGTAAAAATTAGGGACTTGTTAAAATGGTTATTAATGAAGCCATCGCAGCCGACAATACAATCTTGATGGCATATCATTGTATCGTACATTAGGGCAATTTATGTGGAAACATTTTTTAAATGGGAAGTGTATTAGGAGTTTTTATAAAAACCATTAGCTTTATAAGAGCAAAAGGACTTAATCATAAATAATTTCTAAAGTTTCTTAAGGTGATGAGCACTGAATTTTCAGATGTTATTTACTATACAAAAGTAAGATGGCTAAGTAAGGGGAAAATGCTCAAAAGATTGTACAATTTAAGAACTGAAATAAAAATATTTATGAAGACAAAAAGGAACCATGTGATTGATTTGAAGACAAAGATCGGGTTTTAGATTTATCTTTTCTAGTAGAAACAACCGAAAATTTGAACGATTTATATTTGAGACTTCATGGAACAAATCAATTTATTTAAAATATGTTCCAAACAATAACATCATTTGATAGAAAGTTGAAATTTTGTTACTAATAAATAAAATTAAAAGATTTGACACTTTTTAGTACTTTGGCTGAACCTGAGAGTTGCACAAAATTTCCAAAACATGCTGCATTATTTTTGATTTGATTCAAAGCTTGAAAGAAGATTTCAAGATTTTAGGAAATATGAAGAGCATTTCATATTTTCTCTATGAAAATATTTTTTATCTCATTTTCTCTAGAAATCAAATAAATTACCTTCAAATCTTCAAATGGAATACGATGAACTGCAAAATGACATTCAACTGAAAAATGTTTTTGGAATGCTTCTTTACTGGAGTTTTATAAAGATTACCCAACCCGCAATAAGTATCCTAATTTTCACATCAAGATTTATTAATTCTTTAGCTTTTACCTATATTTGTGAACAATTATTTTCAACAATGAAGCATACGAAAAACAAAAATAGGACAATGATAACTGACAAACATCTTGAAAATGCAAAAGAATTGCAACCTTGTCTACTAAAACTGATATTGATATGCTTGTTCAACAAAAGCAAATTTATCATTCACAATAATTTGAATTTATCATTTTTATGAAATCCAAACTAAATGAAACAAAACTTTTTAAAATTTCAAGACAAGCATGTACTTACATGTACTATACATATCTAATTTTAAATAATTAGAATCAAACGAAGTCAATTTATTTTAGTTAAACTACATAGAGTTAACTTTTATTTCAATTTGTTGAAAATATATTGTATGTGTAGCTCAAAAAAAAAATGTTGTTGATGCAATGTGGACCTCGAACGGTCATATTTTATACACCCATTGTCCGTAATAATATACTTCTATCAATGTTTTGCCATTTTATCCCAATCTACTCCTTCTCAAAAAGTTTGATAGGAATAGAAGTTTGGTTTGAAATTGGAGTTTTGAAGACATTGCTAATCTTTAGAAATGGGTACTTGTATACTCTACAAGAGTGAAAGTAATTTAGGTTCGGCTTGAACAGTATATACTTAGTACATGCAACTTTTAGTTATTAGGAGTTACCTGTTGGCAACCTCTGGTTGTCCAGAGGGGTACAGGATTCTACACAAAATCTCTCTTCTTTCAAGTTGCAAGTGTTAACTATGGGGACATTCATGACTGGTGTCTGATGAAATTGTGAAGGTAAGGACAGGCCTAGACTAATGAAATAGGATGACTAGGGTTCATTAAGTTTAAAAACAATTTCTATGCACTTTTGCTCCACACCCACCTCATTTTTTGATCCATGAGATGATGATTGACAAAACTTTTCTTCAATTTCTGATTCATTTTTGTTAAAAGATTTCCTTCATAGACAGAGTTTTTGTTTTCAAATCCTTGTCACAAACCTCAATGTTTATCCAGTTAAAATATTTATTATAAATATATCATACATATAAGTCATTGATATGTATGAATTTGACATAGTCACAGTTGAATATTATTAAACACTATAAATAGAAAAACATAACCACAAAAATAAAATCAACCTGTCACTTATATCTACCATGAATCCTAGACCATAAGATAAGGCTACAATTTTATGTCAGGGCATATACAACTTTAAAGACATACCGAAATTTATTCACACAACTTATAACAGTCAAACTATAAGAGTGGAATCTCATTAGACACTCTCTTCTGGCCCAACAGGTCTACACTTAGTTTTTAAATTGTGTCTGTTCCTTATTTGTTAAACTTGTACATTTGTTACACTATTTTGGTTTAGTCATAAGTTCGGTTTAATATTGGAAATACACACAACACGATATCTTGTATTTACAAGTTTTGACTTCTGTACCCTACAGAAGTTTGCAAAATTCAAATACAATATGAGATAAAGTTGGCTTTGTATAGCATGACAACTGTAACTACTTAATTTTAATTGTTTACTTGCTATTCATCCCTATTTCTATGTCATGGCAACCTGCACTTATTTGATGTGAATTATTTGAAGCCCATTAAAGACTCAGTATCAGCTTTTGTCAAATTCTTTGTTTTTACATTGTATCTGTTTTATTCTTTGTTCAATTTGTACTTTGGTTAGACTATTTTTGGTTAAACTTGAGTTTTGTTATTAATCAAATAAAAATATTATATTTATGTGGATATCTTTAGTGTGTTGTTTTTATCTATTAATTACATCCATTAAAAGTAGCTACATTTTGAATATTTTAAGCTGTAATATATATATATGAAGTTAATATATTACTATTGTAAGTAATTTTATCCACCATTAAGTGCAATAATTTTACCTTGAGTGATGAGGCACCTTTCGGTCACTTGACCATTGTCGAATCACTGATGTTTTTCTGTTGTAGATGTTCGGTCCGTGGTATTGGTATTTGTTGACGTTACACGCACTTTCTCTTGATCTGTGTGTATGATGTTTTTATATAGTATGTCTTCTGTACATATACAGAAGACATACTGTATAAAAACATCATACACACAGATCAAGAGACTGTACATATACAGAAGACATACTGTATAAAAACATCATACACACAGATCAAGAGAAAGTGCGTGTAACGTCAACAAATACCAATATCACGGACCGAACATCTACAACAGAAAAACATCAGTGATTCGACAATGGTCAAGTGACCGAAAGGTGCCTCATCACTCAAGGTAAAATTATTGCACTTAATGGTGGATAAAATTACTTACAATAGTAATATATAAACTTCATAAAGTCAGTGCAAAGGAAAAACAATGGATAACGTTAAATATCAAGATATATATATATATATATATATATATATATATATTGGACTAGGAGACTGACAGACTTACCTTGGTAAGAGTCCACACTGTAGTCTTGAAATAGAAACACATAAAAGCACTTAAAAGCACTATATATATATATATATATATATGTAAATATAGGTTAGTTCTAGTAGAGCTTAAAGCTTATTTAGGAATTTTTTGGACTTGATAGGAGACTGACAGACTTACTTAAAGGCAATAGTCCAAAACTGCAATCTCTTGGAAATAAGCACATATAAAACACATATAAAACACTTTTATTTGAAATATTTCGATCAACATGATCTTCTTCAGTCAAGAAAGAGAAAACAAAACAAAAGATTGAAGTGAACCACAGATGTGTATAAACATCCAAATGTCACAGATTCACAGATTTATAGTTTATGATATAGAGCTATATGTGATATGTGTAGAAATTGTTATATGTGAATCGTGTAAAGATCGGTTACTTGAAACTAGATATTAAAAGTCTGTCAGAAGGAAGGTAATGGAGCTGTTAAAAATGGTAGAAGTTAGGGGGGAAGTTAAAAGGAGTTTTATCTGATGTTGAGGTTAGGAGGCTCTCTAGATTTGATATACCACTGGTATGATAACTCCCATCTTCTTAATTCTGAAGAGTTGCAATCAGGGGGGAGGGCTTTAATTATTTTGGTGGTATAGCAATCATTGAAAGAGATGATGTTGTGACTAGCAGCGTGTTGAGCGGTTGGCCTGTCTATGTTCATAGTTCCAACGTCATGTCTGTGGCCATTCATTCTGATGCTCAGACTATCCGTGGTAAGGCCTATGTACTGTGCCGGGCAAAATTTACATTGTAACTGGTATATTACATTACTGGATGTACAAGTATGATGACCCTGAATCTTGAAGTCCACATTGGTTGCTAGGCTATGGAAACTATTTGTTGGGATGTGTATTGGACATGTCTTGCATCTTGGTCTATTGCACGGAAAGGAGCCGTGAGGAAGTTTGGGCGGTTTTTCAGTACTTGGATCTGGTAATTTTGGATGTACTAAAATACTTTTTAAATTGAATGGTTGTCTGAACCAAATATGTGGTGGATTTGAGAAAAGATCTTTGGTGTGGGCGGAAGTTTGAAGAATCTTGAAGCCATCCTTTAATATTTTGTTCAGCTTCGTTAGGCCTGGATGGTAATCTGTAACTAAAGACAGTTTGTCCTCCATAGGTGGTCTGGGTACATCAGATGACTGAGCCAAGCGGATTTGATTCTCAACGAGTTGTTTAGGGTATCCTCTTTTTTGGAAAGCTAGTAAGGTCTTTCTATTAAAGTCTTCCAATGCTATATCGTTGGAACAAATTGTCTTGCCCCTGACTGCCTGACTATATGGTATGGACCTTTTTATATTCATGGGGTGGTTGCTATTGAAATGTAGGTATTGTAGATGGTTCGTCGGTTTGATGTGGACACCTGTATAGATATTCCCATCTCTGATTGTTACATCTACATCCAAGAAGGTGATTGTTGCTGCAGACTTCTCCCAGGTGAATTGAAGTGTGGAACATAGTGATAAGCCCTTCAAAAAACTTTCCAGTGTTGAGATTCCCTGTGTCCAGATAACGAATATATCGTCTATATATCTGTACCAACATAATGGTTGGTGTGTTGAGTTTTTTAGGAAATCTGTTTCGATATTACCCATGTACAGGTTTGCGTACGACGGGGCCATCCTAGTACCCATTGCTGTTCCTTTTATTTGCAAATAGTTCTTTCCCTCAAATTGAAAATTATTCTATATATAAGTGTTTTATATGTGTTTTATATGTGCTTATTTCCAAGAGATTGCAGTTTTGGACTATTGCCTTTAGGTAAGTCTGTCAGTCTCCTATCAAGTCCAAAAAATTCCTATATATATATATATATATATATATATATATATATATATATATATATATATATATATATATTTATTTATGTGTGTGTGTGTGTGTATTAAACATTTTAAAATATTGATTTATTTTTCCGTCTTTATAATTCGAAGATTTTAAATTGACCTTAGTAAATTCAAACCTTATTTTTTACACTAATTGCATGGTAGTGATAAATAGTCTACTTCATATGTGGTGCTTAACAGGTTAATATTTAGATAAATATTTAAACACTTAAAAGATTAAAACTTAAGTTTTCCACTGTACTACTTACTCATCACCCTCAGTATTGTAAGCTCATGCTAATCAGTATTTAAATGTTTTATCTTGAAACATTTAGCATATATTATTGACAACAGAATAAACATATAAAATAAAAAATTCGTAATTGAATGAATATGAATCGAATCCACATGAATCGTTAGTCAATAAGCCATTGATCAGGAAAATTAATAGACTGACACTGTTGACAAAAAAAAAAAAAAAAAAAAAAATAGTAAAAGAAAAGTTGAATAGAGGTCAGCATGTTTGCTATTAACATATGTTTGTCACTGGTATGGAAAGAGTTAAAGAACAAGAATCAAGTGGAGTGGAAGAAAAAAACAATTAATCATTTACTGCATCTAGGAGTTATAATTTTAAGTAAGTCTTTTTGCAATCTTAGCTGTAACCAATTTAGGTAAAGATTTAGGCATCTTATAATTAGCTTGATTTGGATGTATGGATCTTTATAATTTAATTCTTCTACTTTTGACAAGTTTGCTTCCCATTTTTTCTGTGAACTGTAAAATACTTTGATGAGACTATCTCACCCCTCAGTAATTTGCTGTTTTTATATTACTTATCACCACTATTCAGCTACAGTCCCTGAATTGTTTGGAATGCCAATAATATGAAATAATATTATTTTGCCACTTGTCAAACTGTAGTCTGAAAGGGTTTTGTAGCTGTGATACATAACATACAATACAGTAATTTGAAATATTCAGTAGTAAAAAGTAGTATCCAGACTTGGTAAAAGCGAACGAATGTTTGGGTAGTAGTGAGAGCAATTGTGTAATTTGTAATGGTGAATTTATTTTGAGTGATTCAGCCAGTAAACAGGAATTGAATTATTTTTATAATATTTCATCAATGAAATATTATAACTTATTGTTTATCAAACAAACTTCTATGTTCAAAATGTCTAATTGATATATCTTAGCCTAAGTAAAAAGATTATAAATAGTGATGTTAACTTGTTGCAATTTACTTGAACTTTTTTAGTGCTGCTTTTTTAGTACTTTTTAAATCTTAAGGCATTATCTAAAGATTTAATTTGGAATTTTGCAAAACGTAGCAAGAGACTCAAGATCTATAGGAGTATAGCTCGCCGACTAGTGGAGATGGAAGGTCAGACTGATGTCTACTCCTCTCTTGCATCTAGGCACAGTGATGAATAAGACACAGTGGTTGTGGTGAACTGATATGTATAGCAGTGACATTCAGTGGGCTTTCCATCATTCTAAATGTCAAGGAGCAACTGTGCAGCAGCTGTCCATCTCTTGATATGTCTTGGGAGTTATACATACTAAATAAAACAGATTTAGATTTTGGCTAAAGTAGATTGTATATCTTACTGTACTTTTCCATATTAATTATATTTTTTTTGCTTCTTTAATATCAAAATTTTATGCAAACCAAAATTTTAATAATGAGCTAATTCAATTAAAAGTTAACAACATTTTCAAGTTGAAAATTGGTTATACCTCAAAACTAATAAAAAATTAACATAAATTAATAAAATATAACATACATTAACTATCTTAAATTACAAATAAAGTATCTTTGTTTGTAACAACACACCTGTTTTTATAATGGTCTAACCAGGAAAAAATAATCTAGTGAAATGTAAAGGAAAATGTCTAATTTGGTCCAAACTAATTTTATTTTATGTGCAGCGCAAGTCCTATGGAACTGGTAGGCCAATTGGTGAGATATGAATGGCACGTCCATATTTTCATCTTGGTTTAATTTAATTACCTGTATGGTAACCTTATGATCTATATTAGATATGTGTATAAACATATACCTTATTTGCAATGCTGTTAATAAAACTTTTAATATCCAGTTGTGTTGGGCAAGATTTTTGACAAGGAGCATCAGCACATTTCAGGCATCGGTTAGCTTCTTTTAAAGCAGCCCTTTCACTTAGTGTTGTATGCTTAATGTCGTCAAAATTATTCTCTAAGGAACATCTATTCTGTAAATAAACCAAATGTTTAAACAAAAGTTAGAAAATGTGCATCCAAAATTTCTATTTGTAAACACTTTTACATGTTTATAAACTTGCCTATAGTAGCACTTACTTTGTTTGTTGAGGACGGCCGTTTCAGGAGATGTGTCCCATTTTCAACTCAGATCGTAACCCCGGAGTTTTTGTGTTGTACATCTTGAGCAGGGGTTTTTTAAAATTGTTTTTATTGATATTATTTGGCAAAGAAACCCACTACTTACTAGTATTTTTTAGCAGTCTCTTGAGAGTCTTGTACCTAACTAACAGCATTAGACAATCATAATCTAGCGTGAAATACGTCTGTTTAAAAATATCAGTAAGTAGTGATATTTTTGCTAAGTGATGTCAATAAAATTATATATTTTAACTAACCCTGTTTTTGAGTGAAAGAATATAAGATTTACTAGTAAAAATTTGTTATAATGATAAACAGAAGAAATCAGAAACTAAAAGTCTAAGTATCTGAATGAATATTAGGTCAAATTTTATTACAATAAAATAGGCTAAATCTTATTAGAAAGTTGAATAAGCAAGTGAATATTTAATGTATATAGATGCGATGAACTATATAAAACAACTTAGTTTCGTAAAGAAACAATCGTTCCGAAATGGGACAGCAATTAAGCTCTCAACCATTCACGTAGTTACTTATTATTTAATTATAGTTTAATCAGTGAATTCAAGATGATTACAAAAAAACAATTAATTTGTCCCTTTTTGCCAATCATGTTTTTATAAAAATTGCAAACTCTGCAAATGTTTAATAGTGAAATCAAATAATATTTTCTATAATTACATTCATATATTAATTGATTCCATCTTTATGTGAGCTACTGGTTTTTAATTAATAACACTTGCTCATATGTTAGTATATTACACTTGCTTATAGTAGCACTTACTTAATGATTGTTGAGGGCTGCCGTTTTGAGATGTGTCCCATTGTCAACTAAGATCATTACTGTCTGAGGCAAGTGTAACATTAACATTTAGAACAAATAAATTATTTCTAGTAATCATTGCTCTGTTTTTACTACGCAACATTTGGAGTTTGTAAATTTTAAGAGAATACAATAATTGACCAAAGGAGTAAAAATAATTGTTTTCTAATTTTGTTTAAACATAATTTTGTATGTGGCTAAGGTTAATATTATTTGATATACATTGGTACAAAGGTCAAACAAAAGATGCACAATGAGATAATCTAGAAATATCTACTTACTACAAAATTTAAATGTGAATAGTTTCAATTTAAAGAATTGCTGTAGTATTAAGCGGTGGCACACTCAGAAAATAATTATGGGGGGCTGACCGGGAGACCCTGGGCCAACCAACGGAAAACTTTTTAAAAATTCGTAAGAATAACTGGTATTTTAAGGCATTACTTTAAGTTTATTTTAGCTCTTTGAGTGCAAGTTTTGAGTAGGGACTATTGAATGATATAACCCAGCAGATAAAATAAGATTTTAGGTTTTATTTTGACAAAATCTTTTTATATCAGCTGTCTTACAAAACAAAATTGAGTTTTTTTTTTGGCCTTCTTCAGTATGGATAATACACTGTCTGTGTCAACTGGAGTTTCCCTGTGGATATTAAGATTGGCTAAGCCATTTAGCCTACTATCAGACATCGTGTTTCTTAGGTATGTCTTGATTCTCCGAAGAGTGGAAAAGGAGCGCTCTGCTGTGCTGGTGGATACAGGTATAGTGATGAAAATCTTAAGTAGGATATGGATGTTTGGAAAGATTGTTTTATCACAAACATTTAGAAAATCAATTGCATTAACATGGTGTGCATTGTGTTGTTGGAGAAAAGCTTGCCAAACTTCCATTTCTGCCATCAACACGTTTAAGTTGTTGTTTTCCAAATCATCTTCATAAACCTTTTTTTCTTTTTTTTCTTGAGGGGGCTACAGCCCCTTTAAACATTTTAAATAAAGAATAATTAAACAGTATGTGATCTATTTGTTATAGTTTGTCAGTAAGTTATTTGTCAGACCCTGATAGTTAAAATTATCTGTATTATAACTACCATACTAACAGAATATATTTGCTTATTTTATGTAAAGAATATTCTATGTAAAGTATCAAAAAAATATAGAACTGAGTTTTAAAACTAAAGTTCATGGTGATGTACTCACAATGAATATGATCTAATTTATATGAAGATGTTAGATGGCTGATCCATAGCCACACATATGAACAATGTTTTTTATTTTCCCAAAGTGACAAAACAATTAAACACAGATAAGCTAATCAATGCTGACATAAAGAACAATTTGGTTTTGGATTTGCTACTAATGAAATAAATATTTCATTATTTTCTTCATCATATACCTTTAATTTGAAAAAGCATTAGATTTACCACAATTAGAAACTGGGCTTGGCGTGATGATGAAATTAAAGGGGCATTGATCCTAATGATCTTCTAAAGTTTTATCAGTTATGACCAGATCAAAATTATTCAGCACTAATGAAAGAGTCTATATTTCTATGTTTTCTTTAAGTTTTATATGAGTTTACATTTTCGAAAATGTCCAGAAATCAAGACTGAAATTGATGCTGTGTGATGGCCATCTACAAGACATCCTGCTACTCAGTTTTTTGTGTGTTATCAGTAGATTTTTATCATCAAAACACCCGCTTCACACTTCTCACTAGGCATACATATTTTATTTAACCCTAGAACTGATGACTGACATACATTGAGTACATTTCCTTGATACTTAGAATAATATAGACATAAAACTAGTAATATAATTTGTGAAACTTGTAGGGCTGTAACTACTGAAGTTATGACAAATTAAATTCCACTTGTTGATTCTGTGGATAGTTTACTATGCATGAACAATAATAATTTTATGTATATATGATTTATTTGACAGTGTCTGACAAAAGTTTATGCTAATACTATGATACGCAATTGAACACAGACAAGTTACATCCTTTCTTATTAATTTGTTTACAAAACCAACAATTTTGTATCACTCTCTAAACTTAAAATATATTACCCATCTAGTGAAATTAGAGAATTATTAGACAAAATTAAAATATTGTAAATGTAGTTTTGAACCTAATGGACTCAAGAGTGGCAGTAAGAATTCAATTGTACACTTACCTGGACTTTATGAAAGAGTTTGTTCACAATACGCTTCAATAGAAAGAAAATATTACTATTGTTACCCTAAGTGTAACTGGGATACACTTGACCTTAGGAGTTAACTTTTGAAGACTAATTACGGTATCTCTATTATCGAGCATCAACTGAAACTAAGTACAGGCCGTCAAAGTTATGTTAGCTTGTGAGCAGGAGACGGATTTGGTAGAGATATGACGGTGGGGAGAAATAGTGGTGCGAGTAGTGCGACAGTGGAAAGGGATTTTACAGTTGACTTCCTGGAATGTATAACACAGCAAATACTTCTGTTGTCCCGATAGCGACTAAACGCTGTTTGTGTGACAGTGTTTAGTGTATCTAGCAAAACAGTATTTTTCTATACTAAATATGCCTCAACCGAAGACAACAAGTCTGATCGGTAAAAGAACTGATCTAATGCTCAGAAGCCAATTAAATACATTATTATGAATATATTTAAAACATATTTTCTGAAAGTCCCAACATGTCTTGCTCAGTAATTCAAGACCGTGTGTTAAACCTTTGTGGAATATCAGTTTATAGATTAAGGAAATTATTGATGGAAGGAAAACGAGTAGGAGAAAACGAAACATTCAGTACAACATTAAATAATTAAACAAGTCAACATCGATGATTTTAAAAATCCTCGAAAAATGAACAAAACATAGTTCTTAATTTTCATACGACTTATCACGCTAAAAGAAGCATATGAAGAATGTGCTAAAAATTTTAAGCTTGAATATCCGGAATTGGAACTTAGTTTCACTTGTGAAACTTGGCGCAAAATTTCAAGATACACGGGATTTAAATGGAAAAAAAATAAAAGAAGGGTTATGATCGAAAAACTAGACATACACTTTAAAAGGGTATGCTATTTAAATACAATTCAACAGTATAGAGTCTTATATTCATTTGACGCATACCACAATTTAGGATGGATTGATGAATCTATTAACGACTACAAAAAAAAAAATATTTCAAAGGGATCAAACTAATCTTAGTCCACTTTGGCAGTGAGGTAAGGAAAATTGCCCTTTTGGTTTTTAAATCTGGCCAGAAAACAAGAGACTATAACAATGACATAAATGCGTAAAACTATGAGCAATGGATTCAAAACCAGCTAATCAGAAATCTCCAAAAAAATTAAATTGAATGTTGGACCCCCAACATGGTGGAAGGTTTGACGTTTACTATTGGGATTTTCACTAGTGTCCAACGACCACAGATAATAAAATAGTCTACCCAAAGAGCTACTATCCCTCCTTTACTTTAACTGGAGTAGAACGAGCCAAAACACGCATGCGCAAACGTAAGCATCTTACGTGAGCCATCCCTTCTACATCCGTCTATATTCTCTACTCACTTCTCCTATCTGCACGAACTACGCTTACAAAACTTTGCCGGCTTGTACTTCTGTAGATTGTAGAATCTACTGAAGTACATAGTTTCAGTTGATGCTCGATAATGGAGACACCGTAATTAGTCTTCGAAAGTTAACTCAAATATATACCAAGTAGGATTATTGTTTAAGTACATTATAGTGTAAGTGATATACATATATATATGTGTGTGTGTGTGTGTGTATGTATATAATATAGGGTTTGTACCAGAAGGGCAAACTGGCGGTACTATTACTTTATTGTGTCATAAATTCTCAAAAAAAGGGTGTCAGTTTTAAGGCACAAGGGCGCTCCAAAAACTAGATAAAAAAACTTGATACTCTTGAAAGAAAGTCAGTTTCAAAAAGGCGTTGGATTTTTAAAATATACGTTGAAAGTTCAAATTAAGAAATCTAATTTGTTTAAACTAGGAGAGAAGGGATAAGAGGTTCAACGCATTAGATGTTTGGGAAAACGATACGAGAGGGTCATCCAGGATCGTTTGATGAAAACAGACGTCGGTCACCAGTTCGTAGAAAAGTATCAAGTAAATCGTCGGAAGTCAAATGTTAAGTAGCAACCTATGTGTTAATATCAGATTGACAAAAGTATTCAATAAGTTTGTCGAATTAATAAACAAAGTAAAATATTAAGTAAATTGTCAGAAGTTAAATGTTAAGTAGCAACCTACGGGTTAAAGTAGAGTGATTAAAGTTGCAAGTAAAGTCTTTTAAAAGTGAATGTGGGTTATAGCTTTATAGAGATTATACAAAAGGGATGCAACTTCAAGACCACGATCTACTAACAGGTGATCCTCCAATTCATTAAACTTTATAAATAACTTTTGAATATTACACTTTTTTGTTTATCTACCAAAATCAGAACTATACTTTATAAATTTTAAGCCTATATTTCTTGAATTTCACACGAACCTAATACAGCGACCCTGAGAGTAAAACAATAAATTACATGTAAATAAAGTTAAGTAACTAAATAAGATTAAGAGTATCTTGAAGGTTATTATTATTGAGCAAGCCAAATTTAAGGTAAAGAGTAAGAAATCATCATCTAAAATATAAAGTTGTAGGGGGGGGGTTGAGTCTGGCGCTTTAGACAGCTCCACTTATATAAAATTGTAATTCTGTTGATAAAAATTGATTAAATTATGTTATGAACCAGTAATTTGTTGTATATTAATTCAGTGCAGTCCAGATAATCAATATTATACCTTTCTTATCAGCGCCCAAACCTAATCCAATTAATTAAAATAACAATCAATAATAATAATTGAGTAATTGATAACAATTGTAAGATAATAAAATATTAAATAAATGTAAAATTTAAATATCATCCACAAATTAAACAACGAGTGAATATATATTTATTTATTTACATTATTTTTTACAAGCATTATACATTAGCATTTTATTAATGTATGTTTTGCAAGACCACGAGACCAGAATTAAGTTTGTCTTTTTTGGTTTGCAGTATTATCAGTTCTAGGGTTAATATAGATTTTAGAAAATTGAACCCTGGATTTAGTTTGAGTAACCCTAGTATATAGACCTTATAGAGATTATATACATACCTCACAGTTTTTACTTGAATTCCTTTTCCAGTGCTTTTTAATGTTTTTAGTACACTTTGTTGGTAACACTGTAGCATGTGTATTGATTGTTGGATTCAGCTTCAACAGATTCTGAATTATTAATAATAATGTTATTATTTTGAAAATACAAATATACTTCTTTATTAGGCCTGTTTTTTCAATGATTTAGACTAGGATAAAAACCAGATAAATAAAACAAAAATATGTCAGTAACTGACTTAATTTTAAAACAAGAATCATTTCAAGATGTCAAATGATATTTCATATTAAGAAATTAGTAAGTGCTTATTGAATTAGAAAACAAATATTTTATACAGTGGCAAATAATAATGGTCTTAAATAAGGCTAATGGAAGCATATACCCGATCGAGGGCTTTAAAATAATAATGGATCTCTTGAATAAAGATAAATGCTCTAAAAAAAGGCATAGGTTGTATACTTTGTTTAAAAATTATGTGATGTTCAAATATTAAAAAAATGATCGGAAAAACGTCTGATTGAAAACATAAATGAGCTCCTGTAAAACTGAATTGACTGCACCAAAATTGAATTCAGAAATAAGACAGGTATAAGATATATCAGCAGGTTATAGTAAATCAAATTACAATTCAATTTTTAGAAAATATACAGACCATAATACAATTATGAAAATGATTTTAGATCTCAAGCTGGTGTAGAAATTTCAGATAAAGCTAGTTTATCATATTCATATCAAGGATTTGAAATAATATCAAAGTCTTGCAACTAGTATTTCATAGCTTCTTGAGTACATCATTAATCTTCATATTGAAAAAAAAACATATGTTGGTAATACTAGATTATATACTATTCAACTCATATGGTTTTGTAACTTCCAATTGTAATTGTTGCAAACCTGGGGCCAGATAGACTGAAAGAGCAAGAAAAAAAGGCTATTTAAAGCATATTTAAGTTCCAAAAATAGGAAAGTAGAAGGATTTTATTTGGGGAAACATCTAAAGATTCTCAATAGGCCTCTGTCTGGAGCGATTCCATCCTATGGAAGTTCTGTTAAATATCAACTTCGATTTTTTTGCTTCTTTACATATGTTCTAAATAAGAAAGAAGTGATTTTGAATATTGGAAAGCATAATACTGGTAAAAATATGAAACAAATTGAAACATAGACTGAATGTACCTGACATAAAAAACTGTATAAACTTAAGTTTCTTATTTTAAATAAATAAAACCTCTTGACCACAAAAACCTTTTATTTAACACTTACAACTTTTTTAAAAAATGTTTTAACTTGCCTATAGTTAAACATTAACTCTTGAGTTACGGTCTGAGTTGACAAAGGGACACATCTCCCGAAACGGCCGTCCTCAACACAAAAAAAGTAACTGCTACTATAGGCAAGTTAAAACATTTTTTAAAAAAGTTGTAAGTGACTACTAGTAGCTCACGCGAAGATGGAATCAACAAATCTTTTATTTAAGTTCTTATGTACATTTCGGTTGCAAAGCAAAATCAATCATCTTCAGAGGAAATTATTACAAGAATAACTCTCGAATTAAGAAAATAAAAAGTTTTTGTGGTCAAAAGGTTTTATTTATTTAAAATAAAAAATTACACCACAGTTGATTCAAGTTGTTATTGAAATTTCTTAATAAAAAAAACCTATTACACTTTTGCTATTACTTGTGACCAGACTTTTTGTTAACTAAAGGTTGTTAAATTGTTAACTTACACTTGGAGGAAACGTTTTCGTCTTACGACTTCTTCAGCCTCCAAGTAATTAACGACCAGCTCGTTAACATGAACAGCAACTAAATTTTGATATTAAAAATAAAACCTGTAATTTACTCCATTACTATAGTATATATGTAAAAAGTATACAGTTAGAAGATGGATTTAGTTTTTAATAAATAATCATTTCACTAATCACAATGATATGAATTCACAAGGAGTTATATGTTAAACAGTTTTTAAAAGGCATATGCTTTAACTATAAGTTCAAAATTGAATTTATTTTAAATTGATGTAATTATTATTCTAAATTACTTATAATTGTTCTACATACCTCTATGTCTGGCCCATGCTTACTTAAAAATATTTCTGACATATTTGTAAACTACTATATTCCTACTGAAACTAAGTAATTAATTCTTTCAATGTTGTATTTAAGACGATTTTTGTTGTCCAAAGATATCAAAGAGGTTATCTGTTAAAGATAAACGTTCATGAACACAAACATTAGTTTCAGAGATAAATAGAAAAAAACCTTTGATGTTATTCTTTCACTTACTTAGCCTACTTTTTCTGAAGTGCGTTGCAAGATAGGCTACAGTATTCACTATCGCTAATTGTTTACATTTACTATTTATCAGCTGTCACATGGTTTCACATTATAAAGCACGTTGAGCTAGGTTATCAATGTTTATAATAATAATGCTGCTTTTCGTACACTACCTTATGACATTCTAATTCTTAGAAACTGTATGACAAATATTTCTTAAAATTGGAGGAGGTTTGGTATAATATATCTTTTGGTTCATAATTATTTGATTGGTTTACTCAATGTTAGTTTTATTACATAATTTTATACAATAACTTTTTAGTTGTATTGAAGAACTGTTTTCTTTTTTTTTAATACATTAAGCTACTTTAAAATATACCTGACATTGCTGTAAATATATTATTTCTTTAAAGAAGTTGCTTGATGTAATCATCTTGAATTCACTGATTAAACTAATTTAAAAAATACTTAACTAAGTGAATACGTAGTTGCTTACTTGCTGACGCGTTTCAAAACATTCGTTCCTTACGAAGCTAACCCTCTACTGGCGGCATCGGTTAGGTGTAAAGGCTATATCGGAAATGGTTTTATGACTGTGGAATGGGGTGGGTTCTACGCAAAACACCTAAAAAACACACAACACACACACCGACATACACACTAATTTAAATGTTCTACACACATTAAAACAAAGTAAAAAACTAACAACCTTAGAAAAATATGAAATATACAAACACTACTCAACAGATAGAAAACGTATTAAATGATCACACACACTTTGCAGCCAACAGCCGTTTCTATTACAGTGAAACCTGTTTAAGCCGGAATCCATTGGGACCGGCATTTTATTCCGTCTAAGACAGGTTTCCGGCTTATACAGTAGATGTACTGTAGATGATAACATCACGAAACGTTTGCCGAGTCTATTTTTAGTGTTGGGGTGAGGGATTCTTAGCTATAAGACTATTATTTCTACTGATCAGCTGTATGGCGCTATACCAATACCACATAGATAATGGACATTTGTCATCGTGTCTACATTTGTTCTAATACAGTATTTAATTTAATTATTTATTTCCGATTAAGTACTGAATGTTTATTTCCTACAGAAATAACACTTCAACATATAAAGCAAGTGTATTTAAATCACAAGAAAACTATCACATTTTAACGTCTAAATAAACGTCATTCAACAGTAATATCGGTTATCTTGATTGCCTAATGACAGCCTGTGCCCTGTGACGTCACAACTCGCAAACCTTGTTTTCTAGGTGGTGTTGGCTATGCACAATACAGAAAATGTTAAAACCTACATTACATAATAAAAATCTTACGTTTTAATGCAGCATCCTTTTATCCTTCTCCACAAAACATTTTTAATAGAAAAATAAAACACTTGAACACTTGTCAACAAAATTTATGAATTAATGATGCAATTTATTAAAAACTATATTTTTCCTCTTACTGTATTTAGGCTAAATACTCTACATAGTAGGCTTACGTAAAAATAAAAGAAAATCAAGTTGGCTTGAAAAAATCTAGCATTGACTTTGGTTTTAAAAGATTAGTTTTACTTGCTTGGGTTTCAATTATTGTTTTTAGTTGTAACAAATGGTGACGCATTTCCGGGCTGTTACGTACCGCGAAATCTTCTAACTCACAAATTTTCATTAAAGCCTCGCCAAATGTTTTTATTTTGTTTTCTAAGACTGGTCAGTCTTTAATTCCTTCTTCACTTTCTATAATCTCATTAGTCTCCATTTCAATAATTTCGTAGGCTGGCTACTGTACGTACGATATGCTTACGCGGAAAGTAAGGCGACCAATTGGCTGGACGCTGTAACAAAACAGGAAGAAGCGACTGCTGGCTCGGACATCAATTTGTCTGCCCGTGGATGTTTGTAAACCATTCATTGCGTTATCTTGAAGGAAACGAGTGCTGACACATACCCTATCGTAAATTATGGATGTTTGTATACCATGCTTGAGCATATCAACAATCCTTAACGTTGTTAAAGAGTTCTCAGAAATAAATACGATCCGTTACAATTAAGCAGACCTATCTGTGAATTTTGTTATAGTAAAAAAATATATTATAAACTGTATTTGATCTAAACGGAAGTCACTGTAACTTTATATTTTACAGCATGTATATGATCAGATTTTCCGGCTTATGCAGAACTAAGACGTAGTAAATACAGATCACTCATCCTTTTGCTTATTCCGCTTCCGCGTTAGACAGTTTCCGGCTTATGAAGGTTATTAACCAGGTAAATTAAATAGGAAACAGTCGGGACTTTTAAAGTTTTCCGCGATAGACGGGATTCCGCCTAATACAGGGTCCGTCTAAAACAGGTTTCACTGTATATGACACACAACCAAAACAATCCATCCCATTCCACAGTCATAAATCCATTCCCGTTATAGATTTTACACCTAATCGATGCCAGTAGAGGGTTAGCTTCGTAAAAGGAACGAATGTTTTGAAACGCGTCTGCAAGTAAGCAACTACGTATTCACTTAGTTAAGTATTTTTGAAATTAGATTATTTCTTTAGTTGTGTATTTTCGGGAGGAGGATTAATATTGCGAGGCTTGGTATCCTCTTATTATTCATCTTCTCTTTCTTTTTTCTTCACTTCACGTTCACACTCAGCAAACTGTTCATGCTCTCAGCTCTCATGGTGTCACGGGATGGGTTAATGCCTACCTAGGACAAAGTCCCACGTTTGGGGCTTCGGCCCTAAAGTAAGACAAACCGAGAGTGGGTGAAGGTCCGATTGCACTACTTGTACCGAAGTAATGAGACGGGTAACCTGGCAGTCAATAATATTGAGGTGCTGAACCTGGCAATTCGGAAGGTTCTATTGGTCCTGAGTAGTCTTGGAAAGCAGTTTAAACCTTTGTGTCTGGTCAGAGTTCGTCTCGTCTTAGGGGTTGCATACTGGTACCACGGGTCGTGGCATTAAGCCCCCTGTCTCGAGTCTGACGCTAGTCACTCGGGCGGCAGTCATGAGTTTGAAATTGGATTAGTGGTTGGGGGTAGTGGTTTCATACGCTAGCTATTCAAATAAATAAATTATATTCAATGCATGTTATTTTCACTGTCACACAAACTTTATTGATGTCGGTTGTTGTGATCATCTTGATTTTGCCTTCGTCGATGAAGGGACGGTTTCGAAACGCGTCATCAAGTAAGTTATAATAACTGAAATCTTGTTGTTCATGACGAGCTGGTTGTTAATTACTTACTATACTTCTGAAGTAGTAAGACGAAAACGTTTCCTCCAAGTGTAAGTTAATAATTTAACAACCAAAAAGTCTAGTCGCAAGTAATATCAAAGTGTAATAAGTTATAATAACCTTCACTAGTTTGTTGAATAATTACTTAAAACTATTAGTTGACTCATTTCAGAGTAACATCTATTTCCAAAATGGGTTTTACACTTAAATTAATGTAATAATGCTAAGAAATGCAAACGGAAAATTAACTGAGAATTAAATGTAAATCCTAATAAAAACGTAAACTGTAATATAAACTTGATGAGTTATTGGACAACCATTAAAGACTATATAGGGATACGAAACTGAAAAAAATGACTGAACCTTCCGTTAAAAATTATTCTTAGCATGTGTTTACAAATCAAGTTTGACCTTTGTCACTAGCAGAGTCAAGTAGACTTGTATGGTCCAAAACGCCCATCACTGATATTATCTATTACTATTTTTGGAACATTTACGAGTTCCAGGAAAAACTGAAATTTGCATCGACGTACAAACAAGCTGATAACTTATTGATTTTTTTGGAAATGGTTATTAATTCATTAAATTAAAATTTTTAAATTTGTATAAATTTTAAAATACATATCACTACAAATTACTACTGACGTATAATATCAATACCACATAATATTTACGTACACGAACTTATAACGATTTTGTTTACTAAGACAAAGCGTTTTCAACTGCAATCATCATTCAACTGAAGCGCTTAAATTAAATAACGACAGGCATAAATAGAAAAACGCTTAGATACACAAATCTCAACTACAATTTAGGAATTCTTCATACAAAATGATCTATTCCTCTACGAATAGAGCTGAATTTACAAACACAGATATCACAAAATAATAACATACAACATAAATAAACTAAATATAAATCACTTAGTCCTATACTGTATTGAAAAAAAACATTCAGATGAATAACGAGACCTGGTGGCCAACTTGGATACTGAAGATGATTGCCTAGTTGGGTAACGTTTCTTTCTACCTCCATGCTATTATTAATATTTAAAAAATGTAGATAAATGTATTCCGAATGCAGACAGCTTTAGTTGTATAGAAAACCTGTTTAGTGAGCATTGTATGAAGGCAAATAAATGGAGTGGAAATTATAGACTATGCATGATAGAAAACTATTGTGAATAGAAAAAGGATATTCATACGAACATAAAAAAGGATCATGGCAACGTGCCTGAAGTAGATCCATTCTTTATTAGAATCATAAGAGAGTGTCTATCCTTTTGCCCCTTGAATTAGGTGAAAAATGTATAAGAAATAACGTAACGAGGAAGAGACATAATGGCGCCTGGTGCTATGAACATGATAAAAATATGGTATCGCATGGCAATGTGATTACCTGAAGTACACTAATTCGCTAATAGAATCGTAGGAAGGTGTATAGGCCTACCAGTTAAGCCAGGAGGTCATTAGGTTATTGATCTTAATCCTTTCTTAACCCCTTTCTTAACCCTTTCTTCAATTATTACTTCACTTATTTATCTGATGAATCTGGTAAACATTTCTGAAAAAATCGTTTTACCTGAGTCGTATTCGATCCTTGTATTTTTGTGTTTCAATGACTGCACGCTAACCTCTCAGTTACCAGAATGTTTTTACCTCAAGTTAGTTGGGTACTATTTCCTGTCCAAACTTATTTGAGGTACTTCGTAGACATATAAAACGTTTTATATCCATTATTAAAGTTCACAGAAAAGTATTCATTTTACTCTAATCTATTTGTCATATTGTTTTGACATAATCATAATACATTCACCTGGATGTAGTTGAGTCATAATGGCTATCCAAACCTAGTCTAGGGTCTACCGTATTACCGTATACAACACCACCTAACCAATATTAAAGTTTACAAAGCCGTTATATTCCTTCCTCTAAGCTATTTATACTACTTCAAGTTTTTAAGCAAACAGAAAACATTTACCTCCAGGTAGTTGATCCTATTTCTTACGTGTCCCTTATACACAATGTTTTTGAAAATGACCTGCAAGCACCTCCACCCTCCCTCGGCCTCTCGCCAAGGCCCGCATACCCCAAATGCCAGCTTTTAAAATTTTGCTAATAGTTTGGTTATATTGCCTGGCCGGACTTATTTTAAAGACGCATTATCGTACACAACATTACCTAAAATTAACAAAACCCCTATAGCCTACGACTTAATCGTAATATATTTGTACTACAATCTGTAATTGACACAATCGGAATAGATTTACCTCGAGGTAGGTGGATAATATTGCCTATTCGGGCTTAGTTTATGTGTAATACCCCATACAACATTGCCTAGAAATTATTGACTATTATTTGTTATAACCATATATTAAGTTTTACATTCACCTGGAAGTACAGTAGTTTGATTTTGTCATCTATTCAAAATTTATTACACATTTAGTACTCATTATCGTATATAATATCAACCATGCATTTTTAAAGCAGTTTATTACTTATCCTGGTACTATATTTTGTTTTGAGACAACCAGAATACCTCGAGGCGGCTGTGTCATAATTCCTTGGATGTTTAAAATCTTTCTAATTAGGCTATATATTAAACAAAGTCGATATCATTGAAGACATACAGATCAGAGACATACCACTTTTAAATTTATTTTCTATTTTAGTATGCCTAAACGCAATGATTTACTTTGTCAACAAAGTCATTAACAAAGAAACTAGGACTTACATCACATGACATTGTAGGGCACCCAATATTGTAACTATAATTCAATTTTAGACTTACACATGTAGTGGAAGACCAAGATAGTTGACCACTGCAGACACCTTGATCATTTGAAATCCAGTATGAAACCTTTGTTTACATCTGATTGATATTTTTTATATTGGAAACGAAGTGATAATCCTTGGTTAGTTAACGCTGCTGAACTGCTTCGTCAATTGAAATGTAGTGGGAAAACTTGATTAGTTGACAACTGTTGCACACCTTAGCATCTTATAGCAGTAAGACACATTGTTTAGTTGAAAACTACTGAACACCTCGGTCATTTGAAAAGCAGTGAGGAACCTTGGTCAGTTGAAAATATTGTGATTTTTTTCATTAACGTAATTGATAAATATTCTATTAATAAAGTTCAAACAACATACTATATATTCGTCTATGGGGTTTTTTAGAAAATGGAGACATTTTCGTCAAACTTAAACTATTCTAAGTTAAAATGGAGTTGCTTCACAATGAAGTTAACCTCTAATTACCACAGCTAGGCCTTACAAAACCAGTATACATTCAGGTAGTTGATCCTATTGTTGTTTTAGTTTAGGCATTATTTTGTTCACAAAGACATTATTTGAGTTTACGAAAGTAGAAATTTTAATTATTGTTGTGTTTACACAACGCTATGACTTGCACACTTCCCAGTCTAGCTGTGTGTACGCTATACTAATCGCCGGGGAAACACATTATTCTAGACAATCTCGCCTGTTTCTATACTGAGCGCAGGGAACTAAACGAATAGATTACAAATTAGTACTCTAAAGATGTAAGGCTCAATATGCTGTCGCCTGTCGCAATCAAGTTGACTTGATTAAAAATGATATTTGTACACACAGTACATGAAGTGTTAAAGTACTATAGAGTGTTAAAGGGGTTAAAGCTTACAGTTGCGTCATTTTTCTTATCTGCTACCTCTTACATGTCAGGATTAACTTGTTTTAACGATGATGTTGTTCATCTACATAGAGTTACCTCGGTCATTTGCATAGATGAACTTTTGTAAATGTACACGTATGATGCTGTGAGAAACCATGGTTGACAACTGTTGCAAACCTTGGTTAGTTGATAACTGATGCACACCTTGATTAATTAAAACCTGGGCTATTTGAAATGTTAATGTTAGTTGACAACTTCTATACACCTCTGTCAAAATAAAAAAACTTGGTTAGTTGACTACTGGTGCACACCTTTATCATTTGAAGTGCAGTACTCATTCTGGGGGGGACCGTACACCTTGACCATTTCCAGTAAAAATTCTTTGTTGTACATGGATTGTAATGCAAGAGAAGTAGACACAAAATACGGAAATGCTATAGTAATTAGATTTTTCAATATTTGTTGTTAATCATTCAGAACTCTACAAGAGTGTCTCTAAGGTAAGTCCCTCACGTTTCCTTGTTAAATTCATTTTATGTGTGTATTCTATGATAGTACAAGTTTTACTTCACTCTGCGATTAATCTTTACTGGGAAAGATGCAGTTAAAAGAGTTATCATTTACAGGATCAATGTCATCACCTATGACTCATCCCACAGGATCAAGCTCAGAGCCTGAAACCTTGACAACACACTCGTATGCACTGGTGAATCTCAATTAAGACATATTATTACTTAATAATTGCATTTACCCCCACTGTTGTTATCAAAATTAAAGTTTTTAACAAGTAAATACCTAAACAAACATTTTTATTTTGGTTAAAGTTTTATGTTTTTTTTATCAAATTTATAATGCAGTACCAAAACTCATGTCGTACCAGTGCTCGTCCCGTACGGCATTGATCACAACAAAAGGCAAGGGTCAAGAGATACCACCAAGGTCACCGAATATCCTCCATCGTGCTTAGATACAGCTTTGAAAGGGATTAAGAAAACTCGACTAGTTGACACCTTGCTCGTTTGCATTGTTGAATCTCTTGACATGGCTTGATCAATTGACACCTTGATCATCCTTGACACTGCTGAACCCCTCGGTTTGCTGGAGCTAAAAAAATCTTGGGATCAATGACCATCATTGTTTTATTTCAACAAACGAGCTAATTGTTCCAAGCCACGGGAAAGTGATACCACAATGACTCATCCTGCAGGTTGTAACATAGATCAAAGACAGTATGTAGAAATACAACACCCTCGGAAAGGACTCATACCACATGAGTACGAACACGGTACTGATATGAGAGTTAGTACGCCAAACTACTGAAGACGTCTTGAAGAAAGAGGTACCACACAAATATGCACTGCACGTATCCGTACACGATCAATTTTAAAGCTAATTTATTTTTTAACAAAAACATAGGGGATCAAGGTCAGGCTTATGCCAGTTCAGCACCTATCCCTCTCACAAGAATAAGGACTAATCAACTGACACTGCTGTAGACCTTGGTCAATTGACAGTGGCTATAGTCAAGTTCGATTGGGCTGAGCTGTTTAACACTACCAGGCTACAATTAAGACAAGTTATTACTTGATGCTTGTATTTACTCCCACTGTTGATATGAAAATTAAAGAATACCCATGTATAATGAACTAGGTTACGCAAGTTTGCCTAGCATACAGGGACTGGAACACAAAGTTTGAATACGACTATTTTCCAAAAATGACATTATCAGGTTAATTAATTAGGTTGAGGAAGGGGTTAAGATCAATTACTTAACACCTAAATGCATTATTTTGTCAACAAAAAAGTTAACGGCAGGAAGGTGACACCTTGGTTGGCACCTTATATGAAGATTAATATTAATTTCTAAACCACTGCACGTTTAAATCTTGGGCAAGGTCTGATGTTGAGGTGGGAGACAATGTCTGGGGATCAATATCTCGACAAACGAACTAACCATTCCCAAGCAGCAAAAGGCCTTATTATTTACTTAATTATATTTTTTGTTTTCAGGTTAAGGATAGGGTTAAGTTCAAACTCGTCGTTTCGTTAGCCGAGAGGCTAGGACACTCAGGGAAAAAGATATTTGACGTCATCAGGTATATTAAATAAATTAAGAAAGGGTTGAGGGAATGGTTAAACAAGAATTGAGATCAATGACCTAGCATATGGCAATTCCATGCCTAAAGGCATTATTTTGTCAACAAAAAAGATCCGAGCAATTAGACTAACGACAGGTTCAGAAATGACATCATCAGGTTAATTGATTAGGTTAAGGAAGGGTTGAGGAAGGAATTAAGGTAGGATTGAGATCAATGACCCAGCTCACAACACGCCTAAAAACATTATTTTAACAACAAAGAAGGCTATCAGGAACGGGACTAGTTAAGCGGTTGCGAAAGGGATTACGAAAAGAGTGTCGCGAAAAAAGCCCCCAGCGAAAAAAGCGCTCAACGAAATAAACGCCCAGCAGGAAAAGAAAATACCCACGCCTGGGTATAGAACTCTGTTCCTCTTACGGGTGTTTGAACGTATTCGAATGTCTGAGTCTGATTTCCATCACTTTTATCCAGGCTTTGGACTGGCTAAATGATAGTTATACATTTCTATCATTCAGGCGTGTTCAAAGTCAGCCTTGGGAAAGCTTCGTTAATTTTTTTTATATTTAGGTGTTAAAATTGATTTATTTCTTTTGATTTTTTCATAACTGTTTTCTTAAAGCTTGCGTAGGTATTAGAGAGTGCAGAGACAAGCTTATATCACAAGTTTCTTCAAATTTCTTGATTGTTTTATTTACATTTTCTTTTACTTAAGTTTTCTTCGCTCTCTTTCCAGCTACAATTGAATTTTCATAAAAATGCACGCCGAGTTTTCGGCTTCAGTCGTTAAGCAATGGATCAGGTCTTTGATTTTGGGATGAGATCTTTGAAACATACAATTAAGGCTTATTGACCCAACCTTCAATAGAATTTTTGGTACTATGTCACCTATTGTAGCAATTCAATAGCTTTATATCGTTTTGCTTACTTTCCATCAAATTTTTAACGAAATAATTAAAAAAAACTCTTTCAGTTTCTCATTTTCTGGTGTTTAAGAACATATTTACAACCACTCATCGATGACATTCACGTGCTTGAGAAACGCAAGACATGCACACATTTTTATAAGTGTGTGAACTACTTCGTTTTCGTTGTAGTCCCGCATAAGGCACAGATCTTGCATTTTTCGCCATAAACATTTTTTTCATGTTGAAGTAATATCCCTTTACTTCTACTGTCGAGAAAACTTCTTTCAGAGCCGATATTACTGCAGTCTCAAAATCTGCATTTACTTGTTGCCAGTTAGGTATAACTTGAAGTATTAGCTGAAAAAGCTCAAACGGAGGAAAAGCCACTGGATATATGTTTGTTTCTTCGACCGAACTACCGAAATCAGCGTTGATACTGTAAATGTGTGAAAATCGTTTACTAGAGATTTTGAAAAAGACTTCACATAATGACAATCCGTTTCTTCCTAACTTCCCACTGACAATCATAATTCTGTCACCTGCTTTTTCATTCACTAGTAGAAAGCAGCTGACATCTTTCATTGTCAGAATCTCGTCGTCAAACATTATGTCATCGCGATTCTCTGGTTCTGAATTATTTCCTTGTCCTTACTCTTTGCTGTTGCAGAACTTTCTTTGTAGTAAGCGGAGCTGGACTCTCTGTTACGAATTCGTAGCCTCTGTTGTGAAGCTCACCTAACTCCTGATTGTAGATTTTTGAGACAGCCGTGTCTTCTTCCCAGGCCCGCTTCTTCGCGGGCCTTTTCTTTACCTTCAAACGTGCCTCATCTGAAGCACCACATTGATGTTCACTTGTAGCCAAGACCTCTACATTTTTACTTTTCTTGTCACCTCGACACCTTTGTGACAGAATATAGTTCTCTCCAAATTTTGGCGTTTAAAGTTGTAAGAGTAGCCGTCATAAAGGGCGCACTGCTTACCTTTGTTAGTTGCAGTAAGTTCCATTATAGAATACAAACTGATTGCACAAACAAATATAGCACTGAATTAGCCACACTTCGCACCTAGACGCACGATCTTCACACAAAGAAGGTTACAGCAACAGTGGCTACAGTCAGTTAACCGGTCACCACGCCATTAAAGGGGACAGAAATCCCTGGTTCAATGACCTTTGGCTTTGGTGGATGGGGGGGGTCAGGTTGGTTGGGCGCGTATATCGACATTTTGTGTTAGGCGCTTATATCGACATTTTGTGTTGGGCGCTTTTTTTGTTGAGCGAATATTTCGCTGGGCGCTTTTTTTGTACATTCTACGAAAAGGTGTAGATCAATGGCCTAGCACACAACACCCCTAAAGCCATTATTTTGTCTACAAAGACGATCCGAGTCAATAGACTAACGACAGAAAGTAAATCACTTAGTACAATAAAAACGTCTCTGTCTTTTTTAAGTTTGCATTGAAGCTAGCGTACAGGGATTGGAACACAAAATTCGAATACGACTCAGGTAAAACGATTTTTGACATAATGAGGTATATTAATTAGGTTGTCGAAGGGTGGAAGTCAATGACCACCTGAGGGAGAAAAGAGTTGAGATCAATGACTGTATGAGCCAACTCCATACACTGTACAAACTATCACGCTTAAAGGTATTATTTTGGCAACAAAGAATGCTAACGACATGGAAGCCTTGTGAACACAAGGTTCGAGTACGATGATTTTTCATCATCAGGTTAATTAATTAGGTTGAGAAAGGTGCTAAGATCAATAACCTAACAGTTTTAAAACACATCAAGCCTTAAGATATTATTTTGTCAATAAAGAAGGCTAGCGACAAAAATGCCTTGGTAACACAAGATTCGAATAGGACGAATCTTCAGAAAGGACATAATCAGGTTAATAATTAGGTTAAGGAAGGTTTGATTAAGGGGTTAAGATCAATGGCCTAACACACAACAAGCTTAAAGGCATTATTTTGTCAACAAAGAAGGCTTAAACGATTAAGCTAACGACAGGAAGTAAACAAGTTTTAATAGTACTATTAAAGCATGTCTGTCGTTTTGTCAGCCGAGAGGATCCAAGGTTCCGACTCAGAAATAACGTCGTCAGGTAAATAGATTAAGTAGGAGTTACCGGTCATTACCGCCTAAGGGTTGCCTTTTTTAAGGAAAGAATTAATGACCGTTCGAGGGTTAGGTTTTTGTAAGTGGCCTGTCTCGGCCATCACTTGCTCGACTGACGACTATTGTTTACGCCCCTTGAAACAGGTGTAGAATAATGGATTGAGAAGAGATATAACGACACCTAGAGCTACAAGCATGGGAAAAATATGGTGTCGTGGGACAATGTGCATACCAGAAGTACACCAATTCACTAATAGTTTTGTATGAAGGAGTCTACCAGTTTAGACCCTTGAAAAAGATGTAGAATAATGGATTAAGGAAGAGAAACAATATCCCCTTAGTGCTACAAGCATGAGAAAAAATGTGTCGTGGGACAATGTGCATACCAGAAGCACACCAAATCGCCAATAGAATTGTAAGCAGGCGTCTACTGGATACGCCCCATGAAATAGGTAGAACATATGTGGAATAACCGATAGAGAAAGAACTATAATGGGCCCCGGTGCTATAAACAAGGGAAAAATATGGTGTCGCGGGGCAATGTGCATACCAGAAGTACACCAATATAATAATGGAATCGTAAGAATGCGTTTACCGGTTACTCATTGGGAAAATATGGTGTACGAGGCAATATGCACCCTGAAGTACACTAAATTGCTAATAAAATTGTAAGAAGGCATCTGCCAGTTACGCCCTACGAAATAGGTAGAACATATGTGGAATGACGGATTGAAGAGGAGATATAATTTGACCTATGTTATGAACATGGGATAAATATGACGATGCATTCAATTATTGTTGAATCCTGAATATTAATACCTGAAGTATACTAATTCTATAACAGAATCGTAAGAAGGCGTTACCGGTAAATGTATACAATAAATTGAGGATGAGATATAATGTACTCTGATACTATAAAAATAGGTAAAATGTGGTATCTCGGGGCAATGTATATACCAGAAGTACACCAATTCACTATTGGAATCGTAAGAATGCATCTACTAGTTACGCCCAATGAAATCGGTAGAACATGTGTGGAATAACAGATTAAGGGAGTGATATAATGTTCCCTGGCGCTATAAACATGGATTAATTAGGGTGTTGTGGGTAATATACATACCTGAAGTATACTAATTAGGTAATACAATCGTGAATAGTAGTCTACCAGTTACGTGTCATGAAATACACAGAACATGCGTGGGGAAACAAATTGAGAAAGATATACTCGTATATAATGTCTCCTGGTGATATAAACATGGCAAAATTAAATGTGTCGCTGGGCAATAAATATGGATATTAAAATTACAGCAATTCACTAATACAAATGTAAGAAGGGGACTACCGGTTACGCCCCACGAAGTAGGTAGAACATATGTGGAATGACGGATTAGGGACGAGACATAATTTGACCTAGGTCATAAACATGGGATAAATATGGTGACGTGTTGCAATATTAATATCTGAAGTACACTAATGCTCTAATAGAATAGTAAGAAGGCATCTACCAGTTTCGCCCCTTGAAATAGGTGTAGAATAAGGGATCGAAGAAGAGATATATTGACACCTAGTTCTATAAGCATGGAAGAAATATGGTATTGCGGGGCAATGTGCATACAAGAAGTACAAGAATTCACTAATAGAATCGAAAAGAGTCGACCAGTTTCGCCTCTTGAAATAGGTGTAGAATAAAGAATTGAGGAAGAGATATAATATGCCCTTGTGCTTTAAACATGGCATAAGAATGGGGTCGTGGTTCAATATTAATACGTGAAGTACAAAATTCTTGAACAGAATGTTAAGAAGGCGTCTTCCGATTACGCCACATGAAATATGTATTACATATGAAAATAACGGATTGAGGAAGAGATTACAATGTACTCTGGTGGTATAAACATGGGGAAAATCTGGTGTCATGGAGCCATGTGGATACCTCAAGACACAAATTCGCTAATAGAATCGTAAGAAGGCGTCTAGTTGATACGACTTATGAAATCGCTGTAGAATAGCGGATTGAGGAAGATATATAATCTTCCCTGGTGCTACAAACATCGAAATATAATGGTGTCGCGGGGCAATGTGCATACCAGAAGTATACCACTTTACTAATGGAATCGTAAGAAGATGTCTAACGGTTACGCCTGATGAGGTAGGTGTAGAATAACGGATTGCTGTTATTTGTTGTTTTCGTGTCCATGGAACTCCAGACAACATCGAAAGTCTGGACAATAGCGGCCACCAGCTCTGCCTCCTTTTGGCTAAAGATAATAGCTTTCAGATGATCTTCATACGTCACCATTCCCAACTTCAAAGTTCTCCGTGAGTGCCGGGCACTCGAAAATGTGTCTCGGTGTTAGGCTGACATCCCGACAGTTCCTGCAGGTAACGTATGTCCTGATCTTGTCTGGGAGAATCTTCATGCCTCCGATATGATTGGTTCTTGACAATGACAATGATTGGTTGACAATGACAGATATAAAATTTCTGGTGCAGTTGAAGACAGTGTTAAGTGGTCTCCTAAAGGATTGAGGTAAGAGTTTGTTTCGTGCCACTGTGTTCGCATCTCCAAATGTAATGGTGTTATTGTTTTCATGGTATTCTTTGGCACATGAGTTGGAAACTCATTGCCTTTACGTATGCAAGAATCCATTGTAGATGGCATGATGTCCCCTTACAGTGCAGACTCTCAAGAAATATATTTAAGACAGAGGTGATGTTTGTGTCTCCATTCGTTATTGGTTCTAAGGCCATTTTACAGCCAGAGAAAATAACTATCCCGTCTGTTAGGCCTGAAACTATGGAGTCATTTTAATAGAGAGTGACAGCTTCCTTAATCACCAAAAGATCGCTGATGAAATTTGAAGCAACCAGGCCTGTATTCTTTTTGTACTTGCATTTCCTTCCATCGGGAAGAAGAAAGAGGATGTCTGGACCTTCCATATTGAGGAGTTTATCTGAGGAACCATCAGTGTGTACCAAGTTACCATGGGAGAGCTTTTCAATAGTTTCAAGGCCTTTTTGTTTAAGAATATTTGGATCTTCGTTTTTGAGAAAGGCAGCAATAGGTTCAAGCTAATCCTCGTTTCTCTTGGGGGTTTTCTGGGAAATAGGTCCTCCTGAAGAAACAGCAGGGAGGAATGTTCTAAATTAATTCTTCTTCTGATGTCTCGATCAAGCTGGAGAATAGAGGATCTTTTGGTCTGGATGATCCTTTCCATTCATTGAATACCCTGGTTGAGATATGATCCATGTTGCTACTGTGGAGTCTATTGGTGAATTTGATAGCGGAAAGACTACGTCTGCTGTCAAGAGTAGGGAAGCCACATTCTTGTTCAGCCTTTTATATTTGGTTGAAGAAACTGCCCCTATAATAATTTTTGACTCTTTGTGGTGGACCGAGTCTATTTCCGAATATGTAGTGCTTGGATTCTAAATCGAGGTCGTGTACTCAAGCACAGGTCTAATGGTGGTGCAATACGTGCTTTTTACAGTAGCAGGTTTTGATGACCACATAGTTTTCTTTGAATGTTAAACTTTCTTATGGTTTTGTTAGCAGTGTTTTCGACATGCTTTGTGAAGTGAAGTTCAGGATCCAGAGCAACGTAAAAATAAATAGGAAAATCAAGATCCTCCGCCCATGTCGCAATGTTCCTCAGCGTTTAGGGCCACTTCAGATATTGTTAAATCTTTGAGAGTGTGCCAGATT
Organism: Prosapia bicincta; assembly: GCA_036971475.1. NCBI lineage: Eukaryota > Metazoa > Arthropoda > Insecta > Hemiptera > Cercopidae > Prosapia > Prosapia bicincta. Next base: position 88,131,700 of record JBAIZL010000001.1, on the reverse strand, counting down.
GCAATGTCATCAGCGTAGCAGGCAATTTTGGTATCTGAATAAATATAGGAGTGAATTATATTCATGTAAACGAGAAACAAAAAGACCGACTACGGACTGAGCCCTTAGGTACTCCAGCTCATAATCTACGCAACTTCGAGTATACACCATTGAACTTTACAGAGAATCTCCTACCTCTGAGAAAATCGTTGATTCATATCAGTGTATTTCCTTTTATCACAGTCCTGGGAATAATGATCACAAGTTTTTGCCGCCAGACACTGTAAAAGTCGCAGATAGATCCAAAAATACCGCTACAGATTTTCTGTGAGGTTTTTTCTGAAAGCCATTTATTATTGATTGACTTGGGTAAAAACAGTTGATCCACAGTGGTATGTTTTGCTCGAGAAGCAGTTTGGTAAAAGTGGAGTAGTATGTGCTCTACAAGATAGTCCATAAGTCGACAGTGGATAATACGTTCCATAAGTTTACAGAGGATGCAGGTTAGAGAGATAGGTCTATAATTTTTACAGTTAGTGGGATCCTATCCTGGCTTAAGGATTGGGATACTTCTTCAAGATCTTGGGCAATTTACCAGAGCACCAGAAGACATTAAATATTTCAAGGAAGAATCTCTTTGCATTTTCACCAAAGTGAATTGTCATTTCCCCGTAGATGACATCAGGTCCTAAAGACTTTTATGAATTTAAGCGATGAATAGCAGATTTCAGTTCTTCAAGAGTAAGATCGGAGGTGAAAATTTAGTCCTCAGTTATCTTTCTGTTATTTCTAATAACTGATTTATATAATTTATTTTGCGATATCTTCTGTTGTAAAGCTTAAATTGCTTTCTACTTCATATTGCATCGCAAGCATGTTTGCAGCTTCTTCATTAGTTCTAGCAAGTTCACCATCAATTGAGAGGACATTTGAATGAAGGTTTCCCGGTATAGGATTACTGAAGTTATTTAGAATCCTAATCAAGTTTCAGTATTGAGATGTCCCTTTTCTCGAGTCTAGTCTACTGCACAGCTCGGCCCATTTTTCTTGCTTGCAGACAGAGATCTGCTCTTCCATTTTGTGGCTGGTTTCCACAAGCTTGTGCCTAAGCTAATCACTATTATTCTTCTGTAGTTTTTGAGTAATAGAATATCTCTCATATATATGAGATCTACAATATTATGATTTTTCCAAAACGGTATCCAGTAATCTTTACCTTTTCCTCTTTGCATGTTGTGTTTTGCTGATTTTTGAATGTGCCTGGTGAACAGCAAGAGGAGTTTTTCTACATCTTTGGGTTCAGGCAAACCAAAACAGTTGAGTTCCAATTCTGACGTGAATCCGACCGAGTCAGCTTGGCAGAAGTTTCATGAGTGCTTTACTTGCGAAGGGCATTCTTGTTCCATTCAGAATCGTGGTGAGTAGCGGATTATGATCACTGATAGCTGACTCAAAAACTTGCCAGCTAGTTTTATCAGTAGATGGATAACTAATGATTTCGCTGGGTAATAAGAATACTTGAAGTACATTCATTCGCTAATAGAATTGTAAGAAGGCATCTATGGGTTACGCCCAATGAAATAGGTAGAACATATGTGGAATAACGGATTGAGAAAGAGGTATATAGTCTTCAGGTGCTATAAGCATGGAAAATGTATGGTATTACGGGGCAATATATATACCAGAAATACAGCAACTCAGTAATAGAATAGTAAGAAGGAGTCTGCTGGTTACGCTACATGAAATAGGTAGAACATATGTGGAATAACGGATTGAGGTAGAAATATACTGTGCCCTGGTGCTATGAACATGGTATAAATATGGGGTCAAGGGGCAATATGCATACAAGAAGTACACTAATTCGCTAACATTATCGTAAGAAGGAGTCTGCCGCTTACACCTGGTGAAATACGTGGAACATATGTGAACTAACGGATTGAGGAAGAGATATAATGTACCTTAGTGCTATAAACATGGGAAAATATGGTGTTGCGGAGCAATGACCGTACCAGAAGTACACAAATTCACTAAGAGAATCGTAAGACGGCGTTTACCGGTTACACCCCTTGAAATAGATGTAAAATAACAAATTAAGGAAGAGATATAATGTTCCTTTAGTGCTATAAACACTCTAAACTTATGGTGTCATGAGCAATGTCTCTTGGTGCTATAAACATGGGAAAAGTATAGTGTCGCAGGACAATATGCATACCTGAAGTACACAAAATCGTTAATAGAAACCTAAGAAAGCCTCTACCGGCTACGCAACTTAAAATAGGTGTAGAAATTCGAATTGAGGAAGAGTCATAATGTTTCCTAGTGCTACAAGCATGGGATAATTATGGTGTCGTGGGGCAAAGTGCATACCAGAATTGGACCAATTCACTAATAGAATCATAAGAAGTAGTCTCTCTTGAGCCACATAAAATAGGTAGAACATATGTGGAATAACAAATTGAGGAAGAGGTCTAACATAAGTAGTAAGGGAAAACAGTTTTCTCAAAATTTACAATTTAAAGAACACGAAAAAAATGTTAAAAAAGATAACAACGTTTAGGAGGTTTCCATATTCACTAGAACGTGACATTCAGTTTCCTTTTCTCGGCTCTGTGAATTTCCGTAATGATTTTGTGGAATACTTTTTTTTCTGAGCAAGCATTTCCACTGCTGGTCCGAAAATTGTTTCTTAACCCGAGCTGCTGTTTCTTACAGAAGTTGACGCACTACTGAAAGATTTCCCGTTCTGTTTACCTCCTTATTGTGGGGTCTTAGAATAGGATGACAGTAGATATGCTTTTCCGACCTTGCTAACAAATAAATGTGGGGAATTTTCCGGTTGAGTTATCTGGTGTCGCGTGGTAATATACATACTTGAAGAAGGCGTCTACCGGATACACCCAATGAAATACATGTAGAATAATTGATTGAGGAAGAGATATAATGTCCATTGGTGCTATAAACATGGGAAAGATATGGTGTCACGGGGCAATAATCGCACCAGAAGTACACCAATTCAGTAACAGAATCATAAGACGGCATATACCGGTTACGCCCCATGAAATCGGTAGAACATATGTGGAATAACGGATTGAGGAGTGAGCACTTTTGGTAGCAAAAAGTACTTTCTTAGTGAAGTATTTATATATTCAAGTAATCTATAACTGTTATTATAGAGTGAATGGTTTGTGTGTGGTCTAGTTCACTTCCCTCTACCACTGCACGTTTGGTAGCAAAAAGAAGTTTCTTAATGAAGTATATAATTATTCAAGTAATCTATAACTGTTATGATAGAGTGAATGGTTTGTGTGTGGTCTAGTTCACTTCCCTCTATCACTGCATGTTTGGTAGCAAAAAGAAGTTTCTTAATGAAGTATATAATTATTCAAGTAATCTATAACTGGTATGATAAAGTGAATGGTTTGTGTGTGGTCTAGTTCACTTCCCTCTATCACTGCATGTTTGGTAGCAAAAAGAAGTTTCTTAATGAAGTATATAATTATTCAAGTAATCTATAACTGGTATGATAAAGTGAATGGTTTGTGTGTGGTCTAGTTCACTTCCCTCTATCACTGCATGTTTGGTAGCAAAAAGAAGTTTCTTAATGAAGTATATAATTATTCAAGTAATCTATAACTGTTATGATAGAGTGAATAGTTTGTGTGTGGTCTAGTTCACTTCCCTCTACCACTGCACGTTTGGTAGCAAAAAGGAGTTTCTTAATGAAGTATATAATTATTCAAGTAATCTATAACTGGTATGATAGAGTGAATGGTTTGTATGTGGTCTAGTTCACTTCCCTCTATCACTGCATGTTTGGTAGCAAAAAGGAGTTTCTTAATGAAGTATATAATTATTCAAGTAATCTATAACTGGTATGATAAAGTGACTGGTTTGTATGTGGTCTAGTTCACTTCCCTCTATCACTGCATGTTTGGTAGCAAAAAGGAGTTTCTTAATGAAGTATATAATTATTCAAGTAATCTATAACTAAACACTTTTAAATGTTTTTAACTTGCCTATAGTAGCAGTTACTTTGTTTGTTGAGGATGGCTGTTTCGGGAGATGTGTCCCTTTTGTCAACTCAGACAGTAACTAAGGGAGCGAAGTAAATGCTACTATAGGCAAGTTTAAAACATTTAAAAGTGTTTAGTGATTACTAGTAGTTCACGTGAAGATGGAATCAACAAATGTTAATCTATAACTGTTATGATGGAGTGACTGGTTTGTCTGGTGAGGTTCACTTCCCTCTACCACTGCACGTTTGGTAGCAAAAAGGAGTTTCTTAGTGAAGTATATAATTATTCAAGTAATCTATAATTGTTATGACAGAGTGAATGGTTTGTATGTGGTCTAGTTCACTTTCTTTTACCACTGCATGTTACTCAACGAACAATCGTTTCTTACTTCCGTATTTATTTATTGAAGTAATCTGTAATGGTTATGACAAATTTAATGTTTAGCTTTTCCTAGTTCACTTTCCTGTCCATTGCAAGATGGGCAGCAAATGATAGTCTCTTAGTAAAATATAGATTTTTTCAAGTATTATAACTGTTAGTACAGGTTGCGTAGTCTAGTTCTCTTCCCTCTATCACTGAATGATAGTTTCTTAGTGAAGTATTTATTTTTTCAGGTAATCAATAATTGTTATGACAGGGTGAATGGTTTGTGTGGTTAAGTTCACTTGTCTCTAGCACTGCATGTTAGGTAGCAAATGGTAGTTCCTTAGTTAGATATTTTTTTTATTCAAGTAAACTATAATTGTTACGGCAAGTGAATAGTTTGTATGGTCTAGCTCACTTACCTCTACCACTGCATGTTATGTAGCAAAAGATGTTTTCTTGGTAAAGTATTTATTTACTAAAGTAATGTATAATTGTTATGGCAAGTGAATAGTTTGTATGGTCTAGCTCACTTACCTCTACCACTGCATGTTATGTAGCAAAAGATGTTTTCTTGGTAAAGTATTTATTTATTCAAGTAATCTATGATTGTTATGCAAGTGAATAGTTTGTATGGTCTAGCTCACTTACCTCTACCACTGCATGTTATGTAGCAAAAGATGTTTTCTTGGTAAAGTATTTATTTATTCAAGTAATCTATAATTGTTATGGCAAGTGAATAGATCGCATGGTCTAGCTCACTTACCTCTACCACTGCATGTTATGTAGCAAAAGATGGTTTCTTGGTAAAGTGTTTGTCTAGAGTAAATGGTTTGTTTGGTCTAGTTTACTTCCATCTGCCACTACATGTTAGGTATGACAAATTTGTTCCCTAGTTTAGTATTTATTATTTCAAGCAACCAATAATCGATATTACAAAGTGTACTTCGTGCATAGTCTGATGTTCTTCCATCTGCCCTTGCGTATATTGTGGCAAAGGTAGTATCCTAGTATAGTGTTCATTTAATTAAGTATTCTATAGTTGCTAAGAGAGAGTTAATATATATATATATATATATATATATATATATATATATATATATATATATATATATATATATATATATATATGTAAAATATCAAATAGGTTTTCCTGTTAGAATTATTTTCAAGATTAAATAATATACACTAATTACAGGAATTAATTTATTGAATAATACACTCAAAGCCTTTCGTTGGTTGATATTACCAACATCCTCAGGAATTACTAAGAATGACAAAAAAACTGTCTAACAAATATGAAGTTACTAGATCCACATATAGTATCCACAATATCTAGTAACTTCATATTTGTTAGACAGTTTTTTTGTCATTCTTAGTAATTCCTGAGGATGTTGGTAATGTCAACCAACGAAAGGCTTTGAGTATATTATTCAATAAATTAATTCCTGTAATTAGTGTATATTATTTAATCTTGAATATATATATATATATATATATATATATATATATATATATATATATATATATGAAGTTAATATATTACTATTGTAAGTAATTTTTACTTATAAATAAAATTACTTACAATAATAATATATTAACTTCATAAAGTCAGTGCAACGGAAAAACAATGGATAACGTAATATATATATATATATATATATATATATATATATATATATACACACATATATACATATTTATTATTTTTTTAAAAAATATATGAAATTACAAGCCTAATTAATTTTGATTTGAATAATTCGGATAGTATAAATTGATTCTTTTCTATATTAATGTTTTCATTGTTAAATAAATTATTTTTAATTTATGTTCTATGTATGTACATTTTAATATGTACGAGGGTAAGTCAATAATTATCCGCAATATAGTTATAAAATTTTATTGAAATCAAATAGGAAACTTACAAGTACATCATTTTTCGACATAGTCCCCTTGCTTTTCATCGCACTTGGTCCAACGTTGTTCAAGTTTCCTGATGCCCTCGTGGAAGAAGGTTTTGGGTTGAGATGCGAGCCAGGAATGCACCGCTTCTTTCAATGCTTCGTCTGTCGTAAATCGACGGCCCCTAATTGCCTCTTTGAGTGGACCAAACAAGTAAAAATCAGATGGAGCGAGATCGGGACTATATGGAGGATGATCCAGTACTTCAAAATTGAGTTTCTGAAGCGTTTCTGCAGTGTGGGCAGCTGTATGCGGACGGGCATTGTCGTGCAACAACACAACGCATTTTGACAGCAGTCCTCGGCGTTTGCTACGAATTATTGTTTATTGTTGTGCCCCTTTCCTGATAATGTTCCAGTAATGGACCTTGTGAATCCCAAAAAACCGTAAGCATAAGTTTCCCTGCGGACGGTTGGGTTTTGAATTTTTTCTTGCACGGCGAATTTGGATGTTTCCATTCCATACTCTGCCGTTTACTCTCCGGCTCGTAATGATGGATCCATGTTTCGTCACCAGTAACGATCCTGTTTAAGAAGTTGTCCCGTTCGTTAACATAGCGATCCAAATGTTTTTTGCACACGTCCAAGCGTGTTTGTTTATGCAACTGTGTCAGTTGTTTTGGAACCCATCTTGCACAAACTTTATGAAACCCAAGTCTGCTGTAAATGATTTCGTAGGCAGAACCGTGGCTAATTTGCAGACGATTTGCCACGTCGTCAACAGTTATCCGTCTGTCTGAGAGAATCATTTCATGTGAACGCTCAATGTTTTCCTCGTTTATGGCGGTAACTGGTCGTCCAGCTCCTTCATTTTGCGTAACACTTGTGCAACCATTTTTGAATTTTTCAATCCATCCATAGACACTCCGTTGTGGCAAACAATTGTTCCCGTACTGTACCAAAAGTCTTCGATGAATTTCGGCCCCTGATACACCTTCCGACCACAAAAAACGGATCACTGAACGTTGCTCTTCTTTGGTGCAAATAGAAAGTGGAGCGGCCATTATTAACAGCACGGCAGCGATAACGAAACTAACCTAGCAGCTTGTAACGTGCATAGACATAACAACGAATAAACAAAGCATGCGTCATCAACGCAAAAGGACAGTACTGCCAACGTAAACAAAAATATACCTATATTGCGGATAATATTTGACTTACCCTCGTATATATATCAGGGGAATTAGGGTGATTATTTATAGAGAGAATGCCATTTTTTAAAGCATATTGACCAGTCTATCGATATTTTTAAAATCGAGTCCACTAGTTAGTTATGCTATTTATGTTATATATTATTTCAGACCTAAATTAATAACTTAACAACTTTTAGGTTGTGAAAATAAATTGTAATTTCTCACAAAATTATTATTATTTCATTTTTATCTCTCAATAAAACTTCAAAAATATTAGACATGTATATATTTTTCATTTATACAAGAAAATAAACAGAATTACAGTGTCTAAAAATTATGTATCCTCTTAAGAGATAAATAAAAAATATCAGAAAATAATAATAAATCAACAGATAGACTCCCAATTTCAAAATTATTTATTCATTTTAACATTAGTTTATGACTATCCGAACTCTAACTAAAGTTCGGATAGTCATAAACTAATGTTAAAGTGATTAATTAAGATTTGTTGATTCCATCTTCGCGTGAGTTACTACGGTCTGAGTTGACAAAGGGACACATCTCCCGAAACGACCGTCCTCAACATGCAAAGTAAGTGCTACTATAGGCAAGTTTAAAACATTTTCAAAGTGTAAGTGATTAATTAAGATTAGCTGACTGTAAGAGTTCAAAATTATGTATGCAATGTCATGACAGAAGGTCAATCATATGAAACAGAAATAACCTTATTAATTTTATGGTTTTAATAACAGATTTAGCCCAAATGTTACCAGGGAGAAAAGCAAAATGCAGTTGTTATTCCTTCATTAAATTGACTTTTGGTAGGATTTTCCTGAAATGATCTCTCTGTAATTTTGATACTGAAAAATCACAAGCACCCCAAAGATTCTACAGTCTTTCTTCTTTAAAACTAATCAAATATTGGTTATAGTTGTCAAAATAAACAAAACATTACTGCAATCTGTGTAGTATAATATAAATCTGTGCTTCAAACAATTTTAAAACTCAAAATTTTATTATTTTTCAAAATTTTTTTTAAATTTAGAATTTATTGTATTATTATTTTAGTAAGTTGACGTTGGATATCTTGTTTTCACTCGATAGGCTTGGCTACGCCTTGGTTATGAGGTGTGGGGCTGCTGCAGTTGGAGTGGGGATAAGTATTTACGTAGATTATAAATAAGGTATTTTTGTAGAGTTAATCAGTCTTTGTATGTTTTCCCTCTGAGGATGGTTACATGGTAACTGAAATGTACATAAGGGTAAAATAAAGAAAGTTTGTGGTTAAGAGGTTTTTGTGTATTTATTAAATAAACTGTGATTAAAAACTATATATGAGGGTTTTTTAAAAATATGTTGAATAAAGGTCAATCAATAATCGTCAAGTTTCAGCAAAAGTCTCACTAATTTCCAGGTTTTGAGTATTCTACTTTTATCAGAAATGTTTGTATTTTAGTTGTATAGGATATCTGAAATTCATTAACTCAAAAGAAGATGGAATTGATAGGAAAGGTAGAAGTTTACTGTACTCAACATATTTTCATAGTTTTCAGAAAAAATATAGAATACAACATAAATTGTTAATGTTTTAAAATTGTAAAAAACGTGAATGCACTGAATAAAAACTTTAAAAACACTTTTTATTTTGCAGTGGTGTCTCATAAAGGATCGTTGTCAAATTATTTTTAGGTTTTAAAGTGCACCCACTAAGTCTAAATGAAGAAACAGGATGAGACTTGTGTTCACCACAACAATTGTTTTTGTAATTATACAAAAATTTTTGTCAATCAGTGCTATTTTTCTTTCATTTCCTTTTTAACTGATTTCTTAAAGGACAGTTGCATACAAATTATTAGTACTTATATTTTTATTATTCAATACTATTTTCATTAAAACTTTTTACATCCATTATAAAACAATTTAAAATGTCAAAATAAATTAATATAAAAATGTATTTAACTTTTTAATAAATTTTGTCTTTAAAAAAATACTACATAAAATATTCAACTTTTTTTTTAGTAGTATCTAAAACACATTCAATGCTGGTTGGAATTTAAGGAAATACCATAAACACTGGATTATTTTTACTAGAAAGGTAACGGCATTTTGGTTGATGATAAATAATAATTACAAAATAAGGGGTGACACAAAAGTATATTGTTTCAAGTGCAACCTAACAGTTAAATCAAAATAATGAAACCGAGGAAAGATTCAACAATACTCATGTTCTAAACCATTACTGAAACTTAGGTTTACAAATTTTGAGTATAACACCAATTATTAAATCACTTTAACATTTGGACAAAATTAAAACACACTGACAAAGAGCAGTAACGTTTTTGTCTTGCTTGAAACACTATTTGTTGACTTCTAGCAATAATTCTTAGAAACGGACTATGCAAAATCTGAGATCAAGCTGAATAAAATAATCTCTAAAAGGAATTTTTACAACAATATTTAGAGGAAATACCAGGATAAACAGTTTTGCTTGTTGAGAAAGGCATGATTAAACTGTTGGCTGCAACTCTAGGCATGGTGTTACTATTTGCTGCCTCAGCCAAAATATAAAATTATATTTGTTGATTCCATCTTCACGTGAGCTACTAGTTTTCACTAAACACTTGTTAGGGTCTGAGTTGACAATGGGACACATCTCCCAAAACGGTGTCTTCAACAAATATATTAAAATATGTATACTTTTCAAGAGAAGGAATAGATAAAGAGTATATAATGATCAAAACTGACTAAATTTTCTTATTATTTCACTATGTAATCTAAACTCTAAAAAAAGGGCGAGTTTGAGGGTGTAAAATCCAAGTCAGCAACGATAATCAATTCTTGAATTTTGTAGTCTATTACGTTTGGTGAATCTTAATTAATCACTTTAACATTTAATTATATTCAATTATTTTTAATATACATCTAATGAATAAATTTGCATAATTTGCTAATTAGTTAGTACCAAGAATACAGTACTTAACAAAGATCCATTTAAGTAACAAATTTGCTTGCTAAAGCTAGCCTTGCTGCAAATCTTATTTCACAAATAATTTTCAAACATAAAAATCTACTTGTTATTAAAATGGGACCAGCATTTGATGTAGTCTCATTTTATTTGACAAATCTGTAGCTGAACAATAAAAACCATTCAATTTTGTAGGATACTATGAATAAGTGAGATACACACACACAAACACACACTGCAATATGTAATTATGCCAGTGCAAGGCTAAGAAAAAAAAATTATTTCCTAAATTTTGTAAAATAAATTTTTAATTTTAAATATGACATAAAAATCTAAATAAAATAATAAATATATAGAGTGAAGAAAATAGATACATCATATCAAATAAGTAAAATTGTAACTAATTAGTAAATTTGACATCGCAAGTGAGAAAATCGAAAAGTTGATAAAGAAATAGAACTGAAAATACTCTTATGAACTAAACAACCTATAACAACCGTTAACATTTTTATAGAATAAGAAAGTGTTATAAAAGCTATGTGTTCATTAGAACAATACAATTAATTTAATTACAAAAACCGGGAGAAATTAATGAACAAGGACAAATTTAAATTTAAGGGTTGAACAAGGAAGACAGTTTAAAAAATTGACACCCGTTACTTCAAACTAAATAATGTAAATAATTAATTTACAGCTTACAATAGTTTCTGCTGTCCAAGGACATAAAGTATCAAAAAAAAGAACATGTCCTACTACCAACAAGATCTGCAGTTCAGGAGCAAAAAGAGACAAAAACAGTGCAAAATATTGGCCAGTAATTTTTAAGTTATTCATTAAAAAATGTTTCAAAATGAAAATTTAACAAACATAATCCATGACTTTACTCTATGAAATTTTGTGAATTAAATCTTAAAAAGTAAATTATTTAGTTTTATTGTTCAAAAGACTTTTAATATCACAGAATAAGTTAATTTTAAAAAGGGTAAAATAAGGCAATTTTTTAATATAATTATGTTATTTCTATTTGAAAAGATATAACTATGTAAGTAATTATTGTGTAACTAAGTGAATATTTTAGAATTTACTTGCTGACAAATTTTGAAACAATCCTAGCTTCATTTATGAAGCTAACACTCTACTGGCATCAGTCACACAAGTAAGAAGTTGTGGGCATATATTTTATGACTATAGAGGGTGTGTTAAGTTGGTTGTTTACTATATAATGGAAAAAGGTGTTGTATTCAAAATATATGTGGTTCTTTTTTATAAAAGATATTTTTTTTCTATTGTGTGATATTTGTATATTTCATATTTTTACTATGGTTTAATATGTGGAGAATATTTAAATTAGTATGTATGCTTGTGTATGTGTGTTAGTATGTGTACTTTGAAGCGTGTGTTGAATGATCTACTTGTTTGGGCAATGTAGAAGCTGGAACAGTCGTTAAATGTTTTTTTGTATATATCAGATAGATTGTATTTGTCTGTTTGTTGTTTTGAAAGGTGTCATTAAGTAAGTTCTGAAGTATTCACTTAGTTACACAATAATTACAAATAAGTTAATCAGTGAATTCAAGATGATTACTACAAACCACTTACATATAAATATGTTTCATTACAAATAAATTATGCAATAGGAAAATTAATGCAAATTAGTTATTGGTTTCAACCAAATCCAAGTCATCTTTAATGAAATAAATTTATGAAAACTCAAATGATACAGTGTACCAAATGAGCTGCCTAGAATGAAAGTGGTGTAAGTCCAAAATTTTAAAATCTGAGTTTGTTATAGAAATTAGTTGCTTTTGAGCTCTTCTATTTTTAGTATAATAATGTTGGAAATCAATAGTTGAAAAACTAGCCACTCGGAGCATCACCAATTATAGCAACTAACAAAAAAAGCTGTCAACCGAGATTGAAAGTGGTGTAAGTCCAATAACTGAGAAACAGCTATTGTTTAATGTATTTATTGTTCATATCAGTGTTTTAAACGATATTTGATGATTTTAGTTGTTAGTTTTAGAGTTTTTCTTAACATTAGAGCATAAGATATCGAAAAATACCTAATTATAACCTAAACTATTAAGATAATCTTTAGTTATATTTTTTAGGTTGTTTTGAATATAAATTTTTTTTAAAATATTAAAATGAAATTAAGCGCTAGGAATAATAACATATCTGACTTACTAAATAGTAGCTCTAAGTTTGAAAATGATCCAGACGATCTTGACATTGATCCTGATTTTATTTTGGATGGACGAGATGTCGGTCCTTGGCCTAATAATAGCATTGTGAGCTATTCTTTAACATCAGATTCTGAGAGATCTGATGATGCTCGAATATATATAATGAAGTTTTCAAACTTTCAAACATACCTAAAACTCGGAAGAGGCTTTTGATCGCCGAGAATCATAAACAAAAAAAAGCCAAACGACTTACGAATAGTGGTCAGAGATACATGAAAAGTGGAAAAACTATCAAAGAAAAAATATTTTCTAAACAATCGTGCAGCTGCAAACTGAAGTGCAATGACAATTTCTCTAAAGATGAACGTAAATTAACATTTGAAAATTTCTGGAAAATTGGGGATTTTAAAAGGCAAAATGCTTACATTTGCAGTCTTATTCAGCGTCACGAAATAAAACGAAGAAGATCAAGGAAATCGAATGGTATGGTTCAAGGAGGTCCAATAAGTATTTATTTAAATCAGAAAAGGGTGTTTCTGTACCAATATGTACAAAATTCTTTTTAAATACTCTCAGTGTATCAGATGGAAGGGTAGCCAGGGCTCTTAAGAAGATATTGGAAGGAAAGATCCCTGGCGAAGATACGAGAGGTCATAAAGGCTGTTCCTCCAGAAAAATATCTGATGGAGATACTCAGTTTGTAATGAACCATATCAGTTCATTTCCTTGTTACCAGAGCCATTATACAAGGAAAAACAATCCCAATAGAAAATATTTGTGTGATGCCTTGAATTTAACAAAAATGTATGACCTGTATGTGGAAAAGTGTAATGTCTTTGGCAAAAGTCCAGTAAAAAAACATTTCTACAGATACGTATTTAATACTAAATTTAATCTACATTTTTATGTACCTAAAAATGATACCTGCAAAAAGTGTGATATTTTTTAAGTGAAATGCTCTAACCCAGGCCTTAATGATGCAGAAAAAGAACAGTTGAAGACTGAACATGAATTGCACCTCAGAAAAGCTGACTTTGCCAAAGACAGTATGAATAAAGATGGAAAATCGACAACAGGAAGGAAAGGAAGACCAGTGAATTTAAAAAATGTACCATACGAGATGTTGTACCCTAATGTTAGACCAGTGTCCATAAACAAAAAAACAGATATGATAGCTCTACTACATTTCATCCCTCCTGAGCACCACGGAGGGTTTTCCAAAGTTTGACAACTACTAGCGATGAAGAAAATATAGGCCCCTTGCTCTTGGATTTTAAAGACGAAAATAATATTCCTGAAGATGACTCACCATCATATTTTTTTATTTTTGTCTATAACAACGGAGAAGAGCAAAGATTTTAAATAAACTATTTTTGGTTTAATTTTTTGTAATTTGTTGCTTAAAACATTAAAAAACTATACTCAACTTAAAAGTATGTATTTTTGACAGAAAATTCTGTAAAATAAATACTTTCACAGAATACTACTTGACACTTTATTTCATAAAACCTTTGTAAATATCAGAATGACAATGGTGTAAGTCCCTAAAGTCTATATAATACAGCCTAAATATAGGTTTCATGCAAAATAAAGCATGCAGTAAAACATTAAGACTGTATACAATTCAAAATACAATAAAACCATTTCAAGACATATAAGCTATATTTTTTAATTGGTTGTTTCACAAAAAAATTAATTACTTAAAACTATAAATCATGGACTTACACCACTTTCATTCTAGGCAGCTCAAATGTAAATGAGCAATTTTATGAAATAGTATTCAACAATGTAGTATTTATAAAGAAATAAGCAATATTATAGGTCTTAATAAAAATACATATAGATTCTAAAATGTATATTTTTAAAAGGAAATAGTTAAATACACAAACGTTATTAGCAACCTTAATGAATGAAATAAATTGATTTTTTTAAAAAATAAATACTTAACAATGTGAAAGTATTATGAATAATATCAAGAGACAAAGGTCTAATACTATAAAATTATATTTTAAAGAAATTCAAATTCCACAAGGAAATTAACTGAAATTAAAAACTAAATAGGTTTTGAAGGTTTTTCCGTTTGATTAGAGAATGCAAAAAGCATCACAGTAAAAAACAAAAGGAATCATTTTTGTTATATTTTAGAGTATTAGTAATTTAACATTGAAAAAACAAAAATTAAAAGTATCATACAAAAATCAGTTTGAATTATTTCTAAAACATCCTGTGTTGACAAATGAGTAAAAAAATGAGTAGTAGATTTCCAACTAGTTTTTAACTATTTTCCAACTAGTAGATTTAATAGTTGCTAAACCATAGTTAAATATTTTAAAACTATAATTTAAACTAATATTTTAAAACTATAAATTAGTAAATGCTAATAAATAAAGCTCTAATGTAACACCATAAGAAGTCACACTTGAGAATCATTAAATTAATAAATTTTGAACTAGCTGAAGAGCTAGTTGGTTTTTAAACAAAGTCCAAGGACTAGTTCTACTGGCAGAACCTGTCTAAAAATAGCACAGGAGCCTTAAAATGGTAAGTTAAGCAGGATCATAATTTACAAGACTCAACTGAAATCACCTCAGGATAGTGACGAATGGTAAGATACTCTATATGTTTCAGTGTTTCATCTAATATGTATGTTTTCAGTAATGACAATTTACTAATACGTATGACTATTAAGAACTGAGAATACCTTGAAAAACAAACTTTCCCTGACGGTAACCATATGTAGGTTTTGGCTAACTAAAAACATCATTTGGTATTTGTGTAGTTGAAAAGGTGGGGTGGTGAAGTGGGGTTCATTGCAACACACACACGTACACAAATTTCTGAGGATTTAAACGTGCAACATATGAGGAAACTTTAATTCAGTCCATAATATGCTTTTCAGGTTGAAGAACATCAGGGTTAACAGTACTATGTATTAGTGATAAACTAGACACATGTCATCTCTAAATGCCTGTGCAATAATTTGACGTTATATGTCCAGACTATCACTGTAAAATGTACCATACTGTACCTAACCCACTATTGTTCACACATCCTACACAAATGGTAAACTCGTCATGTACATCTTCACATTGTAAAGTCAAGATTTTCAAATTGTAACTCCTCAAGATTTACATACTCTTTTATTTGCTAAATTTTTTTATCAACTGTTTTCTTCTTTCACTTTAGAACTCTCTCCGTGTAAAATGATTATTTACTGCCAATCGGTTTTGAAACTCCTGAAATTACAGAGAGTAAATAAAAACATCTAACAAGTAATAATTTCAAAGACATACTATCCCTTCATAATGGTTAATAAATTAGAAAAGTGTAGGACTTATGATTATTGGAAAAATAAGTCAATACATAATTAGAAACTAAACGTGACAACAATATTTATGCTCTTGAATTTTGTAGTTGATTAAATTTGGGGAAACTTAATTAATCCCTTTTATATTAGTTTATGACTATTTGAACCTTAATTTATTTTGTAAATTTGTAAAAACGTTGAATTTTACTGGACTTTGAACTTTATTTAAAGTTTTTACAAACTAAATTAAGGTTTGGATAGTCATAAATTAATGTAATAGTGATTAATATTTATCCATTTAGTAAATATAACAATCGGTAATAATTCAATAATAACAAACACGAACTCATAATTAATAGTTTATTTTCCTGTATGTATTTCAGTGACAGAATTCATCATCATCATCACCCTCATTATCATCTTTATCATCAGTGAGTATAATCAAACAAAATCTAAACTAATTAATCACTTAAACAATAGTTTATGACTATTCGAACTTTAAATTTTGTAAATTTGTTTAAACTTACTGAGACAGAACATTTTCGAACGAAAACGTTCTGTCTCAGTAAGTTTTAACAAATTTACAAAATTTAAAGTTAGGATAGTCATAAACTATTGTTTAAGTGATTAATTAAGATTCACCGAACATAATGGACTACAAAATTCAAAAAAATCTAAACTGTAATTAAACCATAAACTTTGGAATATATCTTTTAGATGTTGTGAATTCATACTTATTAGTTTAGCCTATTTTTCCCAGCCTTACATACTTTGCTGTGTTTCTTTGATTGTATGGTATAAATGATCTCTTTAATGTTTATTTCAATTTAAATTTTGTTATGCCTATTACCTTATCTCAAGAAAGTTGCCTTTGTTTGCTGTTAAGTGACTTTTGTAATATTTTCTTGTTCTTTTATTTCTATATAATGAATTTGCCTTTTGTGTTTTTCATTGCAATAGCTTAATACATAGTGAAACAAGGAAGTTTAACTTATCGTAGCAGTGATAGATCTCTGGTAGTTTTCAACTCTTCTGTGGCAGAAAAACTATGTTTCCAAGAATAATTCTTGAGAAATAAACATGAAAATTTCTATGCTCCTAATTGAAATTTTTGCAAACTTGTTTGAGGAATGTTTCTTTTTACATCAATTTATTGCTCCCCTATCAAAATTGGATGCATTTTAAATGAAATCAGAATCGGTGTCATATGAATTTGTTTAAAATTTACTATCTTTCTAATGGAGTTCTCTTTTATATTTTTCTGGTTTTAAAATAATTTATGCAAGAAGAAAAACCTTTGTTTGAATAAGTTGCTAATAATATGAAAGTTGACTTTTCTTGAACTGACAAATGAAAATATCAATAGAGAAACAATTTATGTTCTAAGACCAACTATTACAGGGATCCAAACCTTTTTTCAGGTTTTGTAAATATTTTTTACTATTTATTAATGTATAGTACTTCTTTTTAAATCTTATTGCCAGTGTATCAATTAATTAAAAAATTTTATCTATTCATGGGAATATTTTTCAAATGTGCCATAGAAATCTATTATCATCAAAATACGTTAACAATAATATGTTAATATGTTGTGAATATGTTAAAGCTACACATTCACTTTTAATAACTTTCAAGTTTCTGAATTTTTGTGAAATGCAAAACTTTAAAAACAAAAAACAAACAGTGAAGTTGATGAATAATTAGGATCATAATTAAGTTATAAGATCATAATTAAGCATCATAATTAGTTATTTTGTCAACTATGGCATTTTATAGATATCTTAAAGCAGCAAAAATTCTTTTAAACTTCTTAAGACCATTAAATAAAAACCCCTAATCATATTAATGTATATAGCTTTTTGAATGACTACTTAAAATTTTCTCTTAAGGCTACCTATTATCATAGTCCATCATTTTCCTGACAGCCTTTCAGATTGTAGGACATTTTTGTTTTGACATTTCTGCAGCATCTACTCAGCTTTTGGCATAAAATAAAATATTCTTCAACCATTTCTGATCCTGGACAATGTCTTGTCCTCAACTAACTCTTTTGATATAGGGTAAATTCTGATATAGAAGAACCAATTGGTAGAAAAACTTTTTTTCTGGTTAAATTCTTCAAAACATTTTAAATTTGCTACTTTTACTTGGAAATACTCAGGGAATTAGTTAATCTGTTTTAAAGACTTTGTCAAATCATTTGAAGTGCATCAGTTTAACCCTTGAATGCATTTAAATATAAATGGTTAGTTGTTATATTAAATTTCATTAAATTAAATGGTACTTTCTTATAAAATGTTAATTTTACAATTTTTCTTTTATTTTTGTGTAAGCAATTCTTTTAAATAGTGATGCATGAATAATTGGCAAGAATTGATGCATAAGTGACTAAGAGCAATTGCCATTTTAAATTAAAAAAATAGTAGGCCTAACAATTAAAATTCTTGATTTTAGACAAAAACAAATTGATAAATTTGCATTCATAATAGAATGGAAGAAGATTTTGTGTTCAAATAAAGGTAAATGGGTGCATTTTTACAAAATAAGTTCTTGGTGTAATAATTGTATGTAATACAGTACATAATTTATTACTATGGGTTTCAGTCAAATCAGTTTTAAGAAATCACTTTTACATTAGTTTATGACTATCCGAACTTTAAATTTTGTAAAAACTTACTAAGACAAAACAGTTTTGATCGCTCCGTGGCGATCTTCATCAGTGTCTTCTGCTTAGAGTTGTTGTTACGTTGAGCGGTGACAGTTTTAAAGGCAGGTTTTCGATAGTATCAAAGAGTATGTGTGATCTGTATTGGGTTTATTTGTTTAATATGTTTGTATTTTGTGTTTTTCTGTGTTTGTAAATAACTTAATTAACCTTAACACACTAGAACAATATGAAATTTACAAACAAAGAAAAACACAAAATACAAACATATTAAACAAACAAACATAATACAAATCACACATACTCTTTGATACTATCGAAAATCTGCCTTTAAAACCGTCACCTCTTAACATAACAACAACTACAAAGGCAGAAGACACTGGTGAAGATCGCCACGGAGCGTTATATCTCAGTAAGTTTTTACAAATTTACAAAATTTAAAGTTTAGATAGCCATAAACTATTGTAAAAGTGGACTACAAAATTCAAGAGTTAAGAAATCATTAAAAACAAGAAAATGTATTTGAATTCTAACAGTAAGTAATTTAAAAAAACTTTTTATAAAGTCATTAATTAGAATACAACTGATATTACCTGGGCAAATAAGTCAATATAAATTAAAATGGGCTGTTATTCATATGCAATAATTTTAATGATTGCAGATGTATAAAAGTTCAAGATACAAGGTTGCAACCCCTACATAACTATACAGACATTTATAATATAAAAGTTGTATCTGAATTTTACTGAAATACTTATATAGTTCAGACTGCATGTAAGAGGTTTTAGAAATATTATATATCAACCCGTATTCATCTATAGTTTTACTATAAGCATATATTACAAAAAATGTTACTCATGTATTACATTATACAAGATAAAATATTATTGGTAATGTTTTATCTTACCTGGAGATTTGTTGGTTGTTTATATGGTGAGGGATTTTCAACCAGAGATTCATATCTAAACGAAGGCAACTCAAAAAATTCTTTTCATCACAGACTGGAATTTATTCTCCAAATATCTAGTAAACAATTTTATTTGGAATTAGTTTTTACTCTGGATAATAATTGTTCGGGATTAATAATTGTTCATCTACATAATTTTATTAAATAAATTACATACTTTCATTAGAAACAATATGATTTAGTGATGTAAACAAAAAATGTTTTAGTTCAGTATCTAATAAGTAGTGAAAAGTATGTATTAATTAACTAAATACTTTGTCATCCCTTACTTTTTTCTTATTATTGTTTGTATCCATTTTTTTTTTTAAAGTTTTTTCATTTGTATTTAAATATTCAATTGTTTAAGTAATCAGAAAGGTTTTAAACAATACTGTTAACACAACAAAACTCTGACTTCCTGAAAACTGAGCTCTTTATGTGGTGTGAAATGATTTGTTGTTAGTTTACTTGGAAATGCTGCATGCTTATGACAGGAGCCATTAAATATTAAAATTTTGTGTATAAGTATATGACATCTGACATCTGACATGAGATGAAACAAAAATTTAAACTTGAAACATGTTAAACTAGCAACTTTCAAACTAAAGGGGTTTTCATATTTTAATCTTTATCGTGACTATGATTTACCTAGGATGATTAGTTTTTTTCTCTGCTCATAGTCATTTACACAAAACTAAAGTTAACATGCCAAATTGACAGTGTAAAATGTAAATATATATTGAACATGACCCTGAGGAACTGACAAAACAGATAATATTAACCCCCGGGTAGGCGCGTGGGGTACAGTTGTTCCCCAGACGGTTTTGTTTCCCCTATAACTTTTTTTCAAGCTGTGGTAGTGGTGCGGGATGTCTAGTACCTTCAAATCCGTAGGCGGGCTACAAGGTCAGTTGGGTGCCAGACGTTGCCGTGTGTTAATCTGTGTGTAATTCTTAGTCGAAGTGCCTTGGGATACAACTGTACCCCGCGCGCCTATCTACGTCTCAATATGGCAAAGCGACCGGGTATGTGTGATAATGCGTATATAAGTGAACTTTTAGATTTAGAGTCTAGTGACGAAGAAAATATTGTGGAAAATGATAGTGATGATGGGGAGGAAGACAACGTGGAAGAAGAAATCTATGATTCAGATACAGAATACGTGGTACGGGATCATCGTCCCTAGACAACGTGACTATTGACGAAGGGATGTTTGAAGATGATGATGATGATGGCACTCCTCTAGCCCATCTATATTTCATAAGAGGTAAGGATAAAAATGTTATGAAAAGGCGGAAAAATCCTCCTCTACCAAGAAATGTCAGAACGAGGGCGGAAAATATAGTTGTAAGGCTTCCAGAACCTAGGGAAGTTGCTAGAGGAAAATTGTCTTTGATTGATTGTTTTAATTTATTTATAAATGATACAATAATAAGGATTATTCTTACCTCGACTAATATTTACATTGACCTACTCAAAGAACGATTCCAAAGGGACAGGGATGCAAGACAAACAGACGAGGTAGAAATATGTGCCTTCCTAGGGATTCTTATGCTTTCCGGTACATTAGGGAGCAACAGGAAAAAAACCAAGCACATTTGGGACAACAGCAAAGGGTCTGGAGTTGAATCATGCTATCTGGCAATGAGTGAGAAAATAGAGTGAGATAATATTCATATTAACTATCAAAGAAGTGGCAATAATGTATGTATCGTATGTATTAAAGTTTGTCCAAGTTTTTTATTTTATAATATTTAACCTACACAGAAAAAGTTATTCCACGTAAATCTTATTTTTTTGTGTTTGTAATTAAACATTCTATAAAAATCACCATTTAAAATTATTTGTTACCTTGAGAAAAAAAAAGTTATACATGTGTAAAGTTACAAATTTTTTTTTACTTCACAATTTAGGAAAACTCGAGTTTTCAAAATTTAACAGTAAGACCATTAAAAAATTATAAAAACAAGTAAAAAATAAATGATTACATTCAGTGGTAGTGTATAAAAACGTTCCTGGTGTTTATTTTGTCTCAATGTAAAAAATACATTAAAAAAAATATATATAAGAATTTGGGGTACACATGTACCCCACGGGCCTATTAACGTTACAAAAGTCCGCGCGCCTACCCGAGGGTTAAGAAAACAGGCAAACTTCAGCAGCACTGACAAATTAAACTCACTGTTGTTTAATTTTGAACTTCAGTTATATTTACCTCAAATAAGGAAGATAATGAAGAATTAGATAATAATGATCGAAGGATTTTGCAGTTTATTAACAACTCAGGATTGTACAATTACTATCACGTTTTGGGAGCAAGAGCTCATAATAGATATCAGTTGTGTCGCTAGAAATGTCCTCAGGGAATGAATTAATCTTTGACATTCTGGGTCCAAAGTAGAATTTAGAAAATTAAATCCTATTTTACACATTCTAATTCTTAAAATCAAATACAAATTAAAAATGAGTGAATTTAATTATTTTTTTATTTAAATATATTGCAGTTCGAAAGAATACACAATTAACATTAAATTTAAGTACATGCTTGTTTGAAGTGAGGTGTAAAAATATCAATATTTTAAAAACCAACATTAAATTTTCTACTTTAGTCATAACTTGACAAAAAACCACTACATACTGATATTTTTCAGCAGGAATGTGAGTCACGAACAAGACACACAGCATTGAACAATGAACTGATCTAGGGTGAAATGCATTTGCTGAAAAATATCAGTAAGTCGTGTTTTTTTGTCAAGTGATATCAAAAATAGTAATTTAAAACAACATCAATATGTACAACACAAAAGTATTAAATTTTCATTTTCATAAACTAAAATTCTACAAAAGAAATATTACACACTTATTTATCAATTTGCTTGGTAAAAAACCACTACCTAGTAATACTGATATTTCTCAGCATATACATTTCGCACCTGATTTCACAAGCCTGCTTGCAGTAACTTGTAGCATTGAATAAGCACGAAAAGCTTCTGCTAAGAAATATCAGTAAGTAGAAGTTTTTATTCAAAAACCTCAAGACATACAACTCCACAACTGCAAAAAATATTAAGTCTATGAAAATTGTTTTAAATTTTGTTAAAAACCTGTTGAGAATTAAGGCATGGATATATGTCTTAGCTAATCTATTTAGGTTCTCTTCAAAAGTTTTACTGTTCAAATATGGGGACAGATAAAGTTGTAGACATTGAAGTATATTATGAACATTGTCTATGTATATGCATATTTATTAACTGTCAGTTTGTTGTCAACTTGTTTTCTATGAAAACTATCTTTAAATTATATAATTTTGAATTTCCTCATGAAAGTTTGAAATTAATATGAAATTTGTTATAAAATACAATTTAAAACAATTTTTTAACCAATTAAAGTTTTGAAGGAAACTTTATAGTAGGGCATGCTTCTATAGGCTGGTTAACCAGTAAACGTCCTGGTTTAGTTCTTATTATAGAACTGCACATCGACATCAGAAAAATAGAGGAAACCCCTTTAGTTCACCTCTTGGATTGTATAGTTTATTTAACACGATGGTTTTACTTTATAAAAATGGATGAATAGAGTAGTTATTAACTAATTGTTAAAAATAAAACCAACTTATGTGACTATTTAACTTATATAACCTTGATAGTTTTAATCCCTTTCTTTTTTAGAAAAAAATGACATGAAAGTATTAAATAAAACTTATAAGCAATCACAGATTAAAAATATATAATTAAAAATACACATATAAAATATAGCTATGGGGTTATTAGTTGAAAAAACCAGAACATAGTTGAACAAAACATAGATTATCAACATAGTTGAATAAAAAGTGTACCAGTACATTTTCAAAAAGTGTTTATTATTTGAATTTGTTTATTTTATGAATAACAAATCTCTTCATTTACAGTGTAATTTTATAGCAACAATTTTTTAATATTTTAATTTTTATACTACAAAATTATTACAAATGATTATTGTTATTATTTAATCAACAACAATATATTTGTGCATGATTATTAGGAAAATATACTACTTAAATTTATTGAACAAAACCTCTAAAGAAAACTCTCACTAGCTAAAAAATTTGAAAAAATACATAATTAAGTTTTTAAAAATACATTGATATTCGTCTGAAATTTGTATTTCTTTCTTGATGTGAAAATCAACAGCAAGACAGGATATAGCCAGTGACATTGACAAAACCTAGGTAGAAGTCAAGAAATATTAATGACATTACCTTGAGGGTTGCTCTGAGCTCATTTTTTGACTTGTTCCTGGTTGGCCCTCTAACATGGCTGGAGTTATTTCACCATCTGAATCATGATCTATTTTTAGTACTCCTGATAAACAAAACATATTTGAGTTGAATATTTGTAATCCTTTATTTCTTTAATGATCTTGAGCTCCTGAATATCAATCTTATATAGATATAATGAATTTACTTTTACACACAAGTAATAATAGTATTCTATAATTTACTAGTATAAAGTTATACACTTAATATGTAAACACTTTTCTATAAGAGCAGTCACATTTTGTCTAAATGAGGACAGTATTGGGAGATGTATACTATTATCAGCTCAGAGTATAAATTTCGATGAATTATATTCCAAGTTGATAACGGAATACACTTCCAAAAATGAATGTCCTCATTTAGGCAAAAAGTAAGTAATACTTTAAGCAATTATTGAAGTACTAATATATGTTGAAGTGTAAATAAATATGTTTGTTATTCACAACCATCTATGTATACCTCTCTCTCTCATACACACACTGAAACGGTCTGAATCAACGTTTCAATTAAGAAATTAATAATTTCCTATTTTTTAAATAACAATTTTAATATTTAAATAATAAGGTCTTAATTTATGGTATAAGGAAACGTTGTAAAGAGTCAAGAAGTCAGTAAAATTTTGAATAAGTATTATTAGGACAAATTAAAAATTATAATAGCATGAAACTGTAATAACTAACTAAATTTGACAAACGAGAGTGGAGTGAAAAATTTCTAAGTGTGCCGAAAAATGCTAACTTGAGAACTAGGCCACGTAGAACTATCATCGACATTTTGAAATGACCAGAAAAATCCATAATAAACAGTGATGAAAACAGAATTTAAAAAACTCAAATAACAAAAAAGTTACAGCCATTTTAGAATAATAGAAATTTTTCAGTGTTCTATAACAGATAACAAAATTATGCAGGTTAAAACTGATATGTTGACCAACCCACCCGTACAAGAAACAAGCATGGAGATAGCTATGAGCTTAGAGCAGAGAGGAAGGGTTACATAGCCGCAATAAATACAGGAACTGAAGGACCTGTAAGGCAGTCTGTAAAAATTTTTAATACGAAGTGCTAATGGTCGTAATGTCGGTCAGCGCCTAGGACAACCCCCATAAGGCCAGATGGGACCAAAATAGCCACGTTTTTGCCGTATACTTCCATCCATGGACGAGGCTCCAGACTCAGCCTCCAGGACACAGAAATGGAAAAAGACTTCCATCGACTGACCAGGGATTGCAACTTCCGATGTCCAGGGACCAGGGAATCCAGACGAGAGGACTCTAGGACCGGCAGGGAAATCCTTGGCAAGTCATTTTCTCTATTATATACAAATTAACGTCAAATTTAGTCAGTTAAATTTATTAAATTCAAATTACCAATTAAACTTAAACAATGACTTCATTCTATGTTGAAAAATTAAATAAATCTTAAAAGTAATAAAATTAATTAGTATAACAAAAATGTTTATATAATGAATGATAAATTTTAAATTTACAAAGTGGTTTTGGCCATAAGCCAATCATTTTCAAGAAGACCAGATTTATTGAATCATATAAATTTTAAAATTATTTATAATAAAATGTGAATTTACTAATTCAATCTTGAAATAAGATGATAATTTTTTTTATTATGTTAAATTTGCAAATAATTTTGTTTTAAAAATGTGTAAATGTAATTAATGAACTGTATATGAAATGTAGGATTTAAATATGTGAAAAATAACGAACTTTTAATTAATAATTTGTGAAGATAAAGAGAGAGTTAAATATAGTTTATTTGAAAAGAAAATTATTTTAGTTTAAAATCAGTAATTAAATGCATTATAAAAACTTACAGTATTTGAATTTATCCTGTGTTGAACAACCAATAAAAACTTTTAGTTTTTTCCAACTGATAAATAATGATTATAAAATCAAAGTACAGTTTTAATTAAATTTCATTAATTAATAAATATATAAAATTAAGAACCTAATGTTTCTTAAACGAGTTCTCTCCTGAGAACAATTTGATTGAGCTATTCTAAAACTTAGTTGGGTTTTTGTATTGAAGCCCAGAGACGATGTCTACTGACAGATCATGTTTAAAGAACACAGGAGCCTTTTAAAAAAGGTATCTTAAACATGATCATATTTTGCACGTCCCCCAGCTGTGCCTGCAGATCTCATGAAGTGGTAAGATTCTTTGAAAATTTTGTGTTTTCATATAAATGTTGTTTCTTTCCAGATGACTATTTTACTGACATGTGTGACTATATACAGACCCAACAAACCTGCCAACCATCTTAGGGGAGGTCGTACAAACGTTAAGGTAGAAGTCAGCGGGAATAGGCTTGCATTTAGGCCTGGTCCATTACGCGGGAACACAAGACAAATTTTAGGGATCTTAACACGGTATACAAAACAGTGTGAGCAGCAGATATATAAATATATAATAAATTCTGCAATTCAGCGAAACAAAACCGAAACAGATACGAGCTAGGGGGGGGGGGACATTGCAACACACACACACACACACAGATGCACATGCACATGCATACATATGTATATATATATATATATATATATATATATATATATATATATATATATATATATATATATATATATATTCTTGATATTTAAAGAATATTACTTACTTAGTAATATATTAACTTCATATATATATATATGGTGAAATAAAATAACTTTCATAAACAAGAATATACGAGTATTACTTCATTTTATTGTTGATTGAAGCTTTTCAATCAAATCCAGGGGAACAAATCCAGATTA
Source organism: Prosapia bicincta (assembly GCA_036971475.1). Lineage (NCBI taxonomy): Eukaryota > Metazoa > Arthropoda > Insecta > Hemiptera > Cercopidae > Prosapia > Prosapia bicincta. Next base: position 88,105,121 of record JBAIZL010000001.1, on the reverse strand, counting down.
AATCAAAACATAATACAATCTTTAGCATATTTGATGACATTTTAAAAATAAAAGATTAGGACAAATGGAAATATTAAAGTATATTTATCTAACAGATAAGATAACTGATACCAGGTTTACTGAGCATAGTACAATTATATTCAACAGTCTTACTCTAGTCACATAACTGGACAGTGATTTATAAATTTTGAAAATGCTAATAATGTAAATTAGTGAAAAGCTTCAATCAACAATAAAATGAAGTAATATTCGTATATTCTTGTTTATGAAAGTTATTTTATTTCACCATACATATTCAACAAGAAAAAATAATTCATCTAAGGATTACAATATATATATATAGATTTTTTGGACTAGGAGACTGACAGACTTACCTTGGTAAGAGTCCGTCTGTCCAGAGTTGGGACTCTTACCAAGGTAAGTCTGTCAGTCTCCTAGTCCAAAAAATCTAAATAATCTTTACCAACCAAAACTAAACCTATATATATATATATATATATATATATATATATATATATATATATATATATATATATATATATATCACTTTCACTATATGTACTTAAACAAGAATCTTACTTGGTATCTATGCAAGTTAACTTTCTAAGACTGGTTTTGTCTTCATCGTCGGGCATACTGAGCTGGGGTTGTTGTAGTTGCGAGTTGCATGGAATTCCCGTTGTCACCAGGTGTGATGTACCATTATGTTCTATTTTCGGATTCACTGCACTGTGTGAGTCTTTTAAGTTTGTTTTGGGGTTAATTTTGTCTATTAGATTGAATAATTTATCGTTTTGATTTTATTTGTATTTGTCTGTTAATGATATTATTTTTATGTTTATAAATTTGTAGTTGTTCCCAGATTGTCATTTTGAGGCCTTTTTGTACTTTTTTTATTAGGTGTATGTTTTTTAATGTGGGGAATGTGTGTTTATTTTTTATGGCATGTGTAGCTAAGTTTATGGGTAAAAAACGAAATTAAATTTCTGTACACAAAGAAAAACAAATTAACTAATACACTCTTAAAAACCCACTTAGAATTAGCCAACACACTTAAACCAAACCAATGGCATTATAAATATATCAAAATTCAAGACAAATGCAAGAAATTTACTTCAATAAAAAAACAAAAAATAGAATCTAAACTTAACAAACTAATAGAAAAACAAAATAACATAGACAATATCACAACACTCCATCAATTCCACCCCAGTTTTATAAACCTTACAAAAACGAATTTCACCAAAGAAGAAGTAAAGGTACTTGAAAATAGCACAAAAACCAACATCAAACCAAAATTACAAAGCGCAATAGAAAACCTCATAGTAGAAACAGAACTGGCAATAAATCTCATAAATTACGAAAATCAAGATAACATCAGAAACACAGCATCACACGAAATCAACAAAATCATCAACAAAAAAATCAAAAAAGGAAATCACATTGAAAATAAAATACAAATAAACCAAATTAACAAATTGAAACAAAAACTATTCAAAAACAAAATAATTGCAACAAAAGCGGACAAAAGCTACGCTACAGTAATCATATCAAAAAATGAATATAACAATAAAACAGAAGAATTCATAAAATTCAACAATTGCATAGAATTAAACAAAGACCCCACTAAAAAATACCAAAACAAAATCATACAATTAGCAAAAAACAATGACAATTTATTCAGCCAAAAAAACCCTTACCAATACACAATAGACAATCCAAAGCCCCCCTAAATGAACACCCTCATCAAAATACATATAATCAACAATTCCATAAGACCCCTAATAAATTTTAAAAATGCACCTGCCTCTAAAATATCACAAATAATCGCCAATAACCTAAACCACGAACTTAAATTGGAAAATAAATACACCATAAAAAATTCAATTAAATTAACGGAAATACTAAAATCAATAAACATAACCAAAAACAAGAAATTTATATCACTTGATATCACAAACATGTACTCTAATATACCAATAAACGAAACCATCCAAATAATAAAAAACAAATTAACTGATCTTAAAACCTACCCCAAAAACACAAACCAAATCACAAAATGCCTAAAGACCATACTAAACCAAAACTATCTCATATTTAATAATAAGATATATGAACAAATAGATGGCTTAGCAATGGGATCACCACTCTCAAGTATGATATCAGAAATTTACCTCCAAAAACTTCACGAATTAATCACACACACCTTAAAAACCACGACCCCAACAGACATTGGATACGATATGTTGATGATGGATTATACATCTCACAAAATAAAGCAATAAATAATAACATCATCCTAAATGAAATCAACAACTTACACCCTAACATAAAATTCACTATCGAGGAAGAAATAAACAATAAAATAAACTATCTAGACCTAACAATAGCCAGAAATACAAGTAACATTGAATACTCAATTTATAGGAAACCCACACAAACCATTAATACAATACCAAACCCCTCCAACCACCCCCCACAACATAAAATGGCTGCTTACAACTCACTCTTATATAGAATGCTAAAACTCTCTCTAAATAATGGAGAAAAAACCAAAGAAAAACAAATAATATATCAAATAGCCCAAAAAAATGGATGCAATAAAAAAACTATAGATAAATTAGAATTTAAAATATTAAATAAATTAAAACAACCTAAAATCAAACCACAAACAACAAAAAAATGGGCCACATTCACATATACACGGTACAACATAAAAGGAATAACCAAAACACTAAAAAATTATAATATTAACATAGCTTACAAAAACACAGGAAACATAATCAATAACATAAACCAACCAGAAAATATATGTCCCACACTTAATAATGGAATATACAAAATCAAATGCCCAGACTGTAATAAAATATACATAGGCCAAACAAAAAAGAAATTAAAAGACAGAGATCAAGAGCACCTCAATGCATACATCAAATCTGAAGTTTATAACTCAAACTTAGCTACACATGCCATCAAAAACAAACACACATTCCCCACATTAAAAAACGTACACCTAAAAGTACAAAAAGGCCTCAAAATGACAAGTTGGGAACAACTACAAATTTATAAACATAAAAATAATACCATTAACAAACAAATACAAATAAAATAAAAAAACGATAAATTATTCAATCTAATAGACAAAATTAACTTCAAAACAAACTTAAAAGACTCGCACAGTGTAGTGAATCCGAAAATAGAACATAATAGTACACCACACCTGGTGAAAACGGGAATTCCACGCAGCTCGCAGCTACAACAACCCCCGCTCAGTATGCCCGACGATGGAGACAAAACCAGTCTTTGAAAGTTAACTCGCATAAATACCAAGTAAGATTCTTGTTTAAGTATTTATAGTGAAAGTGATAAGTGAATACAAGAAAACAGTGTTGCAAAGCTACAAATATATATATATATATATATATATATATATTTATACATATATATATATATATATATATATATATATATATATATATATATATACATACAAGATTCATACTTGGTATCTATGCGAGTTAACTTTCGAAGATTAATGGTATCTTCCAGGAAGAAACTGGATCGTCTATATATGTTTTTACTCAGTATTTCAATTAAACTCTTTAGAGTGTCATAAAATTTCTTTTCCAGTAAACTATTAAAATATGTATTATAATATAAAAAATTACAACTTGATATATTCAATTATATGTCTATTGTGTAGTTTGTTGGACTTAAGCTTAATCGCCTATAAACTGTATAACACGAATTTTAAACAAAACAGGACACATCCGGCTCTTAAAACTACTTAGCCACATAGTAAGTATTAAATTAATCCCTTAAACAATAGTTTATGACTATCCAAACATTAAATTTTGTAAATTTGTTAAAAGTAAGTTTTAACAAATTTACAAAATATAAAGTTCGGATATTCATAAACTATTATTTAAGTGATTAATTAAGATTCACCGAACGTAATGGACTACAAAATTCATAAATATTAAAGCTCTTGAGATGTAAATAATATTTCAGTAATAAAAACTCGAACCAAGAACTTTTTATAGTTTTTTAAAATTGAACTCTCTTGAAATGTAATTATTTAGTTTACAGTTTTTGTGTTGTACATCATGAGGCTTTTCTATATAATTATACCTTTTTAATATTAAGCTGGCAAAAAAAAACACTACTTACTGATATTTTTCAGCAGACATGTTTCACACTAGGTCAGTGCATAATTCAATACTGTGAGTCATGGACAAGACTCACAGGTGTGTTGTGTAAGTTTGAGTCTGTGTTGTGTTGGTGTTCTGCGGTGTGTTATTGTTCATAGATTACAGTAAACTCCCGATTATTCGTGGAATAGGGAGGCCCGGCAACGCCGGATAACGAATTCCCCGGATAATCCGCTATGAACAATGAATACGCAAAACGATCGTGAATCGATTATTATACCATAAGTTACACAAATAATGACCCCGGTTAATGCAATTCACAAATAATCTACAGAGGACAAAATAAATACAGAAAATAATTTAAAATGTCGATGTATTTGACGGATTATAACATGTTCATTTATATGTCTAACTATTTATAATACATAAGTATATGTCAAAAGTAAGTATGTATGTACATATGTAATTTCCTTTACACATAATACTTTCACTTTTTAACAAAAAAATCAGTCACTTTCGTCTGTTTTTTTGTGAGCATTGATTTAGCTTTAATGTGCGATCTAAGTTTCTTGAGATCCATTTTGTCGCACAGTGTCTAATTGTGCCATGTGTGTCACAAAGCATAAAGATCGATAATGTATATGACAGACATAGATAATGCGTATGTCACGTCCTAGACTATTTATAGCCGAGATTAGTTGACATTTGTTTACAATCTTATGATACACATTAAGTTTTCGGGCGTCCAAGCATTTTGTCATTGTCTCTTATATACAGTAGTCTGCTCGCCCCTTATATTTCGCTGGCCCACGTCGGGATGCTTCCCTTTCAATGTAAAAATTAGTACTTACATATTTACATATCTATTCCCTTCATCTTAACTTCTATTAAGTCTTATATGTATTTATGTCATAATTCATCGTTTGGAAATTTAAATACAAGAATCTGATTGGAATAAAAATTGGATATTTGTAAAACAATGGCAGACCCCGGATAATCTGCAAACCGGTTAATCCGCCCACGGATAATCGGGAGTTTACTGTAGTATCAACTAGAGTAGTTGGTGTATTTCTAGGTAGTTTAATACTGTGTCAAATAATTTTACTTAATAAATATTTAAAAGTATTTTGCTTTTATGTGGTAAATACAATCAGTTTTAAGAAATCATAAAATTTAGTTGAATTTTTTTTTATTTGTATTTTAAGAAGACTTTTTTATTATAAACTTTAAACTCATTATTATAATATAAATGGACTAACATACATAATAATTATAAATGTATTGTTAACTATTACTTTGTTATTGTTAAGTATAACATTATGGTTTATAGTTATAAGTTACAAGAGCAGAGTGTCTTTTATTTGGTTGCACTGGAAAACACTTTACTTTTGCTTTACTTTGTACTTGATTTGAATTTTTTGCTTACGTTTCCTCTCACCTGGTTTATTGTAGAAGTGATAAGGTGAAGGAGGTACAGGCCTTTCAATCACAGACCCATTTGTAAATGCCATATAACTTGAAATCATCTTTCTTACAGATTGAAACTTGTTCTGCAAAGGTCTAATGCACAACTTCATTAATAAAATATTTGTAAATAAGAAAAGGTTTATTCAAAATACATAACTATTCATTTAGACTATTTTACCAAGATTAGTACATATTTGCATTAGAAATAACATTGGTAATGCAAATAACCGGTTTCAATAAGTGCAGACATATATGTTTTAACCCTATAAACATATGATCTCTAGTTTTATTTTTATTACACCTGTATTTCTTGAAGTCCAGCTTTTCATGTATTTTTTAATGTATAATTTGCACACTCTAGATATTATGTAAACACTATATATAACATTCTACTAAATCAGTGTTTTGTTTTATATGAGATGATATACTGTGAGTGATTGAATACCATTGTAAATTGATTAAACAATAGAACTACAAAACAGTCATAACAGGAATCATTGTTGCAAATTCTCTAATAGACTATTAAATTCTTCCAAAACTAGAATAGAATTGGAAAAAAGATCTAATGAAAACTTTAAGTAAACCATTTTAAATTAGAAATATTTTTACTGAAGTTTCCATCTTGGCTGAATCTCTCTTATTTAACCCTGGAGTCGGGGCGCCACGACTTGTAACGTGAGTAGAATAGACTAGGAAATCTATATAATGTGCCTGCAGAACCTTAGATCATCTATGTATTGAGGGTGTTTCTAATTTTTCTCTATATAACTCATTTTATAGATTCAAAGAACTAACTCACATGACTATTCAATACTATCTAAATTTAAATACAATTCTATTTAATGGACTTTCAAAAAATGTTGTAATAAAAGTGATAACAATTGTATTTTTTAAAATAAAGATCATTAAAGAATTAAAATTTGTTGGAATAAAACAAAAGTATTGTTTTATAAAAAAAATCTTCAGTAACATCTTCTACGAATTAAAATGACATCTATTATTGACTCAGTTAATACAAAATTATTTCCTTACAACTTTTTAAAAAAAATGTTTTAACTTGCCTATAGTAGCACTTACTTTTTTTGTGTTGAGGACGGCCGTTTCGGGAGATGTGTCCCTTTGTCAACTCAGACCGTAACTGATCTCAAGGTTTACGTAGGTTAGGGTGGGGGTGGGATATTTTGGTGGTGTGGGTGTATTTTGTGTGTATTAGGAGTTATGATGTCAAAAAGTGCGTGTGAGTTGTAATGTAATTGTGTATTGAGTATGTGTGTAGGGTGTAGTTTGAAGTGCCTATATATTTCGTATTGTTCGGTTGTGTAGCGTTGGTTATTTCTGTGTTGTTTATGAAGAATTTGTAAGTTAGATGTTATGTCTGTGTATTCGTGTTTTGTGGAGTTGAGATGATCGGCGAAGTTTGATTGGTAGTTATTGTTTTTTAGTGCTTTTATATGTTCTTGGTAACGTGTGTGAAATGACCTCCCTGTCTGGCCTATGTAAAAACTGGGTACAAACTAACTTGCAGTTCATGCTCCAGTTTTTACATAGGCCAGACAGGGAGGTCATTTCACACACGTTACCAAGAACATATAAAAGCACTAAAAAGCAATAACTACCAATCAAACTTCGCCGATCATCTCAACTCCACAAAACACGAATACACAGACATAACATCTAACTTACAAATTCTTCATAAACAACACAGAAATAACCAACGCTACACAACCGAACAATACGAAATATATAGGCACTTCAAACTACACCCTACACACATACTCAATACACAATTACATTATAACTCACACGCACTTTTTGACATCATAACTCCTAATACACACAAAATACACCCACACCACCAAAATATCCCACCCCCACCCTAACCTACGTAAACCTTGAGATCAGTTACGGTCTGAGTTGACAAAGGGACACATCTCCCGAAACGGCCGTCCTCAACACAAAAAAAGTAAGTGCTACTATAGGCAAGTTAAAACATTTTTTAAAAAAAGTTGTAAGTGATTACTAGTAGCTCACGCGAAGATGGAATCAACAAATGACAAAATTATTTATTTTTTCCAACATGGTTTTGATACAAATCATGAAGATTTACACAACATTACTCAAGTTGTAGCTCATATTTATCTTTTTCTTTTAATTTGACTTTAAAAAATGTTTAAGAACTACTGCAATAAATTGTAATACAAATTTCAAACATTAATAGACAACATAATGTAAAATTTGAAACAAAAGAAATACTAAACATGTATTAGGAATTACCTCCATAAACAAAACTAAAAGCAAACAACTATTTCTAACCTTCCACAATACAGCACAACCATTTGTGTCACAGTTTTTAGTAGTATATTTGGTTTTGGGGCCAGTCACAATCGAACAGTTTCGGTTTCACACCTCCCGAAGCAAAACAAAAATGTCATAATGCTATCAACATTATCATTCAGTCAATGAAATTGATCAAGAAACAGGAGATTCATTCAAACCAGAGCAGATTTCTTCCTACAATTTATCAAAGGAAGGAGTTGATGTAGTTTATAGAATGAAGAAGGAATACTCAGTAAAAAGATTGAATAACAGGGATTGCCTATGACTATATTCAACAGATTATTGAACTTGGCAACAGTCAATATTCAGATCATATAAAAGGAAAACACTGGGATGAAAATAATAATTAAAATGTATTTCTAAAACCAATAAATTACTGATATTTTTAGCAGATACATTGTCCAATTTGTTCTTGAACCACAATACATTGATCTGGAGGGAATTGAATCTACTAAAAATATTAATAAATCAATATTTTTAGTCAAGCAGTTTAGGTAATAAAACCATATAAGTACAAAAAACCTTCGAGATAAAACACAAACTAATAAGTTATAATAGACATAATAGAACCTTTTAAAATATAGTTTTATCTTTTACTGCCTTAAAAAATATTTTCTTTTGATTATAAATTCAGAGGTCAGGCGGATCAGCAGAAAAAAACTGTATTTCTGCGTTTTTCGACTTGGATCAGGTCCTTTTATTTGTTATTGTTTTTCTATTAGTCTACATTGCCCGAATTTTATTTTTATAAAATTATTGTAAAGTAAGCTACATAGAGGTTTTTAGAAAGTGAAAGATATATTTTTAATATGTGGTAATATCAAGATCACCAATAGTTTCACCAAAAACAGCAACCAAGTATTAATTGTTTTGTATTTGAAAAAATCTATCACTTTGTTCTAAAATCTAATAAACCTTTTTAAACATGAAAATGCACCTATGGGGGACTGGTGAAATCATATTTCGCCGACTTAAGGGGTGAAACTATTTTTAGTGAGCCTGTGTCTACATTTTATCTCAATGTGGAAGATATCCATAAGGAAGTGTGCTTAGACCTGTTCACAATGTAGTGTTGACAGTATGCTTTCATTCCTCACACTTTCAATCTTTGCTGAAAACATTGAAGTTTTTACCAACTTGCTCTTGTATGTTATTCGTAATTCTATTTAAAAGCTCTAATGCAAACACATCAATGGACACAGGATTGAAAAATTAAACATTTTGAATTGAAATTTGTGGATTCACTTTTTATTAAAACACGCAGGTACAATGTACTTTTGGTTAATAAGGCAATCCAAAAGAGTGATTGTGGTTATTATCTAGAGTAACACTGATTAAGAATTCCTATGGAAGTCACTTGTTAATAAATAATATAAACAAATTAAATAATACTTAATAAGATGAATTGGCTAGTTGTGTGAGTCACAGCTGAAACTCAACAAATAAAGATGGCTCTATACCTTTGTCATTATTTATTAATTTGGACAAACAAATGTCAACTTTGGAAAAGTAATAAAAATGGATGCCAATATAACATGTATTTAAACTATCATTGTTTTAAGACTGTAACAAATAAATTTTAAAAATTAAAATTTTCTATTTTGGGTAAGCAATGCTTTTATGTATATTGTTATAGTATTTTAATACTTTGTTCTTCGTCTTGAAGTTATTTAATCACTAATTGTGTAATTAAAAACTCGACTAAAACCACAAATGTACTGAAGTATCAGCCGATCTATTTTTCACTAGCTTAGTGTATTATTGATCAATGCTGTGAGGTACCAATTAGTATGATTCCCCTTGGTTTCCTATTTGTGTGTCAGTATGTATCTGTTTGTGTCTTATGTTTTATTAAGTGTGTTACCTTTGTAAGAGATATTTGTTTGGAAGTAGTATAAAGTAATTTGATTTTTAATGAGTATTCAACATTTTATTAGATTGAAATTGTATTTCATCACTTAAATGTTTTACAGGATATCTTTGTAACATTTGAATATATCAAAATATTTTATAGTGTTGATTTTTCAAATTTTAGCTATTTAGTGCACAATTTGTAGGGTTCTCCTAATTTTAGTATACTACTGTAGGCGTATCCTGTAATATCTGTACTAAAGCTTAATTTTGTTTTATGTTTGTTTTGTATTTATAATTATGGTTAATTTTAATAGGATAAGTGAAGTTTTGCCTTTTCAGACTATGTAAAAGCAATTGTTATATGTGATTTTTAAAGTCCTAAAAATATGTCTTTTTTGTTCTGTTGTGTTTTGTAGGCTTTTCTGATTTTGTTAACTTGCGATCGGTTGCATCCTGTTTTGTGGCATAAATGGTAGCACGTATAGGGAACCCCTAACATTTACAAACTCATTAATTACAGAAAACGTTTTCATTTAAAACTAAATTTTCACGTACAAAATTGTTTTACTCACATTGGTATGTGAGTTTTGTAATTTACATATTTTAGAACAATTTAACAGTAAGAAAATATTTAATATTAATTTACAGGAAATGTTTAGATGGAGGTAACTGAAACGACACAACACCTAGTAAACTAGCCTTTTCTTTAATTTCCTTCATGGCACATCATGCAAACTGAGACCTTCGATATAGTGTGCTCTCAACAGATTGATCTGTTACATTCATGACCCTTCTGTTTCGTATAACGGTTCTTCTTTATGTGACAGTATGCATTTCATTCTGCCAAGATTTTCTAAAATGAAACAAAAATCTCTATAAGCTCCGTTCCAAACAATTAGATTTTATATAAGTAGTATAGTTCTTGAATTTCCATGAAATGTTTTTAGCAACAAATTTTAATATAATAACTTATACTAGTAAAAATAAATTTTATAAATACTTTTCATAGTTTGGTAATGAACTTATGTGGATTTTTAGTCATGTTAGGACTTTCTTGACCACTTATATTTTGTATACTCTGCTTGAGTGGTATGAACAAATTTTTATTTGAAGCTCTTTTCAAAAGATGAGGCTTCCAATTGCCTTTGCTAACTCAGTGATGAATATTCTTCTAATAATTTTCATCTCAGTGTTTTCCTTATATATGATCTGAATATTGATTGTTGCCAAGTTCAATAATCTGTTGAATATAGTCATAGGCAATCTCTGTTACTCAACCTTTTTACTGAGAATTCCTCCTTCATTCTATCAACTACATCAACTCCTTCCTTTGATAAATTGTAGAAAGAAATCTCCTCTGGTTTGAATGAATCTCCTGTTTCTTGATCAATTTCATTGACTGAATGATAATGTTATCAAACATTATGACATTTTTGTTTTTCTTTGGAAGGTAAGAAACCAAAACTGTTTGATTGTGACTGGCCCCAAAACCAAATATACTGCTAAAAACTGTGACACAAATAGTTGTGCTGTATTGTGGAAGGTTAGAAATAGTTGTTTGCTTTTAGTTTTATTTATGGAGGTAATTCCTAATACATGTTTAGTATTTCTTTTGTTTCAAATTTTACATTATGTTGTCTATTAATGTTTGTTTGTATACATTTTGTCGTCCTATGTATTTTGTTATTTTACCTAAAATATTAACACATAGTTGAAGAATGCATTAAGTTAATTTTTCCAAATGTAATAATAATAACCAAACATACTGAAGATAACCATATTTTAAAAAATTATCTTCATTCCTTTTCCTGAATATCAACCCCAAAACTAACAAAATATAGAAATGAATATGTTACCTTGTTTTTTGCTTTGTGCTTACAGGCTGACTTTTAGTCTGTTCAAGTTTCATATTCAATTTCTCTAAACTTTTTGAAGTTATCTTATCTTCTGTCTCAATGTAATCTATTCTTGGAACACCTAATAAAAAAGATAATATTTGGAAATCATCAAGTATTGGTTTCCTTTTGATCTTAAGCTATTATATATCTAACTTTATGTAGTATCATTGAAGTTAATGTAAACTCTACTATATAGCAAAGTTTATAATATTAGTTTAAGATTAATGATGTATTGAAAATTATAAGCAAATAATTCTTAATAACTGTAGATATTTACATGCTATGCCTTTCTTGGAGTTTTATCTAAATCAGGCTGTGAAATTGTCAAACTAAGACATTTTGTATTTTGTCTTGTTTAGTTTCATGTAAATGTACATTTAAGTTTATTTGTTTATTGTGACTGATTAGGTCAATCCTAATGTTTTGTTTAAACATTTTTTAACTTCATTTGACTTAAACATAATATAGTTTACATTGACAGTATACATTGCACTCCCTGTTTTCATTTTACAATGAGAGTAGTTTATTACTTTTGAAATATGTTATCTGTTTTATTGTACGATAAACTTGAATGTTTGAATAAATCTTTAAAATAAAACTTAGGTCAGTAATGAAAAATAAAACTTAATTGTCTGAGAGTTGAAAACATGAATGATAAATAAATAACTACTTATTATCTTGACAAAATTAAAGCTCCAGCCACAAACTGAATGATGAAATGTTTATTCAGGGTACAAACTGATATATGTAACTCTAGATTCATATTTATGAAATGTAATTAATTTGTTCAATACTTTCATCATTATCTGACCTATATTAATTGTCATTGAAAGATTTTAAACTGTGAAAGAATAAAATATATCAACTACTGAATGTAAATATAATCTGACATTAACTAAAGTGTAATTTCAGTCAAAGTTAGCCTATTTGTGTAGGATAATGTCTCTCTAACACTGTATATGTAATTTGTCAATCGATATTTGTAATTTTGAAATTGAAATAAATTAGACTATGAGGAATAAATTGAAATATACTTACCCAAGTTTATATATGTTGGCACATATCCAGATTTCCTGAAGTTGTAATACTTGCGCTCATGAGGGAAGAACCTCTCTTCGTAAAGGACATGTGGCAGAAGACCCTAAAAATACGTGTTTTAATATAAAAATGCATTTTCTTCTTTGTTTTTTCCAAACAAAGGATTTTATGCAACAACTGTCAGGAATATTCCTGCTCTAATATTGGAACGGTCTATAAAGTAAAAGATGGAAGTTATTTATAATGAAATGTTGTTAAAAATGGTACTTTGGTATAATACTGACCACACACCTATAGGGAACAAAGGTATATGGCATGCCGAATGGATAGTAATGCCTAGGATTTTTGCTTACCCCCCCCCCAGACCCTATAACTGACAGTGCCTGTCTAGACAGTGAGTGTCACGTAGTCCTTTGCTATTAACTACTTTTCCTGTGCCATAGAGTATTTTGCTGTGTAGTAGTGTTGGGTCATAGGATAAAAATTTGGGATTTGTCTAGTAGTGAAGAGGATCCAATTAGATTGTTACAGGATAAAGAATTGTTGCTAAAATTTAAACAGTGCGTGAATGAATATAAAACGACTGTACTCTTTTGATAAAGCCTAGTTTTGGGAATTTACGACTAGAGGGTGTTTGAAAAAGTTAATTGCATGTAGATACAAGGTCGGGTAACATTAGAACACCATTTGTTATGGCTGCTTTTTTTTGTACAACTTGGTTTTTGTATACAAGCAAACTGTAAACAAATATTTTGTAAGTTGTTTATTATATAATCAAAAAGATATATTTTCATTCTGTAATGTTGGTTTATATACTATCCACCTTTGGTTGGTCTAAGCTGATAATTATATCAGTTTACATTCCCCATAGGCGTCTGGTTGGTATAACACCGTAGTACCTTTGTGGATTAATAAAAATACAATTCAGGGTAATAATTAAATTTCAGTAAAATTAAGTACAAATGACACATTAAAGTTATTTATAGCAAACCAAAACGTAAACATACTAACAACTAAGGATTCCAGGTCCCAGGCTAAATTTGAAAGTAAAATACCGTAATAACCACAAAATCTGAAACCAACATGAAAAAAAAGCATGTCGGTGTAGAGGAAACTGCTATACAAGAGGTATATTTCCCTGTATAAATACTTTTATTAAATAAATATAAACCTGTTGGCAGATTGTATTGCTATTGCATTCTATATTCCTGAAAATTTCTTGGGTCTCAGCGATTGACTCATTGCTGTGAATAAACGCCTCAACAACAAAAGCTCTGGGCATATTCGTCATGTTGCCCAGCTCTGTGCATATTGTTGCCAATCATCATGTAATCTTCCTCTCCTATCTCGATTGTCGCTATCCTCCCCACACTGAGCATTTCCTACTACATACTACAGAGCAACAAAAAAGGTGTGGCTTTGCGTGCACGCATTTGCGTGTCTATGAGTGCATGCAATGTATATGTGTATATATATATATATATATATATATATATATATATATATATATATATATATATATATATATATGTGTGTGTGTGTGTGTGTGTGAATGTGTGTGGGTTAGTGTACGCGTTTGTGTGTGTGTGTGTGTGTGTGTGTGTGTGTGTGTGTGTGTGTGAGTTTGTATGGGTTGAGTAGTGAGGTCCTGACACACTCCCTGTACTGACTACAGTGGTCCTAACGCACACCGAGGTCTTGGTAGGAACTCGATTTTAAGTCCTTGGTAAGCCTTTGCAGGCACTTGGAAAGGCGTTTTAGTTCCTAAGTGTATCCAATAGATGGATCTGCAATCTCTGCCAGACTTTACACACTTTAGCATACATCTCCAAGCCATACTGGTATTCAGAGCCAGAACCGAATTTTGGTCTTGAACAGTCTGAATTAGAGTCTTATTTGTATTTCTTTGCACAACGATAAAATAATTGTCTTTGTTTTTAACTAAATTTGTATTTAAGGTTTGCATTGAATAAGTATGATAGCAGTTTACTTTGTTAATTTGAAATGAAAATACTTTAAAATATGGGTATAGCTGATAATTTTAATAAGTACATAGTGTATTATCTAAATCAAATCATATTTTTTTAATAATTGGGGAAAATGTTTTATTTATCTAATTTTTTTATTTTCATTAAAGCTTGAACATTGTTTGGCTATTCATGCTCAGAGTAGATTGACTAACGAAGGCAACATAGTTATCGAAAATGTGTTTTGATTAATGATGAATAGTTTTTTCGTGTTGTGAGATATTGTTTTAATAATCGTAGTGTAAACTTTTTGTGTTTACTTATTTTTATTCCTGATTATTAGTTTTAATAACACATTAAATGCAATAGTAAATAAAACATTAAATACATACACTTTTGTAAAAAATTATTTATACAAATAATTATCATCTACATGAATTATTTCTATTTACATTATAAAAGTCTTTTGCACATTACAATATTTTGCAAAGACCAAGGTGAAAAATGTATGGGTTCTATGTATCACCTATGTAACACACAATTTGAATAAAAAGGTCCCCTTATACCTAAAATAATTTCTAAGATATCTGACATACAATTTAAATATCAGTATTGAAAAACATATTACTTTTAGGTTTGAACTGAATAACTTTATTAAATTATGAATATATACACTAAGTACAGGCTAGATTTTAGACACTTCTTTCAATTAGACTTATAAGGTTTATAAAAAACTTAAATGGCTAATTATTATGATATAAAAAACTTAAAAATACTAACAGGATAAAGCTGGATTAGTAAGTGTTTTTCTTTAATCTATTATAATGCCAGTACAAATAACACATTTTTATTTCATGTTATCCCCTCATGAAGAGTGACAGACAATAAAGTGTGTATTGTTTGGTATGAATTTTCTCGTAATGATGTGCTGAATTAATTTATGCAAAACTTTCTGAGGTGTGTTACCAATTTAAAAAATTAGAGTTTGATCAAGGAAGCACCAATAGGTGACTAATAAACAGAGCGCCGAAAGGAATGTAGCCTTCCTAACCTCTGCCTTTGTGTGAGTGAGGACTGTGTATTTGTGTGAGTGAGCCGACCTGGCGTTCAAGGGCACTCTCATTTTGCTATTTCTGTAGGTATTATAGTTAGCAGTTGTTACGTAGGCACCATTTTTGAAGCTTTTATTTTCATGAGTTTAAAAACTTTTTTTGGTAATTATATCTTATATCCTTCAAAAGATACAAAGGAAAAAAATTCAAAAATATTTGTTCAAATTCATATGCACAAATATGTACTAGTATCACGATAACTTTCGTGTCCAAATCATGGTAACTTTGGAACGAAACGTTCGATTTCGATATAATTTTATAAGCAGATGTAATTTGTTGTTTGTGGGAATATGTTTGTAAATAGGAAAAATCGATCAATCGGATGTTGACTTTTCGCCCGCCTTTTTTTATTACGGATTTATAGAGTTTTCATTTCCTACCAAAAATATTATGTATTTCTGAAATGCATTTATAAAGATTAAAATGCAATCTGGAGGACAAAATTTTATATAAGATTTTTAAAGTACAATAAAAAGTGAAAATAAATATAGAGGATCGATCATATCCTAAAATACTGAATATTGTTGATGTCTAGAAGGAACATTTTAGATGTCATTATTGATTGAAACTATTATTTCTTTAAAGAAAGTATAGTATTTAAGTTTTATTACTATTTATTAAGCTTAGAAAAGACATTAGTGTAATTAGTTTATATCTACTACTGCTTGGGATCATTTCTGCGTTTCTCTTTGCAAGAGTAATACAAACAGCATGAACTTTCCTTTTTGGAGCAAGAAGAAGATGGTTTAAAACAGTTTGTACATTTGCACGGCAAAATCATAGTTTCTGGCATTCATTTTCATTTCATATCCTTTTGATATGTAAATGTCTTTTCCAAAAGGTACAGTTATAATTTTTAATAAGTAGCTGCAGCGTACACTATAAGATTTCGGTTGTTTTCAGGTACTGCAATGTATCGTGCCCATTGTTTTGGAACCGTAGTAAATTAGTTGTGGATCTTCACTACTAATTGTGATTTTCCTTCACTTCTGAAAGAGGTTTCTTAATTTTTTTATTGATGTAGGTATGTTACTGTAACGATAATAAACAATGTATAATGGAGTTGTTAAGATAATTTCTAGAACTTGGGACCGTTGGTGGTCAGAAAAATCCTAGAAATTTTCAAAAATTTACGAAATGGTATTTGGCATAGAATGATTAGAGCCATACCATCCAGGTTTCACTTGGTTGTCAAACAGCAAGTCTTGTAAAAGATTGTGATAACTAGTCTCAGATTCAATTACATTAATTAAATCAGATTTTACACTTTTTTCAAGTAGCCATTTTTGCCTGCTAAACGTGAAGAGTAATCTAGAATTTCGTGTTTAAATAACTCTTGCAGCTCATACTTTCTCTGAGTCAATATCATTATGGATTAGATCAGGTTTGTTATAACAATTTTCCTTTGGATTAGATTATGTTTTATTTCAGAAAATGATGTCATAATTAAAATACTAATTCTATCATTTGGAGAGTATTTAGTAATTAGTTTTCTCTAATTCGTTCTATACCAAATACAATTTTGTAAAGTTTCAAAAATTTTCCATATTTTTCTGACCACCAACGGTTCCAAATTCTATAAAATATCTTAACTCCATCATACATTGTTTAGGACCGTTACAGTACCATATCTACATCAGTAAAATATTCAGAAACCACTTTCAGAACTAAGGGGAAAAGATGAAGGCTACCATTAAAGTGCAGGCTACTTATTAAAATATAACTGTACCTGTTTGAAAAATACTTTACATATCAAGGGGATTTGAAGACGAAAATTAATGCCAGAAACCTTCATTCATGATTGGTTTAATGTACATATTTTTTTATAATGTATTTTTACGCATTATGATGTGTTATATAATTTGTAAAGATACTATGAAAAAACTTGTGTTAAAATGGCAGTTATCGTGACTACGTCACTGATAAAAGAGTACTGTGGCGACTACACTAAAATTAGAATGTAAACAGACAGTCAAGTTTTGCAGGTGTGCTGAAAAAAGGGCTGCGCATGTGACCAAAAACAAAACTGTTTTCCTAGGCCAATAGTGAGGCCAAATATCTGTGCTGGGATTTACCAGAAATTTTCTGTGTAAGGTTTCAAAGTGTTGATGAGAACCTACTAGTACACTCTGGTAGAAAAGTAAACGTTTTTGAGTTTCCGTGCCTAGACCCTTTTATTTTTTATATAAGTACTAATTATATTGAGAACATAAATCCAGTATTTGAATTGTTTTGTTAAATTTATTAATTCTGTAAAGGCTTTTGACATTGAGGCGATTACAGACAGTAAGAAAAAATATTCCAAGTATGATTGATCTTAAATAAACATAATTTAAAATTAGAATAGAAAATAAAGATGTAAAGTAAAAAAGGTCCTTAAATGTATTTAGCCAAGCACTTTCATAAATAATAAGAAATGGGTAGCCTATACAAAAGACAAATAATACAGGTAAAGCGTGGAAGTTGGGAAAAACATCGGTTGTACAGTTAACCGAAAATTTCACTTAGTATGATGGGTTGAGGCTCATACACTTATTACAATGGGTCAGGTAGAGACAGGAATATTTGAAGTCCCCTGTGCTTACCTAATAGCATAACCATAGTAAATATAAACTAATAAACAAACCAGTCTCTGAGTTTACTGGTGTAAATAAAATTGCTGGTGTATCTTTTTTTTTGTAATTAATCGATATTTCTAATAACTGTTTTAATTCGTCGTTTAATTTAACTGCTAAGCTTTCCTCTCGTGGTTTACAAACACTTAATCTTATACCTTGTCTTTAGTTATAATATTCACGATATCTACTAACTCGTCAAACAATGAATTATAACGAAAATAAGAAAAGAATTTGTCTTTGTCATTTTCATAAAGCGCATTAAGTTGTGAAACCTATCTTTAGATTGCCTCACATAGTTTCTGGGGTGAATACCTAATATTTTCCTTTTATTTTCAAGACCTTAAGAGCAATTAAAACACGTTATTTTGTTAATACAGTGGAAATCAATGGTTGCATTTGCAAGGAAAACAACAAATTAAAAGACAAATTAAAGATGTAAAAGACAGTAGCCGAAATCATTTTATAATTTTGACTGCGTGAATTCAGATTTTGATGAATACATTTCAGTAAATATCCTTTACTCTCAAAATGTAAAATACTTAAGTTATTATTATAAGCATAATTTGACTCTAAGATATGGTTTACATAGTTTGATTTTCCATCCCTACAGTAGAGCTATACTCATGGCTATACATACGTTTCTTAAAAGACCATCCTGTCTGTCCAATATCCAGTATATCTAGTATATCTAGTATATCTTAGGGTATTACAAGAACTGCATGGCAGCCTATAGACTTCTGGTTTCAGAGAGTTATCTGTTCTTCATTTATTCTTCTTTATATATTTATCTAAAGAGAAATTGCTTTTAAAAATAATATTAGCATCAGTTTGATTAAAGACATTGGTTAAATACCTAATTTGAAATGAAACCGAAGCAATAAATACTGATATATGCACTATTTATTGTAGGTGGACAAACCTTGTTTAAAGCATAAGAATACATAAGCAATATTTTCTTTGAAATATTGTCTATCAATGTTGGATTTTATTCATTGTTAACAGCAATTTGTTTTATAAAATTTAGTTCATTTCAAAAAATCCAAAAGAGAAATTGGAATACTTAGATGTTTATGTATACAATAATAAAAAAACCTGCCAATTTATGTGAATAGGAATATGCCGAAAAGTTGTGTATTACCATATCTTTATGTGTTGGTTGAGGATATATACTAAAATTCAAACTGTTGTTATTTTTATTGGTATTCCAGCAGTATTTTACTTTGGTTCCATTTCAGATAACATACTTAATCTCTTTCAACAACTTCTTTCTTACTAATTCCCAGTTGCGTGTTCGCTTTCTCATTATGGTTTAGGCAGCGAATATTAAACTATAAAATTTAGACACAGGTTGATAGCTGAAGTTCGTTAAATCACATGTTTAATTTTCCCATATATTATGAGGATTAACATATCTCTTAATCGGGATTTAGAACTCTGTTTGTGTTGATAAAACGTATTAAAATAAAACAATTTCGCATTTTAAAATTTAATTTGTCATAGATTTAAAGCTTCAATTGCAGTTACCATGCTAGTAATGTTCTGTTAACCTAATCAAAATAAAATGTATACAATGATTAAGTGGGTATGTAATTATAAAAGTTTAATTAAATAAAATTTTTTAGAAATCAATATAGTTTCGCTACATTCTATAAATAGATTTTGTATCTATTCTTGTTTAATAACTTGTTTAAAAGCAACAGAAAAATATTCATATCCATTTAAACAAAACTTTCTCTATATAAACTATAGGGCCTGGTATTATTTCTCACAGGACTATGTGATAGTTTACTATTTATGTTGTACTTAGGACACATCTATAGAATTTCATTAGTGGGACGTCATCTTCACTTGTTTTGAAGTAGGTTTTATGACATCGACAATTTTGGGCTTGACTGGTTTTTCTTCAATGAGCAATGACACAGCCGGCTCCGAGGCAGTAAGTGTCTTAAAGAGTCGCCCCCCTTTTAAAAAAAGAGGGTTCCCCTTTTACAAAACTAGAACTACAATGTCATAGAGAAGTTACGTTTTCCACATTGTGTTTGAAAATTCGCAAATAATGCATCTATACACTCGTAACCATATAACATTGGAGAAAAGAAAATACGGTGTATTGGCGAGTGAAGTATATACTGTATTTATGATTTTATGGTGCCCTTTCAGAAACTAAATTGTTTCCGTCATCAGGCCTAAGTATATCTATAGTAAACCAAATTAGATCTTACAAAAATATTTTTTAACTATAATTTTTTTACTAAAAAATATAATATCCCAAATTATAAAAATAACATCAAGAACTACATGAAGATTGTTTTTGATAACACTCAATATTGAGTGTAAGAATGGAAAGGATTGCTAAAATTACCGGTAATACACCATTCATTATACGTGTTCAACAAATACTAAATTATACCACAATCATTTATTCAACTAACCTATGTAAATGTCACAAAAATTAAATTAAAAGATGGCTACTAACTTCATATTACTAAACTCATTTATAACAATTATCTATATATCTTCTATCTTTATCTATAAAAATGAATGTTTGTGTGTATGTGCGTATGTATATGTGTATGTTATAGACGCCTAAACCGTTAAACTGAAGTTGATGAAACTTGGAGGGTTTTTTAACATGTTTCCAGTTTGGTTCCGGTGAAGTTTGGTGTAGATCCAACCACAGGGCTCTGCCCCAGAGGCTTAGGATGGTTCAAACCGATGTATGTACGTATGTATCTTATAGACGTCTAAACCGCTGACCAGAAGTTAATGAAATTTGGAGAGATTTATTAACATATTCCCACGATGATTTGTCTGAAGTTTGGGTGAAGTTTGGTTCATATCCATCCACAGGGCTCCATCCCAGAGGATTAGAATGGTCCAAAAACCGATGTATGTATCTTTATGGATGCTTAAATAGCTGAACAGAAGTTTATGAAATTTATAGGGACTGTTTGACATATTCCCAGGATAGTCCGTTTGAGGTTTGGTGTAGATCCATTAAGAGGGCTCCGCCCCAGAGACTTAGGATGGTTCAAAAACCGATCTCTGTATATATGTGTGTATCTAATGTCTTATGAACGCCTAAACCGCTAAACAGAAACTAATGATATTTGGAAGGATTGTTTAACATATTCCCAGAATTGTTTGTGTGAAGTTTGTTGATGATCCATTTACAGGGCTCCGCCCCAGAGGCTTAGAATTGTCCAAAAACTGATGTATGTATCTTATGGACGCCTGAACCGATGAACAGAAGTTTATGAGATTTGAAGGGATTGTTTAACCTATTCCAAGGATGGTTTGGGTGAAATTTGGTGTAGATCCATTTACAGGGCTCCGCCCAAGAGGCTTAGGATGTTTCAAAAACTGATGTACGAGTATGTGTGTATGTATGTATCTTATGAACGCCTAAATCGCTGCACAGGAGGTAATGAAATTTGAACGGATTGTTTAACATATTCCCAGGGATGGTTCGTGTGAGGTTTGGTGTAAATCCATCCACAGGGCTCCACCCCAGAGGCTTAGGATGGTTCAGTATACAGCCTTCCATAAGTATATTGTTAAAATGTAGGCTATATCCATACTAGCGTTACTTAAATAAATTTTAAAAAAATATAATCATTTAAAAATAAAAATACATTATTAATTATTTTAAACTGTTTATAATTGCTAAATTCTATGTACAGTTATTGCTATCAGATTTATTGATATTAAAAGTAGGATCGCCGATAATATGCTTGCGAAATATGAATCAACCAAAGCTGTGCAACGGAACCAGACTAACCACAAAAACTGACACCCAACTTGATCTGGGCAGAAATCAGAGGTGGTAAGTTCGAAGGAGAGATGGTCTTCATTCCAAGAATACCTATGATTTCATCAGATCTAGTAATTGATTTCAAACGACTACAATTTCCTTTGCGTCTTGCATTCACAATAACCATAAACAAGGCACAAGGACAATCATTGACCATTGCTGGAATAAATTTAGAACATTCGACCTTTTACCATGGACAACTATATGTTGTGTTCTCACGTGTTGGGAAACCTTAAATTTGTATGTTCACACATCTAATGAAATGAAGAAAGACATTGTCTATACTCTAATATTCCAGTAAATAAAATATAATTATTTAGATATTTGCTTTTTGCTTATTGTAAAAATTATGATTTCGGGAGCAGCAACGTGCGCCGGGTATCGCTAGTAAAGTTGTAAGTAACATCAATTACGACCATAGTATTTTGATCATATAGATAAATAATATATTTTTTTACTTTAGTAGCCCTACAGTATTAAATAATAAATGAATAAATTATTCATCTACAGTATTGACATAGACGAGATTTTGTTTTGGAGATGTGTGACATTCTAAATACTAGTTTAAAAATTAATTAAGTTTTATCGCTTCATAATGTAGACATTTAAAAAAAACTCAAGTGTTAATTATACACAAAATATTTTAAAAATGCTTTTACTAAGGTAGTCTGAGACGACGCGTTACCATTACCATCTGAAGTAGGGGCATTACAATTCCCGGATTAATTTTATCAATCCTACAATTCTAACACTCAGATTCAATGTTTTTATCAAAAACAATCTTAATGTAATTGGTAAAGTCGTTTTTAATAAGTTAGGTTTTTGTATGTTTAGTAATAGTTATGGTTTTCATTTATATTTTACGTATGATTCAATTTGGATTACTATGTACTTAGACCTGATGATGGAAGCCTATTAGTTTCCGAAACGTCGTCATAAAATAGAAAAAAATATAAAGGCGCAATTGAATCGCAAATAAACCGTATTTTTATGTAGTATATTATCTTAATTTTCAAATGTTTTAAATAATTATCGAAAATTAATTTCGGATTGGTATCTTAGGTGTTTGTGTTAGGCTATTGGTCTTTACTCACTGCACTTTTCAAAGATTAATGTTCTCGTTTGTTGGCAGAATTTCGACCCTTGACAAACTGTCTGTCCCTTTATAAGTTATGTGAACCAACAGTAAAAGATAGATCAGATAAATAGAAAAAAATTCATTGACAATAATTCTAGAACAAAATTCCGCTTGCTTGGAATTTTGTTGTGGTTGTAATTTGCCCAAGCTTTTGACATAGTTTATGATGAGGTACTCCACAGTACCTACTCTTAAAACGTGAGCCGTACATATCATACAAACAATTTAGCATGACACGAGAAGAATCATATTTTAAAAAAAAATAGGCTATATAAATAAGCAAACTATTTGTGCTACATTAGTGGATGATATAGCTTTCCTTGCCACAGATGATAATTACATTAGACATCCAAGGAAATATTAGCCTCTCAAGTAAAGTTATGGAAAAACTTAATGAAGTTAAATATGAATTACAATGGTTCCCCATTGAATTTACCAAAATATGCTTGGATCATATGTCTTTCCCTAAAATTAGTCAAGTAGCATCACAAGGGAATCAGGTCATATCTTTGCTTTGTGTGAAATGAGAAATTACGTAACTAAAGAAAAGTCAAGAACTCGGGCTAAAAGGTAAGATATGTGCCCTACTTTTACTACAGTAGTCCCTCGCTATTCGCAGCTTCGATATTCACGGTACTAGATATCCCGGTAATAAGTATCGTATTTTTTTTTTTTAAGATAAGGAAGACAGTATATTTAGTGTGCAGGTTGTAGGATAATGTCTTCTTCATTTATTTATTTTGTAGAGTACTGTAGTTATTTATCACAAAGAAATCTGATTATTCTCTAAACATTCATTATACTGTACACTACTATATATAGTTTTATCTTTTCCCTTAAATTGTTTATGGGAAATTTTTCACTTTATCTAAAAATGAAGAAAAAAGGAGTGTCAGAGAAGCGAAAATTACCTCTGTGTGTCGTCATTTAAACTTTGAACAAATGAAAAAAGCTTTGAATGTGTGGATAGCAGATCAAACACAAAAATGAGTGGCACTGAGTTAAATTTTTATTTACGAAAATTCTAGGCGATTGTATACACATTTTGTTCAAAACGGTGGTGAACGTACCGACAGTCAATCATTTTCAGCAAGGGAACGCTGGTGTGACAAATTGAAGAGATGGTTTTCTCTTTACAAAGTGAAAAGTTCTGGTGATTCAGTATCAGTGGACCACGTAGCCGATAATTCATTTCCAACGCATTTAAAAAATCTTATTTAGGAGAAAGGCTACACAGTCGATCAAGTTTTTAACACGGATGAGACCGAACTGTTTTGGAAAATAATGCATTCACTAACTTTCTTATCTAAGGAGGAGAAATCTGCTCGGGATTTTAGCCCGCAAAGGATCATTTGACTGCTCTGCTGTGCTGTAGTATTAGCGAACTGACAATGTTTTAATAGCACATGGAATTAACGGTGACATTAACAGTGAAGAAGTCGACAACCTTTTGAAAAGTGCGAACCACGATTTGACGGAAGATTACAGATGGAAGTACAGTATAGGTGTAATGGATGTTAAAATTTTTTATGTGGAACGTAACTCTCCCCTTTCCATATACAGTTGGTTTCAGCATTCGCGGTTTCACTAGTTGCGGTTCGGGGAACTTATCCTCCGCGAATAACGAGGGATCACTGTGTATTCAAAATGTTTGAGTCATGAGACTTGAACAGCTCGCTTGTCGAAATCCTCTAGTTACTAAACTACTACGACGGTTTAGTCATAAAACTGTAACTAAACGAAATGTTATTGATTTAGTGTAGCCTAACCTAAAGATATTAAGCTCACAACCTAAAACTCTAACTTGAATGATTAGCAGTGGATTAAAATTTAAAAATAAAGAGCTCAATAATGTGTAATATCTAGACTGTTGCTTATAATAATGTACAGTAACTTATGAGTAACAAATATCTATTTTTAACAAACTGAATATTTAAAAACATAATAAAACAATTATTTGACACAAAATTACATTTGTGGTAATCATGTATTTTAATAAGGTTTCTTATAATCAAGCTGTTAATTAATTTAATTTGATCAATAATTTTAAAAGCCTAAAATAATTCATATAGCTTTTTGAATAGTTTTCACAATATTTTTTAATTCACCTAATTAGTAGAATGAAATTAATTTTCCTCCATGTTTATAAAATCAAAGAATTTTATCCTGTATAAAATAAAAATCATTTGATATAATCGATTAAGTGGTATTTGGTTCAGATCTTAACCAAATTTCTAATGAAATTTGAACTTTAGATGCATGTTGAGAAATGGTTGTTTATCTTTAAGCTATGCAGGAGACGTATAGCTTTTAATGTGAACAGTATGCAATACATGTATTAATCAAACTACATACTGCAATAAGTCTATGACTTTCAACAATAAAACTTATTTTTGTTGACCTTATAAACTCTGAAACAAGAGTTTAATATTTCAGGACTGAAATTTTGAGTATTCAGGATTCCAGCGGTATAAAACTTGTACTAGCAAAGTTCACAAGTAGTCTATATAATATATTTAAGACTATACAAAAGTAAATAAATACTAAATTACATGTTTTAAAATAAGAGCTCTAAATGAAAATTGATTTGCAATCTAGTGAAGTGTCGACCACAGCCAGTAAAAAAACATCAGCATTGTGATAGACGTTAAAATTAAATAATTGGAATTTAGAATAGTAGGTTTAAGTTATGTAAAGAGAAATAAGGCCTTGAATGTATTTGCTCAGATAATTTATGATATATAA